>JAEPBF010000004.1:0-1200000 GCA_019739055.1 Passiflora organensis | reverse complement strand
GCCATGTTCTCCAAGATTGATCTCAGATCTGGATACCATCAATTGCGAGTTCATGATGCTGATATTCCAAAGACCGCGTTCAGATCACGATATGGCCACTATTAATTTCTGGTTATGCCATTCGGCTTGACCAATGCACTAGCTGTGTTTATAGACTTGATGAATCGTGTGTTCCGTGAATTCCTGGATAAATTTGTGATAGTCTTCATCGACGACATTCTGATTTACTCAATATCGGAAGAGGATCATGCTATGCATTTGCGGATTGTGCTTAAAATCTTGAAAGATCAACGGTTGTTCGCAAAGTACTCAAAATGCGAATTCTGGTTACGCGAAGTTAGTTTCCTTGGCCATATTGTTTCCACTCAAGGTGTGTTTGTTGATCCAAAGAAGATTGAAGCCGTGATTGCTTGGGAACCACCGCGAAGTGTGTTCGAAGTTCGTAGTTTCCTAGGTTAGCAGGATACTACCGTCGTTTTGTGGAAAATTTTTCATCACTTGCCGGACCATTGACAAAACTGACACGCAAGGGTGAGCCGTTCGTATGGAACGAGAAATGCCGCAAAGTTTTGAAGAACTAAAGAATCGGTTAGTTTCTGCACCTATCCTTACTTTACCTATATGCGGAAAGGAGTATGTGGTTTACAGCGACGCGTCAAAATCTGGACTTGGATGTGTATTGATGCAAGATGGGAAAGTCATTGCCTACGCTTCAAGGCAATTGCGACCGCACGAGATAAACTACCCTGCACATGACCTGGAACTTGCAGCCGTGGTATTTGTCTTAAAAATATGGCGACATTATTTATACGGCGAGACATGTCGAATCTTTACTGATCACAAAAGCCTGAAGTACTCCTTACCCAAAAAGAATTGAATATGAGACAAAGAAAATGGGTGGAGCTGATTAAAGACTACGATTTAATCATCGAATATCATCCTGGAAAGGCGAATGTTGTTGCTGATGCCCTGAGCCGAAAGTATCATTCTTCTTCCCCATCAGTTTTGGCCTACATGCGCACCCATTGCCTACCGATGATGTTGGAATTGAAAACTAATCGTGTGCATCTTGGCACCAATTTCTCTGGTTCGTTGTTGGCACGAATTGAAGTCGCACCTACCTTAATTGAAGAAATCCGGAATCAACAATTAGAGGATCCGAAATTTACTGAAATTCGGAAGCAACTTGCTGATGGTGTTGATGCCATAGTTCGTGATTTCAGAATACGAGATGACGAAGTACTAGTCTTCAGAAACCGAGTATGTGTTCCACAAAATGTTGAGATTTGAAGGCGCAGTATTGGTGGCCAAACATGAAACGTCATATTGCTGAATTCGTCGTCCGATGCCTCGTATGTCAACAAGTAAATATCGAACATCAAAGACCCGCTAGTCTACTTCAGTCACTTCCGATTCCAGAATGGAAGTGGGAGCACGTCACAATGGATTTTGTGACCGGTTTGCCTAGATCGCAGCGAGGATACAATGCCATTTGGGTGATTGTGGATCGACTGACGAAATCTGCACACTTTCTTCCTTTATGTGTGACAGATACACCAGAAAAATTGGTAGTTCATTACTTGTACAAGATTGTTCGTTTGCATGGAGTACCAGTTTCTATTGTTTTAGATCGTGACCCTCGTTTCACTTCACGATTTTGGGAGAAATTCCAGAATGTACTGGGTTCGAGATTGAATTTCAGTACAGCATTTCATCCCCAGACCGATGGTCAATCAGAAAGGACAATTCAGACACTTGAAGACATGCTACGTGCGAGTGTATTGGACCAGCAAACCGGCTGGGATCGATGTCTGCCATTGGCAGAATTTGCTTACAACAATAGCTTTCATGTAAGCATCGATATGGCACCCTATGAAGCACTATATGGGAGACGCTGCAGAACCCCCCATTTGCTGGAATGAAGTAGGCGAGAGACACCTAGACAATCCGGAATTAATTGACCAAGCAACAAAACAATTAAGCTTGATTCGACAAAGGCTAAAAGCAGCTCAGGATCGGCAGAAAGGCTACGCCGACAATCGACGAAGGAAGCTGGAATTTGCGGTAGCAGACAAAGTATTTTTGAAAGTCGGCCCATAGAAGGGAGTCCTACGTTTTCAATAGCAAGGTAAGTTAGCACCTCGCTATATTGGTCCATATGACATTGTTGAAAGAATCGGTCCTGTTGCATACCGACTTGCACTACCTCCAAATATGGAAAGAATTCACAACATATTTCACATTTCAATGCTAAGAAAGTATATGTGAGATCCTGCCCATGTGCTGAAAGACCCGCCAGTTGAAGTTGTTGAAGACCTATCCTATCCTATCCCGTACAGCCAGTTGCCGTACTAGATTGGTCAGTTCGACAGTTTCGCAGTCGAAGCGTACCTATGGTACGATTTGTTTGGCATAATGGCCAAATTGAGAAGCAGTTTTGGGAGACTGAGGAGTCTATGCGTTCAAAATTTCCTTACTTGTTTGATTACGTACTTATATTAAAATTTTGAGGACGAAATTCTTATAAGGAAGCGAGGATGTAAGACCCCGAATTTTGAGTCCTAGAAGTCCAGAAGCCAGTACAGGTGAAAAAATGATTTTACCCCTGAAGAAAAGGATGTTTGATGGCCGAAATTGGTAAGCTTTTTTAGTAGTTAATTTTTTAAAAAATTCCTTTAGATCTAGGGCCTTGTGGATGGGTAATTTCCTTAGAAATCATCCTTAAAGATAGATGGTTGCCGTAGAGATTAAGTCCCTAAAAATAGGGAAGATAATTTAAGAGTTTAATTATATGGTAAATTATCTTATTTTGATAAAGTTAGTAAAAGTAGTAATCATAATTCTACACTCATTCATTATAAATAGGAAGCCAACCCAACAAAAATCCCTCATAGAAAACTTACAAAATTCGTATAAGCCTAAAACCCTATACCTCTCTATAGCCGCCATAATTCGCAGAAACTTTAAACTAGTATAACTCACTCATTGTTCGTCGGATACCTGCGAATAATATCTTGTTGAAAAGATCTCTTCATCCTCTTTCCAACCATCTTTTATTTTTTGTCAGGAGATTAGTATTTCTTTCTCAAAAGTCAACTTGCAATTCGGCGGCACTGCCAAATCTTCTTGAAATTCAGAATAGCATAACTCTTTCGTTGTTTGTTATTGAGAATAATAGCTTGTTAGAAAGGTCTCTTCATCCTCTTTCTAACCATCCTTTTTTTTTTTTCAGAAGGTTAGTATTTCTTTGTCTAAGGTTAACTTGAAAATCGGCGGCGGAATTAGGTTTTCGCCAAATCTTCTTAAACTTCAAAATAGCATAACTTTCTAATCATTTGTCAGATCCTTACAAATAATAGCTCGTTGGAAATCTCTTTCCATCCTATTTCCAACCATATATGTTTCGAAATTTTTATGTAAATATATTCTTGTTTAAGGTTAAGTCGAAATCGTCCTATGCCCTACTTTTAGCGACAAGATTTGCATAGTTAATTGGAATGGTAAATTCAGGTTGAATCTTGTTAAGTTCCTGGCTATCACATCACACATCCAAAGGGGAGGCACCTGCAACGTCTGATCACCGGTTTTTTGATAGGTTTGGTGAGTAGTATTGGTAAGGAAATAGGGAATTCAGTTGATTATTGAATATGCATGCTTAGTTTGTTTTCTTCTTTGTCTGGTGATATTAAAGGTGGTTCGGATTTAATTAGTAAAGGCAAAGGAGTAGCTTTTTGTTCAGAGACAAGAGAAGTAGGATCTACGCCTCATCGGTTTCTCTAGAGACCTCTGTTATTTTGTTGATGTTTTTGTTACCTTCCCTTGTTGTATTGCATGCGATTGGATTATAGGGTGAGAGTATGAAAATTCGGAATGAGATATGGATCACATAGGCTATATTGAACCCCTGAGTTAGGTATTGAGTGCCTGGGTTGCATACGTTATGTGAATTGAATATGCTGATTGTGTTCTGACATGATTGAGGATACCCTGTTGTGGGATTTTACTTTGTACTTGCCTGTGTGTGCTTGTACGTGTTTGTGTGTCAGATCCTGTTCCGGTGGCCATTCGGGGTAAGCGTTGATGCTCTTAGGGAGAGGAGAGGTTTTTACTGGTATGGGAGTTGTATGGGCGGAAAAACCCAGCAAGAGCTCGCTGGAGGTCTGGTCCTTGTGTGGTCTGAACCCTGTTCTTGTGTGGCCGGAACCTTGTCCTTGTGTGGCCGGAACCCTGTCCTTGTGTTGCAGGAAGCCCTTATCCTTGTGTGGTTTGGGGTGTCCAAGTCCGTGTGTGGCTTGGGAAGACTTGTCTGTGTGTGACAAGACGACTTACTAGGCTTGCTAATTAGCTTGTGTGTTAACCACTTATCCTTTGTGCAGTGAGCCTTGAACAACACAGGTGGAAGGGGATGGCCTTTCTTCTTCATTTCCGAGAGCAATTTGATGTGTTTCGCCTGCCTTTGTACTTCTGAACTTTCGGAAGTGTTTGTAGTCCTCCTTCAGCCACAGATTCGGCCCTAACCTTTTTGTTTGATTCTGGAATTGTGTGATCCCTTTTAGTTGTTTAGGATTGATCTAATGTAAATTGGGAGATTTGTGTTTAGGGTTTCTGCAGATCTTATGATGCTGTGACCCTAGTGAGATTTCTGCAGATTTGTGCAGTGAGCCTTGGACAACACAGGTGGAAGGGGATGGCCTTTCTTCTTCATTGCCGAGAGCAATTTGATGTGTTTCACCTGCCTGTGTACTTCTGAACTTTCGGAAGTGTTTGTAGTCCTCCCTCAGTCGTAGATTCGGCCCTAACCTTTTCGTTTGATTCTGGAATTGTGTGATCCCCTTTAGTTGTTTAGGATTGATCTAATGTAAATTGGGAGATTTGTGTTTAGGGTTTCTGCAGATCTTATGATGCTGTGACCCTAGTGAGATTCTTGTAATCTTATACCGTTGTTGTTTACCACTTTTCAGGCTTAGGTACATCCACTGTTCGTGGTACCAGTGTGTGAGATCAAGGCTGCACGGCAGGGCGATATCGCATCACATTTGCATACTTGTTACTTGCGCATATAACATGAATGATTGGGCAACTTTCTGGTTTATTTTAAGCACCCTTCTTTGTTTGCTATTTCCGAAACTTGTTGAAGGATTTCTTGCTGGTTATTTGGATCCCTATGAGACTTGTGTGTTATGAACCCAATGAATTAATTTAAGACTTCCGTTGATGTTTTTATTTACTCCGTATGATACCAGAATATGTGTCCAATATCATGCTCCAATTGTTGATAAGCAATAAGATTAACAAGCTTAAAATCAAAAGCATATGATTAGCCTGGTGAGATTCAAATAGGTCTTAGGTGTCATTTAGGCTTATTTGGGTTTCACGGCGGTAATGACTTTAATCGAAGTAATTATTACTAGTTAAAAATTAGGGTCGTTACATAAGCACCACCTGCTGCTTCTACGTTACCCACTTGCCCTTCTCATTCCTCTTCTTTCTTTGATGTCGAGCGAGGCGTGCCCTCCTTTTTCTTCATTGATTCCTTTTATTCGTGTTCTCTTCCCTTTGTAGTTTTTGTACCAGTCGTGCCCTCCTTTTTCTTCATTGATTCCTTTTATTTGTGTTCTCTTCCCTTTGTAGTTTTGTACCAGGCGTGCCCTCCTTTTTCTTCATTGATTCTTTTTATTCGTGTTCTCTTCCCTTTGTAGTTTTGTACCAGGCATGCCCTCATTTTTCCTCATTGATTTCCTTTTATTCGTGTTCTCTTCCCTTAGTAGTTTTGTACTAGGCGTCCCCTCCTTTTTCTTCAGTGATTTCTTTTTTCTTGTCATATTCTCTTCCTTTGTAGTTTGCACCTAAGTGATTAATTAATTAATTAATTAATTAATAAATAATGAACATGGGTTGTATGCCTAATATTTTTTTTATATTCACTTGTGGGTTTCATAAAGACATTATTTCTGGATCTTCTAAATATTAGTTATTTAGCTTAACTTAATTGTATGGTGAGTTCATAACGAAATGTGTGGTTTAGTCAAGTATACGGATTTATAAGCCTATGGTTTTGGTATTGGGGTTTTTATTAAGTATATTGATTTATAAACGTAGTATTTTTGGAACTGCGACATTGTCAAGTTTATTACTTCATAAACATTCTATATGCCTCAGTTTGGTATCTACAGTTATTAAAACGTTCGCTTGACCAACGCGAGGTGAGTATACGGAATCCCAGTGATAGGGGAGAGTTTCTTACCTGTTCGGGAGTTGTATGGGTGTTGTCTTCGTTTGCCTGCCACGTCTTCGCAGGTTAGTTCGTGTTGAGTATTGAGACGGGTATGATACGTGTTGTGTTTTCTCTGCCTAGTCTCAGACAACACTGGCAATAGAGGTTACGGGTATATGTAGTATTTTCCTAAAAATATAATTAACACTGCCAGTGGGCTGCTGGTTTCCCTTTAGCAGGGGTTACTCGAGGAGTGATTTATTATGTCCATCCCGATAGGTTTCGGTAGGCATTATTAGCCGTTTTGTTTTATGAATTGTTGAGTTATAACCTATTGGGCTGGAATTATGTTTTACGTTATAAAAATCAAATGTGTAAATTCCATATCCTTCGGGTTGTTTCAGTTACGTCTTTGTTCATGTAGTAAACCGTTTCTTCTCTTCTTAGTATGTGCTCTCGTTTTCCCGTAGGACATATGATGTTGTGACACCTACTGAGATTATTATCTCACCCGTTGTTGTTTCCCCTTTCAGGAGTAGTTCGTAAGCCGTAGACAGCGTTTTGAGGTGTGAGAGTTTCTTACGACTTGGCTGGACTATCGCTCCTGCACATTTTTCGTAGTTTTCTTTTCTGGCATTTCCTTTTCGGTTTGTCTCGATGTTTTGACTCACATCATATTCTTACGTTTTATTTAGATACGGTTTTATGTACCGGGCTTTAAGCCCAGTTTGTGATTTTTGGCTTGTGACGGTATGGACCCGTCTTTCGTTTTGGATATTTTATTTATTTAAGTAAATTCTTCCACCGTGGTATTTTGTTCACTTCGATATTATGCCAGATGTTTGTTTCTTATTTGACATGCTCCAATTCTTAAAATATTAAATACATTTATTTTGGGAATCGCGTTTGAAAAGTCTTCTAAGCCTTGTGGAATTCAGATTGGTCCACGTATTGGGCTTGTCCGGGTTTCACGGTGGTAAGGGCCTAGTTTTCGAGTTTGGGTCCTTACAGTATGTCTCCACCCTAAATTATTTTTTTGCACAAATAGACAGTCCACCTTAATATGTTTTATATGTTCATGAAAAAATAAAATTGACTGCAATTTATAAAGCCCATTTATTATCACTATATAAAAGGGTTGTACTTGTATTAACCTTAAGAAAGTTAAGAAGATTCTCCAACCATATCAACTCACTAACTGCACTTGTTATGGCTCTCTATTCTGACTCAACTGAAGATCTGGACACTATTGTCTGCTTCTTAGGTTTCCAGGATTGAGTGCACCTTAAAGTATGACAAAGTATGTGGTGATTGATCGTCTAGTTATTGGACAACTAGCCTAATCAATATGAAAATGCCGAATTTGTTTTAACTCATCATCATTCTTAGTAAAAGTATCCCTAAACCAATATTAGATTTTAGATTTTTTATAATTCTAATTGCTGCCTCCTAATGTTTCTCCTTTGGAGTCTCGTAAATTAGCTTAAATTATGGACACAATATATTAGATTAGGTCTGGTGACTTTTAAATACAGTAATCTACTAATTAATCTTGTGTATCACTCATGATCCTTTATAAAATTGGTTGAATCAGTTGCTAGACGGTGTTGCTGTTTCATAGGGAATGAATATGTTTTGACTTCAGACATTTTACACTCAGTTTGTGGCTAATGCTAGATGCGCATGGTGTGGAGGGTAGGAGACAGCTTTGCACGTGATTGTAGCTGGTGGCGAAGTGTGTGGGATTGCTTTGTCTTTGCCAGTGAACTTACGGGATTTTATTCCTTGGACTTGTGGGAGTGGTTAATCACAAATTTGGAGAAACAAAGATGGTTGTCCTCGTTAGATAGGGGACATAGGTGGTCTCTCCTTTTAGTAGATATTTGGTTATTGTGACAAGCCAAAATAGTTTTACTTTTACTCTTGACTCTGGATGTGGCAGCCGATGTACAACCGGTTGTATTCCGTTACGACAAGATGAATCCTACTCGTCTATCATCAGGAAACAAATAAATCCTATTATGGAAAAATAGGAAAGTAGATGGGTTAAATGGATCCCTCTCCCTTAACTGCGACAGTGCGTGAAGTCATGATTATGCTAAGGCCGGTGTTGTGGCTATTTCGAGAGAAGGGAGTTACTTGGCTTGGTGGCTTTTCAGTACGAGTAGTTGCGAGGTCTGTGCTAGAGGCGGAACTACGTGCAGTTGCACAGGAGATGCGGTTTGATATACTTCAGGGGTACCAATGTTTACAAGTGGAAACTGATTCTTCGGAGGCTTTTAGCCTGGTTAGCTACACACATGTTGGTCTCTTCGAGCACCCGCATGGGGTTTTAGTTCCACTGCTTGATTTTGATCATTATTTGTTTGATAACATTATAATTAATGCATTTTTTTTTTCAAAAAAAAAGAAGAGAGAGACAACATGCCACAGGTACAACGCTGGGCTGCGATTCCTCCCGCCGTCTGCTTTGATTTTCCTACACTTAACTGTTGATATACTAAATTAAGTATGCAATAGGAGCACGGCAGTAATGATAACGTTGGATACGATACTTAAAAGAAAGTGAAAACACACTCACTTTCATGCAAAGTAATTACGTCTCGTGCTTTAATGATTTTGCTTGCCATATTCAGCAATCATATCTCCTTTTGGATCTTCTTTATACTTTCCAAATTGCTTCCTTCACTGTTTTTCGGCCATTTGTTTTGTTCGTGTTGGGAATTAGGGCAGAAACCACTGTGGATGTTTATACTTTAGCTAATTCGAAATATAAGAATTTTTCTTGTTCGGTTTTCAGAATATTGACACTGACACTAGCTTTCCCAATGGTTAAAATCAAGGTTTTTAGGACCTGACTCATCAGGTAATTAGTGTAAAAAGAAGGTTAAAGATTTTAAGAAATAATCCAAGGATTGAACCAAATTATTTTTTTTTTATTTTTAAATATATTAAAACTTAATTAAAAATATCAATATATATCACGCCCAGTAATCCAAAAAAATTTCGCGCGACAGTCATTGTATGGCCACTATGTACACTGTTATCTTAGATAATAATGCATAAAACGAACCTACAAGGTTATAATAAAATTCAACAGTAGAGATATATTAAATTAAATAAACAAATAGTAGAAGAGAAAGGTGAAGACGATGCCTATCCACGAGACATTATTGTATATTTATTTGAACTAGTTTACACTACTATTTGAGTGATTTACAAATCATTTATGATTAATCAGGGTTCACTGGTTGCAAAATATCATTATATGGACGAGGGGAATACAATCATGCACACCGTATACCAGGAACCGAAAGTTAGTCCTAACCTTGATTTGCTTAAATCCTCGACTGTCTATCTGTCCAGAGGAATGCCACGATCATATCCATTCCTGTTCGTATTTAGATCAAGAGACCTGGCAGAAACCTGTCAGGTGAGTCGATGGAAAATTATGTATAACACAACACATGCACACACACAAAAACAATACTGGGCACACAGACATACAAGTACATCGACAAGTCACAGTCAACACAAATAATAAATTCATGCATAATGAAACTGTGACTGAGCTTGGCAATACCTCATAGTCCATTCAGCGCCAGGAGTAGGACTGAGATTTGTTAGTGGTACTTCACACTTACCTTCATTATTACTAATAATTGCCCAAAACCACTGAAGATGTCGGGTGTTAGGTGATGGTAGCTCCACCTACGCGGTCCATACTATACTAGATCCTGTCTCGTATCTGCCAGCTCATATAGTCCCTATCCCACTTTATAACTTCTTTCTTGGCATCTCCACGCCTCATTACTAGACTCGGAGAGCTCTCAAGGGTTGCATAGGTCACCCTATGCGACTTCCATGCTTTGCATATTCATACCCGAATACATTCTATGCATTATGATATAAACACATAGCAAAGCATAATCAAGCAATTCACACGTCATACCTTAGCATGGCAAATCATATCTATGCAACTCATAGCATAACATTCGACTTAACAAATAACATAGCAAGCAACACGGAAAATCCCATACCCCTTAATAGCATGCATACGCTATCGATTTATTTACTTCTTAATTGATTAACTTTCATGCATTAATTCACGCCAATACTCATAAAAAAAGTTCCATCTACTCACGGTTTTCGAAGCCCACATATGCGTTGATGGCTTGTCAGACTGATTCCTTGAAGTCCTGTCATTTGTAGGTATCCACCTACACATGATTATAATCAAATTCTTAAAAAATTATACTCAACACATAATAACACATAAAATTATACATCTAACCCCTTAAATTGACACGTTTCTGTCCCCAAATCAATTCAAAACTAATTCAGGAAATTTTCTTATTTTTTTTATTTTTTTAAAACTTGTACGATTTATTTATCCCATCAAAGCAACTCCAAATTCCATAATTTTAGTACCATAGAATTTTCATTTAATCTAGTATTTTCTGTAATTTTTTTTTCAAATTTTAATCAATTTTCTACTATTTTTCCTTAATTTTCTACCATTTCTGCTCATTTTTTTCTATTTTATGTAATTATTTTATATCCGACCAACCAGCTCGCACCACCTGTCATCACCAAGCGCGTCCGGAACAGCCTCCAAACCTACGAGGTCATGACATGCGTTCCACTCCTCTTGTGCCACGTCACTCGAGCCTCAGGCTTGGGTGACACTTGCCCTTTCCAACAAATGATTCATCGCCTGCTTATGCAGGTGACACATTGCTCAGATACAACACACGTGACTTACTGTCTGAACGACCCTCGGACGATATGTAATCTGAGGTCATCCCCTACCTCCAACCAACCCAATTTGCAGAAACCCAAATCTTCCATACTCGCAACTAATCTTAACAAGACTTATACTAGATTGTAGGCCATTTCAATCCGATTATAACCCCACAAAAATCAATCAATTTAAAGTCCTAATTCATTCCTAAAATGCATCCGAAATTTTAAAACTATAAACTCTTAGTACTCACCCTTATGAAATGCACATTGAGGGGGAGAAATCGCCAAGTTTGTGAGAGTTTTGGTGCTTGGGACAATATGGGACAATCCCATGTGCAGAACGGGGTCTTTTCCAATAACTGGACCGGAGAAGGGAAGGAACCGGGAGAGGTTAAGTGGTAGCCGGTTCCTTCAATGAAACGACATTGTTTCCGGCCTCTCCCGAAACGACGATGTTTTCTTCTAAATGGATTATCATCGTGCGAGTTTAGCCAAATGACATAGCTTGTGTCTTTTTGACCACCTCGATCAAAATGACACCGCAGGCTATCGTTTTGGTTTTACAGAATATAATATTATATAATAATAATAATAATAATAATTAATAATTCTAATAAGTTTTAAAAATTTCATAATAAATTTCATAGTACTCCAAAAAATATCTGAAAAATTCTTACAAGCTCCTAATAAACAGTAATATGCTCTAAAATTCGAGAATTATTTTTCTTATTTATTCAAAATTTATTAAAAATCAATTACCCCTCAATTTACTTTAGAAAAAACATAATAAATAGAATTATTCATCCAAAAATTTCTAAAAAAGTTTTCGATTCTTATAATTGATCAATAGACATTTCCAAAGTCTTATAACATCAAAACTATCATTAAAAATCATCATATATCTTTTTATCCATAAAATACTTATATGAGATTAATATCTCATTAATAATAATAGATCTCCAAAATTTAATTTGCACTTCGTAAGATCTCCAATACTTATTTAATACTTAAAAGAACATATTTCAATAGTACACGAGGCACCAGGCTCATATTTTTATGTATGACGAGTACTAGATAGTGAAATGTAAAAAATACCCCCAAACCCCGTTTTCCAATAAAACACACTTCGATGTTCCTTTTTCAGGGTCAAATCCTCAAAACGACATCTATGAGTCTCGATAACTCATCAAAAGCGGATAAGGATATCGTAGATCTACTTGCGTATCATAAGGATATCAGACTACATCGTGGATCGAATCGATAATATCGTCGAATAACTTCCAATCACCCTGCACAAGCACTCAAATAGTCCATTAAACTCGTAATAAATCTGGACTATGATTCAACGCTCATTAGTTTCGATGTCACAGTTCAATTGGACCTTCGGCCCAAATAACCTAAAGGATCAGGATCTCACAATATATATATATATATATAATACTAATAAAAATTCAATAATTAAAATTATAATAATAGATTAAATAATAAATTTAAATAAAAATACATACTAAATATGAACTAATTAATAAGCACAAATCAATTACTGTTCACTCTCATAACCAAATTTTAAAAGAGATAAAATAAATAAACATAAGGTCAAGACAAATCGATGGAATATTACTATAGTAATAACAAATGAGAATCAAGACAAATCAATCAATACTTAAGGAGAGAAAAAAGGACTGACAAATCAATTCGATATATATACATGTATTCTATATATGAATTCATTATCACAATAGAATAATCTTTATTATAAAAAAAATCTATTAAAAAATAAAAAATGGAAACAAGAAATATTGTAAATATTATCCAACAATATGACCTTGTTTGGTTCGCCGGAGCCAGAGTTGTTGGAATTATAGTAATCGGAATGATTATAATTAGAAAAGGTTAAAATAAAATTTATTTTTATTATTTTATATTTTATTTTAAAAATATTTATAATGAAATGTTATTTTATATTATTATTTTTATTTTAAAAAATAGATATAAATAATTATAATTTTTTTAATTTGTGAAATTGTAAACCAACTCCACCGAAAACAAACACAACCAAGGTGGGAACTAAAACTAAAACTAAATACATAGTACCACTACTTGATTGACGGAAAAATTAGCTAGCCTATCAATTACTTGATTGCCTTTATCTTTAAATTATTCTCAGTATTAAGATGGTATATATTATTATTTATATTAATAATCTGAAAAGAGATAAAAAGAATTAAAATTTTAATTTGAATCATATATAGTAATTTTTAAAGAGTTAAAAAAAAAAAGGGATCTACTGGCCTTAATGAGGGCAAACACACAAACAAAATTCTTTCATATATATAATAAAATATCTAAATTCTTATATTTTGTTAGAAGAAATCGCATCTCGTTCCATGGAAGAAAAAGACAAACTTTGCTAACTTTGTTCCTTGAAGATAAAGATGCACGATGCAACTAGTTGTTTATTTTTTAGAAGAAAAAGATAAACCACAGGTTGGACTCTACACTTTTCTAACTTGGTTTAAAATAACTTTGGATACATGTTTTATAGAAGAAGAATGAGTAGTTAATGCCAAATGGAAAAGAACAAAATCAATTGGATTATTCTTTCGTCTTACAACTCAAAACTGTGATAGTCACATCAATAAACATCACCCGCCACAGTAGTTAATTATACAATCGTTCTCGGGAGTCGGGAGTGGTTACATACATACATACATATATACATACATCTCAACCGCCAATATGACAAGTGGAAGGTGGATCGCTCTTTCAAAACTCGAAGAATTTTAACAATCAAAGCTTAGAAGCCGAGCTCTAGAAATGGCCGTATCGATGAGTAAAATAGAAAAGGAAACATCATACGCGACATTATGATCACGTGGCGAATGAAACAAAAGGTTCACTCCATACCCTTCATCACTGACGTAAGCAATTAATTGGCATTAAACTTTGTTCGTTTAACTAGAGTTAGAGTTAGCTTGTTAGCTAGCTAGCTAGCTAGGTAGCTAGTCTCTTGCATTCGGAAGGAGCTCCGCACCGCAGCAGCTCTGCGCTGCGCCACAAGAAATGTTCTTTTTTTTTGGCTCCAAAAAGAACAGGCGCGAGTCCGCGTGAGTTGGCGGCTCGGTGCATGCTAAGAATCCATTTGACGTATACCGTAGGCACTGTTTAATTTGGGTGCTTGATTATCTGGTCCCTCAATTATGCTAAAATCTGTGCATTCGCCAAAATTTTTGAACAAATAAACCCGTGTTCCCCCGTGGTCCCCCGTGGTCATATACAATAGTAAACCTCTTGTTTTCTAATATCATCTGAATTGGATCATTCAAATTTTATCAATTGGTAAAGGGTTCATTTTATATTTTATATGTAATATGTAATATATTTTTTTATAAAAATTTCACCAATAACTCTTTTTTCTTTCCTTACCGAAATTATCGCTTGTGTTACCACACAAACCCCAATTTAAATGCTTGGAATCTAATGTTTCCATAGCTAAATAAAACTTTTATCAAACATAACGAACATAGAATACCACAATAAACCAAAAAACATAAAAAGATGTTTACCTTAAGAATTAACATTGTGTCTTAACCACAAAAAAAATAAAGTAGGTATTGAATTATAGGTTAAGGAATATGTTTGGAATAATTATCAGGCAAGAGAATCAAATAAAAAACAAAGTAAAAATCAACTGAGGGTGGGAGATTTTGCTTGCATTGCGTGGAAGAGGGGAGACAGACTAAGGGAAACTTTTTGTAAATTTTCAAGTATTGGGCTTTTACGTGGCCAAACTGTCAAAGGAATTAGAATTTAATATTTTGGGTTTTTTTTATCAAAATAACAAACAAGATAAATATGAGCTCGGATATTAATTTTGAATTTTAGAATTCCTAAACAGTTAGACCGAGTCATAGTGTCACGTACGGTGAGTTATCATTTTTGAGTGACCAGTGGCCCTGTATGTTTTTAAGACCTTAATTCATTTATTTTAAATTCAAATTAATATTTGAAGTTATAAAACAATAATTCGATACTTTTAAGACATTTATGAATTTGTAAAATTCATTTTAGAATTTTTCAAGCCCATCAAATCCTAAGGTCTAAATACAAGTCCTAGAAATTAGAACCTTTTTAAAGTCTCAAGATCGTTTTTGGTTCCCCTTTGAAGGAGCAAAGCATCACCTTTCACCCTCTTTGCTTCTTTTTTATTTTTTTCGAAATTTTCACTTAGGTTTTCTTCCTAATAGTCAAAAAATTCTTTTAAGAGTAGATTTCATCACTATAAATCAGATTTTGAAGAGGAATACGGTCGTTCTTAGAGGTTAAGGGTTGATTTTTTTTTCCTTGAGGTATAACCAAAATCATTATTTTATCCATATCGAACAATCACATGTAATCATTCATGTCAAAAATCATGCACGCAACATGAAGATGCATGTCTCTATTCCATTGAATATGCATGTCTCTATTCCATTGAATATGCTTATAAAGTTGTAATTCTCACTGAGGTCTTTTGATCTCACCCCCTTTTGTTGATCTTTTCAAGACTAGTTCGTTCATTTATAGCTATTTATCTTTGAGGTCGAGCTTTCCGATATTGGTATTAGGGCTGGACTATTGCACTTGCATATTTTGGAGGCTTAACATATCTATATTTTATCATTTTCATATTCTTGTGTTATGCATGATTGGTTTGGACTACCTTGCTTGTTATGAACCCATTATGGGCTTTTTATTTGGATAGTGATGTTAGACATGCATGTATGGCTTGAATATTGGTTTATGATATGAGATGCGTGCCTTGGGCGGCATTTTTGTGAATCCATTTGAGCTTGTGTGTATGAGCTCGATGTGTAGCATGTTTGGGGCCGTATTGGCCTGTTGCTTGTGATTTAAGACTTTTGTTGTATGTACGTGATTACTCTGTTGATTGTTACATTCTAGGCATATTGTGTAACATACTATGCTTCTTTTAAAGTAAAAAATTTTAATTTATATATATTTTTGGGTTATCAGTTTTAAATAGTCAAAGTGAGCCTTGTATTGTTTTGATTGGTCTATATGTTAGGTCAATTTGGTCTATACGACGGTGTCCATTTACCGGGAGCAGATCCTCACATACTCAAAACAAAAATCATCAATTACATGAGTAAAAATGGTTTATGAGGCATGGAAAATATTCACATACAATCACGAGACAAAATCCAAACAAAAAAATCATCAAAAACCAACAAAATAAAAAAACTCACTAAAAATTCAATTTTGTACTGTAAACCGGTTGCGTGAGAGAGAGAAAATGAAAAAAGTACTTCAAATTTTTTCAAGTCTAAAATGTCTTTAGGCTATTTATATCATGGGGCCCATCCGTTCAAAAAATCAAAACATTAAATCACTCGATTCATTTTTTAACTTTATTTATGGACTCAAAATAGTATTTATGGCCTTGTTTTACCACTTGAGCTTTGAAAAAAAAATTGTGCTTTTAATTATCATTATCAAAAAGTCATATTAGGCTCAAAGTCAGCTAGTCACTCAAAATAGACCTAGCTTAGGGTGTTAGTAAAAGTCTCAAATTAGATTTTTTTTCCATTCCTAATCAATCATTTGCATCCAAAATTACTATTCACTCTAGACATAATATGCACATTCTGTTGTATAGTCAACTGACCTCGGAAAATATAACAACTCCAAAATAAAAAATAAAGACAAAATCTAAGACTCAATATTGCATAGATATACACTCAAACTCAAACTCGACATCCAAAAGTATCAAGTCTTACAGAGTCTATTCTTCATGTACGCAATAAGAAATACAATTGAGCCTATAACCTTATGACTTTAAAAAGATAAATAGATTATATGATTTGATAATATTTTGCTAAAATTACTATTCTGAAGAATATTTTAATATTAAATAATTTTTTGAAAGAGTATTTTAATATTCAATAATTTTTTAAAGGTTATTTTGAGTTATTAAAATTATTATAAATTCTATAATTATAAAAAAATAATTGTAATTTTTTGGAATGTTCTACTATTTTTAAAAGATTTGTCAGAATTTTCTAGGTATTTTTAAAAATATTATACTATTTATTATGAATTATATTAAATTTCTAGATTTTTTTATACATAAATATTATATTACTATTATTAATTATTAAATTAAATAATGATAAAATTATCACACCCCGGACTCTAAAATTTCACACGAAAATTGTTGTAGGTCTACCATATACACTACCATAGCATACGACAATGCATATAATAAACTTACAAGACTAATGGTAAAGAAATTATGCGGAGATGAAAATAAAAGAATTACTTATAATATTAGGCAACAGAATAAAGAGAAGACACGATGTTGTCTGGGTGACATCATAAAATGAACAAATTAACTATTACTCCTCAGGAATAAAATTCAGACAACTCGATCATCTTTAAATACACTAAGGGAAAAAACACTTTGAATATACCAATCCTCAAACATTACCTCGATTACATATCTCTTGTTGTCGATCGGTTCTCGTAATGTCTGGGAGTGAGCTCCTATCCATAATTCCTGCATTCATGTACCAAAGTCTGACAGAAATCTGCCAGGTGAGCGGACATGAAAATATGCATAGCAAAACACATGCAATCATTTAATGATAACACATGCATACTAGCACAAAACAAAACACTTGCATACTCATCAAGGCAATCAGTATGGTCACAGTCATAGCACAATGCAGCACGTAAAAACTCAGCTAATTAGGATTGTGGCTGGGTTGGCAATGTCTCTCAGTCCCTTCGGCACCAGGAATAAGACTGAGATCCATCAGTGACACTTCTATATACAGCTTCTTATATCTTTTGTTATCTCGTATGCAAACTCGACTTGTCCCAATGGGACATGCACCCCTCTTGACCCAGATCCACTAATGATGCTAGAGCGTTAAGTGATGGTAGCTCCACCTACTCGGTCCCCACATTAGGATATCCTGTTTATTCATTTTATATTATAAATTATGCTCCATATCCCTCCCCTAGCAAATCCATGTCGCACTACCATATTCGGAGAGCTCTCAGGATTTGTATAGGTCACCCTATGCTATTGCGATGTTTGATTCTATCTCATGCTTCCGAATGCACCCAAAATAATATATGCACTTCAACAATCATAACATACATGGAACATTCAAATATTTCATGACATAGCCCAACAATTTAATCACGAGGCAATATAGACATTATTTATGTGTTTCATAGCACACACAGTAGCTCAATTTCATTGATTCATTATCTTGCTAATTAATCATATGCATTCTCATTCATTTACTCCAGTAATCAATGTATTAAAAAGAGTCCATCCACTCACGATTTTCTGATGTTCGAAATGCCCATACTTGATCCTCGATAGCTGGACAGATTCCTCGAGGCTCATCACCTGTAGGTATTTGCCTACACATGCATTCATAACCAAATCCTTAATGTCACATACTCAATATATAATTATGCATAAAATTATACGTCTATAACCTCAATACAAAATATTTCTGCTCAAAAATCAATACGAAACTGATATGGATATTTTTCCTATTTTTTTAATTTTTCTGGATTTTAAACTAATTCTTTGACCTATTAAATCTCATCAGATTCATGTAATCTTGATACCATTAAATTTCTTATTATTTCTAGTATTTATTATAGTTTTTTGAACATTTTCTCATTTTTATTCCATTTTCCCCAAATTTTTTATCCTTTCTAGCTATTTTCCTTTTTTTATGGAATTTATTAAATTCCGACCAATCACCGGACGACACTTGGCAAAACCAAGCTTGTCCACAGCATCCTCCAAACCTGCTTGAGGGTGACACGTGGCCACTTCAAGGCATGCCACACCCTGTTAGAGCCTTTGGCTCAAACCGACCCCGTTTTCCCTACCTATCAAACGACTTGTCGCTCGAACCTACAGACGAGAAGTCGTTTGTAACTCTTACCAAATGGCACATCGAACTTAGGCTAGAGCAGATGACCCATCATTCGACTGGGTCGTCTTCGACCTCCAGCTGAAACCCTAGCACCTGCAAAAATCTGATTTCCAAATTCTAATCGACACAATCTCCCATGTTTCGCCTTGAAACCTCAACCAAAACAAAGTTCACACAATCCCGATTCTAACCCAGCAATTTCTATCAAATTCTATAAACTAAAACAGTTAAATCAAAGAGGTTACCCGATTTCCAGGTAGAATTCTCACCCACATCCAACCAAGAAACAGCCATAAATGACATGAAATCGCTCAAAATAAATTCAGGAGTACGGGAGGCATCTTCAAAGAGATTTTTGGGAGGTAGAGGAACTCGATTCCGGGTTTGGACATTTGGCAAGTTTCATGAGAGCTTATTCCGTTGCCTCACCGGCAGCGGGCGGTGACCAAGGGGAGACAAAGTCGTAGCCTGTCTGCGCAAAATATAACGTTGTGTAGGGTTCTTAATAAAACAATGTTGTTTAGAAAACAACACCTCCCCTCGTGATGGTTCAAAATGATGAGGCTGGTTATAATTTTGACCGAGGCTGGTCAAAATGACATACCATGCTCTCATTTTGGGCCTTATAATATTTTATTAATATAATCTATTAATATTAAATAATTAATATTATTTATTAACTGTAAAAAATCATCAAAAATTCATAAAAATTAGCATATATCTTTGAAAAATACACGAAAATTTTTTAAGAACTCCTTATGAATAGTACTATCCATCAGTACTATAAAATTATTTTTATCATGAATATATAATTTAATAAAAATTTAAATACCTCAATCAAATATTCTCGAAAAAAATTATAAAAATTCTGATTTTATTTCCGAAAATTTTCAAAAAATTCTCTAATACTTTAAAACCCCTATTGGACCTAATACTTTTGTTTCCGATTACCGATTTCATAAACATCAATAATTTTTGATAAATACAATAATTTCTTGAAAATAAAATTTAACTTCGAATCATAAAAAATCAAACTATTATTCTTCATCAATTCAAAAATACGGGCTAAGACCCATTTACGTCATCAATTTTGATTAGGCTTTCTGACGTAAGTAGCTTGAAAGTTTTAGATTCTCACAAAAATAATAAAAAGAAAATGCTGGTCAAAACGACGGACACCTCCATCATTTTGGCCAAGATGCATTTAAAGGAAGAAACCCTAGTTCTTCTTTCAAGGAGACAGTATTTCCTTATAGAAAGAAGCGACGCCATTCCAGTCTCAGAATGAGTCACACCCAAAATCTTCCCTTGCCTTACACTTGTGCGAATCAAAGGTTGCCAAGCCCTCGTCTCCACACGCGGTCGTAGTAAGTCCAATAAGAGAAGGCCACACGTGGGTATAGCTCCAATTGACCTGGCAACCTTCTGTTTGTGAGCAAAAATCTGTGGGAGAGTGCCTAAGAGAGAACTACGAGTGTTTGTGAGGATGTGTAGCATGATTTTACGATGGTTTTTAGGTAATTTTATACCCAAGGTCATCTTCAACCTTCTGCCGACAGATCCCTAACCTGCAAAACCCTAGTTTCCAGATTTCCAATACCCCGATTTATGTATTAACCTTCAATCTAACTAGCATCCACACAAAGATAATCCAATCCTGAACCTAACCCATCCATAAATCAAAGGTTTTCATCAACAAAAATGAGTACATTGAAGGTGGAGATACCCAAATTTTCGGGTAGAAAACGTGCCCAAATCTAGCTGTAGGAAGGCCGAAATCGACACGGAAACACCAAAATAGGACTTGCAAGCCCGAAAGAATTCTTTTGAGAGGAAAAACGGAGCTCAACGTGTAATGGGAGAACGGGACATATAACAGAATACTTATCCTGTTAAGGCACCGACGATTGGTGGAAATTGAGGAAGCCACAGGCAGCATCCTGTTCCTTTTCAAAATGTTGTCATTTCGAGTCTTCATCGAAACGACATCATTTAGTCCTAAAGTTGCATATTTTGTGCGTTTTTGTCAAAACGACACAATTGGGTGTCATTTTGACCAATTGTGGTCAAAAGGACATCTCCTCCCATCATTTTTACTTATATATTATTATATTAATATAATTTAATAATATTAAATATAAATATTATTTATTAGTTATATAAAATCTTTTAAAAAATTTAATAAATACTATATTACTCCGAAAAATACCCATAAAATTTTTATAAATTTCTTATAGATAGGATATCCCTCAAGCCTGAGAAAATATTTTTCTCATAATTTTATAATTTACTAAAAATCAAATATCATTATATGTTTCTTAGAAAAATTTTAATAATATCAAATATACTTTCAAAAATTCTTCAAAAATTTATATGACCTTGTAAATTATCAATAGACCAATCTATGGTTTTAAAATTCTAAGTTCAATAATACAACTCCTTTTATGATTTTTCAATCATAAATAGATAATTATAATAAATTCCAAAAGTTACTATTTCCTATAAAATATTCCAATTCACCCTTATTCCATAAGCAATTTCTGATCCATAGGGTAAGGCTCACTAACATCGTTAATCTTCAAATGGTCTTTTTGGCCCAAACTACTCGAAATTTTCAGGTTCTCACATCCTATCCACCTTATAAAAATCTTCGTCCTTGAAACTTGCATATACCGAAATTAGTCTTATTGTGAGGATTTCACTTCAACTGAATTACAATCAAAATTGAAGAATCCATTTGTATCATTTTCTTTCTCTTGCATCAATTGTAATCATACTTAAGAACATCTTTAAATTACTCTAATCATAACAAAGAATTTGATATCCAATCGCATTCCCTTTATCCTCTGTATCAACCAATATCAGCTATTCTATCATAATTGATGGTGCTACTCTGATCATATATCAATACCAATCTTATTGAGGTCTTAATCAAAATCACAATGATTACATCCGGGTGATGCCTTCACACTTGCTTTACTTATGAACCCGTTTCGGGTTCTTTTCAGTTATATTATCATCGTTTCGCTAGTTCTATTAACATCACCGGTTAACACTCAACTTGTAGAGTCCTTAATTAAAAACTGCGCTTATAATAATCATACTTAGATAATATCTTTATCATTGATTCATAAAAGAATCCATCTTACTTTCTTTCTAACTTATCAATACCATGCTTTCATTGCACAACTCCGTTTTTATTTTTATCCTCTAACTGATACATTTCAAGATTAATTCCTTGAATCTATAACTCTTCAGACAATTTTGTTACATAATGTAAGGATCCAAATCCAACCTATTAGGATCCTTACCATTGTGAAACCAAAATAGGCTCTCTCAAGGTCCTATTTGAATTCCACAAGGAACAAGTCACCTAATTGTCAATTTTATTAGTTGATTCATATGCTATGTAAAGGTTGGAGCATGTTTATACATTAATGAATTTCTGGCTTATACGGAATGAAAGAAAACATCAGCGGAAGACTTTTATTAACACTAAAAACAAATGGAAACATAACACAAAAGTTCTATAAGAATCTCAAAATATCATCCAATAGTATCATGCATATTTCGGAAGCAACAAGAAAGAGAATGAGGGATTGAAAAGCCAGAATGCAAATCCACACAAGTTCAAAGACATAGCATGCGCATTCAATAGGAAAGGAGTGCAAATGAAGTGCAAATTCGTCCAGTCGTGTAGCCTTGATCCCACACCTTTGGTGCCAACAACAAAGCACACACCTAAGCCTACAAAGGGGGAGAAAAGAAAGGATGAGGTTACAAGAATCTCAGTAGGGTCATAATATCATAAGTCCTAGGGATTCCCAATCAAACATCTCCCAATAACTAAAAGATCAACACCTAAAACCAACTAAAATATCCAATTAAAACCGCAAGCATCAATCACACATAATAGGGGCCGAAATCATCACAAGCACACACAATATAAGGGTAGGCCGAAATTGGTAGAAAACAAGGAGAAAGATTGAAAACACTTCTCATTCAGAAGCACATAGGCAGCTTATAGCATAATCTAATTTTCAAAACCAAGGTTTGTCCCCATCTGCCCATGTTGTCCAGGGCTATGCTGCAAAAAGGGTAAAACGGTTAGATAATCAATATTACAACAAGCCTTTTAGTTGTCTCTGACATCCAGACTTTAATTGGCCTAGGAACACTCTTGCAGCTGCGCATACAAGTATTCCTGCGACATAGAAACAGAACATCGTAACATCCAGACTTGAACTAGCCTATAGGACATCTAGACGTCAAGACTCGAACTGGTCTACAAGGCATCCTGATGTCCGGACTTGAACCGGCCTGCAAGGCATCCAGCAAGCTTTTGCTGTGAATAACCGCCCATAAACCTCCCAGTTCGATAAGCATCTCCCCTCTCCTTAGGAGTAACAACACTTACCTCACATAGCCAGCGACAAAAATGATCCTTTAAACACAATCAAAGACACATACACGCATACACACAAGGTTCAAGCATACACAAATCACACCAAGGATCCACAAACAAAACCAATAACAAATCAGCACACATGTTATAATCGAATATAGGTAATTCATAGCCTTAATGATTTCCAAAATTTCTTATGATTATATCCTCCAATTGCGCATGCAAATTAAAGCCTATCAAACAACAATCATCAAGTAAACAGGCATACAATCAAAGGGTAACCAAAGGAACCAATGAGGCATAGATCCTACCTCTCTCTCGTGTTTAGATCAGATGTAATCCTTTGCCTTTCCAATAAGATCAGAATTTCCTAAACCATCACAAGGCAAAGACCACATAATACTAAGCCACAAGATACTTAGTTAAAAATCAAAAGCTTTGGGAATCCTTACCAATTATGTGAGGACCCGATCCCGGATACCGGACCTCACCGCCGTAGGACTCGAATTGACCCCACCGAGGGACCAACCAGAACCCTACAAGGCTTCTCTTACAAAATCCATAAAGTTATAAAATTCTGGTTGCCGTTTATCAGCAATACAACCAAGTTTATTGGATTCTCATATATTCAAGGAAACCCTTACTAACTCATGAAAACTTGTTTGAGCATGGTTCTAAAATCTTTGTATTTGTAAGGGGTTTCAAAATATTTATTTCAAACACCAAGTTGCGGAGTTGTTTAGCGGAAGGCTTAAAAAAAACAAACTAAAAAAAAACATTTATTTTGAAAACACAATCCGGGAAAACATTTCAACAAATAAAAAAAAAATAAAACAATGAGAAACCAAATCAACCCAAAAAGGATGAAAGTCCAGTCCAAATTATTTATTACAGTCCGAAATATAAATATCAAAGAAATGAAAAATGCATGCAAACCATAAACACAACTGCATAGCCATAGTTCAGCACCTACTGTTCGATATTCTAGGGAGGCTAGGCTTCTCCTCAGCTGAACCTGAAAGGGATAACAAATGGGGGTGAGATCACTAGGACCTCCGTGAGAGACACAACATCATAAGCGTTCACGGGGAGTGAGTAGAGGCAATACGAAAAACCTTTTCTTTTAAAATGCAAGTATAAAACCGGTGTAAGTAACATGAATAGTGAAAGTTCAAAAATCAGACTCAACGGTCTAAAATGAGTGGTTACGGTAAACGCATCATATCGTATCAAGAAATCCCACGGGACAGACATAAAACACCACACGAATCGGTTCGGCGCGTAGAACCGTCGGAGGCCCAATGGCAGTAAAGTTTGAGTTATTACAAGTTATGTATAAATGTCCCACCGCCATTGTTGTCTGTGGAGCGGAGGGAATACACACGTCCTCCACACTCCATACTCACGACCTGTGATCAAAGGTCACATAACACAACCATACAACTCCCTACGGTAAGAATCGCTCCCCTACTACGGGACGTCCGAATACTTACCTCGCATTGGCCAAGCGCTTCGTGTAATTCACGGTATCATATCTCTCATATATATACCCACCAACATGCCCCAAAATTCATAAAATCATTTCAATGGGATAATTTACACATGTTCAAAACATCATACAACACATGTGTATAGAAATGGTAAAGTAACAAAAAATCATGCTAAATCATCTTTCATAAATTTTTTCAAACATGCATCCTTGTAAGTTCTTAACACCCAGATCATGCCAAAACAAAAAGGGAAAAATACTTAGAAAATGACATGTGATACTCGACAACATCAAGTGTAAACATCACCCATCCAAGTTTCTATTCTTCATCTTAAACACATTTAAACATGTGGGTAGTTTTCACGCATATTTCACAAAACCAAAAACACATACATAAATATTAATTTTCAAACACATGCCGAGTACATCACTAGTCACAATTAAACCATTTCAAGCATGCCTCATACTCAAAACCAAAACAAAATCATTTATGTAAACTATATTAAAAGTGAGTAGCCGATCAAACCGATGATACGAAGTCTCCCACCTTTTGTCTCTGATCACGGAGTCCTTTCCTACAAGCCCTGCTATGCCTACCATGTTAGGATCCATCAGATTCATACTCAAAGAACACTTATGAATCTAATTGACCTAAGTATATATATATATATATATATATATATATATATATATACTCATTTAATTAACAACTCACCTTGATGTATCTTGTTTGATTGTGATACTTGTGGGTCTAAGGGTACTTTCGATAGGTCAAACTTAACGATTTCTCATGAAATTTTTATCGTAGATTCCTGACATTCTGAGAAGAACGTGGATATGAAGAATGAAAAATTTGGCCGAGTAGAAAAAAAAAAGAAAATCTACAAGTTTCGGAAACTGTAGGGTGACGAGTTTGGTTTATGAACTTGGTGGATGAATTTCTGGGTTCAGTCTTGAGTTTCTTGGCAGGTTGGTTCAAAGAAGAGTTCAAGGTATCAGAGAGGGTGTTCAGATAGGCTTAGAGAAGGAAGAAAATTAAAGAAGATGGGTATCAAGATCAAGAACAGATTAGTTCCACATATAGAAGAAAAAGTCTGGTTGCAGCAGCACTTGGTTGGATGATTGGATTTCAGATAAAGTTTTGGTATTTCAGGTGAGACTTCTGGTGACTTAGGTGTACATTCAGGCAAGAAAGAATAGACCAGAAAGTGAAAGAAAATGCATGCCAAAGATAGGGAAAGTCGGACTCAAGAGAAACCAGAATTTGCAAGATGGTGAGTGATCAAAGGGGTTCCCAAACCTAATGGCAATCAGATGAAAGTGAGTGGGAATCTTGCAATGGCAGACAAGAGTAAGTGGAGAGGTGTGTTTTAGCTGGAAAAGGAGAGAAAAATTCTGGTGGGAGGGCCAGGAAATGATGCTTAATCAAGTGTGTTAGGGGAAGGTTGAAGTTTGAATTAATCATGTGTGTAATGTCTAGTTAGGTGGGTTATTAACCAATATAAAACAAAGAAAAATTCAAAAGAATCACCACCAGGAGAGGAATTCCGACTTTATCTTGAAAGGAAAAGCATCAGGTATGAAAATGGCAGACAACTTTGATTTAGAATGTGGCCTACACAAAAGGTTAAGCATGTGAAGGCAGTTTTGAACAATAATGGCACAACTAGACACTCAACTTGTATAAACACATAAGGGACCCAAATTATGGCTGTATGTGATGTGGATCCTGAGGTAAGTATGGTAAGGTAATGTAGGTTTAATCCAGGTGAAATCCTTATGTAATTACCCACTGTAATTGCTGAGTTACGGTACAGTAAAAAAAATCAGGGATTTACGGTGATCAATTGTTTTTGTGACTGGTGTAATCTGATTTTACTCTATGATGATTGTCTAATTACATGGCCAATTTAATCAATGTAGAATGAGTACATTGGGCCTTAGGAAATTTCCGAATGGACTTGGGCCTTGGGAATGGTAATTGGACCGAAAATATGAAGATACGAATCAATTACGGTCAACAGCAGTTTTACGATCGGACAATTCGTAAAACTGCGTCATATAAGTAGTTTATATTTATGTTAACTGAGAAGTTACATTGCCAAGAATCTAATTACTCACTTTTACCTTTCATAGGGTTACTCAGTTGTCTAAGGTTCACTCAGGTCCATCTAAATCGTAAAATGTTACCGTCACACGGTAAACAAAACTCATCCGGAGTCCTCGGCGGGGTAAAACTCGGGGACTGACCAAACTAATACGGTAGAAATGGATACAGTAAAAATTTAGGCATTGTCGAAATGACTCGTACGGGCGTCAAAGTCATTAGCTAATAGGTCTAGTACATATCTAACACTCAAAATGCTGAAAAATAACTTATACGATAAAAATAAAAAGGAAGAATAACTGATGGAAACCTCTAAAAGAGCGAGGTCTCACAAATTAACCTACCAAAATTTAGCGACCTGGATGTAGCAATATTTTCCCTCTGAATGTGTAATATGATGCCTAGAAACTCAGCAAGAAACAACCTGATTCTTCACCCTAATTAACCATGCAAATTTCGGCAACACTTTGGGCTTAATAGGGTATATGCGATTTCAACATTAAAGAGGTTAGGGGTTGCGGTTTCATGAAATTAAGAAAGGAATAGGTGCCAATTACTCAAATGATTAAAAAGAACAAGATCTGAAACCAATAGACAAGTCAATTGATCAAATTTCGGAAAACATAGGGTTCAGAATAGGGCATGCCACTTTCTTTAATAAGAAAGATACAAGGGCTGAATTTATCATAACATAACAGGGATAGGTACCAATCATTCAAACGATGAAGATGAATAGAAACAGAAACAAATAAGGGGTTGAATTAGAAGAAATTCGGTTAAGAATCCTAGAAATTACGGCCAAAAAATTAAAAGGGAAACACTAACCGTTTGCTTGTAAAAGCAAGATAATAAGATGCAAAATGAAGAGAGGATTCCAACGAGCTATCATACGTAGAAATCTGATGAAGGATGATCAATTTCGGCTAGGGTTTAGGGAGAAGAAATTTTGGACAAAACAGAGAGGGAGAGAGTTTGCTTTTGTGGGAAAAAAAGAGAATAATTATGTGCTAGATAGGGTGGCCGGCCATATTAACTTATAAGGTCTTAAAGAAGTTTAATTAAGAGATAATTTCCTATTTTTAAGCTTAGACGGATAAGATATGATTAAGGGATAATATATGATTAAAGGATAATTCTATTAAAAAGATAATTCTATTAAAAGAGTAATTCTATTTAAAAGGAAGAATTATCTAATATTTTGGATAATAAGGGATAAACCTAAGGATAATTAACAAGAATTAAGACAGAAAATACTCGACAATAACCATTTTAGACCATCACGCATTCATTTCTTTAAGGGTAAAATAGTCATTTCAGCTGCATCGGTACCTGAGTTCCATTTCTGACCGGTGGACTTCTAGAACATCTACCCTACAGAGGATCAGGGTCTCACACATAACCTCATCTTAACGACTCGATATTAGCTGATTCAGCACGACAAGATGAACATCACATAGATATTATCCACAAACTAGGATGTAGTCTCTCACTATATTCCCTTTTTACTCTTGATGTAAATCAAATTTTCTCAATTTCCTTCTAATACAAGATAACTGACAAAATAGTCGGTTTCAATACTCAAAGTAGAGTACTAAGCCATCAAAATCACAGATAATTTGTTTCTATATCAATGCATTAGTAAAGATCCCTGTCAAATATGTTTGAATTTCTTTCATCATTATGAAAAATAATCATCGTTTCCAAAACAAAGAGCTTACAAATATTGGCCAAAATATACCAATCTCACACTTCAAAATATTGTTATAATTCTCATAACTCTACCTGTTCCTCAGACTTGTTTAGCCTCAATATAGGCTATACTCCTACGATTCACACTTATAGGTTTCTTATAACCAAAATCCACAAATGAATCAACCCATCGGTTAATCCTTTATCAGATGTACTCTTCATACTTTATACCATTTCTCAACCCTCAAAGTTCAGGTGTAAATAATTAATCAAGTAGCCTAAATTCCAAGAGCTATTTACTTAAGCTCATAACTTAAAGAATAGGCTACAAAGTTTCAAAACAACATCCTCAAACACTACACGTGTAGTCCGTCCGCTATAAACCCTATTGTTTGTCAGTTACATAGTGTAAAGATATGCACTTCATGCATTATCCACATTACTGAATGCTCAACTTCAATAATATGCATTCCATGTGCTTATAAACACAGAATATACTAATAATATACTAAGTAGTACCCATTCTATTCTAATTATGCTCAACCATTCATAGTTCTCTATGAGTTAGCATCTATGGCTCACCATAACAACAACCTGTATTAGGCTTCATCTTACTATAAATTATGCAACTCCAGTTAGATTCAATGAGGCATTTTATTACTTATAAGCTTGTAAAACTACAATCAATACAAAGTCAATTCATGCCTCAAAAGAGAATACCAAATTTCAAGGATATTTATGATTGCCTATAATCTCAATAAACTATACCTAATCCAAGGTACTTTTTTAGTACTCAAACTATCAGCAGGCAATATAAACCCATAAATTATATATGCAATCTTTCTTGCTCCTCCTAGGGATTTTAATATGAAATCAAAGTTAGCATGATATATATATATATATTCATAGTTGTCTCTGACTCAAATGAACTCACAACAAACAAGTTTTCAATTAGTCAGTCCCTTTTCAACAAGGAAAACAACCATGTATAAGTCAATATCTTTTGGCAAAGACTAATACTATCATTCGTTCGAGTGATGATTATGAAATGACATTTCTTGCAAAGCACAATTTACATTTAGAATATTAACATCAAAGCAGAAGGATTCATTAGGTTTCAAATCGATCTCATATAAGAGATACTACAATATAGAAGGGCATAGCAAATCCGATGAGTGCCAAATATAGCAACGAATTTGAGATAACAAGAAGTCTCCTGGAACTACTATTGCTCAACCAAGGAAACCGAGCAGAGTCGGGCTTATAAAATGTAGCACACTCAATAACCATTTGATGGTAGGAAGGGATGACACACTTGTGTTTCCTCAAGGAAAGAAAACACACTATCTAAGAGGGTCACTCGACAATGAAGACTGTTTCCAAAGGAAGGAGACACGCTTCACTATCACAAGAATTGTCACCCACACGAGTGATAATGGATTGGTAGCATAACAATAAAGAATGAGAAATAACTTATGAGAACACAAGACCCAGAGCGCTCTCAAGAGTTGCATAGGTTACCCTATGAGAACACAATGCATTTCACATACCGATGCCATTTCCCAAATGCACCCAGTTCATTTAATGCATCTCAGTCATCCAATTATAGCATGGCACATTCATACAGTTCATGGCATATCATGATACTCGATACTCACTATACTAGTTATCATGCTCAACATAGTATTTCTCAAGCATACACATGCACGATTCTAATTAATTATTTCTTATTAATCATATTTATAACTCATGCCAGAAATTAAGCAATTAGATAAAAAGGTCTGTCCACTCAAGGGTTTTGAATCCCACAATAAGCTCCGTAGTTTGTCGAACCGATTCCTCTAGGTCCTGCTATAGTAGGTATCCACCTACGCATAACCATTTCTAATTTCTCAATAATTCATACTCAAATGCATAATATCGCTTAAAATCACACGCTTAAATCTTTAAACCAATGTGTTTCTATCTGATAATCAACCTGGGACCTAATCAAGGATTTTCCTATTTTTTCTTAATTTTTCAAATCTCATTTCATTTATTTCACTAACTATATTAATAGATACTATATTACTCCAAAAAATATCTAAAATATTTTTATAAATTTCTTATGAGAAAATATTTTTCTCATAATTTTATAATTTACTAAAAATTAAATATCATTATATTTTCCTTAGAAAAATTTTAATAATGTTAAATATACTTTTGAAATTTCTTCAAAAATTTATATGACCTTATAAATCATCAATAAACCAATCTATAGTCTTAAAATTCTAACCCCAATAACATAACTCTGTTTATTTTTTTCAATCATAAATAGATAATTATAATAAAATCCCAAAAGTTACTATTTCCTTCAAAATGTTCAAATTCACCCTGAATAATTTCTGATCCACGGAGTAAGGTCCACCAATATCGTTAATCTTTAAATAGGCTTTCCTACTTAACCTGCTTGAAATTTTTAGGTTCTCACAATAAACCAAATGGCACGGCATCCAATTTTTCATCCTCTGATCTTGGTTCGGGTACTGGATTGTAGATACTAGAATTGCTGTGATATCATCCATTGATGGTAGCCTCCAAATATTGCAAATTTTTCTATTAAAGAAAACAAATATAGCAGTTCATTGTAGACATTGTCAATGAGTCAATAGCTCCACAAATGGACTAATTTTAAGTCATAGCCAACATGAGGAATGACTTCATTCATGTCTTTTTCTTTTTAGGAAATATCACCCTAACTCTGACCTAAACCAACGATTTCAAGGTTGAACCTTTTCTGTAACAAGAGGTAGCTAAACATATTAGATATAATTGATGTTTACGATAAAAAAAATAAATTTATTATTGTTATCCAGCAGTAAATATTTCTCAATTTTTTTTTTAAAAAGAGAAAACCATATTCAAAGTCGCCATAAAGTAAATAAAATTCCATACTCGGGGCCAATGGCTTATGTATAGGTGTTGACTTCACGTCTATATGCTTTAAATCTTTCTTGTATCAAAATAATTACAGAAAGGGATGTTTAAACAACTTCAGTGCACGTTCTAACCATTGCTTTAAAGAAAATGGGGCACAGATATAGTTTTCATGCATAAAGTATAAGTTTGGATCTGTCAATTCTCCAGGTTCTTCTGTATTTCGTTTCTGAGGTACTTCTTAATCACAGAGCTTCAAGTCCTGTGCATTTTTTTGAGCGAGGGTGGGTGTCTTTGTGTGAGGTTGTATTTATATATATTTTTCTTTTTCAGTCTGACGGCATACGCAAATTCACTTTAAAATTCTATGTAAATTCTTTTCTTTTGTTCTTTTGTTTTCTTCTATTTTATGTTATTTTATTTTTGTTCTATCATAGCAAGCCTAAGCAAAAAAAACAGTAGCAGCAGCAACATGAGCGCCCCTTCTTTCCATGAATTCGGGAAACAAGCCTCTTTCTTCTTCAAGGAGAAAATCAAGAGTGCTAGATTAGCTCTGACAGATGTTACGCCTGCACAACTGTGAGTTTTTTATTGGTTTCTCTTGCTCATAGCTCAGATACCAATCTTCAATATAGGGTTTGACTTTATTTCTGATGGCTAGATTATCTGAGTTTGGTCCAGACTTGATATGATGATGTCCATTTCTAGCTTTCAGTTTTTTCTCAGTGATCAGGGTGTTATGTTCCAGGTTGACCGAAGAAGCTACAAGTGAGAATCTACGGGTACCAGATGCACGTACACTAGGATCCATTTCACGGGCTGCTTTTGAAGTTGATGATTATTGGAGGATTGTGGAGATTCTGCACAACAGGTTGGCTATTTCTCCTGATTCTTGTTTCATGATTCTTAGGTCCACATGAATTTCATCTATCCGACAGCACGTCACTGTGCTATGTATGTGTGATTTCTTCTGCTGTGAGCCAAACCAGATTCTTGAGATTCGAAAGAAAGAAGTGGAAGGCCTCGTACAATTCTCTTGTTGTGCTGGAGCATTTGTTGACTCACGGACCTGAGAGTACGGCAGGGGAATTTCAGAATGATAAAGATGTTATCAGAGAGATGGAAAGCTTCCAGTTTACAGATGAGAGAGGGTATGTGCTTTATACACTATTTATGGCATATGTTGGTATTTTCCATTCTCCCGTAGAGTCGCAGTTTGTGCCCGTGGTCACAAGTCATGTAATAACAATTTGCAGATTCAACTGGGGTCTGGCTGTTGGAAAGAAATCAGAGTGGATACAAGAGCTACTTGAGAAAGGAACCCTTTACAAAGAAGAAAGGGAAAAAGCTAGAAAGCTGACCAGAGGGATCAAAGGATTTGGGAGCTTTTGCCTAAGGTCTTCTTCTGCACAAGGCATTCTGCAGGAATCCTGGAGAGGAACATTTACAAGAAGTAATTCTCAGTTTAATAATTCTGAAGAAAATCAGTTCCTGTCCCCGCAAATGGAAAATCCGATCCGGAAGGTGGAACCATCACGGCAGAACCATCAGGTAGAAACTTTTGAGCTCTGCGAGAAAGAGGGGGAAATAGATTCTTGGGATGGTTTCTGCAGTGGCTGGACAGCAGAGAAACCCGAAGTAAGTTTCAAAGAAAACGTGAGTCCAGCACAAGAAGAGATGCATAGATGGAATCACGCAGAAGCGGATAATCCACTTTTAGGAGGCGGGAGAGATGAGCCACTGTTGGAAGGGGAAGTTCACCCCTTCAATGAGAGTGAGAATCAGACTGCAGAATCCTTACTCTCGGAACGGTAAGGAATCCTGGAAGAATGTTCAAGGATTTGATATGCAGCAAATTACTGGTCGAATACTTAATAAGATACGCAATCACAGCACTAGATTAAAGGATTCTAATCATATAAGCAAACAAGGCGAACATATCTTATCAGCTCGATCATTGCATGTACTGCGACAACAACAAAGCTGTCAAGCAATTGCATTCCGAAAAAATGGCCAACAAACACGACTGATAGAAACCAGAGATACATGAATAAATGTGGTCCTAATATTTACAAAGCCAGTCCTGAATTGCGATTCGCAGCGCATGGTTGGGAGTCAGATTCAAGTGATTCAATTTCAAGTTGGTCATTGGGGACGTTTCACGGCCATTTTCCAGCCATCCACGCAGGGCATCGCCTTCATAGGTAAACCCATCAGCGGCAACTTGAGGGTCATGCATTATTTCCTGAGAAAAAAGAAATCAGGAGCATAAGCCCCGTGATGGAAAATGTGACAACTCCATCTGTTAGCCGTTGAATAGGCTATGACACTGCCCCACAGCTAATGTGAATTAAATGAAAAAAAAATAATAATAACAAAATGGGAAAAGGTATCATTCTAGTTTGCGATTTATGTGCATCATTTACCTGAAGAATGGGGCAAAGGAAGAAAGACGGTACTGATCGCTTTTCTGAAACATGAAGTTGCTCAAATTCCGTAACCAGAGAAGGTGTCAAATCAGGCCTATCCTTGCTGTTTAATTCACAGAACTGCAGAGCCAAATCCACCAATTGCTTAGCGACAAACATTGGCCACTCCCCGGCTGATGGATCCAACATTGATGCTAGCTTCCCATGTGACATTGTTCTGCGAACCTCACCTATCAACCCAACCGAAGCCTTTCCAGTAAGTAGCTGTAGAATGATCACCCCAAAGGAATAGATGTCCGACTTGGGTGTCAGAAATCCAATTCTCGAGGACTCTGGATCCACATGTGGAAAAGCTCCCTTGGGCTCAGTACTCCAATGAAATCTTGGGGATAAAAGAGTGTCCTCCGTAACTAGCCTGCATATCCCAAACTCACATATCTTGCAGCTGAGCTCTGAATCAAGTAGGATGTTTTCTGGTTTCAAATCACCATGAACAATCTTCTCTGGCTGGGAAGAGTGCAAGAAGCAAACAGCACTTGAGATTTCAGCAATGATACGTACTCGAGTCTTCCACGTCAAGGGAGAAATGTTGCCTTTATCAAAAAGCCGGTCCTGAAGGCTCCCATTTGGCAAGTACTCATACACCAGAGACCATGCTTCCGGGCAAGAACCAAGCAGAGTGACTAGATGGGGATGTTGTAGTTTGCCAAGAATTTGAACCTGCATAAAAAATTCAAATAAAATAATGTCAGCTCAGGAACAAAGTGATAAAGCTGGGACAAGGATATAATTTAAACGCAGTAAAATTTGGAAATTTCTAATCGGATGCCTAACCAGCTCATATCACAAATATTTTGGACACAAACTAAACAAAGTGCAGATCAAACTATACTACAATGATCTATAATTCATTCTCCTCCCTCATGTCAACCCATATGCTGTAGATGATTATAAATTCCAGAACTGAGTTATGGAAGAACGGGCCAGTTTTCATTCTGCATTTTGGGTTGGTTTTGTCATAGTATCTTTTTCACCCTAAACTGGTCTTTCAATTAAATCGCACACATGGTGGAAATATAAGATGCTTCAAATTTGAAGGCATTAAAATTACAATTCCATTGAGACACTAACAAAATAGCTAACTTGAAAGGAATTCGCAACTAGTTTACTACTGAGAAAAAAACAAAATATTAGCTAAATGGGGCTTACTAACAAAATTTACATGGTCAGTTCTCTTAGGACAATCTCAATCATATAATTACACTGTTCAGTGAGGTTGACAAAACAGCTTACCTCCTTTTGGAACTCTGATTGCCCTTGCCTGTGATTCGGATACAACTTCTTTATAGCAATAGTTCTACCAAACATTTCACCCTTGTAAACACGACCATATCCTCCCTCCCCAAGTTTGAAACTCTCAGAAAAATTGCAGGTGGCAGTTTCAATATCGGAGAGGGTAAATTCTGCTAGCTCAGGAAAATCTTCCACAAAGTCAAGAAAGCCATTACAATTTGCAGCTACAGCCCGACCACGGTTTCTCCACCGATCAAGCCAACGTACAGCTTCCATTTTCTGCCGCTGGATTCTCTGCTTTTCCTGCCATAGGGATGCAATTGATGCTTGAATAAGTTTCAACTCTCCAGAAGCTTCCTCATGCCTACGGTTTGATTCTTGTGCACGGCTGTCAAGAAGAGCAATATTTCTCATGGTCCTTTGTAACTCGCTATTAACTTTTTCTTTCTGTTCTAATACTTTTTCTTGAACTTGTAATACATTTATCAGTGAATCTTCAGCTTCTTTTCTAAGATTAACTTCATGTGCATAAGCAGATTCAAAAAGCTTCACCTGATGAGAAACTGGATCAGAATTAGTGATTGAAAATTTATATACACATAACAAATTGAGAAGAGGGGTAAGAGAATATTTTTTATCATCATTGAACACATGCATCCAAACTACAGCAACCAATAACTTACCTCAATTCATCCATGGAAAAAGAGCATATCCATGGTGTGTTTTAATAACAATATAAGTTCCATTTTCTTTCTCCTTGCTATTAGTCATATGTTTAAGATGAACCTTGAACATGAGACTTAGCCCCTTTTTTCCCTTTTCACTTTCTAAACTAGTTCTGAGCTGCCATGTCATTTGTCTGAAACCATATGGTTACTGAATAATCCGCATCTATGCAAATGCATTCTCACAGCATGAAATTACAAAAAAAATGCTTAAATCTTTGACACGTTAAAACATTTAATAGTTGTCTGTTCTAGAATAATATGGTGCATAAAAGTTGAAACTCACACCAACACAGCCTATATCCACCAAAGAAACGAGTGAAGTGATCAATTAATCACTAATCTTTGGTTTCCTTCACAAATGCTTTGACTTTTGAGGGACAGCAAAACAATCACGTAATGCCAACCCAAGGAAACAAGTGAAGTCTGCTAAAGTTATGTTTACCTTGCTGATTGTTTCCATAGCTTCAGATTCCAATTTTCTGCGCTTCAACAATTCTTCCTGCGCTTTGTTCCTGAACACATCTGATTCAATCTCCACTTCATCAAGTTGACAATACCAGCTATCTTCCCCAACATTTAAAACAGAATCTGAGGAACTCCAATTTTCCATTGAAGTGCATCCTGAATCCAAGTGAGCACTTGGTGAACTGAATGAACGCTGGAGGGAGTGAGGAGAACAACAATTGGCAGAGCTAGAAAAAACAGGACGCACTGGCTGTTCTACACAGATTGATTCTCTCTGAATCGAACCACTAGTTCTGGCATTAGTCATTCTTGTCGCAGAATCAGACTGAAGAGAGAGTAGATGGGATGCCAATTTACTCCTACCATATCGAGACCCAGTAATTTCATTACTTGTATCCTCTTCACGACCAAATGGTATCCAAGGACTTAACCTTTCAGAAGCTTCTCTTGTCCACACATGTTTCCCTTTGTTGATAAACCATATTGTACAGAATAGAGGTGCAGTTTTCACAGTGTAATTCACTTTACTAGGCCTCCTTTTCAACTTCATGCAACTGCATTAAACCATCAGGATTGATTCTATTAGTGAATACAAGATCACAAGCTCTCAAGAGATATGGCAGAAGGGATTAGTTACTGTTATCTCCAGTGAATACTTTTAATTTAAAAAAATATTCAGGAAAAAGTGCTAACTAAGGTAAATTCCCAAAGGCAGTTATCATTTTGCTTTTTGCAGAATAACGCATGCCCATGTCTAATGGTAACACGAGAGAAAATGTCACACCGCTGAGACAGTTCTACAGATGAAATTTATCAGGGGAAGGTTTTCTTATTTTTCAGATATCAAACACACTTTTCTTATTGCGTGGGGAAACAGAGATAAACGCAACATTTAAGAACAATGCAAAACGTTCAGCAGGACATGAATATTGTACAAAGGCAGGCTGCCTTCTGTTATTTGAACTAGCACCGAGAAAGCTCACAAGAAACTAAAGAGAAAAAAAAAACCACTTATTCATGTTAAATTTGGCTGTAACGCACTAAAATAAAAGAAAGGTTTTGCAACACGGTTGCCCTTGAATGTTCCAACCAAGACAAGAGCCACTTGAATTCATATAAAAAAAAATTGTCAAATTATTTCAAAATAGCATAACTCACTTACGTCTCAGGATTAGCCCCCATAACAAGCTTCTGAACACCATGACTATTTAGCAATTCTACAATTCCCTTGTGAACTTGATCATATTCAATTGTGATAGCATTGGCTTCAACCTGAAAAGTAACCACTTTTCTTGGGACGTCATCAACAATGGAGAAGACAGGTATGCAAGAAAGATTTGATTGTAATTGATGGTGTCAAGGGCCTAAATGGGAGAAATAATAGGCAACTCGTAGCAAGATATGGACATGAATATTGGAAAGCCTAATGGTCACGATGCCTTGCCCAAACAAGAACAATATCCAGCAGCATTGCATGAAAAGAAGGGAATAAGTTAACAACCGCAAAAAACAAAGTCGAAATCAAATTGAAGTGAACAAAGACCACAATAAGAGGGAATCATGACTGAGCCTTAGGTCATGAACAACTTGAAAAAGCAGCAATCTCAAGCAGCATTATATCAAAAGAAAAGGCGAACTAATGTATACATACATCACACCGCGAGAGACGGATCAAGGCAAAAATAAACTCACCTTTGCTTTGTTGCAGATGATTCGGTACTTGTCCAACAGTTTCTTCGTCTGCTCCTTCTCTTCCCTTCTAAAAGCTGATACCACCTCAAAATTTGCTTGAGTAGCTGGAAGTTTCCCCACTACAGTAAACAAATATCAAAGAGTTAAAACTGAAGTATGAAACATTAAGGCAAAATATATATATATATATATATAATTTAAAAGAAATAGCACTTATCCATCAAGTGGCGAGAGAGAGAGAGAGAGAGAGAGAGAGAGAGAGTTACATAAAGTGGGTATGACAGGAGACGGCTTATGAACATGGAGCAGGCAGACATGCGAGGCGCCAAAGCGTTTAAAAGTCCAGTGAAGCAAACTCAGAGTTTTCTCTACAGATTTCCCAACAGCCACATACACTTGTCCACTGTAATAATTTGTAGAGGTGCCACCTTCTTCAACAATTTCCGGTAATCGGGTGCTCAGCGCCCGTAACCCACCGGGGGAGAGCAGCCCAGGAAGGTTATCTTGGGCTGGGTTGGGATTAGGTGGATGTGCAGGTTGTAAGAGCTCCATGTTTTCCGAGACAGACGAGGAGGAAGAAGGTGAAGCGTGGTTGAACTTGACGTGACAATGTTTGTCCCATAAGGTAAAAGAGAGAGGAAAGAATTTGGTTCAATTGCTTACGAGTATCAGTAGGTATGGATTTGTCAAAAAGCATGATTTAGTGAGATTTCGTAAATTTTGGGACCTTCCTCTCCATTTGTCCTGTTGTATTAGGTGTTATCTGTAGCTTTCCTGGAAATGGGTGCTCCAGTGCTTGATCTTGAAGTTGACTTGTTGCTGCCTTTGAGGAGGGGATATTTGAGTAGGGCTGCCTTCGGGATTTGACCAATTGTAGGGTATGCAAGTGTACATTATAGGAGGCATTACTGGGTACAAAAGTTATTCTGTTGATTGCATATATAATTATAAAATTACTAAAAGTTCAATATAATATTTAAACAGTAAAACGAATATAATTGAACCAAAAAAATTTATTTCTTTTTAATTGATGTTTGTTAGTTATTTTTATTGATAATAAATATTATCTAATTTTTTAAAAATAAAATCAATAATACAAAACAAACAATATGAAGAATCACACTAGATATATTAAACTGAAAATTGTCCACAGTAAAAGTACAGAAGCATAAAATAAAATCAAGGTTTTAAGAGAGCGGTACACCGACAACCCTACACTAGGCAATAATCCAACGGATTCTATACTAGATCCCTTCGACGACACTAGTAATCACATAGAAGTTGATCAGCATTCCTACCACTCGGTTCTTAATAGTGGTTGCACAGCAGAGGATGACACCACTGATATGGTCAAGGATTTTGTTGTCATTCCATAGGAGGAGGTATCGATTTAGTTAACAACTGATCTACTAGCAGTTAGGTTTTATGATCGTGCACTGCAGATTCTACAGGATCCACTCAATTTTATAGTGATTGTTGAGCTCATTGGGAACGTCCCGTGGTATAAAGGCATGGGACTTTACCCTTGGGAGCTCATTGAGTTTGACCAGTTTAGTTGAAGTTGACCATTTACTAGAGAGTTGATCGAATGACCCGTCGATTACTTGTGAGCTATGGACGTAATCATAGAGTCTACATGTGTATCTAGTGTGTTTAGAGCATCATGTCACTAGTCGTAAGTTGATAGTGTTGTGCAACGTGTTGTTGAGCAGCTTTAGCGTGTATAAGTGATTGTCTTGATTGCGTGCAGTTAAGGATTGAGTTCACTAGAAATTTCTCTTTTTGCCTCTTGAAACCTATTTATGTGATTTTCGAGCCTGTTTTAAGTGGTCAAAGACCTTTAGACCCAATTTGACATTTTTAGCCCATTTATATTTCAAAAGTCTGAAATTCATATCTTCTAGTTCTAAAATATTAATTTGATCCATTTGGGATATTTTGACTATTTTAAAATTTTATTTTGGGATTTTTGAATTTGTGGATCCCAACATAATAAATATCAAACTCGAGAAAGCCTAAAACTTTGAAAAATTTTCTAATTCATTTTCTCTCCCTCTTATTCCTCTCCCGTTTTCTTCACCAATGCCGCTACCCAAACAACCCCACTCCCCCTTTTTTTTTATCAAATCTATCACTGGGAATTTGTTAATAAACATTTCATCAATCTTTTCACATGGATTTCCATTGATAGTTTCTAGATTTGATGGTCGAATTAAGAGTTTGAGTAGTTTCGGGAAAAATCGATTTTTGGTCGTAAGTTCCCGATTTTTCGATTTTCTTTATCAATTTTTGGCTGCTTTTAGTTGCTTTTGATGTTGCTAAACATCTTTGGTGGTTTAGATCAATTGAGAACATTGTTGAGTGGCATTTTAGTAATTTTGAGTGTTCTTAATTTTGTTGATTTCTTGAGGTTTTCTTGATTGAGTTGTGTTGTGTTATTTTGGTATTGTGGAGAGTGTTGGAGGATTGAGATACCCATTAGCTGGATTGGTTTTGATTGTCATTTAAGTTGGTTGAGTTATTGATTGAAAAGTGTTTGGGAATTGATGATTTCCCTTTTGAGGATGTGTTTCTGGTAATTTGTGAAGTTGAGTTGAGTTGGTTGTGAGTTTGTGAGAGAGTCGAAAGAATTTTTAAAGGTTTCTTTTCTATTCTTTATCTATTTTCTCGTTTTGTTATATTTTAAGCTTAAGTGTGCTTTGTTTAGTTTTGTGTGTGGTGCAGCAACGAGAGATAAGAATAACTGACATTGTTGTTGAGGAGTCCACATGATAAGACATGGGAGTGTATGTTTCATTCCTATGTACAAAAATATTTTGATATATTAATATAAAATATGGAAATATTTGGTTTTGAATAGAGGCCATGCATGCATGATTGTATGAATGACATGTTATGTTCATCTAATGCTTGTCATATTTGTATTCCATCTGTTTATGTATTAAACTTTAATTCATATTGATATTGTGATTTATGCATTGAGAGTTTGATCATTAGATGGATTTGATGCTTGTGAGGTTGAGTTGGTGATTGTGAAATTGAGGTGTTGTGAGGCTTGTTTTGTGTGGAGAAACCTGTGTATGAGTTATTGTGAATGTGTGCGATCGACCTAAAATTATTTTAGAGGAAGTGAGAATCCAAGGTTCAGAGCACTTGCTTTTGTGCTTTCAACTAGCTGAAGTTGGTGAATTTGTTCCACTACCGTCATGATCGGTCGAACCATGAAAGTTTAACCAACCAAAATTTTGAGAGAGTAAAATCACATATTCTGGTGTTTTCAATCAGTCAAACTAAGGAGGCTTCAACCAATTGAAATATGAGTGATTATTCCAGTAGGGTTGATGATCAGTTAAACCAAAGAGGTTTTAACCAATCGAAATCTCGAGAGTTCCAGGTCAATTTTTGAGAGAATTTTGACCGGTTGAAACATTCTTCCTTCGACGTGTTGAAATGTCATAAGTTTGACCAGAAGGATGTGGGATCGATCGGAGATCATCTCAGTTTGACAAGTAAAAAAAGTATTTTTTTCTTGATTTTTTTGAAGTTGAAAAACTGCTTCCTATCTTCCTAAAACCTCCTCTGGGCCTTGTTTTAACACTGATGAGTCAACTTGCATATTTTTTGAAATAGAGGGTTTTGTGATTAATCAGTGATTGGTGAGGATTGATTGTGTATACTAGAAATTATATTAAGGTTTTATATAATTTATATGTGAATCATATATATTTTCTAGGTTGTAATCTGGAATTAAGGATAAATGCTTGGTCAGTACAAGGTAAGTATATGAGATCCCAAGTTGCTTACCTAGAAATAATATGGGTGATTTTGTATGTGGTGTGGCATAACAAGCTGCCTGAGTTTGCATTGATTTAGTAGGCATATGCGTTTGTGTGATTGGATTTGTGATTCAGTAAGATTGTTTGTTTTCAACACTAAATTTTAGACAACATAGACAGTAGGAAATTTATATACATATTAAAATACATAAAACTAGCTATGAATAGGTTTTTGGCTTACCTTTGGTAGGGGAATGCTCGAAAGTGATTTATGGTCTATTCCGGTAGGTTTTGGGCATAGTATCTTGTATGAATAAGATGTTTGATTTGAGTATTATATGATAAACCTATTGACTTGAATTTGTATATTAAAATTGCGGACTTTACAATTTGGGATCGTGTGTTATGAGTTTATTGTGTTGTATAATTGTGGACATTGGATTATTGCTTATATTGATTTAAGATTTTCGTTGTATATGTTTATTATACTCTTGTATGTCTTTTTGTATTGTTGAGGTTTATATAAATAGACATGCCTTACTTAAAAAACAAGATTTGTTACAAATTTTTATGTATTTTCATATTATACTTTGGGAAAAGATTTAAGAAAAGCTCCTCCTCACAAGATTGATAGTGGAGCATAGTTGTTTATGTATATATTGAATGTAAAATACTTTGAAATAACATGTTTTGAAACTGCATCACATTCACATGCATATTTATAGTCCAACAATAGAGTGTGTCTTGTTCCTAAGCTTATGTTATTAACTATATGTGTCTAGCTAGCCAATATGCCTAGAGGTAGATCTTTTTTTCATGGTAGAGGCTGTGGAGGTTGAATTCAAATTGAAGATATGGATGAGGGCTTAGTTTCCCACAGGATAGCAAGGTCGAATGTGAAGCTAGAGCAGCCACCAATGAATCAGGGTGCATCAGTAGAGTAGGCAACATAAGTAGCATAGAGGTAAACACCACTGAGTTGCTCTAAGTATTGGTGAACATGTGTAACACTATTTTAAGCTATATTGGGGTAAGTTAAGGAGCTAGTCTGAGAAAGAGTAGCCCTACAGCCACCGGGTCACGCACCAAAGATTCAGGTACAAGCAAAAGCAATAGCTAAACCGAAGATTATTATAGAGCTAGAGGTGTAGTTTGTTGCACAGGGTGCAAGGCTGCCAATGTAGTTGTCCAAGTTGTTGAAAGAGACCAAACAACTTGGATGAGAGAGCTACTATTGGTCTAGTGATGTGCTAGCAGCCAAGAATTGGATAGACAAGGTTTTCCTCACTACTGAAGATTTATGTTGACTCTAGTTATCCTTCTTCTTAAGAGAGACGTTGTCTCTTGGTGAAGCTTGTTGAGAGGCCGATATAAGGGACAACCACCCACTCGGGAGGAATTTGAGCAAGAGTTCAACAAGCAATACTACACCCAGTACTTCCAAGATAAGAAGAGAATGGAATACTTCAAGCTGGGATAGGGTAACAAGACTGTTGCTAAGTGTGAGATAGAGCTGAGAGAGCTAGCACACTTTGTGCCAGAGGCTAATAGGAAAGGTCCTATTATAGCTCTCAGATTTAAGGAGGGCCTGAATTATGACTTTTGTGATATTATAGGTGTGGGTGAAGGTAGGATTTTCCGAGAGCTTGTAGTGGAGATTGGTAAGGATGAAAAAGTGCTTTTGAGTCAAAGTTACAAGAATTTTGCAGCTGGAGCATAGTGTGAGACCTTGTCCCTCCGAGTGCCTAATTAGTGAGACTATTCAGTGAGAGTGGCTGATTTTGACCGAGTTGACCAGTTTGACCGAGATTTGACTTTTGACCTGAGAGAGTTGACTGATGACCCGAACGTTGACCTTAGGGTGGACACAGTCATAGAAAGCCTAGGTGTGCATCTAAGTGTCTTAGCGGGTGTTTTAGGTCGAGTGTCGAGGTTTGAGTTAGTGGAAATCGTGTTTGGCAGATTCCGAATCCATTTTGTGTGGCCGAGGCCTTTGAGCTGAAAACCCGTTGTGGGCCCGTTTTTTTGGGCATGATTACCCATTTTTTTAGCCCGATTTATTATTTTATCCCATTCATGATGTTTATTGGTTTTAAAACCTGTTTTGGCCCACTCAAGGTATATCGGGCTTTTAAAACGTTTTAATCGAGTTCTTTTTGAGATTTTGGGCCCGAGGTATAAATACCCGGCCTGACCCGACACTTAAAATCTTCTAAATATCAGAATAAGCCAGTAGTCCCTTGCCTCTCCCCTATTTTCCAACTTTCTCTCTCTCCCAACTTCCCTCCTGATAACACCGTTCGTTTTTCGTCGATTTTCCTCAGACAAAAATTATCGGGCATCGACTCTAACTCTATTCCTAATATTCCCCAGCCGATTTCCACTACTAGTCATCGCTTGAGGAGCTGTAACCAATCAATTTTCCTTTTCATGGCATTTTTGGGGATTTCGTGGTAAGTGCCCTAGATTTTCGTTTCTTTCGTCAATTGTTGGTTCCATTAGTCTCCTATTGTCATTCCTATGCCTATTTGGGTGGTTTTGATTCATCAAGAATGTTCCCTGATCGGTGGATGTACATTTTTCAGTTGAGTGGCATTTTTAGTAAATTCGAGTGTTTTGTGATTTCGAGAGGGCTGTCATTTTTGGGTGTTTTTGATGCTTAGGATAGTTGATTTCTGTGTTAGGGAGGGTAATTGTGGATTGAGGAACCCGATTGTGTGATCGGGGTGTGCTTGTGGGTCATTTTGGAGCCGAGTGAGGCTTATGTGTGGTTTGGGCGTTTCGATCGTTGGTTGGTTTTCGGAAATCCTGAGTGGTGTGTATGTTCATAGTGTGAGTCGTGTGTCAGTGAGCGTGTCGTTGGGGGTCTTTAGGGTATGTCTTACCATTTCTAGTCATTTGGTTCATTTTCTTTCGGTTTGGTACAAATCATGTGTTGTTCGGTTTTTATGTATAGGCGGTGCTGGTGCAGTTGATAAGGGAAAAGATATTGCTGTCGAGTTTTTCACGTGTCAAGAGGTGAGAGTTTATTTTTTATTTGCATATGCAAAACCATTTTGTGTTTTCAATTTAAAATATGGTAAATGTGTAGTTTTGAATAGAGGCTATGCGATTGATGTGTGATTGATAAGCATGATAGTTACATGGACTTGCTTGACATGTTTTGAATGCATGAATTATGTGCTTGAACTATTAAACATGTTGAATGTGTATTGACGCATGTGAATGGACATGTGACCCAACCCTTGAATCCATTCTTGAACCTTGTGTTTATGCTTATGCATTTGATTATGTATGAGCCCTTTGATTCGAATGTTTGATGTGTTGTAACATGTTTTTTGTTGCTGGAAATAGAAAGGTTCCCTATCACGTCCTAGACCCCAATATTCATTTTGCACAATAACCCCCGCCATAGGCCCACCATATACACTGTCTTCTAGCAATGAACACAGTAAGCCTACAAGGCTAATAGTATAAATTAAAGCGGAGATAATAATTGAAAGAATTTATCGATATGTCGAGCAGTGGAATTACAAGAGAGAAAAGATGATGTCTGGGTATCATCGATGAATATTTAGTCTAACAATTAGTACCCAGGAATTAACCAATAATATTGGCTCTAGTATGAACAGACACTCTAGGGGGAATAATATGAATAAAATGCTACTTAGGCTTACCTCGAGTTCGGCTATTCAATAGTTGATCATCTCTTGCCATGCCTAGGAGCGAGTTCCTAATCATTATTGATTATCCCTGGAATTAATGCCAATGATCTGGCAGAAGCCTACTAGGTGGGCAGATGGGAAAATATGCATGGTAAAACACATACAATCATTTAACGATAACACATGCATATTGGCACGTAAAAAACATTTGCATACTCATCATAGCAATCAGCATGGTCACAGGCATAATGTAATGTCGCATGTAATATTTCAAGCAATCAGGACTGTAGCTGGGCTGGCAATGTCTCTCAGTCCCTCTGATACCAAGAATAGGACTAGGATCCATCAGTGGCACTTCTATATACAACACCTTATGTCTCTTGTTATTTTGTATGCTGACTCGATTAGTCTCGATGGACATGAAATTCTCTTAGCCCAGTTTCACTAACGATGCCAGGGCGTTAGGTGATGGTAGCTCTACCTACTCAAACACCACGTTAGGATATCCTGTTTATTTGTATTATTTTTATTTAATTAAAAACATCTGTCCAACCTTATGCCTCCCTTGGCAAATCCATGCCGCACTACCGTACTCCGAGAGCTCTCAGAAGTCGTATAGGTCACCCTATGCTGTTGCGATGCTTGATTCTGTCTTATGATGTCGAATGCTCCCAAATACTTCATATGCACTTCTATTATTAAAATCACTCATAAAACATTCAATCGATGCATAACATAACTCATAGACTAACCCACGTCAATAATCGAGCAAGAGGTTTCACGCAACACACAATTAATTCACAGCACACGCAATGATTTTATTTATTCATTCATTCCTTATGCTTATAATTAATCCTACTCATGTGTATTCATTCATGCTATTAAATAATGTATAAAAAGGGTTCATCCACTCACGGTTTCCCGACATTTGAAATGCCCATACTTGATCCTCGATCGTTGCACCGATTCCTCAAAATCCATAACCTGTAGGTATCCATCCTCGATACATAAACACACATAAAATTATGCGCCTATAACCTCAATATGAAGCATTTCTACCCGAAAATCAATATAAAATTGATTCGAATATTTTTTCTATTTATATGAATCTTAATCTATTTATTTTACTAATCAAATCTCATTAGATTTATATAATTTTTATACTATAAGATTATTTATCATAATTTATTTGGAAATTTTTCTCAATTTTCCATTATTTTTCCCAAATTTTTAGCTTTCTCTACCTATTTCTGGCTATTTTCTAATTTCTTGACATTTTATTTATTTTCAGCCAATCACTGAGCAACATCTGGTGGAACCAGGTGTGCCCAGCATACTACCCGAATCTCCATCTTTGTAACACACGCCCGTTTCAGGGTGTGCCACGTCACCTAAACCCTAGGCTCGATTCCAAGCCTAGTTCTCCGCCCAGACGACTCGTCACCTGCATCTGTAGTTGGCTTGTCGTCCACCTACACAGCCAACTACAAGTTTTTCGAAGATGCCTAGGGCGACATATCGCCCGAGGTCATCTTCAACCTTTGGATGCCGGATGACATGAACAGTGGAATCTGGAATATATCTGAATTCCAATCTACCAAAATACTCAATCAAAATTTGCAATATATACACCAAATTAAAGCTCTACTCACGTATAACCTAAACACACCAAAAGATCAGTGTTTTACTGAAAGAATCCGACCAACTCGTCAGAATAAGAAATTGGAACCAAAGCTCTGAAAATTTACCTCTCACACACCTTCTATAGCCTGAAAATACACGATTCCTAGAAGAAAAAACTCGCAAACCGAAATCGCAGCAGATGGGAGCATTTCCAGTAAACGTCCAAGCTTGAATGTACAAATGAATCTCTACGGGTCAACAAGGGGGTATACATGTCTCAGGCAGTGGGAAGGTTTTGGGAGGCACTGGACCCGACGACCAAACGACACCATTTCAATTTGAAACAGCTAAACTCGGGAGATTTTCTCCCGAGTTTCAAAATGGCAATAGATACTGTCGTTTTGACCAGCCTTGTTCAAAACGACACAGCATCTTGTCATTTTGAATAATACTTAATTTATTTTATATTAGTAAGTAATAATAATATTTTATATTATTTTATTAAATACAAAAAATTATTAAAAATCTATAAAATTTACTATACTTCTTTGAAAAATACACAAAAAATCCTACGAACTCCTCTTGAAGAGTACTATCCCTTAATACTATTAAATTTATATTCTCAATAATATATAATTTACTAAAAGTTCAATATCTTATTCAAAAATTGTCAAAATTTTACAAAAATTATGATTTCACTTCCGAAAATTCTCGCAATATTTTCTAATACTTTTAAACCATTAATATACCTATCTAAAGTACTAAATCACCTAACCCACCATTAAATCTCTTATCTCTAGGTTTTAATCGTCTATTTTATAACTATCCAAAATTTCTAATAAATACATTAATCCTTCAAAAATAAATTTCACTTCGTATCATCAAAAATCAATCTAATATTCTTTGTCAATCCCAAAAAAAAGGGCTAAGGCCTATTTACGTCATCAGTCTTGATTGAGCTTTCCAGCTCAAATAACTTGGAACTTCCGATTCTCACATCCTTCCCTCATTACAGAAAGTTTCTTCCTCAAAACTTATATTGTAACCAATAAGATAATAAAAATTTCACATCCACAAATCAGCTGAAATTGTAGTATCCAACCACAATCTTCTCATGCCCAGCATTACCTGAAATCACACTGACCAGCAACTTCGTAGTACTACCTTTGTCACTTAGAATGCGATATCCTATCGCATTCTCTTCATCCTCTATAATCATTAGGCCCAAACCATTCAAATATACTTAATGATACGCTTCTAATAAAAAATTAGCTTCCACGTATACAAGGTTATCTCCATAAAGCCGTATATTTACTGGTCATATTCGGGTAGTACTTTCACCCTCAATCCTATTTTGGATCCTTTACAGAATTGTACTTATTAATCAACACAGTTTCACAAATTTTATCAATTGACACCAAACATATGCGATTACAAATTCACAACCAAACTCAAAGTAGCCGAACTTAGAATTTTCACCTTGGATAATATTTTTTTTCATCGATTCACAAAAAAATTCATCTTAGTTTCTTCTTAGTTCGTAAACACTATGCTTTTACTGTATCACTTCACTCTTATCGTTACACCTTAATCAACACATTCAGGGTCATTCTCTTTCATTTAACACATTCAAATTAATGCCAACATCAATCACATATTGTGTTTTAATAACCTCATATCAACCATATCCACATACCAGCCTTAATATTCAATATTCTCAATATAATGATTCAGTAGTTACGTCTTTTAACAAAGAGGGTAAATGATAATCAAGATATCATAATCTTGTATTTCATGATAACATATCGATATCCAAATTGATAACTTCAAATTATAATCATCATGCTTCTACTATATATCCCACTATTATCTCGATCTCCAACTAGCACATTAGGGTAATACCATGAGTTTCATGATTCTGCTTATCCAATAAACCCACTTTATCTAACTATAAGCCATGAACTCGTAAGTCATACACTTAGATTTGACGAAAATTCATCGAAAAGTCCGTACACCCTCTAATTAACACCTTTGTCATATCTATCCTGGTTTTAACTAGGTCTATTTCTCAATCAAGAATTTCTCGATTCAATAAATAGCCCTAATTCAAGAGCTAATAACTTAAGCTCAAGACTTACAAATATTTTAAACAATAATCATACCCTAGAAAAATCATATGTGCATTCCATGCACAGTGATCCCTTTTATCAATTACACTATAAAATATATACACTTTGTGCATGACCTTCATCAATAACTAATCAATTCTAATAATAGGCATTCCATGTGCTTGTAAACACAGAATACACTAGTACTATACTAAATAGTTCTCAATACATTAGTATCTACGGCTCACCAATATAATAGCCTAAAATAGGCTTCGTCGTACGATAGATTATACAATTCAATTATAATTCGTTGAGGCAATCTGTTACTTATAAGGATGTCAACCTATAAGCACTCCAAATTTAATTGATGTCTCAAAGAAAATACACGATCTCAAAGTCACTCACAATTTCTCATGATCTGGATAAGCTGTACCTATTCCAAGGTACTTTTCATTACTCGAACTAGCAATAAGCAGTATAAACTTACCATCAATTATACACACAATATTTCTTGCTCCTCCTAGGACTTTTAAATCTGAAATCAAAGTGGATATGATATGCATATATTCATAGTTTTCCCCGACTCAATGAACTCACAATAAAAAAACTTTCAATCAATCGACCCATTTTAATAAGGAAATCGATCATGCACAAGTCAACATCTTATGACAAAGACTAATACTATTACTCATTCGAGTGATGATTATGAATCGACATTGCTTATAAAATACAATGTATATTTAGAATATTAACATCAAGCAAAAGGACCCATTTGATTTCAAATAGATCTAATGCACATGGCACAACAATAAAAAAAAACATAGCAAATCCGATAAATGCCATACACGACGACAAATTTACGGTGATAAGATGCAGCCCGAAATAGTTATTACTCGATCTAAAAAAACCCTAAACAAGGATGGGCACATAAAATATAACCATGCTTGATAGCTACCATAATTGGCAAAAATAAAAGACTCACTCGTGTTCCTAGAAGAAAAGAAAACATGCAAAGTATAAAGTTACTCGATAACAAAGGATGTTTCAAAGGAAGAAAGTATGCTTCGCTATAACAAAAATTGTCACTCATACGGGTGGGGAAGGAGTGGTAGCAGAGTAGTACTTAATAAGAAATGTATAAGTTTCTAAGAATGATGATTGAATAACGCTCTGTTACCATTTTAGGGGTTTGTCAAGCCCCGGACCCCAATATTCATTTTGCGTAACAACCTCCGTTGTAGCCGTCTCAGTAGTCTCATTGGATGGGTAGTCTTTCTAGAGAGCTAGGGAAGAATTTGAGATGGCCTTCTTACTACAGAGAAATGGCTGTATATAGGAATTGCGATATGGCTTAGCTCCTTTTCTCTAGGATCTGCTTCTGGAACTGTAAAAGGGTTGGGGGAGCAATCACTTTTTAGATCATGGCTTGTAATCCTGGAGCCTTTCCCTTGACAACCGAGCTTGCCTAAGGACGGCATAGAAGAGAAAAAGTCTAGGATTGAGATCTGAGCAGGAATTTCTCCCAGGTGAGTGGCCACGCTTTAGGGTGTATTTGCTTGGTCGAGCAGCTGCCCGGTGTTCCATAGCATCTGCCTGTTCTTGTTACTACAATTAGTGTAGCACCTTGATTTTCAGGGCTTACTTCGGATGTAGGCTCACCATATACACTGTCTTCTAGCAATGCACACAGTAAGCCTACAAGGCTATTGGTATAAATTAAAGCGGAGATAAGAATTGAAAGAATTTATTAATATGTTGAGCAGCGGAATTAGAAGGGAGAAACAATGATGTCCAGGTATCATCGATGAATATGTAGTTTAGCGATTAGTACCGAGGAATCAATCGATTGCATTGGCTCTAGTATGAATAGACACTCCAGGAGAAATAATATGAATAAAAATGCTCCTTAGGGATACCTTGAGTTCGGCTATTCAATAGCCGATTGTCTCTTGCCATGCCCAGGAGGGAGTTCCTAATCATCATTGATTATCCATGCAATTCATACCAATGATCTGGAAGAAGCCTACCAGGTAAGCAGATGGGAAAATATGCATGGTAAAACACATACAATCATTTAACGATAACACATGCATACTGGCACATAACAAACATTTGCATTCTCATCTTAGCAATCAGTACGGTCACAGGCATAATGTAATGTCATACGTAATATCTCAAGCAATTAGGACTATAGCTGGGCTGACAATGTCTCTCAGTCCTTCCGGCTCTAGGAATAGGACTAGGATCTGTTAGTGTCACTTATATATGTGACACCTTATGTCTCTTGTTATTTTGTAAACTGACTCGATCTATCTCGATGGGACATGCACCTCTTAGCCCAGTTTCACTGACGATGCCAGGGTATTAGGTGTTGGTAGCTCCATCTACTCAAACCCCATGTTAAGATATCTTGTATATTTGTATTATTTTATTTAATCAAAAACACCCATCTCACCTTATGCCTCATTTGGAAAATCCATGTCACACTACCATACTCAGAGAGCTTTTGTAAGACCCCTAATTTTGAGTCCTAGAAGTCCAGAAGCCAGTGCAGTTGAAAAGATGATTTTGCTCTTGAAGGAAAGGATGTGTGATGGCCGAAATCGGTAAGATTGTTTAGTAGTTAACTTTGTTTTAAATTAAATTTGATCTAAGTTCTTATAGATGGATAATTGCCTTAGAGATTGTCCTTATAGAGGGTTAATTGCCTTAGAGATTAAAGACCCTAAAAATAGGAAAGATAATTTAAGAGTTTAATTATCTGGTAGATTATCTTATTATGATAAAGTGATTAAAAGTAGTAATCATAATTCTATACCCATTCATTATAAATAAGAAGCCAATCCCACAAAAATTATTCATAGAAAACTTACAAATTCGTATGAGCTTAAAAACCCTATACCTCCCTATAGTTACCATAATTCGCAGAAACTTCAAACCAGCATAACTCACTCATCGTTCGTCGGATCTCTGCGAATAATAGCTTGTTGGAAAGCTCTCTTCATCTTATTTCCAACCATCTTTGAGTTTTTGTCAGGAGGTTAGTATTTCTTTCTCAAAGGTCAAGTTGAAATTCGGTGGCACTACCAAATTTTCTTGAAATTCAGAATAACATAACTCTTTTGTTGTTTGTTATATCTCTGCGAATAATAGCTTGTTGGAAAGCTCTCTTCATCCTCTTTCCAACCATATTTGAGTTTTGTTTCAGGAGATTAGTATTTCTTTATCTAAGGTTAACTTGAAAATCGGCGGCGGAATTAGGTTTTCGCCAAATCTTCTTGAACTTCAAAATAGCATAACTTTCTAATCGTTTGTCAGATCCTTACAAATAATAGCTCATTGGAAAGATATTTTCATCCTCTTTCTAACCATATATAAATCACAGCTTTGATGTAAATATTTCCTTATTTAAGGTTAAGACGAAATTGTCATATGCCCTACTTTTAGCGACATGATTTGCATAGTTAATTGGAATGGTAAATTCAGGTTGAATCTTGTTAAATTCCTAGCTATCACATCACACATCCAAGAGGGAGGCACCTGCAACGTCTGATCACTGGTTTTCTGATAGGTTTGGTGAGTGGTATTGGTAAGGAAATAGGGTATTCAATTGACTATTGAATATGCATGCTTAGTTTGTTTTTGTCTTTGCCTGGTGACAATATAGGTGGTTCGGAATTACTTAATAAAGGCAAAGGAGTAGCTTCTTGCTCAGAGACAAGAGAGGTAGGATCTATGCCTGGTGACAATATTGGAAACATCAGCAAAAGACTTTCATAAATGAAAACTAATAGAAACTAATAGAAACTCAATCAACAAGAATTTCTTCGTGTCAATATGCAGAAATAAGAATAGGAATTCGAAAGCCAGAAACGAAACTAAAATGTTGTATGCAATTGTTCCGCTGTGCAGCCCTGATAACACACCTCAATACTGCCAGCAAAACACGAGCCTAAGCCTGATAAAAGTAAAAAATAACGGAATGAGATTACAAGAATCCCAGTAGGGTCGCAAAGTCATAAGATCTACGGAAACTTAAGAAAACATCTCCCGAATCAACATATATAAATTGTATATATATAATAGATCCAAAACAAAAACAACAATCAAACACAATAACAAAGGGCCGATCTTATCAAAATAATGGGGAGGACTCAAAACACTTCATAGGCAACCATCACAAGACGGAAACCAGAAGCACACAGGTAGCTTAATTTTCTATATGACTTGCAAAACCAAACAACTATTCCCTACCCCGTACGTTGTCCAAGACTGTGCTGAAAAAAGGAAAACAGTTAGCAAACAATTTACAACAATCCTTATTACATCCCATGTATGAGGCATCCTACCATACATCTGCACCCAACCCAAAAGATATGCAGGACATCCTGCCAAACATCTAGAGCTCTATACATGAAGATATGTAGAGCATCCCACGTCCATCTCATAGCATAGGGGCATCCAGCATGCACTTGCTGACAATCACCATAAGACTCCCAGTTCAATAAGCAATAGGAGCATCAATAGTTACCTCGCATGGCCAGTGACAAGAAGATCCTTCAAACAAAGAGTTTTGAAATTACCAAGAATCAAAGCACACAATCCGCAAGCATATAAAGCACAATTAGACAAACCAAAAATGAAGAAATCAAGCAAGGCGATTTCCGAAGAAACTGATGAGGCATAAATCCAGCCTCTCATGCAATTGAACAGAAAGCTACTCCTTTGCCTTTATCAAAAGGATCAGAAACACCTAAACAATTATAAAACAAAGACAACACAAAACTAAGCATGCAATACGAAAGTAGAAATACGAAGGAAAACCTACAGTCCTCATCAAACTCACTCACAAAAACCTACTGAAACCAACGATCGGATGCAGCAGTAACTTCCCTCTGAATGCGTGAAGTTATGGCCAAGAATCCAATAGATTTCATCCTGATTATTCAGTCCCTTTAAGATGACACAACTTGGCAACACTAGGGTTTAAGGGACAATTCACGATTTCAAGAAACAAAGGGATATGGTTGAAATTTTATAATATTAAAAAGAATAGGGGTCAAATGTTCATACGATCAAGAGGAACAAGATTCAGGAACATCAGAAAAAGGAAAATTAAAATTGGCACATACATAAGGGGAAGGAAACTCGGTATCAATATAATTGAAAACCACTAACCTTCTGAATATTAATTCAAGCAAGAAAGATGCAGCACAAAAAGAGGAATCCAAAAAGTTATCACACACAATGATTTGATGAAGGAGGGGAACTTTTGGAAATTTTGATAGTGATGGGATAGGTCTCGACCACAAGGGAAGAAATGGGAAGAAGACTTGTGTTTGTGAAGAAAACAATGAGAGAATAGGAGTGTAAGAAATGGGGTGGTCGACCTTCTCTTATATAGGCGTTTAAAGGATAGATTTTCCCTACTTTTAAACTTGAAAGATAAGATAAAGTTTAACGGATAAATAAACTTAAAAGATAATTATCTACTAAGGAAAAAAAATTATCTAATACTTTGGATAATGGAGATTTAATATAAGGATAATTAACACAAATTATCTGAATAAAATTTAGACAAAATTTGAAAATAAACCTTTAAGAGCCATCACATATTCAGTCATCAGGGGAAAAATGTTCATTTCTACTACATTGGTCCTTAGGTGCCATTTCTGACACACAGACTTCTAATACATCTAACCCACTAAGGATTAGGGTCTCATATCCTCCCCACCATACAAAAATTTCAAAGAGCTACAGAAATAGGTGAGGGTATCTTGCCCTCATCGACTCCTTGTTCTCCCATGACTGCTCCTCAACTTGGCCATTACACTAAACAACTCGAACCACAGGCACATTACGACTACGAAGCTGATGAACAGATCGATCTAGAATAGCAACTGGCTATACGGGATAGGATAGGTCTTCGGTAACTTTAACTGGAGGATCTTCATAAACGTGAGCAGGGTTTCGGACATACTTTCCCAAGATTGAAACATGGAACACACTGTGGATTCTTTCTATACTTGGGGGCAATGCAAGACAATGTGCAACACCAATTCTTTCAATAATATGATACGAACCAATGTAATGGGGTGCTAACTTGCCTCGCTGCTGAAAACGAAGAACACCTTTCCATAGAGAAAGTTTCAGAAATATTTTGTCACCTACTGTGAATTCAAGCTCTCTTCGTCATTTATCTACATAGTTTTTCATCTATCTTATTCCATTTTTAATCTTTTCCATATCAGTTCTGTATTGTTTAAGTATCTTTTACCTACTTCATTCCAGAAAATTGAGGTTTTGCAATGTCTACCATACAAGGCTTTCCATTCCGATGCTTACATGAAAATTGTTATTGTAAGCGAACTCTGCTAAAGAAAGGCATCTATCCCAACTAGTCTGTCTATCAAGCACACACACATGTAGCATGTCTTTTAGGGTTTTAATTGTTCTCTCGGACTGTCCATTGGTTTGATAATGAAAAGCAATACTGAAATTCAATCTCGAACCCAAGGCACTTTGGAATTTCTCCAAAAAATATGAAGTGAAATGGGGATCTCGATCTGAAACAATGGACATAGGCACACCATGAAAATGTACAATCTCATCTAAGTAATGGTTAGCCAACCTCTACGTTGTATCTGTAACTCGGCCAGGTAGGAAATGTGCAGACTTTGTCAATCTGTCATAATCACCCAAATAGCATCGTATCTTCGCTGAGATCTTGGTAAACCAACCACGAAATCCATGGTAATATGGTCCCACTTTGATTCCAGAATCAAAAGTGACTATAGCAAACTTACAGGTCTATGATATTCGATTTTCACCTACTGGCATACTAGACATCGGGCTACAAATTTTGCGATGAGGCATTTCATACCTTGCCACCAAAACTGTTCTTTTAAGTCTTGATACATTTTGGTACTTCCGGGATGATTAGAAAACTTCGAATTGTGTGCCTCAGAAAAAATTAGGTTGCTCAAATCAATATCTTGTGGCACACATACACGATCTCGGAAGACAAGGACTCCATCATCTCGAACTCGAAAATCACGAACTACGGTATCAGCACCATCAACTAGCTACTGCCGAATTTGTACCAATCTTGGATCTTCAGATCGCTAAACACAGATTTCTTCCAGCAAGGTAGGTCGTACTTCAATTCGGGCTAATAATTAACCTGAAAAATCACTGCCAAGCTGCACACATGAAGCTCTCAAACTCAGCAACATAGGCAGATAATGCGCACGCATGTAAGCAAGAGAAGAGGAGCTCTTTCAGAGCATCAGCCACAACATTAGCCTTTCTAGGGTGATACTCAATAATCAGATCATAATCTTTAATCATCTCTACCCATCTTCATTGTATCATGTTCAACTCTTTCTGGTAAGGATATACTTCAAACTTTTGGGATCGGTGAAAATTCTGAAGTCTCTACTTATAGGTAATGGTGCCAAATTTTCAGAGCAAACACCACGACTGCAAGCTCCAAATCGTGTGTAGGGTAGTTGCTCTTATGCGAACGTAATTATTGGGAAGCATAGGCAATCACTTTTCCATCTTGCAAGAACACGCATCCAAGGCCAAATTTTCATTGCATCATTGTACACCACATACTCTTTTCTGTTCACTGGCAATGTAAGAATAGGTTTGGAAACCAACCTAGTCTTCAGCTCCTCCAAACTTTGTTGACATTTTTGGACCACATGAATGGTTCACCTTTGTTCGTCAATCATGTCAAAGGACCTGCTAGCGATGAAAAATTCTCCACAAAGTGACGGTATTATCCGGCTAGGCCAAGAAAGCTGCGAACTTTGGACACACTTTGTGGGGGTTCCCATGAAACAACAGTTTCAATCTTCTTAAGAACAACAAGAACACCACAGGAAGAAACGATGTGGCCAAGGAAACCAACCTCTCGTAACCAAAACTCACACTTTGAGTACTTTTCATACAACTTTTAATCTATCAAAATCTGTAACACAATTCGCAAGTGCTCGGTATACTCCTGTTTCATCTTTGAATAAATCAAAATATTGTCAATGAAGACTATCATGAATCTATTTAGGAACTCACTGAATATCCTGTTCATCAAGTCCATGAACACGGCTGGTGCATTGGTCAAAACAAATGGCATAACAAGGAACTCATAGTGGCTATAACGCGATCTGAAAGCTGTCTTTGGTATGTTCGCTTAACGAACATGCAGTTGATGGTATCCGGACCTTAGATCAATTTTAGAGAACATAACTGTGCTCTATTTCTGGTCAAACAAGTCGTCTATGCGTGGCAAGGGGAATTTTTTTTTCACTATCACTCGGTTTAACTGCTGGTAATCGATACACAACTGCAATGAACCGTCTTTCTTCTTTACAAATAAAACGGGTGCTCCCCATGGTGACACACTAGGTCGAATGAAACCACGATCCAACAAGTCGTCTAAGTATATATTCAATTCTTTCATCTTTGCTGGAGCCATTTTATAAGGCAGAATAGAAACCGGTGGCAAACTGGCTACATGTGTAATGTCTAAAGTACTGATGTATATTTTGTTTTTGGTGGTTATGTTGTAGTTCAATTATAGTGATTGGATATGCTGCTACATGGAGCTAGGGGTAGAGGCTGCAGAGGGGGTCGAGGTACTGGTAGGGTAGTAGAGGAGGTTTCTAGTGTGGCAGAGAGAGGTGCTACACCAGTACGTTGGGGTAGAGTTGGTCAATGCCTTAAACCCCAGCAACCAGCTGAGCCTAGAGTTGAGGCAGATGTTCCTCTCCGGAGTTTATTAGAGCGATGTTCACAGCCTGACAGGAGATGAGAGCTGAAGAGGAGATAATTGTTGAGGCAGTGGTAGAGCCGGTCTATTTTGCTGCACCAGCACATACAGTCATTGCCAGGGACATGCCAAAGATGCTAAAGAGTATAAGATAGTTGAGTTGCACTGTATTCACTAGTAAGAAAATTGATCCAATGGAGGCTAAGGTGTGGTTGGATCAAGTGTCCAATGTTGTAGATAATTTGGCTCTTTCTGAAAAGGACAGGATGAGAGTGACTGTCAAAGTGCTGGAAAGTGATGCTGCCACCTGGTGGGAGACTGAAAAGTTCAGATATAAATGATCAAAATTTATAGATTTGATTGTACAACTGAACAATAATAAAAATAATTTGGCGGAGTCTGAAAATAATTTTCAAAAAATTTTGATCAAATTCTATTTCACATCAAAGATATTTTAATTTAAAGAAAATCTGGTGCTCCGCTACCACTTTAGAGATGTCATGCCCCATACCCTATTCCAAGGATAAGCATCCCCACCATGATACTCTGAGAATAATAATTACAATGCTATCCTCAAAATTTCGTAAGGTTTTAAAAATAAAATCATTAAACACGTAGTGAAAACAAATCATAGCATAAGTTTAAAATTATAAACAAGATTTTTTAAAAAAATTACAATATGGATTCTTAATCAGGACTAAACTAGAAATCACACAATTCCAGTATAATAACATTCCACCTATAACAGTTTAAGTATCTCACAGTATATCCAAACAAAACCTATATCATCCTCTACAAGCAATAAAAACTAACCATATCTACAACCCATCACAATGTTTCAAAACAAGTGTATGCAGTCCACAAGGTTTTAAGCACCAGAAAACCATATATTAATGGGATATAAATCAAAAGGGATAAAAATCAAGAAAATACATGTTCCGTTTTTTGCTATACATATCAAATCAAAAGTCTGATCAAAAATATTATAAAATGATGTGTCTTAAACCTCATGCATCCCTGTGCAAAAAGAGGTATGGATTCCTGTGCATATTAAAAACCTGTATCCCTATACAAATCATATCAAGACAAAATAGAATTTTCAACCAAGTTATAGTGAATTGTCAAAATAAACTAGCCAAATATCAAGCAAGATTTATCAATATTTTTTTAAAAAAAATCACACATCTCGAATATGCATAGTTAAAATCAAATCATATCGGTTGTTGGTGTGTTGTAATCATTCACTGTTCTATTCCTGGGCTATGGATTGTCCACCGCTGGAGTTGGATCCGTGTTGTTCCCTCCATTCGCGCCTCCTTCTTGATTATTCATCATTTGATCTAAGATTCTAAGGCACCTGAGCTTATGGATAGTCCTCTCAATGTCGGGATCAACTGTGCAAGGTCGAGCATCTTACTCCTTAGATTATACTTGCTTTTCAGCTCTGCGCACTAAAAACAAACAAACAAAAATTTAATCTAGAAAAAGAACAAGCAATAAATTGCCAGTCTTAAAACTATTTTTCGCCAACAACGGCGCCAAAAACTTGTTAACGTAAATTGAGTGTATCTTCCTCGCAAGTGCAAGATGTCAACAAATAATATAGTTCTGAAAGAATGAGTATCGATCCACATGGAAAATCTGTCTAAAACTAATCAATTTGTCAAATTCCTTTTAGTTAAATTGATCGAATACTGAGTTGATTGCAATTCAAAAGTAAAAACTGAATTTAAATAGCTATAGTGAGAACATAGAATCAATCGATGGTTTGTATCAGAATTCGCACCTAGAATCTATTTTACTAACTAACGTAAAAGATGTTCGTGAATTCCTTCTATCCAATAATACCTTCCCAGGTTATTATTGGCTAAGCCAGTTACCAAATTAGCTATATTCCTATGCTAAATAGATGAAAGGATTGATAAACCCTAATCAGTATGAACCCTAGGTCTTGCAGATATATTCCTATTCTATCAATTAGATTACCTAGGTATTCTACCCCAATATCGGAACCTAAGCCAATAGCCCTATCAGATTAGGTTTACCTAGAATGAAATGATCAATTTCGTAATAAAGAACAAAGTAGAGTAATCTTCGTTGGTTAATAGATTAACAGATTCTGGTTTGAATCCTGTTTAGGCATTTAGAAACTAAGTTGACGAAGAGTAAAACAAAATCAACTATCATACTCAAAATCCAAATAACATATCGTTGTTTAATCTCTTAAAGACAAAGAATTCCAACCATGAAACTAGTGTTTTTTTTTCTGAACTAAGAACTCGATAGCTAATAATACATTCATGTGTTTAATTTATAACATAAAAAACTCGACCAACCAGTACATATGAACATACCGACTACTTCATGGTTGATTTCTTGGGTGACCGACTGGTCGGTTAAATTAGAACGACTAGTCAGTATGTCCTTGGAAATTTGAACTGACGAATATCTAGTTGAACAGACCAGTCAGTCGAGTCTCGGCCTAATTTCCATTTTGCACCGATCGGTTAATGCATGTAAACCGACCAGTCAGTGGGTCTTCACAAAAATATGTACGAATGACCAACGTAAAACACAAGTCATCAGCTTCCTTCAAGAATATTCTGTCACCAGCTGCAAACTCCAAGGCCTACGACTATTATCAGCATAATTCTTCTAGCAATCCTGGGCTGCTCTCAACCTGTCTCGAATCAGTTTCACCTTATTCAAGTTGAAATTCGTCAACTCTGCTCCACTCAATCTCCACTCTCCAACCTTGCTCCACAACAACAGAGTGCGACAAGCTCTCCCATACAGTACCTCATAAGTTGTCATATCAATACTTGCCTAGAAACTGTTATTATACTCAAACTCTACCAATAGCATATAATGATCCCAACTGCCCTAAAAATCCAAGACACAAGCTCTCAGCATATCCTCAAGGGTCTAAATAGTCCTCTCTGACTAACCGTCTGTTTGAGGGTGAAACGTGGTACAGAAACTCAACCACATACCCTAAGCCTCATGCAACTGACCCCAAAATCTCGAAGTAAGACGGGAATCTTTGTCAAATACAATAGACACTGGTACACCTTGCAATCTGAAAATCTCCTTAACATATAACTCCGCAAGGTGTTCTAACGGAAGACCCATATAAATCAGTAGGAAATGGGCCGACTTAGTGAGTCGATCCACCACTACCCATACTATATTATGCCCTCTCTGAGATCTAGGAAAGCCAGATACAAAATCCATCATCACATGCTTCCACTTCCACTCAAGAATAGGGAGAGGCTGTAATAGTCCACTAGGTTGTCTCTCTACCTTGACTTGCTATCATGTCAAGCATCGAACAACATACTGAGCAACGTCCCTCTTCATACCTTCCCACCAACACCAAATACATCTTTGTACATCCAGGGTGCAAAGCATAAACTGAAGAGTGAGTATCGGACAAAATCGTGTCCCTCAACTATTATCCATCGGTACACATATCTGGTCTCTAAACAACAATATACCATCATCATGGACTCTGTACCCAAAGTCTAAATCCTCTAAAAGACTATCTCTCATTCCCACCAACACCAGATCACGACTCTTAGCATCTCGAATCTCATCAAGCAAAACAGGACAAAGTAACAGACTGGCCAACAACACTCCTCTCCGATCAACTACCAAAGAAGTACATGTGGATCTCAATCTAGCAAGCAACAGCAAGTACGTCTCCCGAATGTAAGTCAAGGAAGCCGAGGACTTATGACTAAGAGCATCAGCAACATACTAGCTTTCCCAGGGTGGGAGTCGATAATAAGATCATAGTCCTTTATCAACTCCAACCACCTCCTCTGTCCCATATTCAAATCCCTCTAAGTCATAATACACCTCAGGCTTTTGTGATCTGGGAAAATCCTGCAAGTCTCTCCATACAAATAGTGATGTCAAATCTTCAAAGCAAACACAATCGCAGCCAACTCAAGATCATGGGTAGGATAGTTATCTTCATTTAATCTTAACTGACAAGAGGTATAGGCATCCACCTTATCCCCCTGCATAAGCACACAACCCAAACCCTGCTTCAAAATGTCACTATACACCATATAACCCATACTTGAAGGGGGAAGAATTAGGATAGGCACAGATGTAAGACGATCCTTAAGTTTCTGAAAACTCTCCTCGCACTTAACATCCCAAACAAACTTCACACCCTTTCTCGTCAAAATGTGTCAAAGAGGCTGCAAGCAAAGAGAAATCCTCCACGAATCTCCGATAATAACCAGCCAAACCCAAAAAACTAAAGATCTCAGTCACACTCTTGGGCGCCTACCACTGAGTAATAGCCTCCACCTTCTTCAGATCAATAACCAATCACCTTCTTGGAGACTACATGACTAAGAAAGCCAACCTCAGACAACCAAAACTCACACTTGCTGAACTTGGTGTGTAGCTGGTTATCCCTCAAAATCTAAAACATAATCCTCAAATACTGTAAGTGCTCATCTCTAGACTTAGAATACACCAAGATATCATCAATAAACACAATCATGAAATGATCCAGATAAGGTCTGAACACCCTATTCATCAAATCCATAAAGAAAGCAGGTGCATTAGTCAAACCAAAAAACATCACCATAAACTCATAATGACCATACCTAGAACGGAAAGTTGTCTTAGGTATGTCTGCATCCCTGACCCTCATCTGGTAATACCTCAATCTGAGGTCTATCTTAGAAAATACCACTGCTCCCTGCAATTGATCAAAGAGATCATCAATCCTGAACAAAGGGTAACGGTTTGTGATCATCACCTTATTCAGCTACCTATAGTCAATGCACAGGCAGAGGTTCCATCCTTCTTCTTAACAAATAGTCCCACTGTGAAACACTAGGCTGAATGATCCCCTTATCCACCAACTCCTGTAGCTGAGTCCTCAACTCCTTCATCTCAGTGTGCCATCCTATAGGGTGGAATGAAAATAGGTGTAGAACCTGGATGCAACTCAATACAAAACTCCACATCCCTCATAGGAGGTAAACCTAGCAAATCCTCAGAAAATACATCAACAAACTCACTCACAACAGACACATTATACAAAACAGGCTCAGCAATAGAAACATCAACCACATGAGTTATACTGCGCAAGCCAATCCATACCAAATATCACATCAAAATCAAGCAACTCAAGCTGTATCAAATCAGCCTCAAACACAACACCAGCAATCACAACAAGACAACCCAACAACACATGTTCACATAACTGGTGCTCTCCTAACGGAGTAGAGACCTCAATCATAGAATCTAATCGAGAGATAGGCACATCAGCAATACAAGATACTCGAGGACCAATAAACGACCTACTAGCACCAGGATCCATCAACACACAAGCAGAAAAAGAAAAGATAAGAGCAGTACCAGTAACAATCGCAGGCCTGGTGACTGCCTCTACATCGGCGAGCGTGAATAGCCTAGCTTAACTCCTAGTAGAGGGACGTCCTGGTACACCTGATGTAGAGGGTGCAGTAGCTGGATCAATAGGAGCGGTAGATGCAACAAGCTACACTTTAGAAGAACCTCTAGGCTGAAGGCGAGCTTGAAAAGGGCCTGCTCAAGGTCAGAAAGCACCAGTCCTCAGAGGACCCCCAACACTAGCCTGAGACAATGTGCGACTACCACCATATCTATACTACTTCGCCACGTAGCCCAATCTGTGGTAGGTAAAACATCTCCTGGGCTCTCCTCTCGAGAACCTAGGAGGAAAAGGGCAAGTAACGGATGACTGCGAAGTACCACCAGTCCTCTGAACTCCGAACCCCTAAAAGAATGGTCTGCTCCTCTAAGAATCACTGGAGGGTATAGGTCTCTTCCCAAGGGAAGATGAAACTGGCCAAGCCGTAACCCTAGCCTCTAATGCCTCTACTTGCAAAATATACTCTGCTCTCTAGGCCAAGTGAAGGATAGTAGTGAAGTCCATGTCTACAATAATACTCATCTTCCCTCGGACTACCACTAAGAGGCCCTCCTCAAACCTCTGTAAATACTCCTCATTGGTAACCAACAACTTCAGCACAAACTTGGCTAGCTCTGTGAACCGTGCCTCATACTCTGCCACTGACAATGTGCCCGACCTTAGATTATAAAACTCATGGCACTTTCTATCTCTGTGCACCTGAGTGAAGAACTGCGCCATAAACTCTCTCTCAAATATTTCCCAGCCAATAGCCTTGGTATATCTGGATACTGCTGTCTCCCACCCAAAAATATCTCCCTCCAATAGCCTGACAGTCACTCTCAACCTGTCATCCTCAGACAAGTCCAGATCATCAATGACCTTGGACACTCAATCTAGCCACTCTTTCACCTCCATAGGATCTTCCCTCCTACCAGATAACTCTAAACAACTTAACTATATCATGCTCTTCAGCACCATGGGCATATCTCTACCAATGTCTGCACAAACTAGGATAGCAGTATGAGCTAGGGTAGCAGTATGAGTTGGGGCAGCAGTCTGAGCTGGGGCAACAGTCTGAGTTGAGGAAGCAATCCGAGCTGGGGCAGTAATCTATATAAGGACCCAAATCCCTTATTCCAAAATTGCTCTTAATGTGAGACCCTGACCCTTCCTAGTTTAGATGTCCAGGAGCCAATGCATCTGAAATGACTATTTTGTCTCTGAAGAAATGGATGCGTGATGGCCTAAAATAGTTGTTGCCAGATATTTCCTATTTTAATTCTGGTATTTTTATATTAATTATCTTTAGTTTTATCCTTTATTATCTAAGGTATTACATAATTCTTCCTTTTAAATAGAATATCTCTTTTAATAGATCTATCCTATTAAATAGAATTATCCATCTAATAGAATTACCCTTTAATTATCTTTTTAATCTTCAAAATAGGGATTTATCTCTTAGCTAAACCTCCTTAGACACCTATAAAAGAATGGTCAACCTATCCCACCTAAACATACCAAAACCCACATAGATATTTCTTAATTTATCCCCTTCTTCTCAATTTCCGATTTTTGCCTAAACCCTAGCTGAAACTCCTTGATCTTCATCTTGGCATAACTCTCTCATCCTTTATCAGATTCTTGCGAATAATAGCTTATTGTAAAGATCTCTTCATCCTATTTCCCACCATCTTGGTTTTTTCATCTTGAGGTTAATTTTTCTTTGTTAAAAGTTAAATCGTATTTCGACAAAATTGCCAAAATCAACTTGAATTTCAAAATAGCATAAATCTCTCATCTTTTGTCAAATTGTTGCTAATAATAGCTTGTTGGAAAGCTCTTTTCATCCTCTTTCCAACCATCTTTGGTTTTTCATCTTAAGGTTAGTTTTTCTTTGTTAAAAGTTAAATTGTATTTCGGAAGAATTGCCAGAATCTGCTTGAACTTCAAAATAACATAACTCTCTTATCCTTTGTTGGATTCTTGTGAATAATAGTTTATTAGAAAAATATTTCTATTCTCTATCCAGCCATCTTGGGTTTTTCTTCTGGAGGTTAGTTTTTCTTTGCCGTAATTTAGGTCAAAATTCGGCGGGATTAGGTTTCAAAAATATGTGATTCCGCCTTCAATTGATTTATGTTATTGTTCCTCTTGTTCGTATGATTGTTTAGCATCTATTCTTGATTTTAAAATCATGAATTCATCCTTTGAATCTTCCTTATTCATGAAATCAGCATGCTCTACCTTTGCCCTATTGATGCCTATCTTGATCAACTGATTAACCTATTGGATTCTAACCTTGTTTCTTTTGATTGTACATGTTATAAACACTTATTGCTTCCTTAACTTCATGAAATCACAACCCCTAACCTCTCTAATGTTGAAAACGCAAGTTTTCCTATAAACCTTAAGGTATTGCCAAAATTTGTATATTGAATTAGGGTGAAATATCAAGTGAATTCTTACTGAGTTATTGGCCATCACATCACGCATTCAGGGGAAAGATATTGCTGCATCCGGATCGCTGGATTTGGGTAGCTTAATTGGTAAGGATTCCCAATGCCTTTGGTTTTTAATTAAGTAGTCTTGTGGCTTAGTATTGTGTGGTCTTTGCCTTGTAATTTTTTAGGAGATTCTGATCTTATTGGAAAGAAAAAGGATTGCATCTGATTTAGACACGTGAGAGGTAGGATCTATGCCTCATCGATTCCTTTGGTTACCCTATTGTTTGATTGTTTGAATATGAGTGAATTCAATTGCCTATCTTGGTTATATGCTTGCGGAATGTGTGATTATGATGATAGGGAATCTCGGAAGTTAATAGGAAAATAGGTTGCCTGATTCAGTTATGACTTTAAGGATTGATCTTTGATTTGTATTGTGATTTGATTGAGGATCCTTTGTTGTGATTTGTGTATGCGTGTATGTGCTCTATTTGTGCTTTGTTTGAAGGATCCTTTTTTCGCTGGCCATGCGAGGTAAGTATTGTTGCTCCTAGGGAGAGGAGAGATGTTTACCGAACCAGGAGGTTTTTGGGTGGTTATTCCCAGCAAGAGCTCGCTGGATGCCTTGTAGGCCGGTTCAAGTCCGGACGTCAGGAAGCCTTGTAGGCCAGTTTGAGTCTGGACGTCAAGATGCCCTATAGGCCAGTTCGAGTCTGGACGTTAGGTTTCCCTGTTTGAGAGTGATAGGATGACTTGTATGCATTGCTGCAAGAGTGCTCCTAGGCCAGTTCAAGTCTGGATGTCGGAGACAACTAAAAGGCTTGATGCAATATTTATTGTCTAACCATTTACCCTTTGTGCAGAAAAGCCTTGGACAACATAGGTGGAAGGGGATGACCTTTTCTTTTCCTACTGCCGAGAGTAACCTGATGAGTTTTACTGCCTGTGTATTTCTGATTTTCAAAAGTATTTGTAGTCCACCCTCAGCCTTAGTTTCGGCCTTAACCCTTTTGATTGATTCTTGAATTACGTGATACCCTTAGATGAGTAGGGATGATCTGATGTTGTTTGGGAGATGTTTGATTGGGAATCCCTAGGACTTATGATGTTATGACCCTACTGAGATTCTTGTAATCTCATCATTTCTTTTCTCCCCTTTTGCAGGTTTAGGTGTGTACTTTGTTGCTGGTACCAAAGGTGTGAGATCAAGGATGCACGGCTGGACGAATTTGCACCCTTTTTCTATTGAATGCGCATGCCATGTCTTTAAACTTGTGTGAATTTTCATTTTGGCTTTCAATCCCTCTTTCTCTTTTTGTTGCTTCCGAAATATGCATGATACTATTGATTGATGTTTTGAGATTCCTATGGGACTTGTGTGTTATGTTTCCACTTATTTTGAGTATTATATAAGTCTTCCGCTGATATTTTCTTTCACTCCGTATAAGCCATAAATTCATTAATGTATGAATATGCTCCAACCTTTAAATAGTATATAAATAACCAATAAAATTGAAAATTAGGTGACTTGAGCCTTGTGGGATTCAAATAGGACCTTGTCAGGGCTTATTTGGATTTCACGGCGGTAAGGGTCCTAATAGGTTGGGTTTGGGTCCTTACACCTAATGGAACCCTTACTGCCGTGAAAACCAAACAAGCCCAAACCATGACCTATCTGAATCCCACAAGGCTTATCCATTTAGTTCCGATTTTAGTATATTAATTCCTTTAAGATTTTAAAATTTGGAGCATGATATTGGACAAGAATTCTGGTATCATACAGAGTGAATATAAAAACATCAGTGGAAGTCTTTAAATTTAATCAATGAATCCATAACACACAAGTCCCATAGGGATCCAAATATCCAAAAAGAAAACCTCCAACATAATTCAGAAACAAGCAAAGGAGGAACTTGAAAAAAAAAACAGAAAATAGTTCAATCATTGTTCATGTTATATGCGCAAACAACCAAGGAAACAGGAATACGAATATGATGCAATATCATCCAGCCGTGCAGCCTTGATTTCACACACCGTTACCACTAACAGCGAATGTACCTAAGCCTGAAAAACGGTAAAAACAACAGGATGAGATTACAAGAATCTCAGTGGAGTAACAGCATCATAAGATCTACAGAAATCATAAACAAACATCTCCCAAACAACATCATCCCTACACATCTAAGGGATATCACGCAATTCAAGAATCAACCAAAAGGTTAGAGCCCAAACTAAGGCTGAGGGTGGACTACAAACACTTCCGAAAATCAAAAATACACAGGCAGGAAAAACTCATCAATCATCTTGGCGATAGGAAAAGGTCATCCCCTTTCACCTGTATTTTCCAAGGCTTCGCTGCACAAAGGATAAAGGTTAGCACACAAGCTAATCAGCAAGCCTATTCATTTTGCCACACAAGGAAAAGGCATCCAAGCCACACAAGGACAAGGGCATCGAAACCACACAAGGACAAGGTCATCCAAACCACACAAGGATAAAGGCATCCAAACCACACAAGGATAAGGGCATCCAAACCACACAAAGATAAGGGCATCCAAACCGCACAAGGATAAGGGTATCTTACCAAACAAGGACAAGGCATCTAACCACACAAGGACTAGGCACCCAGCACGTGCAAGCTGGGGATTGTCACCCATACGACTCTCATACCATTAAGAACCTCTCCTCTCCCAAGGAGCATCAGCGCATACCCCGAATGACAACTAGAAAAGAATCCTGACACACAAACACGTACAAGCACACACAGGCAAGCACAAAGGACAATACCACCACAGGATATCCTCAATCATGTCAAAACACAATCAGCATGTTCAATACACACAACACATGCAAATTAGGCACACATAACCTATCTCAAGGGTTCGACAAAGCCTAAGTAAGCCTCAAATCAATCTACAACTCATGCATACTTTCCCTCATATATGCACATACAACAATACAAAAATATGCATCGAAAATAACAACCAACAACAAAGATCTCTGAAGAAACCGATGAGGCTTAAATCCTACCTCTCTTGTCTCTAAACAGGAAGCTATTCCTTTACCTTTATTCAAGGTATCCAAACCATCTATAACATCATAAGGCAAAAAAAAACCCAACTAAGCATGCATACTCAATATCCAAGTAAATACCCTATTTTCTTACCAATTCCACTCACCAAACCTATCAGAAACTAGTGATTAGATGCTGAAAGTGTCTCCCCCTTGGATGTGGATGTGATAGCTAAGAACTTAACAAGAAACAACCTGAATTACCATCCCAATCAACATTCAATTTTTGGCACTAAGAATAGAGCAATAAGGCAAGTTGTGATTTAATGTTAAAAAGTTATAGGGGGGTGAAATTTCATGTTAAAAAGGAAGGATTAGGTGTTTATAACACATACAATCAAAAGGAACAAGATCAGAAACCAATAGGTTAATCAATTAATCAATATTGACAACAATAGGGCAAGGGTAGGGCATACCCATTTCATGTATAAGGAAGAGTCAAAAGATGGATTTATGATTATATAACATGAATGAATGCCAAACAATCATACGAACAAGAGGAATAACAACAGAAATCAATTAAAGGAAGAATCACACTAGTTTGGCACCAAACCCGCCAAATTACGAGTTGAATTTCGACAGTGAATAACTAACCTTCTAATGATTGGAACTAGGTAGCTAGATAGAGGATAGAACGAGCTTTCAAACAAGCTATTATTTTCAGAATTCCGATAAAGGATGAGAGAGTTATGCTAGTTTGAAGTTATAAGAAATTTCGGCAGAAATAGAGAGGTGTAGGGTTTGAGATTTGACGAATTTTGTGTATTTTCTGTGTAAGATTTATGTGTGGCCAGCTTCCTCTTTATATAGAGTGGTTATGGGATTAATTTCCCTACTTTAAAGGCTAGATTAAAGTAAGATAATCATCAGAATTAAATTCTATAATTATCTTCCCTTAAATTTAGGGATTTTTTCTCCTAAGATAATTATCAATCAATAAGAAACCAAAACAAAAGAAATTAAAACCAGAAATAATTACTAGACATTCCATACCATTTTCGGTCATCACACATCCATTCCTTCATAAGCAAAATGGTCATTTCACCTGCATTGGCTTCTGGAATTCTAGGACTCAAAATTCGGGGTCTCACAGTCTAAACTGGGGCAGTAGTCTGATCTGGCTCAACATCTTACTCATGTGGCGTATCCCTTGGGCTCTTATCTCCTACCAAGCTGAGTACATAAATTTGATAAAATCTGGGGAGGTAGATCTGTCTCTCCTCGAGACTTTGTTGCTCTCTATGGTTTGGGAGGTCTATCACTATAAACAAACACAACACATATATTAATACACAAATAGATGTTCAAATTACACCATGTAAATGATTAAAACTTAACAAATTTGATTGTATGACCGGACCAATTTTAAAAAATATTTTCGTAGAATCTGAAAATAATCTTAAAAATATTTTGTTTAAAAACCAATCCATCACAAAAATATTTTGGTTAGAAACAAATTTGGTGCTCCACTACCACCAAAAAGATGTCACACCTCGTACCCTACAATGAGGGTTAACACCTTCGCCACAGAACCTTAAGAATAACAATTATTTTACTATCCTCAAAATCTCATAAGGCCAGTAAAACAAAACTATAAAATTCACAACAGAATAAAATAAAGTATAGAGTGAAACCAAATCTTAGTAAATATGTCACAACCAAACAATACCCAACTAATAGACATATACCACATGTCCAAAAATATCCATAAAAATCAAGCACCAAAAAACATATATACAATCGAAATGGTAATCAAAAGTGTAATGAAAAAATATAGTCCACTCCATATGTACAAATCAAATCGAATGCTGATCAAACCTAAAATCAGGCTACTTTGAAATTAACCACGTGAGGCAGACAACTGACAACCTGCACCTATAGCACAGTCTGGATGATACTAAACCAGTTAGTTAAATATCCAACTGAGGTGTATAAGGACCACGAAATACATGTATAAAACATAATTGAAATCCAAACTAAAAATAAAAATTCTGTGCAACTCAATCTCAAACCAAATCAACTAGAAATATCAAATATGGTGGACCATAAATACACTTGTATATTTTTTAAAAAAAATCGGGCTAGAAAGTCGGCTAGGAAACACCTATCCTACTTCTGATCAAGAAGTGTTCAGGGTCCTCCAGTATTTATTTTATCAATTTGAAAATATATCACACACTAGCGTTGTTGAAGGCTAAGGTCAACCCATGTTGACCATCTCCTTTTGGATATTAAATCCCCTCCACGACAAGGGATGCCAAAGGGAGTATGTAACCCGTTGGTTACCAATCTCAGTCAATCATTTTCAGTGCACTGGATACTTACAAGTAATCAGAGTGGGATATAAAACCAATCCAAACAAGTAAAACTCAACTCAATATCATAGTATCAAAATTAGGTATAGAATCCCATAAACAATCATGTCTCAACAATCTGTGCAACCACATACACAATATTATAATATGTCTCTCAATACCAAACCATAATAAAACCAACATATGTGCCAGAACTCACAGTCATAAAATCAATCATATTTCCAAGCATAAAACATGTAAGTCCATCTACCAACATGATTCACTATTTAATTTTCTGAAAAAATAAATAAATCTCTATCATGCATTTTAAAAAAAAAGCCAAGTGTGAGGTCCTCACTCACCTGTACGTAGCCACAATACGACCATTCAATAAGCACAGCAGATAACCAAACTATAACCCACACCAATCAATACAGGTCACACACTTGCATAACATACCAAACATACAATTACTATCTATACAAGTCAACATGCAAAATGAGGCAAATTTATATTTTTCAAAAATAATATAGAAATCCAGAATTAGGTTGATAAACCCTCAAATTACATTTTAAACAACATAGTATTATTTATAAAACCATAATTTATCATTTAAAACTAAAATACATTTTTCGAGAAAAACTTTAAAAGTCCATGTCTCACAAATGACAAGTCAAATCAGAAACCAATGATACCATCGCGTCCGTAATACTCGAAATATGGAATGGGGAAAAATTTTGTGTTTCTGAAAGTGGCGGCGGTGCATGGCTAGACCGGTGATGAAACTAGAATTTCCCCAAATTGCTCAAAATGCAATGAAAATTAGCATTCTATACACCAATCGAAAACTCTCAACAACAGGGACATGTATATAGTAGTGAATCATCGAATGCTCACCGAGTTTAGCCAGAATCAACAATTTTTTTGGGCGAAAAACTCACGCACTCACGAGCTATTTCCAGGGGCGTCTGGCGGTAGAAAATTGTGAGACCTATGGCCAGAGGTAGCTAGCGACGAGAGGCAACGAATGGCGGTAGCAGTGCGATGATTGGTGGCTAGACAAGAGAGAAGCGGCTTCTGGTGCAATCAGAAAAGTGGAGAGGTCGGGAGGAAAGAGAAGTGGAGGAGAGAGAAAAGGAGGGAAAAATAAAAAAAAAATCTTATTTTGTACTAAATCCAAGCCAAAACGGCGTCGTTTCACTAAATATTTCCTTGGCCAAAAATGAAACGACATCATTTAACACCATGAATAAAATAATATTATTTATTAAATTTTAAATATTAAAATAAATCTAGAAACTACTTTAAAGCTTTGAAAAATCATAATAAATAGGTTATAAGTCCAAAAATTATGAAACTTTTATCAAAAATCTAGAAAAATCATATCTTCCCAAAGAGACAAAAATTATAATTTTCTGACTAATAAATATTTAATTAAAAATAAAATACTATCAAATAAATAATAAACTATATCTTAAAATTATAAAAAATCAAACCATATCATATAATCTTTAAATACATACCCAAAAATATTTTATAATCATAATATCCCACAAATATTTCATTCAACACAAAATATACTAAGAAAGAAAATTATGAAACTACCCTTAGGTATAAAACACAAAAAAATACCAAAAGCAAACTCTTGGCATCCAAAAATCTTAGGTTATATATAAACTATATCTAGCAGGTGCTCTAAATCTAGGTCGATTCAGTTAAGTTCTTTACTTACTATATGATTGTGGGGCTAAGCCCCATATGTGAATATAGACTATGCTATATCAGGTACTCAAATGGGATATCTTGACACAGTATTGGGTAGATTGTATGATTAACTGACGTGATTGTGTCAAATTTAATATTAAAAGATACAGAGATTTCGTTGAATTATAAAGTTTATCAGGACTTTAATCTAAAATGATATTAAATAACTTGTGAGAACCCAATCTGATATTAAAAAGGAGTGTGGATGGTATTGTGCATATTAGTATGGGATTTTATACATATGTAATAAGATATCTTTAGGACTATGAAGATAGGACTTCAACATAGTGTTATACCTATAATTCCATGCACACACACTCACATTCGAGTTAGATTCTATTAGAACTCCAAAGTTAAATATACATGGGCTAGAGTAGTACTACAAATTGTAGCTAAGTCGATTTCATTTCTCTTTCATATGTGGGCTTGGGCCTTTAAATTTGAGCTTGTATCTCAAGGTTCAAGGGCTTCCCTCATGAGAATATGAGGTCTTAAGGAGAAGAAATTATGAGAACTCAATCCTACATCAGATTATATTGAGAAGTCAATTAGGATCTAGATTATCCTCGTAAGGACACGAAATCTAAGGAGAAGAGATTGTGAAAACTCAATCCTACATTGAAAACAATATATCTTTTAGGTCGTGAGGAGAGAAGTTCAACCTAGTGTTACACCTGTAATTATATGCACACAAACTCGTATTAGGGAATATTATACTTGTAATTCTACAGATACACATTCACGTCCTTGGGTTGGGGTGTGACATATGTCACGACCGAATATCAGACTACGCATCATTCGGCATATCAGACTACGAGTCATTCGGCTTCGTGTGGGACCCGACACCCAAATCAAGGATCACGGTAACCAATGAGGGAATCTTTCCCCATTATGTTCCCCACTATGTTTCCCACTATGTTCCCCACTAAGTGAGGGAATCAAGGAGCTCACTTAGGATCCGTGTTTGTGCTTTCTACTTTTGTATATAACCGTTAGATCATACGGCTTGATCTCCACCATTCATTGGGGAGTTGTAAAGGCTATATAAGGGGTGCCTCCCCTCATTTGTAATCATCCAGAAATACTTGCAATATTGAGAGTTTAGAGCTTTCTCTCCATTCTTTTGTGTCTCTCTCATTTCAGTTCGGTTCTAAGCTTAGCATTCTAGCTAGCTTTGTGAGGAAGGCTTACTTAGCCTATTGCGAGAGCGATAGTCTAAGGCCGCACGGAGAGTTTCTATTCCGCAAAACTCTAGTCCCGTGACAGTTGGTAGCGGAGCTACGGCTCAATCCTTTGAGAGAGAAATGGAGATGCCTACTACTTCTGATGCCAACATCCATATGGAAGAGGAGGTCGAGGAGGTCCATGTGGGGAGACTACCCCAACGCGCTCCCGAACCTAAGAAAAGAATGAAGACCGTTGATTATCTGTCATCATTGGAGGCAAGGATCACTCGTATGGAGATGAAGGTTGCCGATGACAAGGATATGCTTGAGGAATATGGCCAACGCATAACCGAGCTCGAGTCGGGGGACGTGAATGAGCTTCGTGAGGAGATGCAAGGCGCCCTCATTGCTATCCACTCTTGGAGGGAAGAGTTAGATGACTTCAAGGTAAATCTTCTTGCTGAGATCTCTTCATTTAAGGATGATTTAGTTGGAATCAGGGAGGATTGCAAGAAGGGAAATGCGCAAGGGGTTGCCAAACCCAAGCTGAAGCTAGATGTCCCAAGGCCGAAGTCATTTGGTGGGACGAGGAATGCCAAGGAAGTGGGCATGGAGAGCGATGGAGATCGACTTTCCCAAGCCCCACTGTATCTAACCGACAGTGCCACAACCTGGTGGAGGATGAAGCATGCTCAAATCGAGCGTGGCACCTTGAAGTTGGAGACGTGGGCAGATTTCAAAAGGCTCCTGAGAGCACAATTCTCACCGAGAAATGTGAAGCTGGAAGCGAGGGAGAAGCATCGCAAGTTGTCCCATAAGGGTGACATTCGAGACTCTGTGAGGGAGTTCACGGAAGTCTTGTTGGAGATCCCAGACATGCCTGAGACAGAGGCCATGTTTGTGTTTCTGGGAGGCCTACAAAGTTGGGCCAAGTTGGAGCTTCATCGACGCAATGTCAAGGAGCTCAACGATGTAATTTCTGAGGCTGAATCCTTGGTAGAATTTGAGAGCAAGCCCGAGGGTTCAAGCCCACCTAAGCCTATGAGTTTCCGTGACTACAAGGCTAAAGGTGGGGGAGCAGTCCACAAAACCAAGGAGTGGAAGGACAAGCCTTTCAAGTCCTTCAAGTCCTTCCGTCCAGCCAAACCCACACAATGGGGAGGTGAAAATTGGGGCAAGGGTGAAAGACCCAAGCTTTCATGTTTTCTATGTGAAGGGTTACATAGAGCTGTAGATTGCCCAAAGAGGAACAAATTGGCAGCCATGGCAAGGGAGGTCGAAGAGATGGAAACACCAAGGATGAGTTCCATGCAATTGTTGAGTGCTGTTAAAGCCTCAACTAAAGATGCCAAGGTGGAGTAAGCTGGGAGAATGTTTGCTAGACCCATCGTGCAAGGGAGGGAGTCCCGTGCATTGATCGATACCGGTGCTACTCACAACTTCATGAAGAAGGAGGAAGCACAACGACTTGGTATCAAGTTCCAAGAAGAGAAAGGCTGGCTAAAGGCGGTGAACACTAAAGCCCAGCCAATCTTTGGAGTAGCCCGAGGGGTCGAGCTACAAATGGGGCAATGGAAAGGTAAACTTGACTTCTCCATTGTTCCTATGGATGATTTTCCGATTGTGTTAGGGATGCAATTCCTGGATCAGACGAGAGCAGTCCTAGTGTCTTGCACCAACACCCTCATACTTTCGGAAGGGAACCAGTGTTGCGTGGTGCCTGTTGCTCGAGAGAAGGAGCTGAAGGCAAAAACAGTTGCGGCCATCAGCCAACCGGAGAGTCCTTTAGTGGAAAGGAACCAAGGGGGTATGAAACATAAAACCCAAGTTCAGGCCATGGCAGAACAAGTGAAACAAAGGCCGAATCCATCCTCCTACCGCGTTGTCAAGGAGTGTGACAAGCAAAAGGACCTTGCAAGAGTGCAACTATCCAAGGCGGCAAAGAGGATGAAGAAGTGGGCAGACGAAAAGAGGCGTCCCTTAGAGTTTGAAGAAGGGGATCTTGTGTTGGTGAAGTTGATGCCTCACCTAAGCCGAGTTTTTGCCAAGTTGCACAAGGGGCTAGTGCGACGATACGAGGGTCCTTTCAAAGTGTTGAAGAGGATCGTCAAGGTATCATACAAGCTGGAGTTACCACCAAGATTGGAGTTCCATCCTGTCTTCCATGTGAGCTTATTAAAGCCGTTCCAAGCAGACACGGAAGATTCGGAGAGGGGGAAGTCCAAGAGAGCTCCCACAGCTGTGACCAATGCCCATGATAAGAAGCTTGATGAAATCTTATCAAGGCGGGTGGTGCAAAAGAGTGGGAAGCACATGAACCATGTGGAGTACTTGGTTTGATGGAAAGGCGACCCTCCTAGCGAAACAAGCTGGGAGAAAGATTTCGATCTTTGGCAGTACGAAGACGAAATCAATGAGTTCTTGAGGCAGCACACAACGAGGACATTGTCGAGTTTGGTGGAGGAGAATGTCACGACCGAATATCAGACTACGCGTCATTCGGCATATCAGACTACGAGTCATTCGGCTTCGTGTGGGACCCGACACCCAAATCAAGGATCACGGTAACCAATGAGGGAATCTTTCCCCATTATGTTCCCCACTATGTTTCCCACTATGTTCCCCACTAAGTGAGGGAATCAAGGAACTCACTTGGGATCCGTGTTTGTGCTTTCTACTTTTGTATATAACCGTTAGATCATACGGCTTGATCTCCACCATTCATTGGGGAGTTGTAAAGGCTATATAAGGGGTGTCTCCCCTCATTTGTAATCATCCAGCAATACTTGCAATATTGAGAGTTTAGAGCTTTCTCTCCATTCTTTTGTGTCTCTCTCATTTCAGTTCGGTTCTAAGCTTAGCATTCTAGCTAGCTTTGTGAGGAAGGCTTACTTAGCCTATTGCGAGAGCGATAGTCTAAGGCCGTACGGAGAGTTTCTATTCTGCAAAACTCTAGTCCCGTGACAGTAACTTTAATGTTTTCTCAATAAAAAGAGATTTAAGTCTTATATAGTTTAAACTAGTCTGATATGTTGGATTATTCAGGAGTGCATAACAAGGAGAACGACTCTCTTTTTATCAAGTTGTGATTGGTTCTTTTTGTGTTAGAGTTAGGTTGTACAATATTTTGGCTCATAAAGCCGAGGAGGGCTTGTTGACATCCGTGTTGTTATTGATACCACTAAAGTGTAGACTTTCAAACTTTGGTTCTCGCTACTATGAGGGGAGAGAAGGTGCCACAGACATAGAGAGTCATTAATAGAGGCGAAGAGATGCTACAGCTAGTGGACTTCTGCCCAGACACAATCAAAAATTTGGATAGAAGGATACATGCAAGGCATCATGACCATGTCTAGCGTTGCAGACGTGGTCATAGGCTAGGCTTCTTCTTCTATGGTTCTTCTATGGTGACTAGGTCTAAGTCATTATAGACGGTCATAGGCTTCTTCTTTTACTAATCATGTTATTTCGCTCTTTTTTTTATATAATGAAGAGTATCATTGTTGATTGTTATTTTCTAGACATAAATTTAGAATTAAAGGATATCCTATTAATTATATTTATTTCATTGGCATATGTTAGGATTCGAATCCTAAAGATTATACTTATGGAGAATCCAAATCTTTGTTGCCATTGGCAGTCATTTCATAGTTTTGAAAATCTACATTTGGTGCTAGATAATTATCGGAAATGAGATGGGTATCGAAAATAAGTTATATTAACTTAATTTTATAAAAAAACAATAAAACTAAGTCCTACAGCAATTCCACTACTACCAAAAAACTTGCATCTTCTTTGTGAAAATGCTTGGCAAAAACATTCTTAAACAATTATCTCTCTTCTTTTTTTTCTCCCTGAAACTTGTTAATTGCACCTTGAAAATAAGTGATCGGCACCCGATTTCATAAGCATTCCATATGGTTTCTTGTATTTTAACCGTCTCATACAGTATCTTGACGCTTCGAGAGTTGGGTCGCAGTTTTGCGGTGGTGCACAGGTCTGGTTCGTCATCATATCATTTTGGTGAATGCAAATAGCGCAGGAGACTTGTTCCTTGTAGGTTTAGCTGAAACATTGAAACAAGGAGTGGTATCATACACTCGAAGTGTTTCCGGGATCCCGCAAGGATGATGATGCATTAGTGGCATTAAATTGCTTGAGAATTCTGGTGATACAAGTAAAAGGAGTTAGCCAAACTTACTTGAATGCATTAAATGTTTTTAATTGGAACCTTACGTCATGACCAAAATTCAAGATTTTCGCAGCTTGACTTGCTAGTTTCGGAAGAAACTCCAAAAGGATTGGCTAAAATGGCTGCAAACCACGAAAGCAAATGAATGACAACAGTGTACATGTTTTTATTATTGATGAGGTTGATACCCACCCCCTCACCAGTCCTAATTGCAGAGCATTTACTGTCAATTTTCAATGTGGTTAGTTGTTGCCAGGATTTATGGCCTACCTCTCCCTCCCTATACCAATTCTCAGGGCTATTGTTTTGGTGCGTGGCATATGTATGAAACATGCATGAAAAAGATGGTCAAACGGAACCGCCATCTATGGAATTTTCGCCTTTAATGCCCTTGGTGTTTGATTTTTAAGAAGCGAAGACTAAATGTAGCCAAAATGAATAACAAGTGTAATGGGTTTCTTTGACTTGGTATGGTGTCATTATTGAATTATGTTCTGCAATCCTCCTGCGTTTTGCTTACGGACGGGGACGTACTTCATTGATTTACTCTAGCTGGCAGATTCCTGGCAGATTCCAGATAGAACGAACTGGAGGGTCCATTTTTGTAATTCTTAATTCATTTTCAAGTCTGAAGTCAAAGGAAAGCAGCAGAATAAAGGAAAGGGGATATGCATCCATTCATGATGGCTTTGGCAAAGAATTTTCAAGGGCTTGCGTTCCCTAACTAAAAGGGCAGCAACTCAATCTCCACCATCGCTTCTTGGCTCCTCAGCCTGACTGTAACGAGGGCAAAACTGAAAAGGATAATGCTTTCAAGCACCCAAAATGTCCTCTGTAAAGGAAGTCGAAAAAGCATTCTCGTACATAACAAAACTTTTGCAGGAATTCTGTCCAAAATTTGTTTACAAAAAGTTAGGGTACAAAAGAAAATAGGCGACAATAAATCCGAGTCATAGGCATCAAACTGACACTGAAAACAACGACGGTGGAGCACATATATGCTGTCAATATCGGGAACCCTCAAAAGGAATAATGTTACAATGCAAAATGCTGAAATTGTTTATGAAGAAAAGGAGTTCCCAGATGCCGAGATAGCCATAGGATGATAAAGCCGAAAAAAATCTTTTTAAAAATTACATTTATTTGCATAAGATTACAATTTGCTGTGCTAGATTTTATATAATCAACAGGAACAAGCTTGTGAACCTGTACATCCTCGCCACCCAATTCCTAAGACACCCCGGAGTTTCTTATGTTACAAAGGTGACCCACCCAACAGAAGAAAAAATATGGCAAAAAGGAAATGCCTTGTAGATGTCTCTCTATAGTCTGTACCTTCCACCACTAGTTTCTTATACACATGATCTCCATATCCTTCCCTCCAACGAAATAACAATTATTGAAATATCGTCATGGTACCGTCGTCGATCTCCCTGCGGAATTTCGAGCAGCTCATGGAAATCCATTCCTGCAATTCACCACAACCAGAGCACCACATCACATCTAGTTTCCACACGGTTCCTAATGCCAGCCAAAGAAATACCGTATTAACATTTCAAGTACCTGCTTTCTTAGCAGCACGAAACAGCACTTCCTCCACCAGATGCTGTGCTGGATCTCCTTCAGGTTGCAGTGTGATAAAAAGTTCAACTTCGTAAACAGCTTCCTCATTTGTGAAGTATTGGTACAGACCGTCAGAGGATAATATTAGAAACCTGTCTTTTGGGCCTAATCGATGGTGATGGAGATATGGTAAACAGGTTATGTATGGAGAACTGCCAATGTAGTCGATCCTGAACATCTCTAGCAGCGCATCGTTCCATTTAGGCTGCATAAGAAAAATCAAGAGTAAGAATTTGCACAACAAAGTTTTCAGCTATAGTGACATCCTGATATGACGAAGAACAATATGCAGAAATCAAACATGGAATTAGAGGGAAAATGCTCAATCCTATCGAAAGATCACGTTATACGTTTCCAGAGTCCTATTGCCAATTAATCATTTTTCCTTGTAAAGAACAGTCTCCCGTAAAGATGTCAAATTACTCAGCTCTCTGCTACCAGGTCATTCAGAACTTGAGAGGCAAGAGTTTGAAAAATAGACGTACCTGCTTGAGAAAGCCAGCCCCAAAAGCCCGAGTGACTTTCAATGAACCTTTGACCCGTTCATTCATCAAAGCATAAGCATCATCCGGATGTTCATTTTTTATTCTGCGAACTTCCTGGAATAGCAGAGAGTGTAGATTAATTCAATGTAATATAATGGGAAACCCGGTGTTCAAAATAACTCCAGATCAAGTGAGAAGCTAGGCCGTACCTCTTCCACATGGGTGCTATGATCAACCGTAAGCTGAGCAGCATTCGAACGAGGTACTTCAGTGGATCTGTCACCATCAGTAGCTTCAAGATCATGCAATGTTTCCTCGTTAATCCTCTCAAGATCCTGCCTAATCTTCCCCAATCCATAATCAGGATCTGTCTTTTGCGCTAGTACTGCTCGACTATCACCCACATTCATTACATACACATCCTCACCTTTCATCAGCATCACAAGCACACAAGAACCCATCAGAGCCAACTCTGGATTCTCCATCAACATATTGTCCGTAATATTCAAATACGCATCCTCTGTTTTGTGCAACGCCTGAGATAAAGCTTTCAACACATCTCCATGGTTTATCGCTCTAGTTTCGTTCCCAGACCGATTCAACTGCTCCTTTAATCTCTTATCGAGCTCCAATCTTTCCCTATCCCACTCACACTTCCATCGCCTTTGATTCTCCTCCCATCTCTTTGCCGCACATCTATACCTCCCCCTGGAGTTCTTGCCCCTACTCTTCCTCGAATTCGAAGTGAAACCCAAATCCCGACTGGAAAAGTGATGGTTGTCGGCCTCCAAACAAGAGGTTCCGGCGCACTCATCATCCCCACAACGCCAGTCACTTTCCCCACCCTGCAATGAATACTCGGACCTCGAAGAATCCGTAGATTCAACAGAACTGGTACCCGACTCAAATTTATTGTTGTCATCATCCCACAACAAACCTTTAAGCTCAGCGTGCACGGCAGAGTAGAGATTCGACAGCAGAAAATCGGGCGCATCAGGACCATTAAATCCATCATAGATCCCAACAAAAACCCATCCATGCTCCTCCGATACTACCACATGCACGCGATCCTCCCCTGCCTTCCCCTGAGCCCATTGCAGATTTTGACTCTCCAAAGAATCATCATCGTCCAGTATCAAACTTCCTTCACTGCTCAAATTAAGGCTGCTATTCACCGTAAACTCATTTTGCTTCTCTAAAGCGTTACTGTTATTATTGTTGTTAACCATCCAATCTGGTTCTTTGACCACCATCCCGCCTTTCACAGGCGCAACGATCGAGTGCTGCCCACGTGAGAGAGTCTTCGATATCGCTCGCTGCAGTGCACGAATCAGAGACCTTTTACCGGATCTGGGCACTCCAAAAGCATACCCGCCATGAGAAAAACTTCTCTGAAATTGATTCTCCGAACCAAAGAGTGGACCCGAAAACAACCCAGCACGGGGATCAAGCGGGCCGGACATGAACCCTCTTTCAATCGGGCCGGACAAAAAACCCCTCTCCAGGGGAGCCGAACCCGGAATCATACTCTGGTGACCGGTCAAGGGCCCGGAGTTTATGGAGCCTATGAGGCCTCTGGGGATAGGTTGCAAAGGAATTGAAGCGAAGCAAGTGGAACTCTCAAAAGCTGCGGCGCGATCAATGGTGTTGTAGACGTAAGGGTCGACAAAGGCTGTGGATAGAGGAGTGGAAGTGTTTGCGCTGATGGAAGCGCCGGAGATTGAGCGGAACGTGGTGGCTTCTTCGGAATGGACCTTAGAGGAGGACAGCCTCGTGGGATCGGGTCGGACGTAGCAGAAGGAGTGGCCCAGACCCTCGTCTAGTGGGTCGGATATTAGAACCTGTATGTCTTTCCTCCGCCGGGCTTCTTCTCCGGTGAAACACACCGTCAGCTTAGCAACACCGTTACCCATTCGAGAAGAAGAAGATATACTCTTATGTATGTAAAGCTATAGATAACATCAAAAACAAACAACTTACAAGACCGAGAGAAGCTTATTGTTAGGTGAGCTTCGCCGGTGAAGAGTATGATTTTAGCGTCAAAGATGATACAAAGAAGTGGTGGTATTTGCCGATGGAACAAAGAGAGAGAGAGAGAGAGAGAGAATTGAATGTGCAAGAGAAGATGATGAAGAAGAAGAAAGCGGAGATGGGAGCGTTGACTTTTAAGTGAGAGAAAGGGTTGGTATCGAGAATATATGGGCTTTGCTTTATAGGTGGCAAAAGATAAATAATAATTCTGCTATAAAACTAAGGGAGAAGAGAAAAAAGAAAGCAGCAAATGGGGTTGGCTTTTTGTATTTGTGTTATTTGTGCGTGTGAGGGGAGTTGACTAAGGGGGGCTGAAGCTTTAAATAAACACAAGTGGCTTAGGAGGCATTTAGAATAGTGGCATTAAATGTTAATTAAACACAAGCACAAAAGGTTTTGAAGAGCGTGTGATGCACATTCTCGAATCGGTATTTGTTTATCAAGTGGGGTGAATAGTGTGATAGGGTGGAGAAGATTTCGTAACTTGGACCACATTGGATTTGGGCAGCAGAGGGAACAAACAACATTTTCGGCTCAGCTCAGCTTTTGGCATGTTGCTTTGGTTGGGCGACTCTTGCACGAATTTTGAGCCGTTGGTTTGTGTTCTGTAATGGGTTGAAACAAACTATAGTTCCATTTCTCATTTTCAATGTTCCAAAAGCACATTATGTAGAGTCTTTGGCAAAAAAAATATATATATATGTTCTACGATTCATCAAGGTTGAATATTGGAGAACACACTTGTTGCATCCCTACATTCTCTTTTCCATTAAATTACTTGTTATACGAATGATCTATGATACGTATTCTTATTATGGCTAGAAAAACTCATACAATATTATATTTCCATCTATAAGCCTACTGACCAACATTGCTTTGATAGTTCAACATTGCTTTGGATTTTGTTTTCTTTAGTACTAAAATAATAATTTTGATGATTTTGTGTTTTTTTGTGTTTTTGTGGTTAAATTGATGGTTTTGATGATTGAGTTGTGTTCTTTGTGAATGGAATTGATGTTTGTTGATGAGATGATGCTTGGGCATGAGTGTGATCCTAGAATTCACCCTTGAAAGGTGAATTAAGGGTATTCTTAATTTGTTCTTGAGTTGATGGTTGTTATTAGTTTAGAGAAGTTGTTAGGGTGTTGCTAGAATATTAGAATGTAAAGCTAGAGTTATTCTTTCGGTTTGTTGAGTTTTGGTTAATATTAATCCTAAGAGCACTTTATGCTTGCACACTTTGTATAAGTGCACGAGGCATTGATACGAGAAAAGAAGTAGTCCTCAAGTGATCTGTATGACAAGATCTGAGAGCTATGGGACTTGTTCTTAGAAAATAGTACCCTCATTAATGTGCACCTCCCGAATAAATTACACGAGGTGTTTCTCAAAACCTTTTTAAAAACATCTTATAAATTTTTTTATAAATTTGAAACTTTTTTTTATTTCCAAATGGAACATGATTCTTATATTGAAATCTTGGCATATACAATCATTGAGAATAATACATTATAACATAATATATCATTCATATATAGAGGAAACCTTTCAATATACATAACAGGTCATACGACCTTAATATACAATGCAATGAACTCATAACAAACATATATAAGATTTTTAAAGAATATGCCCACAATAATCATCACATTCATCTCATTCAATCAACATCCAAAATAATATAAGCAACTGTCCTCGAGGGACATCAATATCAAATATCAACCATCACAAGACATACACAACAATTAGCATGCAAATCCAAAATACAAAAGGATGTTAAGTCGATGACTAACATTATAAAACAACAATAACAAGACATGAAATCTAAAAGATCTCAGTGAGAGTCACCACGTCATAAATAGTTTTGATGAAATTAAGACATACATGAAAACTAAGAATAACGTTTGGTATAAACATAATTGGTACCCATTGTAAACTCCTGGTTTTTTAATGGCACGTGTATGCATACGAGTAAAGGTAATGTGGCAATTTTTCTTATTCTATGTTTTACGGTTTGAATTAAATTTGCAGTTCTTGGTTGTATATTAATATTTTAGAATATGTTTTAAGGGAATATATGGTATGATTTGATTTTTCATGATTTTAAAATATTATTTTAATATTATTTTAGATGATATTTTATTTTTAATTAAATATTTTTTAGTTAGAAAAATATAATTTTTTAATTTTTTGGAAAGTTACAATTTTCTGGATTTTTGATAAAAGTTTCATAATTTTTGAACTAGTATTCTATTTACTAGAAATTTTTCAATATTTATAGGTATTTTCTGTAATTAATTTATTAATTAATTTTAAAAATAATATTTTATTAATACTTATAGGCTAAACCTCGTTGTTTTGATGCAAGTTCAAAATGACGCCATTTTAGCGCCGATTCCTAATAACTTAAGTGGAATGATGCCGTTTTGGTCTCGACTTTAAATAAAAACAAAATCTTTTTTTTTCTTTCTTTTCCCTTTCTTTCCTTCCGACTTTTTTTCTCTCTCCTCTCTCGTTTTCATCTCTTCTCTGGCAAACTAAGAGTAGAATCTTCAGCGTCATTTCTCTATTTTCGTCATTGTCGGCTCAGATACGTCCCCCCTCCTCTATAGAAACCTTTCCTCCCTTGAATCGTCACAATTGGTAACCGGACACTCCCTCCTTGAGCTTGTGAAGTTGTGGGTTTTCCTCCTAAGAAAGCTCAATTCTTCGGCCCTCTCTGCTTTTGGGTCTTTTCCCTCTCGTCGTCGCCTGTCGCTGGTGTCAGCCGTCACACATGCCACCACCGACCAATCGCTATTCGACCATGTGCCACCTGAAACATGAAAAGCCCATTTTGACCGTGTTATATAATTTTTGACATTCTGAACGTGATGGTATGATCCATTTTCTAATATGAGGTTTCTTTTCAAGTTATAAGCATTTAAAGTGTTTATAGAAAAATGAGTATTAGCTTTAAATGGTAAATAATAATTTTGTTACTAATACTATATTGATAAAAATGTGATTGAGGGCTTGATTAGCTTATTTTCTATTTTTGAGATATTTTTGAAAAATTAATATTTTGTCATGTTTTGCATACAGTAGTATCTTAGAGTATTTACACTATCTATTGAGTGAGTTGGTTGGTATATAGTGTGATTGTATATTTGTTATGGTATATGGCGTTTGGCCAATATTGTGGTGTCGTGGATTGTATACTATGCTTGGTTATCTTTTGACTAGTTGCTATATACAGGTGAGAGAGGACCTCATATTTTTGTCATTTTGGCTTTTAAAATGAATTGATTGAGATTTATGATTTTTTGTTGAAATAATGGTGAATCATTTTAAAAATTTACCCTTGGTGATTTATAAATATTTACGTTGTGATTTCGATTTGCTGGAAATTATACTTTGTACTATTATGGTTTTTCCCAAAGATGAAGGTTTTGATACATACACAAAGGTGCATGAGATTTGATAGTGCACAGGGATGCATGTGTAAATGAGACACGTGGATGTTTGATTTGTATTGTACACAAGGATACACTTGGTTTAAGACACATGGATGTCTGACTAGTATTACTTGTTTTTGACTGTTGAGATTTTTATCGAGTTTCACATACTTATGTTGGGTTTATACTTTATTCTAGTTACATATGAGTATCCAGCACACTAATGACGAGTTATACCGAGATTTGTGACCGACATGTCACATGTTTAGACTTTCTTTGGCACCCCTTGTCGCGGAGGGGATTTAATGCCAAACTGAGATAGTCCACATGGGTTTACCTTAGCCTTCGGCAATACCAGTGTGAGTTATGTTTTTATAAAATAATTAAAATATACACTAGTAGTATCTTAATTTGCCACCTGACCCGGGTGTAGGCAGGTGATTTATTAACTGACTTTCCAACCCTGTTTTGGAAAAGAAAACCTCATATGAATTATTTTGTTGATTCACTATTGCTTAAGATTGAGTATTGTCTTTGACTTAGATTTTGATATTTGATTACAAGCATTATTATATTTAGATTTATACTGGTTTTGATACATGATTTTTATTAGTAATTCATTTTTATTTATGTTTATAATTTTTTTTTACTTAGTTTGGTCCTTAAATCGTCTCACTTGGATATTTAGCTAACGGTGTCCATTTATACTTGTAGGTTCTTTAGGTTAGTTATTGATAGTGGTGCTTAGTTTGTCTGATTTGTCAGCTAATATTAGGTATGCTCTAACTAACCGATTTGGATTGTACACATATATTGGATGTATTTTCATGTTTTATATTTGGATTTACTCTGTATAAATTAATTATATTTTGGTGTTTGGACTTATTAGATTTTATATTTGAGATGAGACTACGTTAGACCTCTTAAATTTAATACTCTAAAAATTAATAAGTTTTGCATCCACCGATGTCGTTTCTTTGTTATAATTAATATTCCTCTAATTTCTAATAATTAATAAAATTTTAAGTATTTATTAATTTTGAGAGGTTACTGTATTCTTGCTCATCTATATATCTAGTAATGTCTGGAAATTTTTTTGGATTTTCAGTGCATTCTGTAGATGACATAAGACTCTCAATACATTGCTTTAGTCCACTTTATCAATGTCTAGCATCTGTAACACCATGTGGATAGCATGCAGCCGATCGCAAAGACTAGGAGTTGTGTTATCTTGGCCGACACTCTCTTCTTCTATGTCATCTATGTTATGGTCACTACCTGCCACCAAAATAATAAGCTTATCATCCTTTAATTATTGATGCGCTTCTTGCGATTCCTCTATTGGATTCAAAAGATTCTCAATTGACATTAGATGACTGACGATAAATGCCTAAATTGCTACTCTACAATCTTAGTTGATCATATTTTCCTCTGCCTATATTTTTTTATCCTTTTATGCAATTTGGTTGCGGAAAGTCCAGTGTGCTTGAAGCAGTTTGCAATCACAGACAGTGGAGATCTCCTCTTAAGTAGCTTTACTCCGGAGTACGATAGTTAGTTGGTCGACCATGTAAATATCAATGGAACCTGGTTCATCCATATCAAACACTGCTTATAGTTGGTAACGGCGATACTGACGCTTAAAGGATGATATTATTCTAGCATCTATTGGTTAGATTTTGGATGTGGTATTCAACAGAAGCATAACGATTTTGACATTGAACACTTTGAGATTGTCCAAAATGTGCGAAGACACATTATCAATAAGTAACGATGTGAAGATTGATTTCCATATTTTGATAATATATTATTATTTAGTAATAGTCCCATGCCACTTTACAATTTCAGCCAATCATATGATGATTCTCTACTATTTAGTAATATATTAATTATAAGAGATAACTCTGTTAATTAATAACCTCCAATAATTGATAATTTTTTCATCTATGGATGATATTAAATTTGAGAGGTTTGACTGTATTTGGTTTATTATAGTTGAGGATGGTAAAAGTTTTATTATTAGATTAATATCGTGGGATATTTAGAATTGTTAAAGATTTTTTTTTAAAAATTATTTACTATCTGAATTTACCCTAGACTTTTATCTTATTTCAGCGCTTTTCTACTATTTTGTTTTTTTAACCTTACAAGATTTTGAGAATAATACAGTAAGTGTTTTTTTTACAGTCTCGTGATGGAAATATTTATTTCTGGAGTAAGGTAAATGTGACAACCATGATGCTATAAATGCATATGATTCCATCAATGTATATGAACTTGATGCACATGAATAAGGACTAATATCTATATATATATATATATATTATATTTTAAATATTCAGAAATAATAAGGACTAAAATAAAATAAGTTACAATGACTAAAATTACAATCTAAAATCGAGAAAAAATATTCTTTATTTATATATTAAGTTTAACTACATGGGATAAGTAACACTCCATGAGTGGCAGTTTTCCACCGAGCTCACCAATTGGTATGCTCGGCGGAAAATAAACACCCTAGTTACTGATCCTATGCTATTTAGGATGTCCATTCAGGTAAAGAACATTTTTTTCTAGATTTTAGATTGTGATTTTAGTCCTTATAATTTAATTTATTTTAGTTTTTTATTTTATTTTAAGGTATTCTATAATATGTATCTTATTTATATATTTAGTCCTTATAATTTGGTTTGTTTTAGTCTTTTGTTATTTCTTGATATTCTATAACGTGTATTTTATATATATATATATATATATTCTCATAAATAAACAAACCAGAAAAGATTGTGGATACCATGTTGTCCACATTCAACAATATTCTAGAATGTAATGTATACACGACTAACTTACAAGGATAATTGTTGACTTTTAACATTTTATTCGTAATATATAATTAGTCCGAAAATTAGTAAAGATAAATTAAATAATCTGAAAAGGAATTTTGACTTGACTGATCAGACATATATTATCTTGATCCGGTCTCAATCCGAAATCAATCAAGCAATGGTCGTGATAAGAAGTAGCTGTGAACTTTGACCACCTGTTAATCCTGTAACTAACGCACCCTTGCACAACCGGGTACGATACTTTGTGTTCTTTCTTTGCCAGATTATTTGGATATGGTACTCATCCCTTGGCCGCAGATAAAACAAAATGTCACGCGCTACTTGATGGATGTCGCTGGCAAAACTCTGGATTGGGAGGGCATAATTATTAAATTATTGTATGGATCCAAAAAGTCAAAGAGGTACGGCTCTTAAACGCGCTTGGGGCACCGTGCCACAATGGCCATTGGATCGGTCTGGAAGGCTTTTAAGTGCTGGACACCTGTCATAATCAATGTGGACTGACTGCTCTTCTGCTCCACCCACCTTTGTCAAACCCAAGCAATTCCCCAGCAATTTCTCATTGCCATCTGATTTTGACTTTCGGCCTTTTTCGCTCACCGTTTCTGATATATGTTAGCTTAACACAGTAGCGTGTCGTTTCAAAAATTAGATTCTATAGTAGTATGTTCTCAAAGTAAGTAAAATGACATAATTGAAAATCATAAATTTAATGAGAATCAGTTGACAATCAAAATGGAAATGAGACTAAGAGAATGAATTACATGTAACAAAATAAGAATAACTATCCTACTTTATGAAAAAAAAGAAGGGTGAGCATAAAATAATATAAACTAACAAAAAAATCATACGAAAATATCAATATAAATACCATAATATAACATAGAATCAACATTATCATAAAAAGTAAATATCCTGAACATATATCCAAACACATGCTAACCAATAGTTTCGGACTACGATATCGGACATTTGTCTCACGTTTTCTCTCTCTTACTGCTCCCAATCAATATTTCCACGTCTCGTTGTTTGTAGGTCCAGTCAATCAATACCTAAATATACGTATCTTAATGTTTGTGCAACCTACTCACTAATTATATTTGCTTAGTCTAGGTTTAAAAACATCACTTAATTAAATTAAGACCAATTAGACCCATATATAGCTAAAAACTCTGGACTTTGATTATCCTCTTTAAACTTATGTTGAATAGAAATCTATCAATCTCTTATTGTCATAATTACCTGTTAGATTTCAAGAAAATGAGATTCGGGCAATCTAGTCATACATAATAATTTAATTTTCGATTAAAATACTTTTTATTATTAATGGATACAAAATTTTATAATACACTTCATCAAATCACACACATAGCGTAAAAGTAAAACACATAGGAGAGGTGATAAATAAACTACAAAGATTCACATCTCTATTGGAATAAGAATTTCAAAACATTGTGTACAATCTCTCTCTCTCTCTCTCTCTCTCTCTCGCTTTGTTATACAAGGCCTTCACTTGGTTAAACAGAGTTATAATTAGGAACAATATTTAAATGCTTTGAATAGAAAACAGCGTAAAAGTCTCGACTCCAGAAACCAAGACCTCAGGCCTTTTTACATCAACTTATACGATATCTCATTTTCAGCTAAAGATGATAAAACCCTTGTTTGGAAAATTGAAATGAGTTTTAATCAAATTTAAAATTGGATAAACCGGAATTTTTTTTAAATTTCGGTTCGGTATTGATTTAAAAATAATTTAGTGAGACCGAATATAAAATAAATAAAAATCAGGTTATATATAAAGATAGTCCGATTTAGTTGGATTTTTTATAAATTCAATTTATTAGAAATTTAACCAAAATGAATTTGATCCGATCCAAAATCTGAATACTCATCTTTATAATTCCATGATTACCTTTGATAGCACTTAAACTACGAGGTTTTGAGAATTAGCTAAACTAATAAGGTCTTAAATACCTAGTTTATTGTCATATCATGGTATGGCTCAAGACCCACTTAGAAACGATAATAATAATGTTCCACTTCAGAATTCAAAGCCATCATTATTCGACATAGCAAGTGCCAAGCGGAGTCCTATGCCACTATATATATCCAGCACTCCATTCCCAGCTTTTTCAGCTCCTCAACTTTGGATGATGTTTACACTAACATTGGTCTTAATTAATGCATTTCCGTTATTATCCTATATTTAATCATGAATGTTGCACAATATCATAGGTAAACTTCCACTAAGTTTTCTTTTTGACCATCTCAGAAATTTCGTTTCCCTTTGACAAATGTTACCTCAATGCTGAAGAAACCTAATGATATTTTAGCGGCAGACTTTCATTCTGTTCTTTGTGATAAGGAAGCATGTCCGTTAATAGTGGACAAAAATCAATAATAATTATATAGGAAGGAGGCAATACAGAAAAAACAAGAAGAAATATATTTGCAAGTGCGAGTGTTGGTCGGATATATTTTTAAAGGTAGGACGTGGGAGAGGACATGATGCGATTTCCAAATGGGTCTTTTTGAGCCAGGCCGAAACATCCCAAGGCTATTGGACTCATCTCAGGCCTTGTGTTGTCCCTTTACGTGGAAGAGTTTGGGCATTGAATCCTTGCTATTTCATACATCTTTCCTGCTCTACTAGCTTCATTATATTCTATATTGATGACACACTGCGTAAAAGGATCCTTTGCTCAGAAGAATATTTTCAAATGTCTTTATTGATTTTCAAATGTATTGTGATACATATTTTATAGCTTAGGATATATCCTATTATCTAACATAAAGGAACAACAAAATAAAATTTAATACAAACCTTTAACAATAATAAAAAAAATATTAATATACAAGTATGTATCTCAAACTAGGGTTATAAAATTACTCAGAGTTTCCTATCTCCTAGCATACATGTAGATAAAATATATTGCAAGTCAACGACTACTAGCATCCTCTTGCTATTTACCAATAAAAAAAACAGAGACAAAGAAGATATGGTATTGCAACCAAGTGAGTAGACAAAATATGCTTATGAAGTGGGTATCATTATCAAGCATTGCATGTGTCAATCTTAAAACTGTAGAGATGATACAATTTTGTAAAAGGACACAAAGAGTATCCTTTGTGTTGAAAGGACACCGAAATAAAATCATTCCATTTTGCCAATATTTTTCTTGTGTTTGATTTTATATTTTAAAAATATTTTTATCAATTTTTAATCAAAGAGACAAAGAAAAGAATTTTGCTGAAAATTAACATTAAGTGGAAGTTGAAATGAAAAGGCAACCTTCGTGGTTACATTGTTAAGCCCCCAGCATTATCGGGTATTCTCTCAAAACTTATTTGATTATGGGCCTCTATCGGGCAGCAAAAAAGGCTGAAATAGGCGTAGGTTAGAAGCCTTCAGATTGAGAAGTAGAAGAGAGAAGAAAAGAATAACTTGGGTTATGTAATAGTATTATAACATAATATTTTTTTTGGTAAATAAGTCACAGCCTACTAAAAGTTAGTATTCTGGAATAGTACGAGTGATGATATCCTCCTCCGAGTGAACTAGAAAAGTCACCGGAGTAGGTGGAGTACATAAAATGTGGTAGCCTACAGGGTAGGCTTTTCCCATTCTCGCCAGGGTATCAGCGACTTTGTTGCCCTCTCTGAACACATGTACCAGGTGCACCTCTCTGAAGTGATGTAATAGTTGCAAGCATTCAAGAAGAAGGGGGCTCCATGGTGACTTGAGTTCCTTCATCTTAAACGCTGAGATAATTTCTAACGAATCTGATTCCAGGTATAATCTTAATATACCAGAAGAAAGAGCTGCAAATAAACCTGATTTAACACCCCATAATTCAGCTTCCCACACTGAACCTTTGCCAACGTGTTGCATGAAGCCTACTATCCATTTACCTTCCGCATTTCTCAGCACTCCTCCTGCTGTGGTGATGTCTCTTATTGGATCATAGCTCCCATCGCAGTTTAACTTGCACCACCCTCTGATAGGTGGTATCCATTTAGTCCACTTTTCATCTCTCCCTTTTGGTCCCATTATAGTACGTTTCAACATATCTCTTGCTAGCATGAACTCGTTAGCTCTTCTATGAATGAGAGCCGTTGACCTGTTTTCTTCTGCATCTAAGTGTTCAAAAACCACTCGATTTCTCCACTACCACAGAGACCATGCTGCGATGCCTAAGGTAAGAGACCAACTGGCTCTTCCTTCATTTTTCTTCCATTCCAAATTTCTCATTAGCCAATCTCCAGGATTAGCCATGAAAAAGTCTTGATAGATCTCCCTTGGTAGGATCTGATATCAGATATCACGAGCCTTCGAGCAATCTTATAGGACATGCATAGTGGTTTCGATGTGAAGCCCACAAAGCGGACATAAATCGAAAGAAACACATCGTCTCTTAAAACACAGCTCCTTAGTGGGGAGGCGATTATGCGCCACTAACCACAAAAAAGTTTTGATCCTCTTCGGGCCATGCCAATTCCAAATACTCTTCCATAACCGAGGTGTAGTACTCGGTTGTTCCTCTTAGTTGTTCCAAACACAGCGTAGCATGTCCGTTTCTTCTTGATGCGAAGGCAGCCTTGTCTGCGCTATCTTAGCGCATACAGCCTTTCGGTGAAAATTTGCAAAATAATTCCTTCTTCCAAAAGCCATTGTTAGATATAAAAAACCGTTTGTTAACGTGCTTCATGTTATCTGGAATTTCCTTGTTGGTAAAACCAATGAGAGGCCCCAACTCATTGATCCAATTATCTTCAAAGAATCGCACCTACCTTCCACTCCTAGCAACCCACGTGCTAGCCTTATAAATGAGTGGCCATACCTCCTGAAGAGCACGCCAAGTGGACGAGCATCCCAATGCAGAGTTCCTTCCCATCATCATCTCGTCTTTTTTTTGTGCCCAAGAATATGGGCTAAGACCCTAGCCCATAATTTATCCTGTTGGTTCATGAATCTCCAGCCCAACTTCATGAGTGCCACTTTGTTAGATTTGCCTGTAGGGTGTAGGCCTAGCCCTCCTTCTTCCTTCACCGTACACACTAGTTGCCAATTCAAGAGATGGAGCTTCTTCCTATCGAGTTGAGAGCCCCACACAAAACTTTGGATAATTTTTTCTATCTCCGCTGTAACTCCTCATAGTAAAAGAATGGTTTATAATAAATAGGATGGAATAGCAGTCAATACCGACTTTGCAAGTGTGATTCGTCCTGAAAATGACAGAGAGCTCACCTTCCAACCCGAGAGCTTGTGGCACATCTTACTCAGCAATTCTTCATCATACCTTTTGATGTGTTCTTTGAGTAGAAAATTCTGGTTTTTTGAAGGCTCACCTTTTGTCCTGAGTTCTCACAAAAATTTTGGAGCGTTTGTTGAATGACCTGACCCTGTTCCTTGTTTGATGCTGAAAACAAGAATAGATCATCAACAAAAAACAAAGCAGAGAGTTTAGGGCTACTTTTACCTAATTGAATAAGTTTCCACCATTTGTCTTCCACCTCTTTTTGAATAAGATGAGCAAGACGCTCCATGCATAAGATGAACAGATAAGAAGATAGTGAATCACCTTGTCGGACGCCACGAGAGGGAAAAAATGTGGATGTCTCCTCTCCATTCCATAGTATACTCATTGAGGCTGTGGAAACACATGTCATAACTCGGCTAGTCAGAGATTCTGGGAACCCTGCAAGTCTCAAGGTCTCTTTAATAAAATCCCATCTAAGTCGATCATAGGCCTTCTCAAGATCAATCTTAATAGTCATCAACCCTTCTCGACCCTGCTTCTTCCTCATAGAATGGATTACCTCTTGGACAATAATAGTGTTGTCAGTGATTTGCCTCCCCGCCAAAAAACTAGCCTGCGTCTTCGACACCAGATCTTCCATGAATGGTTTCATACGCTCAGCTAGAAGCTTGGTAATCACTTTGTGAGACACGTTGCATAGACTAATGAGTCGGAACATAGAAAGTTCGCTCGGGTTGTTGACCTTTGGATGAGCACTAGAAGAGTTTTATTTAGTCTCGGGTCCATACATCCTGTGACTAGAAAATCTCGGACTATATTTGTGAGGTCTAATCCCACACTATCCCATTGTGATTGATAAAAAATCGGCTGCAGGCCATCCACCCCTGGAGCTTTATATTTCTCCATGTTGGAAATAATTTTTTTAACCTCCTCCACTGTTGGTATGCTCACCAAATCTTCAGAATCAAGTGATTGAATCCGAGGAAATCTGTTCCCAATTTTGTTCGGCAAGGATACTCTCGCCTCCTCACTGTACAATCGGGAAAAGAAATTAATCGCTAGATCTTGCAATTTAGCTTCGTCTTCTATCCAATCTTCCCCCTCCCCCTTTCAATCTCGAGATTTTATTCCTCCTCCTCATGATTAGGGTTGAGGTGTGAAAATAGGAAGTGTTATGGTCCCCATAATTAATCCATTTAGTCTGAGATTTCTGAAACCATAGTATCTCCTCCTGGACAATTACTGCTTTATAATCTTTCCTCAAATTTGTGAGTTTATCCCGTAGCTGAGTGGACTCACGGTGGCTGAGAATCATCTCGATATTTGTAATCTATTTCAAAAGAAGCCCCTTCCTTCTCATAATATTCCCAAAGATCTCTTTATTTTATTCTTTAAGTTTCCTCACAAATTGTTCATACGTGGCCTACCAAGAATCTCTTGTCACCCAATTATCCGCAACAAAATCATTGAAACTAGGGTGAGTGAGCCATGCAACTTGGAATCTAAATGGACGTGGGCCTCTTCTACAGTTGGAATCCCGTGACAAAGATAGTAGTATGGGTCGGTGGTCTGACTTAATTCTCTGTAAATGTAATAGAGTCGCCTCCGAAAATTTACATCTCCATAGGTTGTTGCATAATGCCCGGTCAATTCTTTCAAACAAGCTGCCTTTAAACCAAGTAAAACTGGGTCCCATAAAACCAAGATCAATCAAGTTACAATCCTCCACTGCTATGCAGAACTCGGAATTAATAGAATGTGCCATAACATTTCTTTTCTCTTCCACGTGTAGTAAAGCATTAAAATCTCCAATCAAGACCCAAGGATCTCCATTGCCACTTACCCACTTTCTTAAACCTTCCCACAACTCTTTTCTTCGATTTGGTATCAGGCTTCCATAGATTGCCGTGCACACTCCATACTCCTTCAACTTGCTCCAGTTAAAGTGAACAAACTGTCGAGAAGAAGCTAGAATAGATATTTTTGTAATAGTCGAGTCCCAAAGGACCCAGATGCCTCCCGAGAGCCCTGCCGCTTCCTCTCTAAAACAACCATCAAAGCCTAGTTTCCTTACTACCTGGTCGGCTCTCACTCCACTGATTCTCGGCTCTTGAATGATGCAAATGTCTGGTTTGTGCTCCTTAAGCAATTCTTTCGTTTCTGTGATGAAAAGTGGAGCTCCTGCTCCTCAACAATTCCAGGATAATATAGACATAAAATCTAACTGGGAGGTGGTTTTATGGGTCAGGAATCAATCCAAAGATATATCTTCCTACAACAGACCATTGTCTTCACCATCCATGCTCAGGTCACTCCTAGAGATAGACCCATAAGAGAGTTTCCTCTATATATCTCCCCTTTGTCAACTTTCTTTTTCTTCAAAGGAGCCATATTTATAGAAGATCCAGGTTCAACTAGGACAAGACTAAGTTCCTTCCCTGAAACGTCCTCTCCTTTATTCTCATCCTTCATTTGTTCAATCTCGATGGGTCGCTTTCTGGGTGGAGCTGGTGCGAGAACAATGGCCAGGTTTTTTTGCTCTTCATTAATTTTTCCAATCCTCTTTTCCATATTCTGAAGCTCTTTTTCAATTGGGTTTTTGAGCACAACGGTTAGCCCTGCTGTTGGGTTTGGCTCTTTTATAACAATTGGTCCATGAGCTTTCTCTATTTTTAGATTTTGGGCCTTCTCCATACCTTTATCAGTTGAGTCCGCCTTCCTACTAACTCCTTGCACTACCTTGTTCTGGTCCGAGGAGGTGGCCTGCTCCTTTTTCTCAGATATTTTTAGAGCCCCTGATTTGTGGGCTTCCCCTTTCTTCCTATTTAATTCCATTCCTTTCTCTGCAATATCAATCAAAGCCGCAAACCGAGAACCCAAAACTTCATTCTGTTTATTCCCCTCCTTTTTTGCCTCCTTCCTAGCTCTTTGGTCTTCCCCCTGCACTGGCTCTTTTTCTTTCTTATCTGCTCCCTGATTCTTTCCTTTCTCTGTTCCTTTCTTATTCTGGTTTTTTCCTTCCTTAGGCTGCTCCTTTCCTTTTGTAGATGGGCGGCGAGATCTCTGGGGAGCATGCAGCCAGGGCCCAAATCCAGTTTCCCTTTCTATCTCTTTCCCTATCGAGGTTCTTTCCCCAACGCTCGCTGGCAGGTTGCCTGAGTGTTCTGATCCGGCTTCCTTAGCGGTTGTTGGGGTTGCGGCTTCCGTCATGCGAGCAGTGAAGGCACACATGTTCAGGCTATATCCTACATGACCACAGCCAAAGCATATGCGGGGCATGTTCTCATACTCGATACGGATCCACTGTCCTGCGATACGTGTTCGAGGTAGGAGGGGCTTTGACAGATCAAGAGCAACAACTATTTGAGCGAAACGGCCTCGTTGTGTTCCAAGAGTGTTGGTATCAATTTTAACTGTCCTCCCCACCATATTCCCAACAAGCATAAGGATTCTTTCGTGGTAGAATTCCAGTGGTAGGTTTGGTAATCTAATCCACGCCACTGCATGTTTGTCAGTAGCCTCACTGGCTTGGAATCTAGGGTACCAGTGTTGTACTAGAATCATCCACGGTCCTCCCAACAGAACCTGATCCATCTCCTCAGCACTATGGAATTGTACCAGGTAAAAACCATTCTCCATGTCTATCACTCTTGGTTCCATTGGCAACTTCTATAGAGCTTTAAGCTTTGAGCACATCACTGCATAACTAATGAATCTTCCCAGCAATTTCACTACCACTGAATACCGCCAGACTTATGTCAGTTGGTCGTGAACCTTCTTAGAGATTTCAATGAAAGGCCTCTTCTCATCATGCACAATCATTATTTCGTCCTCACTGAATTCCATGTTTTTAACTTGGATTGATTGCTTCCCCATCAATTGATCTCTATAAGACTGAGTCAACTCCTCCATCTTCTCATCTTGAGGACTATTGACATCCCCTTGTGGACAATCTGATTCTTTGTCTCAAAATTTGACTTTGCCTGACGTCGCTATTCCGTCCTCCGTGGCTATAGAGGCCTTGTCGCTGTGTATTCCTTCTGGAAGCATATTCCCCTGTTCGAGAGAAGGTAGTGTTTGCAGATTTCTGAATGTATTATAACATAATATGATTTGGCACTTCTGTTATGTACCCATCCCATTTAGCAAATTAGCATTTTGTTTGTGTTTCGGAGATTAATGCTAGCTGCCTTTTAGGTTCCTTGTCTTAATAGGATTTATTGATAATTAATTGCTACTTGAAAGGTTGTTAAGGCGATTAGGCTTGAAAATTGTCATGCCATAAATGATATCTAAAAGTTACAAATTGCAAGAAACAAAAAGAAGAAGAGAGAGTGTGTGTTTGTATCACCCAATCTTAGCTACAAACCATCAATTATCTGTGAGTCTGATAAATGAGAAAAATTCCGTGAACACACGACCATAACTAATGAGATCATATTTGGGCTTAATTGATTTATGCTGAGATGTCGTCTAAGCTCAGTAGCAACAGACAATGGTACAAGTAAGAACTCAAGAATTTAGGGTAAATTAGTCAACATCGGAGCAAAGGCCCAGTTTTATTTTGGAAACCATAAGGATTTGGTTTGGTTAGATTATGAATATGTTTCCTTACAAAGAGTTTTTGATATAATATTTCATTCCTTGTAGTTTATGTCTTATTCAGTGTTGGCCTACCATTCACGCAGAAAATGGACAAGTCATGAGGTTTTGTTTTGGACCAATTCTAACTTACTATTGCACAGCTTGAAGTCGATTGGACCGACTAAGAAACTTTAATCTTATAGCAAAGATTGATAACTATTATGAATGAGTACAATAGAATATGATATATGGCCACATAACCAAAGGTTAGGAGTTCGATTCCTGTCTTTGAGTATGGAACACTTTAAAATTCCGGGTCAGCTGAACCCACCCTTAGCCGGTGCTTACGAGGCAACGTAGGAGATTAGTCACTGTGGTCGATGGTGGATACCCCTATACCTTCAAAAAAATATATGGCCACATAAATAATATATAATTGGATTAGATTAAGAAATCGTTATTTTCCATTAAAAAATTAATTAGAAGGGTTGAGTTTCATAAAAAAAGTATCGAATAATTCTGAAATATCATTATATTATATGAAGTTTTGGACAACTTACTTTCTGGAGAAGATAAGGTTTCATTTATATAAAAAAATATAGATCTATTGGAATGAATATAAAAAAGAGAAATAAATATGCCATGAAGAACATGACACAAACAAGATAATCAAATAGCAGAATTGCATATCAATCAGTCTAAATCCTCTATTGAATGATGAGAGCATCATTTCCAGCTAATCAAACTGCAACTTGCAAAATTAATCTTAGCCCACCAAAAAACCTATTGGATAATTTTGTAGATGCTACCTTTGCAGGAATCAACTCATTTGGGAAAGTGCATTGATTTCTCATCATCCAAATATGCTAGCCAGAAGCTAAAATGAAGTAAGAGATACCAAAATTTCCTTTGTCTAGAAGAATGAGCAAAAGAGATCCATTGCTGAAAAAAAATAGCAAATGATTTTAGAGCGACCCAATCATCGAAAGACTATCTTGGGCACATAATTTTGTGAGAAGGTAGAAGACCTCGGGAGTTACCAAGGACCTCATAGGGTAGTTTAACAAGGCACGCATCCTCATGAAGAACCACATTTTAGGAGCATTAGGCCACTTCCAAACTTCAATCCTCTTTGGTTCAAGAATATGAGAGGAAGAGTCCTCAACCAATTCAGAACATCTTCTCGAGAAGGAAACCATCAGGTTTCATTTCCCAATGCAGTTGCAGAAAGGTAAAAGAAACAATCTACATGAACTCTCTAGTAATAGAAATTTTGAAATTAGATAACATGGCATTTGGTATCTTGGTTTTGTTAGTTTTGATTTTGCAAAACCAAAACTAAAACATTAACCCGTGTTCTTGTCACTTTAGTGTTAGTTTTGTAAAACCATTGGTTTTGCAAATTCTTTTACTTTAGTTTTTCTAAATGTTGATGGGTAAGGTGTAATTTGCAAAACTGATCAATAACCAACATTACCCTTCATTTAAATAAGACATCAACACACCAATACTATAACACATTCTAACGAAAGAACGGAAGAAACGTATCACTTGACAAGAAACAACAACCCAATTTCATTTGAATGGTAGATCTATCAAGTTTATCATTCCCTACTTGCAGTCACGAACCAAATCCCTTGGACTCCATTGAAGAACATGTAAGGAATCTTTATCTAATTCATTTATATATTATTTTTTTCTTAAAAGTCTGCACTCTTTACCTCTTTTCTCATCATGAATTTGTATAGTTATGGGACATTTGTAAAACTGGTTGTGATTGAAAGGGGTTTCTGTTTTTCTCGATGTTTTTGAGCATAAACACAGGTAGGATTTCTAGGTAACATAGCCGTGTTAGTTTCTTCATAGTCGTGTTTCAGCTCTGAAACTTTTGCACAGGTTACACACAAGCGTGTTTATTTTTTAACACAGTAACGAACTCGAGCATGTGAAATCTCTACACGGTTTGATAACGACATACGCGGACGTGTTTCATTTTGCAATGCTTGTGTTAAATTCTGTGAATTTTCACATGGGTGATGAACACGATCGTGCTTTATAATGATACAATCGTGTTACGTGTGCACACAGCCATTTACTTTTATACATGGGTCGTGTTATTTTAGTATAAGAATGCACATGGCCATGTGAATACTTGTTACTTATTTTTTTTTTTCAGTTTATATTGGCAATTGGATTCACGACTGATAGAAATTTTTTTTGTATTATAGGTGAGACAAGAGCTTATTAGAAGACAAAAAATTTGTGCCGTAGTACAATATTGGTTGTCGATAGTGCATGTGTTCCTTATGTTTACATTTATCTTATATAAGAAAATCAAGAAAGATAGGTACGAAAAATTACTTAAGCTCAGGTATTTTTATGATTTTTTTAGTAGATGTGAGCATCTTCAAAGTTTAGTTTACAAGGATGATATTTCATGTATAGAGCAATTACGTATGGATAGGTCAATATTTACAAAATTATGCATATTGCTTAAAGAGAAGGGAGGATTAAAGGAAACAAAAAACATGTTTGTTGATGAGCAAGTGACAATTTTTTTACGCATTTTAGCTCATCATGTGAAAAATCAGGTTATCAAATTTAGGTTTAGACGTTCAGGCGAGACTATCAGTAGATAGTTTTATTGTGTTCTTAAGGCTATTTTATGTGTTCATCATGATTTAGTTTAGAAGCTGAAACCAAAAAAGAAAGATTGCGCAGACCATAGATGAAAACATTTCAATGATTGTTTAGGTGCTCCAGACGGTACTTTTATAAAGGTCATAGTATCATACAATGACAAGTCTCATTACAAAACCAGAAAGAGAGAGATTGCTCAGAATGTTCTTGCAACATGCTCACCGGATAAACAATTCATTTATGTGCTTGCTGGATGGGAGGGATCTATAGCTGACAGTAGAGTTTTATGAGCTACATTGATTAGACCAAATGGTCTTCATATTCCCATAGGTAATTCTGTTCAATAATTTGTACATTTGCAATATTTAGAATAACTAGTAACACTTTTAGTTTCATTGTATAGGTCAATATTATCTTGTAGATGCAGGATATACCAAAGACAAAGGTTTTCTTTCCTCATATAGGGGTCAAAGATTCCACCTGAATGAATGGCGAGACAGTCATCGTCCATCTACTGCGAAAGAGTACTTCAATTTGAAACATACGACTGCAAGAAATGTTATTGAGCATTGTTTTGGTCAGTTTAAAGCACGTTGAACCATTTTAAGAAGTTCAATATTTTACCCAATTCGTACATAGTCTAATATTGTACTGGCTTGTTGTTTGTTACATAATCATATCAAACAGAGTATGACAATTGATCCATTGGGAGATACATATGACTACGAAATATCTGATCAGAATAAAGAAGATATTGGAAATATATTGAGAATTGAAACCTCAGAAGTTTGGATAAATTTTAGAGATGAGCTCGCCATTTCTATGTTCCAACACAAGGCATGCATAAAGTTGTATTTGTATTAGCAAACTGACTATTTGAGTTTGTATTCCTATTTAGTAACTTGATATTTGGGTTCGTATTTGTATTAATGCCTATATTTTTAAGTTTGTGACTATTTGATATAATGCTACTATAGACTCACTTGAAGCATATTATAAAAAACTGACATTGTCATAACAATAAACAACACACAAACATATCTAGTTCAACAATAACACTTCAGTGAAACAGATATAGTACAACAATAACCAACATATAAATAACTGTCATATATTAAATTATAACATTAAAAAATTAAGGTGATGACGGGGGAGTGAACTGTGGGTATGGTGTTGGGGTGAAGTTAAGTTGCTGAAAGTAAGTATTCAAATTTGTGGATATCCAGTCCACCTTCACCTCTTCCCTCATTTGAGTTGTATTCAAACATGCAATCTATTCTCCATCTGTTCAAGAATGCTTCGCACTGATGGACGAGAACTACTGTTTTCACATTCAGTATGCTTAGTGAGTTGTGGCTCTTGAGCTGTGTCCATAGGTTGGTCATTTGCCTACAATTCCTCATCCTCCATAGGATCATTAGTGTTCGACATATGACTTGTGAAAACATAGGCATTACCATGTTTTTTTTTACCAAGGCCATGTTAACCAACGTGGAAACATTGATTGGCAACATTGTTAGCTTAAAATTGAATTTGTCTTTAATAGCAAATGCACGACTATCAACAAGTAATATAGTTCAGAAGAACGAGTATCGATTCCACAGGAAAAATTTATTTAAGACTAATCAATTCGTTGAATCCTCTACTCTAGTTAAATTAATCGAATATTGGGTTTGATTTCAGAGTAAACTAAATTACTAAATCTAAGTAGCTAAGTTAAAATCGTTAATGAATCAATGGATTGAATCAGAATTCACACCTAGAATCTGTATTACTATCTAACCTAAAAGATGTTCCTGATTTCCTTTTATCCAATAATACCTTCTCTGGTTAGTAAGTTGACAAATTCCGGTGTGAATCTTGTTTGGGTGCTTAGAAACTAAAATGACGGAAAGAGAAGAAAATGAGTAAAGCAAAATCAATTGTCATACTCAGAATTCAAATAACATGCCGTAGTCTAATCTCTGAAAATATGATGATTCCTAGTAACAAAATTGATATTTATGCTTTGTAAACTAAGAACTTCATTCATAACAATGACCCTCTGACGTCTATTTATATGAAACCCTGAGTTTCTAATCCTTATCCATTAAGCGATCACCCTTATCCGTGTATTTTTGGGCTTGATCTCGTACAACTGACCGGTCGGTGTATGTGAACCGACCGGTCCGTTGATAGTCTGCAAGCTTGTCAATTTGAACTGACTGGTCGGTGTGTGCTTAGCTTCTTTGTCAGTTTTTCGTCTTTGTTTACTGACCGGTTGGTGTGTCTTTGGCATAAATACCCTATTGAATCGACTGGTCGGTTGGCCCTCGCACTTGTCAACTTCAGTTTTAATATTTTACTGTGTTTTTCATACGAAAATGCTTCATTTTGTCGTTAAAAACCATAACACACCTATGCAACCACAATACTCAGCAAATAATCAAAACGTTCACTAATTTATACAAAATTAGTACACAACTAACCTAAAATCACACCGAAATCATACAAATGACTAGTGTTAGAAACAGGTCATCAAATCTCCTTAAACTTAGAACTTTGCTAGTCCCTAGAAAAAATTGTTTGATAAAGACAAACAAAAACCCAACACTCAGATAATTTTGATCAAGAATCTCAGTTTACTTCATTAATAACCAATAACAAACATTCAATTCTGAAGTTTTGCTTTTCAATTTTTACCTGGCTACACTAATTTCAGATTCACATAAAGAAATTAGGATTTGGAAGACACCCAATACTCATGCACTAGTTCATCAAATCAATCAGAATGTTTATTGGAATTTCAGAAGTGTAGCTCAAAGGTCCTATTGAATTAACCCACCATAAATGCTTTCATTTTTGTATTGCAAAATTTTTTCTTCTTTGATTTTTACAACTTCAGCTCACAAGATTGCATTTTCTTTCTTAAGCATGCACAATGTTGGTGAGTTAACCAATAGCTTAACCAGTACTAACCATCCTAATTTTTTTCCTCAATATAAACCAATCAATTTGGCACTTTGCTACTCTAAATATTAGATAATGTTTGAACCTAATGCCACCTTTAATTTGTGAAATTAATCTCTACCAAATCCAAGTTCAAATCTATTCATCCATACTAAACAAAATTAAACATTCATCATCAGTTTTTCAAAAGTGAACCAATCTCCTCAAACTTAACATAAATGGACATCCTGTACATTGCATTAAGTCACAAATAATATAACAGATAACTAGGCATAATAACACGATAATTCAAATAAGATATGACATAAACAAGAATTCAAATAACTGAAATAAACATAATAAAAAGATAGATAACTGAGACAACAAACTTATCAATATTCTTTGGCTGCCAAAACCTGCACATCAGGGAAGGATTCCCCAATCTTTGTTGCTTCTGATTTTGGTTGATTCTCCAAAATGGACAAGTGATCAGTCACCTAATTTTTTGCTCCTTTCCTGTCTTTAATCTGTAGATCAAACTCCTGAAGAAGAAGAACCCATCTGATATGGAGTGGCTTATCATCTTTCTTTTCCATTAGGTGTCTGATAGCAGTATGGTCAGAATATACAATCCCTTTGACCCAATAAGATAAGATCAGAATTTGTCGAAGGCATACACCACAGCCAGCAACCCTTTCTCTGTGACATTGTAATTCACCTGGGCTTCACTGAGGGTCTTGCTGACATAGTAAATAGGATGAAAAATTTTGTTTCTCCTCTGCCCAAGTACAACTCCAATGGCATAGTCGTTGGCATCATATATAAGCTCAACTTCTTGTCCCCAATTTAGTGTAGTAATGATTGGAGCAGTTACCAATTGCTTCTTGATTTCTTCAAAGGCCTCCACACAACTCTTGTCAAAATTAAATTTTTGATCTTTCATCAGCAATTAACACAAGGTCTTGGCGATCTTTGAGAAATTTTTGATAAATTTTCTATAAAGTCTAGCATGTCCCAAGAAGCTTCTAATAAGTTTGACTGCGGTTGCAATGGGAAGCTTCTCAATTGCTTCAATTTTTTCCTTGTCTATTGCTAGTCCTCTCTCTGAAATCAGATGTCCCAAGACAATGCCTTCAGTTACCATAAAATGGCACTTCTCCCAATTCAGCACAAGCTTAGTCTCTCATCACCTCTCCAAGACAGCACCCAAATGGTCTAGGCATTGATCAAAATTATTTCCAAAGACAAAAAAATTATCCATGAAAACCTCCATGCATCTCTCAATCAGGTTTTGATACTCTGGAGCAATTGCAATCTGATTGTACCCAGAATAACCAGCAAGGAAACAATAGAATTCCCTTCTAGCAAACTTGTACAGCATCTGATCAATAAAAGGGAGTGGAAAATGAACCTTACAGGTCGTCTTATTTAGCTTCCTGTAATCCATGCAAACTCTTCAGCCTATGACTGACTTGGTTGGCACAAACTCTCCTTTTTCATTCTTCACTGTGGTGTCTCCTTTCTTGGTAACATGTTGAACTAAACTCACCCAGTTGCTGTTAGGAATTGGATAGATGATTCCAACATCAAGCCACTTGATCATTTCTTTTCTTACCACTTCTTTCATGTTTGGGTTCAGCCATCTCTGGTGCTCAATTGCGGGTCTGTGTCCCTCCTTTAACTGGATTTTATTCTTGCAAAATGAAGGGATGATTCCTTTAATGTCCCCCAGTGTCCACACTATTGCAGTCTTGTTCTCCTTTAATGCCCCTATCTCTATAGGAATGGTAAAACTCCCAGAATTTTTAAGTTTTGGAGGCAACTTCCTCTAAATAATAGCACTGCATTCTTCAATCAAGGCCACTATTTCATAATCTCCAATCTTCCTTCTCTTAACAATGATGTCTTTCATGAATTTGGCATAGGTAGGCATCTGTTCCAGGGCTTCAGCAAAAGAAACATTGATTTGCAACTTCTTGAATACCTTCAGCCTCCTTGGGAAGGGTGGTGGCAGCATCTTCTCCTACTGTGCTGATTTTTCTTCAGCTGATTTCTTTGGTGCCGAAATTTCTTCCTTCAGATTTTTTTGAACTTCCTTAAACTTAGGTTCTTGGGAAGTCTTTTGGCTTTTCTCATTGTCTTTAGCCGCCACTAGTTCTGGAAGTACTATAGCTGATCTCAAGATCATAGCTTTCAACTATAATGGTGTCTTGATATCTGATGGCAAAGCTCCTAGTGGCCTATTTTGCAGCAATTGATACAACTAACTCATCTGGGTTTCCAGATTTTTAATCATAGAATTAGAAGACGTAATAAACTACTGCATAAGGTCCACCAAATGATTCTTCTTCTCCACTAGTGGTGGATTCAAGAAATTTGGATTCTTAAAGTTTGGATTGCTTAGCTGAAATCCTAGATTGTAGCTTCTTCCCTTGCCATGTTTCGGATGCGAAGAATAGACTGGATTTTTATTCCTCATTGAAAAATTGGGAGGTATTTCCAATTTTTATTATAAATGTTCTCGAAGTAGTGAGGTTGCTTCCCTAGATTGCCAACATAATTGGCTTCTTCAGTATTTTGAGGGCACTGATAATTGTTGTGATTACCCCACAACGATCATATAAGGCAAAGATTGGTGGATTGGTTAGAGTGTGATAGACTGCTGCCACACCTGCTCTGCTTTGGGTGAACTCATGTCTCATTGTCACCATCTCCGCTGTTAGCTTCATAATATCATCAACTTCAAGCCTTCCTGGAGTTCTATCGAAGTCAGAATCCTGCTAGGTTTGTCCTCTAGCGGCTACTCTATCTACTAATCTGAAAGCCTCATCAACTCCCTTGTCCAGAAAGTTACCATTGGTAGTGGCATTAAGCATAAATTTGTGCATGTCAGACTGCCCTCTGTAGAATGCATCTACCATCAGGAAATCTGGAATACTATAGTGCAGACACCTCTTCAATAACCCCTTGAATCTCTCATAGGCATCATATAATATCTCCTTCGGTTGCTGCTTGAAATTGCTAATTTCATGCCTTAATTGTGGCTGGGAAAAATATGGCTTGGAAGACATTCATCAGCTCCTGCTAAGTGGATATGGAACCATTGGGAAAATTCTCCAACCAATTTGCAGCTTTCCCGGCAAGAGAGAGAGAGAAAAGGTATAGTTTGATTACTTCGAAAGGAACCCCGTTGAATTTGAATGTGTCTGTTAGCATTATGAACATTTTTACATACTTCATAGGATCTTCCTTTTCCTTCCCTAAGAACTAATGATTCTCCATCATCTGAACCATTGCAGGCTTGATCTCGAAATTGTTGGCTGGCATTGCTAACTTGCGGATCCTATTGCCTAGCAAATCGGTTGTTGGCGTGTTATAGTCCTTCACCGTTCTGTATCTAGGCTATGGGTTATTCACAGCTGGAGCTGGGTCCATGTTGTCCCCTCCATTGATGCCTCCACCTGGATGGTTCATTGTTTGACTAGTATTTTAAGACACCTGAGTCTTTGAATAAATTTCTCGATATCAGGGTCTGCAGATGCGAGGTCAATCTTCTTACTCCTTAGATTGTACCTGTTTTCCATCTCTACGTACTAAAAAAAAAAAAATTTAATCTAAAAAAACAATTCGATATAAATTGTCAATCTTGAAACCGTTTTTCCTCGACAATGGCTCCAGAAACTTGTTAGGTTAAAATTGAATTTGTATTTAATCGCAAGCGCACGACTATCAACAAGTAATATAGCTCAGAAGAACGAGTATCGATTCCACAAGGAAAATCTGTTTAAGACTAATCAATACGTCGAATTCTCTACTCTAGTTAAATTAATCGAATATTGGATTTGATTTCAGAATAAAATAAATTACTAAGTCTAACTAACTGAGTTAAAATTGTTAATGAATCAATGGATTGAATCAGAATTCGCACCTAGAATCTATTTTACTATCTAACCTAAAAGATGTTCCTGATTTCCTTTTATCCAATAATACCTTCCCAGGCTACTATTGGCTAACCTAGTACCCTAATTAGCTATATTCCTAGGCTAATTCGATTACTAGGTTGATTATCCCCAATCAATTTGAACCCTAGGTTTGATAGATATATTTCTATTTTGTCAACTATGGGTTACCTATGTATTCTACCCCTTTGTCAGAACCTAAGCCAATATCCCTATCGGATTAGATTTACTTAGAACGAAGTGGTTAGTTTTGTAATGAAGAACAAGGTAGAATAATCTTCACTAGTTAGTAGGCTTACAGATTCCAGTGTGAATCCTATTTGGGTGCTTAGAAACTAAAATGACGAAAAGAGAAGAAAATGAGTAAAGCAAAATCAATTGTCATACTCAGAATTCAAATAACACTCCGTCTTTTGTTTACTGACCGGTCGTTGTGTTTGTGGCATAAATATCCTATTGAACTGACCGATAGATTGGTTTCAACCGACCAGTCAGTTGGTCTTTGCACTTGTCAACTTCAGTCTTGACGTTTTGGTGCGTTTTTCATTCGAAAATGCTTTCTTTTGCCACTAAAAACCATAACACACCTGTTCAACAACAACACTCAACAAACAATCAAAACGCTCACTAATTTAAACAAAATAAGTACGCAACTAACCTAATGATGAAAGAGATGCTCTCACATTGTTAAAATAGGGTTAAATAGTATATTTTATAGAGAGATAAAGTAGTCATTTTTACTGATTGTCAAACCCAATCATTATTTTATCAAACATGGTTTTGCAAAATCAAAACTAACAATACTATGTACCAAACACCAAGTAATGGATTCACCTCAAGAAGTTTCTTATTTTTTATTTATTAAATTATTAATTATTTGTGAGACCTCGTCCCTCTGAGTGTCTAGTTAGTGAGATTGTTCAGCGAGAGAACCAGATTTCGCTTGGTTTGACTTTTGACCCGAAAGAGTTGACCATTGACCCAAGCATTGACTTTAGGTCGGACACAGTCATTAAAAGCCTAGGTGTGTGTGTCTAGGTGTCTAGCGAGTGTTTTAGGTCGACTGTCGAGATTTGAGTCAGTAGAAATCGATTGGGCCGATTCCAGGTCCGTTTTTTTAACTCATTTTGAGTCCATTTATTATTCCTTGAGCTCAATTAAATATTTGAAACCCATCTTTGATGTTTTATGGTTTTAAACATTTTCATGGCCCAGTCGGGGCTTATCGAGCCTTAAACCATTTTGTTTCGGGTTTTTCCAGGGATTTTGGGTCTAGAGTATAAAAGGGTCAGCCTAACCTAACACGTAGAAAAATATTTTATGTGTTGGAAGCCTGAAACCCCTACCCCTCTCTTCTCCCTCTCACGCCATCTTTCCTCCTCCCCCTTTCAAAGAACCAAATTTTTCTCTTTTGATTTTCCTGCAAAGAAACCCATTGGGTATTAATTCCAAAGACTTTCCTAACCTCTTGCGATCATTTTCTAGTGATAGTTCTGGATTGAAGTGCTGATTTCTCCCTGATCTTGGTGTTAGGGTACATTTGGGGATTTCTTAGTAAGTGCCTTAATTTCGGGTTTCCTTGGTCAATTGTCAGTTTATTTAGTTTTCTTTTGATGTTTCTAAGATAGTGTGATGGTTTGGATTGCTTGGAAACATCATTTGATTTATTGGTGATTGATTAGAGTTTACGATGGTATTTACTGTGAATATGTGGTTTTGCAATTTTGCCGGAATTAGTGGATTTGGTTGAGTTCTTTATTTGATTTTGATTGTTTGTGGATTGTGGAGGATGGTTGTGGGCTGAACAACCCAATCTTGTTGTTAGTTGAGTTGGGAGATTGGTGGTGAGCCATGAGTGACATGCTTGAGGAGAGGATGGTTCATCCTTTTGGTTGAATTTCTGGGTTTGTATGTTGATGAGCTATAGTGTGAGTTAGGTTGTGAGCTTTTGGGGTCTTTAGGTTGTTTCCAGTTTTGTCATTTCCTTTCCGTTGTTTTGATTTCGTGCTTAGGTTTGTGTTTATGTGCATTAGATGGTGTTGGAGTTGTTGATAAGGGAAAGCGTATTGCCGTTGAGTCGTCTTCGCAACAAGAGGTGGGAGTTTAAGTTTTATTTGCTTAAACGAAAGTGCTCTATTTTTGTTGAATTAAAATATGATCAAATGCTTGGTTTTAAATAGAGGTTATAATACATTGTGATTGATAATCGTCCTAGGTTCACTGTGTGTTTATCATGTGATTTATGCATCAACTGTTCTTAGTATTACTTGTGTATATGTTGTATATGATTGATGCATTATTGGTTGGTGAGTAATTGTACCTTTGTTTGGAGAGTGTATTCTTGGATTTTAGACCTTGGTTGGTGGGCGTATTGTGTGGTGGTATTGGATGTGTTGAGAGGATTCATTTTGGGTGAGATTGAACACCAAAATTTGAGTGAAAACCCATGAGAAACCCAGAAAAATGATCAGTTTGAACACTTTGCTGAGCACACCGACCGGTCGGTTCATTGTCGAGAGCCCACCGATCGATCAGTTGATACCCACCGACCGATCACTTCATATAAAGATTTCTGTCGAGAGCCCACTGACCGGTTAGTGGAGATACACGGAACTGTCGGTCCAAACAAAATTTCCTGAAAAAGGTTGATTTCATTCCCTATGAAGCCTCAAGATGAGTATAACCTTTTTTCATATACTTATGAGTGTTGTGAGGCCTTGAGAAACATGCCCTGATGTTGTGGGAACCAATGGTGCGGATTTCAGTTTTTATCAAGATATGATATAAGTATTTTCCTAGGTGTAACATGGAATTGATGATTTTGCTTGGCCAATAAGTGGTAGGTATGCGGAATCCCAACAGAGGAGAAAGTTACCTTACCTACTATTGTTGTATGGATGGATTTTGTGTTTATGCTCGAGTTTGCTATGACTTAGCGAGCCACTTGATTTTCCTATGACGTAGCAGGCTATGTGTACATATATGGAATGGTTATTGAGTGTAATAATGTGTTTTCTCTTCTCGATTTCGGATTACATGGGTAGTATGGGGTTTATACATATTTTTAAAGTAAAAATTTAACTACCAATGGGCTCTCAGTTACCTTTTAGAGGGGGTGAGTCGAGGGTGGTTTGTGATCCGCCCCGATAGGTTTTGGGGCATAATAGCCCATGTGACATTTATGAGTACTGTGGAATGATGAAACCTATTGGGATGTACCTTTTGCTTTGTGTTTTACAATTTATGCATTATGATTCATTGTTTATGAATTTTCTAGAGTACACGATTAGAATGCATGGACTATAATTGTGTTTAAATCAACTATTTTGTAATCATGTTTCCGTATGCTTCTATTCCACCGAATATACTTATAATGCTATAACTCCCATTGAGGTCTTTTGATCTCACCCCCTCTTATTGATCTATTTAGGGCTAGTTCGTGTGCTTGTAGCCGTTCGTCTTGAGGTCAAGTTCCCGGTGTTGGTCTTAGGGCTAGACTATTGCACTTGCACATTTTGGAGACTCGGTATGTTTATGTTTTACCATTTGCACGCTCTTGTGTTATGCATGACTTTATATGGACTACATTGTTTGTTTTAGACCTGTTGTGGGCTTGATATTCAAATATTGATTTTGGACATGCATGTATGAATCAGATTCCATTTATGTTATGAGATGCATGCCTTGGGCACTTTTTGTGGATCAGTATGGGCTCGTCTGTATGGACTCAATGTGTTGCATGTTAGGGGCCGTGTGGCCTGTTGTATGTAGTTGAAGACTTTTGCTGTATGTATTTGCGTACTCTATTGATTATTTATGCTATTACGTAATGTGCCATGCTCCTTTGAAATAAAAATTCAAATTGGTATACATTTTTGGTTATTGGTTTCGAAAAGTTAACGTGAGCCTTGTATGGTCTTGATTGATCCACGTGTTGGATCGATTGGGGCTATATGGCGGTGAGGATCCCATTTACAGGGAACGGGTCCTCACATTATTAATAAAAATATAGGGATAAAAATTAAGAAATAATCAAATTAACCAAACAAAATATTTGACTCAATATCATCTTTTTTTATCCTTAATAAGTTGAGGGTTAAGAGATTCTGAATTCAAGACCCAATAACATTGTTGTTGACCTAGAAACAAGAAACAAATAATCTGACAAAAAAAAGGTTTGAAATATAAGCCCTTCATTTCCGTAGATTTAGGCTCCACTATCTCTTCGTGAAAAAAATATACATTTTGGGTGAATTGGGAGGCATAGTAAGCACTATACTCTACTCATGATGATTTTTCTAAAGAGGAGGATATTTTAACAAAAAGGTGGTTTTTTTGTGAGGATCCCCTTCTTGGGAAGAACCACTCAAGATATTGTTCTGCCTAAGTGCGAGTCACACATGAGTCACACCCTTATTATGAGACCCTGGTATTTTGGGCCAATGGGATAGGTTTTTCTTGAATTGGGCTGAAATACTTATATGGGCCATTGGTAGGTGATGGTGTAATTGATGTTTATGGTTCCTTTTGTTGAATTGTCTTGGACTCATAGGATCTTTTATTTTGAAAGAAAAGAGTTTCCTTGAAAATGTATAATAAGGGTACTTTTGTAATTTTATCTCTTGTATCTGTCAAACCTTATTTTTGAATCACTTCAATTCTTGGAAATCTTGAGAATAATCCTATGGACTCTATAAGAGTAGTTTATATCTTATAGAGGAAGTTTAAAGTAAAGAATATTTTTAATATTATTGTTATTTTAAATTATTTTATTTAATAGAAAGAATCATAAAGAGTGAGTCCCATTGTGGCCTTGACATCATCGGTAGAATTGGTAGAATTGGGCTGTAGAAATAAATGAGTCAGATTGCATCGTGAATGAGAAAATATAAAGGAAAGATAAAAACTATACAAAATATAGGTACCACTGACGAATCCTAATTCTATCCAAGATCCAAAAGAACTGTGACTTAATGCTAACCTAATTGCTGGTCTTGTGTGTCTGACTAATTAAGAATCTTCATAAAAGATTGACTATGATTCTGTAGATTATGAAGTTGCATAATGAATGTTGTAATGATATTTATAATATGGATTGTATGCTTGCACACTAGATGCACACTAGACTATCTGATGTGTGATTGGTTTTGCTGTAATATACATATTTTTCTTGATCACACACCTAACATGTTTATACTAGATCCTTAGATTTGATCCATTATAGGATAGAGCCTTAGAGGAGCTTGCACTCATATATTGACCTCGACCTTTTTTTGGTTAGTTCTCTTAGGTGTTGACTTATGATGACTAATAGTGTGGTGTATATATGTTTTTCACTATATTTCTTCTACCTCATGTGCATGGTTGGTGTGTGAGTAAAGACATAATTAAAAAATATGAATAAATATAAATTATGTGTTGTATAACCAACAGGGTAATGTTTGTTTAATATAGTTGGTCAGTGCCTCCTGGACGACACCCTTTGTATCGTTTCTCTTTCCATTGAGCACCCTATAAATGCTAGTCTTTTAAGATTATCTCCACTATTTATTGTTCTATTCTAGAATTGTAAGCTTACTATGTGCGCTAATGAGTGTGGTAGTGGTGTATATAGTGAGTTTACGACGGATGTCGCGTGAAATTTCAGGGTTCCCGAGTATGACACTTACACATACTTAAAATTCCAGTCCAAAGTTTCTAGGATTCAAACCTTCCCATACTTGTTTTTTATTTCTCCAAGAAAGAATAAAAAAGTCTCTAGCATTCTACACTAGTCCCAAAGATCACAGTATTGATAGGCAAAAATTTTAGCAGCATGACGCACACTTTTCAGAAAAGATTGTCTTATTTGGTTTGATTTGTAACAACCTTTATAGGATACATTTGATTTGTAATTAAATTTATTGCAAAAGGGTAAGAAGGAATTTTTTTTCTTATAGAAAGATTCCCCATACATTGATGCCAAACTTCTTCTCCAAAGTAGTTAAAATCCCATATGTTATGGGCACCAAGTAATAAACCCCATATTGCAATCTACCTATACCAATTAATCTCTACATTATTGGATCTTGTATATTGTAAGAAACAGAGGCATATGCTACTATGAAATTATTACTTTGATTTAGTTATGATACAAAAATGAAAATTTATTTGAAGTTCAGAATATAGAGGATATCTTTACGAATCAAATCCTTGCATATTATTATATCACCTACACGCATGGCCAAGAATGATCTACCAGCAGGTAAAGAAATTTTAACAAGTCTATCAAACCAATGAAGATTTGTTAGCCCTTTTAAATGTGTTGTCATATAATGATTGATTCCACTATCAATAATCCATTAATTGATCTTACCAAATATAGTTTCAGGAACATCAACATCCTTTCCTAACGTAGGTATGTGCTGTTTAGACTTCATTTTGGAACTCATTGCATCATCTTTTGGCCTTGTGTTGGTGTGAACAATTTTTTTTTACTTGATCTTGCTGCAAGAGCATGACCATTATCATGGCACTTAGGTTCACTTTGTTCAACAATAGCTTGATTGGCAAAGCCTTTACCTTATTCTTTTGGATATGACTTATTCCAAAAACTTTTATCACGGTCAGTTTTTGAGGGTTTACCTTATGTCCACTATCTCCAGAATGGTTACTGATAATAAGACCTCTTCTTTCGAACTTTGGCATGTCCATCATAGCTGCAGCATTCTCAGTCGAGCTATCTTGACCGAATGAAATTTGGTGGTGGCTCTCCTCTTGAAGAATGCTACTAAGAATACTGTCAAGGGTTGGTAATGTTTCAGTGTTGAGTATTTGGGTTCGCACTACTCCTACATGCTGATTATCCAATCCCATAAGAAACTGAAAAATCTTCTCTTATTCCTTCTGTTGGCTTATATCAACTCCACTTGTAAAATTACAGAGCTAGTCCCACCAAACCTGGAAAGAATTAAAATAATTGGTCAGTGTCATGATTCCCTGCTGCGAAGAGTGTGACTCTTTTCTTAATTGATATTTGCGTGGTGCGTCTTCCCCGCATATCTCCTCTTTAAGACATCAGTTATATTTTTAGAGGATTCTGCGTGGTTAAGGGTTTCTTGGACCTTTGGGTCCACTGACGTCAAGATCCATCCCATTAGTTCAAGCTCTCTATTACTATTATAAAAATTATAAAAATTACATCCATCACATTACGTCAATTATAAAATTTGCATCGATCCCAGATCTCTATTACTCCAAGCTCCAATCCGGATTTTTCAATTACACCAGCCACAAACCCATCTTTAATTTTTCCTTGAGAGCTCGAATAATTGGCATCTCTTATGTATTGAAGTTGTTCCTTGTCAAAATCACAGAACGAATGACTGTGTTTGGGTTATAAGAGTTAAAGATAAATTAACGTGAGGTGGATATATTTATTTTCATGCTTTGGGTGATATCAAATTTAGAGGAGAAAATAAGATAGACCATGGATTTTTGTATCTGTTTCGCTACCCTGTAAAGAATTGGTTTGGAAGGAGAATGAAAACAATAATTTTGTGTAATAGAACAACTTCTCATGTATGTATATCACGGTTATAAGAATAATTATAATAGTATCCTATCTAAAATAAATACAAATATTTATTTCCTATAATAATTCATATAAATTCTATTTTTCATCTAGGGCATTGAGCTCCATGTTAGCAAGTCTTGTAGAAATGCTCGAGGTGACCATGTAGAGCTTTTGGTTGCCGACTTCATCATCGTTATTATGCGCTTTGTCCTGACTGGTCAATTAATAAAAGGTGAAGAGATGGGAAAAATGCTTATCCACCATCAGTCGTGGGTTTCATTGCCCTCCTGATCAGTCTATCTACAAAAGCACCAAAAACAGAGTATATCAGTAATCAGTGGCGGAGCCGATCAGACAAAATCTAAGGAGGCTCAAGTTAATCAAAACGAATTTAAAGTAACACCCAAATAGAGCCTATTAAATCATAGATCAATTTAGATGGTTGCTAAGTTTAGGAAGGGGCAGAGTCCAGACTGCAACAAAATATTCGCTAGTGTTTGAAATTATATTGAATTGGAATCCAACATCTCGAAAGGTAGCAAGCAATAAGAAAAAGTTGGCCCACTAATGATGCGTGGAAAAACAAACGATCCCTTTTGTGAAATAAATACAAGGAAGACACAGGTCCAAGTTGGTCGAGAATATATCATTGCAAAAGTGAGCTCCACAACCAGGGGATACAGAGCATTCAAGGCCCACGATATGACATAAAATTGCTCTTCATGAGAGTCAAAGGTCTCTGTATTTTTCCTTTATAGGAAAAAAGGCAAGCTAGGACCAGAACACCCACAAATCTTTTTTGCGTAAAGTTCCAGTCATTCTTATTGAAATGGAAATGAAGAGCATATGAATAAAGTTAGAAAAAAAAAGGTTTGGGAGAATGATACTGATCGAAGAAATGACAGTAAAAGTGAAAGATCATGACTGGATCACATGACACCACTATTTTCACAATTCAATGTAATTAATGATAGATTTTCTGGAAGTGGATCCCAAAGAAGAATCTTGTTTGCGTGTTTAAAAACATAAGACTATTCCTCTACATGCTTCCATCATGATCTACTTGCAGGTAGTTCGTAATGAAAACGTAATATTTCTACTGGTTGCATTTTTTGTGTTTCAGAGATGGAAACGTGAGATGGAAACTATGAGATATTAATAGTAATATAATTTTTTTTTTGTTTATTTGATAATAGAGTACTTATTTTTTTTTTGTTTTTTTTGAAAGTATAGGGGTATCCACCATCGATCACAGTGACTAATCCCCTACGCTGCCTCGTAAGCACCGGCTAAGGATGAGTTCAGCTGGCCCGGAATTTTAAAACGTTCCATACCCAAAGGAACTCCTAACCTTATGGTTAAGGGAAGAGAAGTCTTACCACTCATCTGAATATGGAGAGATAAATCAAGCACGCCACATTATATCTATACATTTATTTATGAATTGTTATATTCAAGATCTTAAATTGTTTGTTGATAAGTTTACTTAAAGTTATATATGCTTCAGATTTATGTCTTAATAGACTATACTAAGAAGTATATCATGCAATAGATAATAATAATTAAACCATGAATATTATTTTCTTTAACTGTATGCTTTATGTCTTAATCATTTTTAAATCGGAAAAATATGGACAAATCTCATTTTTTATTTTTTATTTTCTATTTTGATCTACATCTATCAAGATAAATACTGCATTAATAAAATAAATTATATTCATTATCTTTTCAGGGATCTTAAATTCTGATTAAATACTTAAGGTATGAATATATTTATCTCATATTTACTTCTTCAACTTATGAAGGGTTTTGATATTTCCAATAGTTGTTTGATTGGATCAGCTTTTTCTTTTGTAAATGACGGTAATGTTTTAATCTGATAAAGCCAAAGGAAGAGGCAAACTTGTTTTCTTCTTTTTTGTCAAGGAGGCAAAGTTATTATGTAATGGTGCATAGTTACTGAATTGACCTGAGAATATGATTTGTTAATTTGTTTTCTATGGATATAACGATTAAGTTTTATAATATTTTTGGAGCTGCAACCGCCCCAGTAGTTACACCTCATACGTTCAGACAGTGGACTCATGACTAGTAGTGGATAGTATATTCAGATGAAAATGTGTGGCATAAAAAAATTAGTAAGTGTAAAAAAAATGAATGAAGAGATTGGAATATGGAAGCAACCAACTTGAATTGTAAAATAACAATTTGTGAAGTCAGCAAAGTTCTTGTTTCATTAGTTTTGGTTTTGTTTTCCCTTTTACTTGTTTTTCGATGGTCATTTGCAAAATTAATCCTTATTATCCAAGATATCCTTAATTTATTATCCTAGATACTTTCTTTAATCATCTATCTTATGAAAAATAAAAGACTTATATATTTCTGATGAATATCGAAATCTATTATTTTTTTCCAAAAAATAGTTTTGGTTTTACAATCAAAATCAACAATTTTTAAAGAATGTTTCTGGAACACCAAAACCAACAATTATGTATATATCAAATGTCAAACAAGAAAAGGTCAGTTTAATCTTAATCTATCCAATCATAAATTTCTACTTTAATTTTAATTTTATAAAATTAAACATTTTAAATTATATATCTTAACTTCTAAAATTTTAATTATACTAATTTTAAATTATATAAAATTTTAAAATTTATTTGATAATAATATTTTTTTAAAAAAATTAAATTAAATATATTTATACTTTTATAAAATTAAAATTTATAACTGAAAATTTTAGATTTTAGATTTTAGATATGAGAATTCATGTACAATTACGAGATAGAATAAGTTCTTCATAATTGAGGTGAAATATATAACTGAATTAGTTTTGAAAATAAATAATAATAATAAGAAGAATAATAATAATAAATTATCTTAAATAGAGTTTGCTCTATGTAGGTTATACATTCATCTTAATAGTTGTAGATTGAAGTTCAAAATTAAATTAGTCCTACAAAATTTTTATATTAATTCAAGATTTTAATGAAAAATATTTTAATTTATATTATAAATAGATTAAATAATTTTGATTTTTTTAATTTAGTAAAATTAATTTAGATAAAGTATCAATATATTGATTTGATATGTAATCCCAATGATACGATTACAATGAACTACAATACAAAGATTCTTTTGAAAAAAGAAAATTAATTGGTTGCGGCTTACCTGTGATTGATGTACACTCCTAAGTATAATGACAAATAAACAAAACACAAAGATTTTTCTCAAATCTGAACTGGTGATGGTGATGGGCGGAGACCACAATGCCCCTTGCCTCTTCTTCATCCTTCTTGTAATTCTACCACAGACGCTAGTGACCCAAGATCAAACCAAGTGTACGGTGGATATTGAAATACCTTTCTTGCCACTACAGTATAAATACCGCTCCATGCTTCAACTTGCAAAATCATCGAACTCCTATTAGAGCTTCTTGTCTTCTTGCATCAGAGAGTAACATGTCTTGCTGCGGAGGAAATTGCGGTTGCGGCTCCGGCTGCAATTGCGGCAGTGGCTGCAAAGGGTAAGCATATCCTAGCAAAGCCAGCTCAAGCATATCCTTTGACCCTTTCAATTTTTGTCTTATATATCTGTGTGTTTCTCTATGTGCAATTGCATGTACTGGCAGATGCAGTATGTACCCTGACCTAGGTTTCTCTGAGACCACCGCAACTGAGACCGTCATAGCTGGTGTCGCACCGGTAAAGATGTAGGTATCACTAACTGTATCACTCCCTTTAAGATTCTCTGCGAGGGGAATTACTCTTTTTGCATGACAAGAGAAAAAGAATTGAATGCTTGGTCCTTATCTGTTTTCTGCAGCTTCCATGAGAAGTCCGAGATGAGCTTTGGTGCCGAGAATGACTGCAAGTGTGGATCCAACTGCAGCTGTGACTCCTGCGGCTGCAAATGAGGATACCCATGAACCCAACAAAGCAGCTATTATGTTTATGGAATAAATCAGTGGAAAGCAAATTAAAGAAAACACAAAATATGTCTGATGTCTCGCGGTGTCTAAAGAGCAGGTACTGCTCCGCTCTTGGTGTAAATAAAAACAGCCATGAGTGATGGGTTCTTCAGCTTGTGCTACCGAATTCCATGGCTGGGTTTGTGTCTCGTGTATGTTGTCTGTGTATCATTTCGCTGCTTTGTTGGTCTCCGAGAGTCCTTGTGCTCGTACATGTTGATTTGTCCAGCTGCTTGATTTGTATGGAATTGAAGATCAATATGCTTGTGCTTGTTTTAGTATTTGGATTATACTCATCGTATTATCTCTGACCTAGCTCTTCGTAGATCCACTATTCGGAGAACCAAAATGCCTATGAAAATGACATCACGCACATATCTTAAGTATTCTGGATAACAATTATCGTTAATAATAAGTCTATACACGTATGAAGATAATATATAGTATCCAATAGGGATACCGAGATAGAGAATATATGCATATAAAACTCCAACATTATAAATTTACCAGTTGTCTTTTGAATTTAAATATGAAGATTAGCAGCTTAGTTTTTATTTTGCGGTTAATTGATTAACAAACCCAAAAGGCAATAATTGTGACTAATCCATATAAAACTACTAATTTACTGCTAACAAACCCAAGAGTTGTGGTTTAGTCAAATTAATATTGTAGAACACCTTAAAATTTTTGATCCAACTAAAAATTCACACCACAACAGGGAATATCTTACAAGATTGGCCAAACCACTAGGGTATTGTATACCCTACATCTTGTAGCTATTGGTATCTATCGTGAGGTCTTCATCACACTACGCTTGCTATCGATTATAAAATCAGGAAGTCAAATTATTAAGATAATAGTCACTTGAGATGCTAATTTTCTGACGTTATTTTTATGGCTTAATTTATATAATCGAATCACAGCCTTCGTTCTATTTTCTTAATTCATCATCTAGTTGGGAGGGTATCTTCCTTGATTGTTTTGAGTGGTTTATAACTATTGTTTTTAAGAATATATATAAAATAAAATTTTATCGATTTTGGAGAAATTATGAAAATAATGACTTTTTAGTGATGTTATAATATCCATATAATTTACAAAGATTTCATAAATCAAATTTGGATGTAAAAATGTTATTATTTTAGTCTTTGTTGTCTTTAATAACAATTTTTTTATAAAGTATGTTTTCTTATATTATATTTTTTATATGATGATTCTATTCCATCTGAATTCATCTTTAAATTTCTATTTAACTACAGTACTTACGAGATAAATCAAATATAAATAAACCAAAATATACGTATTCTTTAAATAATATGGTTTTCTATATTATATTTGAATTATTTTAAACTAACTTTAGTGGGATTTAAATAATTTATTTTTTTAATGTTTCTCAACAATATTTGAGAGTTATTTTCTCTATACTTAATTTTAGTATTTCATGAGATACTATTATTTTATTATAATAATTTAAATAATACTTTATTTTAAATAATAATTTAAATAATACTTTATTTTTCAACTCAACCCACCACTGATTAACTATCCGAGCATGAGCCAAGTAGCTGAGTCACCATCTAGAAAAGAACATATTCCCATTGTATATTTAAGACCAATCACATCCGGTATTGGAGTGGCATGAGACACTTCTTGTGAGGATTTCCTTCTTGGAAAAACTACTCAATTCACATTTTACATAATGTTCGGCGTTGGAAATAACATATGAAAATAGAAATGAAAATATGATATTTTTTGCAACTGTTGTCTCTAGAGTCAGCCTCTCTGTCCTTGTGTGTTTACCGGTGCATCAGAAACTACAAAAGTGAAGAGTGGTGTTATTTCAGAGAGATATGGACATTTTCCATATCGGGCTGAGTCTGTTTTTGTTGTATACAAGAATAAATATCTAAAAAAAATGACAAATTTATTTTAGTAAAACAATTTATTATGATTATTTAATAATTTTTTAAAAAATTTGACAAAAGTGTGAATGACGGAATCCATTTCTTGTCATTTTAAAAAATGAACGATGGAAACTAAAATTGGCTCAATTATGATTTCCATTTTTGTTTTCACACTACTATTTCTGGGGTATCGAACAATGCCTTAAGGTATTATTTGGAGAGAAATTAGTACATCTTCGGTCCAAGGTCCAGTAAGGCATGTTCAATCTCTAATAATTGTCACTAGGATCCAAACCGTCACCCACTATTTTTTGTTCCTATGAGGAGGACGTCTCTTACCAATTCAACTAGTATGTAATCATTTGCTTTAGGAATCTGGAGCCCTCACCACCATGTAAGCCGACTGACCTAGTGAGAATCCAATATTGTTAAGTTACTTGGGTTGGGAAGCCCATTCAAAGATTAATGATATTAGTGGGCTTTACCCCATAGAACAGGATCAATTTTGGATTTAAGAAGTGAGTTGGATTAGTTTTGAAGAAAATAATTATTTTTGGAATTTTTTGTGATTATTTAATTATGATTGAAAAATCACAAATGAGGCTCTAATGTTGATTTTAGAATCTTGAGATCATGGATTTGGTATTATCGTGATTTTTCTAAAAAAATAAAGGTATTTGATTTTTTATTAAATTTAGTATTTATGAAAAAATATGATTTTTAATTTAATGGATTCCTCTATTTTTAAGAAATTTATAAAAATTTTCACTGTATTTTTTAGAGGTGTATTCAAATTAATATGAATTTTATACTGATTTTAGTATTAAAGAAAATATATTTAACATTTATTATATAATATTATATTATAAAACTATTATTATGATCGAAACAACACCCACCCTATCATTTCAATCAAACGCGAAAGGTAAGCGCATATGGACTGAAATGTCGTCGTTTCGGGAAAGACCCGAAATGACACCATTTCAATATCCAATCTGCTGCGCTTTGGGAATACCCAGTTTCTTCCCATCATCGCTATTCCAACGGGGTAAATCTCGTTCATTGCTAAGACCCTGTAACAAATTATTCTGAGGCACAGAAAACCTTCCCCCAGCATCGCCCCAACATCACAATTCTTTTCTGGGTGAAATCAGACACTTTCTTACTAAATCTCGCCGGAACTGGGTAAAAATTACCCCTGTTAAGTCGGGATTTTCTCCCTCTTGTGTTGGCCGTTTTCGGCCATGGGTTTTCATGATTTTTACATGTATAGGTTCGTGAGGATGTAGATTAACTTTTAGCATTGTTTTTATTGAGCTTTGCTGGTAGATTGGGAGATAGTTGCTTTGGGTGTCGTGGGTTTTGCAAGTTATAGAGGTTGAAGATGACCTAGGATGATAGGTCATCTGAGGCCATCTTGTATGACGGGTCGTCTGGCCATAGTTCGAACGGTGTCACCTGCATACGCATGCGACGTGTTATCCGATAGGGTCGCTAAGTGTAGGGTTCGAGCTGGAGGATTGTGCGAGGCGTGGCTTGTTTGGTGTGTGACACATGTAGGTTCAGAGATAGATTCGGGCGTAGGTCTGAAAGCACCAGGCGCTGCCATGTGGTATGTCTTGATTAGCTGAAATTAAATAAATTCCAAAAAATTAGAAAAATAGTAAGAAAATGAATAAAAATCAAGAAAATAGTAAAAAATTGAGAAAATTTTCGAAAAAATTACAGAAAATACTAGATTTAATTTAGATTTTAGTAGTACCAAATTTTTTTGAATTAGACTTGATTTGATAGGTTAACTACATGGATCAAATTTTGGGAAAAATAAAAAAAATAGAAAAATCATCCGATTGGATTCCGGGTTGATTATCGGGTAGAAATATGTTGATTTAAGTATTTAGGCATGTGATTTTATGTGCTATTATGATATATGAATGATTTATTGAGGATTTGAGATCGTTATACATAGATGGATACCTATAGTGGCAGGACTTCGAGGATTCGGTCCAGATCTCCGTCGAAGGATATGTAGGCATATTGAATTTTGGAAAACCTTGAGTGGACAAAATCTTCTTTCTTTTAATAAATTGCTGGCATGAATTGCTAAAAATATGATTAATATAAAGTGAATAACCAGAATCTTATGTGAGTGTTGGTGATTAGTTGTGTTAAGCATGATAAAAGGAAAAACGTGCATCGAATACTATGTTATGCATGAGTGTGCCTGTCTTACTATGCTTGAATTATTGAAATGCATAAAATCCACTAGACACATTCAAGAATCGACATGTGGAATGCACCAAGTTCGCATAGGGTAACCTATGCAATCCTTGAGAGCTCTCCGGTCTAGTAGTGTGGCGTAAGACATCAGTCATAAGGTAATAAGGATGTAATGAGTTTTATTTATTTTATTTTTAATTAAATTATGAATCAGGATCCTGCAGTGTGGGGATTGATTAGGTGGAACTACCATCACCTAAAACCCCGGCATTGTCAATGGATCGAGTTAGGCAATAAACTGGACATGGATTTGTCTACTGCATGATTTGATAAGATAAGTAAATGATAACGAGAATAGAGTGCCACTAATGAACTCTAGTCTTGTCCCTAGTTCGGATAGGCTGGAAGATACTGCTAAGCCCAAATCACATTCATATGTGTGTTCTGAAGAGTCATTCGTTCTGCATATGAATTGATTGTGATTTACGTGTATTATCGCATGAGAACAACTACATGCGTTAGTAAACTAGTGTGCGTGAAACACAAGAATTACTAAATGCCAATATTTTTAAATGATTAAGTCTATACCTGCATGTAAACTGCTTTGTATGTTTGCCCGTCCACTCACTTGGTAGGATTCTACCAGAATATTGGCATATAATGCAGGAATGATAATTAGGAGCTCACTCCTTAGCAATATAAGGAAATGAAAGGAAAGCAAGGATGGAAAAAGTACAGTCAAGGTACTTTAATGAGCATCATATTCATAGCATTTCCCCTAGAATGTTTGAGTATGCTAGAGCTATTGTAATTAATTAATTCTTGAGTAGTATTGCTAAGAATGATTCATTCATGATGTCATCGGATAACATCGTATCATTTGATTGATTTCGCTGCATATTATGTGTATTAATTATTTCATTACCATCTCCGCTTTATTCCTATACCATGAGCCTTGTAGGTTTATTATATGTATTGCTGGGTAATATAGCCATGTATATAGTGAGCCTATGATGAGTGTCGTGCGAAATTTTAGGGTCTGGGGCATGATAGTTAAGGTGGTAGTAGAGCATTATTTGATTGATATTCTTAGAAACGCATACGTTTCTCATTCCTTAATGCTACGCTAGCTCTCCTTTATCACCCATGTGGATGACAATCCTTGAGATAGCGGAGCGTATTCCTTTCTTTGAACACATTTCTTGTAATCAAGTAACCTTTAAGGTGGCTTGTTTTCTTTTCTTTCGAGAGCACATGCAAACCATTCATCTCTATTTTATAATGTTTGTTAAGGGTGATTGAAATCTATAAACCAGACTTTACTTGGTGTTTCGTTGGTTGAGCAGTAACTATTAATAACCTGTTTCTAACACTCGTAATCCATTATGATTTTAGTTTGATTTAAGGACAATTGTGATCTAATTATGTTAATTTAGTGAACGTTTAGATCATTTGTTGAATGTTGTGGTTAAGCAGGCTTAGATGGATTTTAGCGACAAGAGGCAGTGTTTTTGGATGAAAAACTTGCTGATACTCGTAGAAAACTTGGTGATTGTGAATGGCCACCAATTGGTCGGTTGATGTTAACCAACTGGTTGGTGCAATTCAGAAAATTGGCCGAAACTCAACAGATCGGTCGGTTGGAGGACACCGACTGCTCTATTCATCCTGTACCAAATAATGAGACTCAACCGACCAGTCGGTTCATCAAACAAAAAAAAAAGACGTTCGTGCCGAACATCAATGGACCGATCGGTTTTCTTACACCGACCAGTCGGTTGTACGAGATCAAGCCCATGGATAAGGACGATTAGAATCAGATAAAGACTATCCATTTATTTTTAACTATAAAATAGACATGAGGGCTATATTATTTTTCATTGAAGCCTATATGCACTCTCTTTACTATTTTCAGAACGACTCTCGATCCATCAGAGATCAAGATGTTAGTTTGTTAGTTTGAGTTTAATTAATGCAAAGAATTTTTGAATTAATTCTTTCTCTTCATCTTTTGTAATATTGATTTCTTGATGTAAAACTAGGATTCAAATTCAATGTGTTCTTATTACAAGTTCTTAACCCTATTTCTAATCTTGATTAATTAACAGACCAGGGTAGTTTGTCCATAGGTAAGTCTTAATTGATTTGGAAGAACAATTAAACTTTGACAACAGATTAGAAGTCCTAGGCTATAACTGAAACTTGGTAGAATAGGAATATATTTGCCAAACCTAGGGTTCATATTGATTGAGCAAAATGATTTAGAAATTCAATTATCATAGGAATATAGTTAGTTGGGAATCTGAATTAGCTCCTAAAAGTCTGGAAGGATATTAGGAGATCAAAAGATCGTCAAGAATAGATATAGGATATTGGAATTGAACAATAGTTGGATTAGTTTCCAAATTAACTAACAATCTTAATTCTAACATCTAACTAGTTAATTTAGGTTTTAAGTTTAGTTTAATTACAATTCCTTATTTGATTCATTTAACAAGAATAGTGGATTAGGCGAGTTGATTTGTTTTAAATGGCTTACCTTGTGGGATCGATACTCATTCTTTTGAACTATATTACTTGTTGACAGTTGTGCGCTTGCGATTAAAGGTAAATTCAACTTTATGCCAATTGTTCTGACAAAATCCTCTATTGGTTATAAACATATGATTCTATCGGGTATTTCCCAATTTGATATGCCTTTTATGGAATGTTGTTCTTATTTCGTGAGATCCACTTGGGAACTTGATCTATTCTCGTGATTTTGATTGTGTCTTGTTATGCCTATGCATTGTGTCTTCTAGCAGTGCCCTCTATTAGTTACCACTCGAGTGAGTGATAGCTTTATTCTTGGCTCTAGGACATTAGTTCATATATGGTCGTTTTTCTTCTTGAAAAGTGGTCGACCAATCAAAAAATTTGTTTGATTGTGAGTTTGTTTGAGTCAGGGAAAAACTATGAATATATGTATATTGTACTAACTCTGATTTCAGATTGAAAGGCCTGGGAGAAGCAAGAAAGATTTTCCGTATATCATTTGGTTAGTTTTCATCGACTACTGATGATAAGCACTAAAGAGTATCTTGAATTAGGTACGGCTTATCGAAAATCTTGGATAATTGTGAATAATTTTGAGAGTGGATATTCCCTTTTGAGGCATACATCGATTTTAGGATTGAATTTAGTTTGACATACTTATAAGAAATAAGTTGCCTTATTGAAAACTAACTGGAACTGTATAAACCATAGTAGAATGAAGCCTATTATAGGCTGTGTTTTTGTGAGTTGTAGATGCTAACTCACTAAGACTTATGAAAAATTGAGTATGGTTAGAAAGATGAGTACTGCTTACCTGATTATTACTATATTCTATATTTATAAGAACATAGAATGAGCCTTATAAAAATCGATCGATTGATAATTTGGATAGTGCATGGAGTGCATATCCTTATACTGTGTAATTGATTGATGATATGGTTTATTGTGCATGGAGTGCACATGTAGTATTGAAGGATGTCATTTTGAAATCTTAATCTATGTAGCCATTTTGATAAAGGGTTAACCAATACGTTAATCCATTGATGAAGAGACTTATAAGTGTGAATCATAGAAGCATAGCTTATATTGAGGCTAAACAAGACAAAGGAATAGGCAGAGTTACGAGAAATATATCGATGTGTTGAAGTGTAAGATTGATGTACTTGGATCAATATTTGTAACCTTTGTTTTGAGAATGATGATTATTGATCGTAAATTAATGATGAAGGAAATTTTAAAATAGACTCTGATGAGAGTCTATATTAGATTATTGATATAGAAACAAGTCATATGACATTTTGATGAATTAGTACTCAATTTTGAGTAGCGAAACCTACTATATTGTTGGTTATCTTGCATGAGAAGGAAATCAAGAAAGTTTGATCTATATTAAGAGTAGAAAGGGACATAGTCAGAGACTAGATCCTAATTGTTGGCTAATATCAATGAAATGCTTATCTTGCCGTACTAAATCGGCTGATATTGGCTGGTTAGAATGTAATGTGGAACCCTAGGAATTGAGGTGTTAGGAATTCAAAGGACAAAACTTTGAATTGATTGGAAAGAATAAAAAGAAAAAAAAGAAAAAAAAGTAGAGTTGTATAGCAAAAGCATGGTGTTAAGAATTGGACAATATTTGAGTTTAGTACTATATGAATTGATGACAGAGAGATTATCTGGTAGTGATCGGTGTAAGTATGGTTTGAGTAAATAACTGTATGGAATTAGAGTTAATTTTTGATAGTAATTACTTCTAAGTTGATTGAAGTTTACATTGTCACAAAGAACCCAATATGGGTTCATAAGCAATGTGAGGGTGAAAGTATCACTCGATATAATCAATTGATTTATGAGTTGTGGAGCGTGTTTGCGGGCTGAGAAAGCCAATCGTGTGATTGAGTGAGCTTGGGTGTCGATTTGGAACTGTGAGCGGCTTGTGTGAGTTTTGGGTATTCCGCTCATTGGTTGGATTTCCAGAATTTTAAAGTGAGGGTGTGTTGTTAGAGTGAGATGTGTGTTAGTGCGAGTGTCCATGGGGTTTCTTAGGGTTCGTTTTCAGTTTCGAGTCCATTTGTCGATTTTGTTGATTTTGGTGCTTATGTATGTTTTTGTTCGTATCGTGTTTAGGCGGTGCTGGTGCAGTCAATACGAGAAAAGGTATTACCGTCGAGTTTTTCGTGCGACAAGAGGTGGGAATTTACGTTTCATTTGCTTACACAAAAACATTTTTGTTTTGACAAGTTGAAATGCGGAATATGCTTGGTTTTGAATGGAAGTTATGCATGCATGGTGTATGACGTTCATTTTAGCTTCACAATATTGCTTGCCATGATTAGAGTGCATAAACTATGTGTTTGAACTCTTAAGCATGTTGGTTGTGAGTTTATGCATGTTGAGTGGGCATGTGATCTAACGTTTGAAACTGTTAGATTGTTTATGTTGTACCCATGCGAGTGATTGTGTTGGACCCCTTGGATTTGAATGTTTTGTGGTTTTTGAGGTGTTTTTTGTTACTGAGAAACCTTGATAAGGGTTTTCTAGGGTTTGAACAAGTTCCGGGAGCGTTTCGGGTCATTTTTAGGATGCGTAACTCGTCCAAGATCAGTACACACCTGTGTAATTTCCCAGGAGCTCGTATACTATTCTGGACAGAATAGTACACGACCTATGTAGGGGAGTACACGACTATGTATATGTACATGGCCTACACAGGCTAGTACATGCATGTGTACTCAGGCCGTGTACTTATAAATGGGTTGTTCTAAAAAGTACACGGCTGTGTACTTAGGTCTTGTACACCCTATCCAACACCAACTAAACATCAAATCACACTCTAACCAATCCCATATGAGTGCCCTTTGGTGATTGCTTGCATTGCATGCATTGTTAGGTTTTCAAAGTAAAAACCATATATGTGTGTTCTTAGGAACAACTTGGAATTGATGGTTAGTGTTTGGACAAACAAGATAAGTGCATGGAATCCCAGCAGAGGAGAATATTGCTTACCTATGATTATTGTATGGATGGATTTTATGTGTGCGCCTGAGTTTGTTGTGGCTTAGTAGGCTGCCTGATTTTTGCTATAACTTAACAGGCTGTGTTTATATATATGTGAATTATGATTGAGTGCGATAGTGTGATTTCTCCACTTAGTTTCGAATAACATTGGCAGTAGGGAATATATTCATATTTTGTAAATGAAAACTTAACTGATAGTAGGCTTTCGGTTTCGCGCACGAAGGATTTTGAAAGTGCTTTATAATCCATCCTGATAGGTTTTTAGGACATAGTAGCCCGTGTGACTATATTGTGTGCTGTGAGATTATAAAACCTATTGGGCTGGTCTTTATGGTATTGTGTTTTACAATTTATACATTATATATACTTGCTTGTGAAACATATTGAGAGCATGTTTAGTATGCATGGATGATATCGGTGTTTTATGTAACTGTTTTTACTTGATTTTCTGTAAGCCTCATTTCCACTGGATATGCTTATGATGTTGTAACTTCCATTGAGGTCTTTTGATCTCACCCCCTCTTATTGATCTTTTCAGGATTAGTTCGTCAACCATAGCCATGCGTCTTTGAGGTCATATTTTCTCGGTGTTGGTCTTAGGACTAGACTATTGCACTTGCACGTCTTGGAAGCATGACATGTTTTGTGTTTTTATCATTTTCATACTCTATCGACATACATGTTTGATTTGGATTACTTTACTTGTTATGGACCTGATGTGGGCTTATTTTGTGGTTTGATATTTTAATTGCATGTATGACTTGTATTCTAGTTTATGTTATGAGATGCGTGCCTTGGGCACCTTTTATGGATCTATATGGATCAAAACTCAATATAAAAAATCCAATATAATATCCAAACCATAATATGGATCTGAAACCAAATAAGAAAAGTCCAAAGATAGAGTGCTAAGTAAAACCAACTTGTAGTATAGTGCAGATATGATAGTCCAATCCTTAGATGTCCAGGAACTCAACCTCAAAGATAGACTACTATTCCTCTGTACTAGCTATGAAAGGTGGAAAACAACAAAGTAAGATCACAAAGACCTCAGACTCAGTGAGAGTCACAATATCATAAGTCATAGTATTGGAATAGAGGCATACACAAAAGAAGTAAAAATAGTTGGTAATAAATATGAGCGATATCCATGCAACTAACCGTGCACACAGAAATCCATAATCATAATCATAATGCAACATCCATGATTATCAAAATCTCATAATATAAGTCCATCCCAATAGATTTAATCTCTTACACAAACTTAGTCACAACCATATGGTTTCCTATTCTGAAAACCTGTCAGGTAGATTACAAAACATTTCACAAGTAACTCTTGCTAAAGGAAAATTAGAAGCCCATTAGCAATGTTAGTTTAATTTTTAAAATAATATAATAGTCCCTACTATCGGTATTATCTGAGACTAGACAGAGAAGATACACTATTGTATACATATATATGAAAATAGTAGTGTATGCAATGCAACACATGTATCCTTATTGATATCAAAATATACACACGAACAAATGGTTTTCAGAACCAAAACTCACTTATCAGAAGATGTATTAGACATACAAGTCTCATTGGGTAATCCTCAAGCCAAATGATCGGGTTCACACAGAAAAACATATAGCGATTAGTCAGACAATTGGGTCTAATCAGTTGGACTCCTCTTACCAACCAGTCGAACTTCCCTCTATAACTGATTAAACTTCAGTCCCTAGTCTAACTTGGTGTTTTGACTCTCTCGTTTCTTCGATCGATCATCCTCACACCTATGACCAATCATTCACCTATTGGAAAACAAAAGACATTCTTTGACCAGTCGGACTCATCGACGTGACTAGTTGTTATTAACACTCGTATAGCACACACACATAACAAGTTTGAAAAACTAGGTCACAACCTCACATTCGATGCAGTCTCACTTTTGTTTTCTCTTTAACTCTGACACCGAGACTAACACACTCATCTTCCACTTACACACACTCAGATCAATGTAACCTGTAACTCAATCCCAAAACCTACAAACAAAGCCCTCAATCTAGATCTGCAACCCAAACCACACACAATCGCATAACAAGGTCCATCATTTACTAGATTTATCAAACACACAATACATATGTATAACCTTTTAAAACTTGCAGATATATCAGAAACATGGCAAGCACACAAGATGAATGCCACGTCCTGTACCCTTTCCAGGGATGAACATCTCCATCATGAGAATAATAATATTCACTGTGCTATTCTCAAAATCCCATAAGACTAGGAAAGAAAACAATAATATAACGGTGAGGAAGAAAATAAAAGTGTAGGGTATATCGGATCGAAAATAAATTCTGTTTTTAAAATTTTCAATATTAATCCATAATCAAGCATAAGCTTTAGAATTTTAGTATCAAATGTCTCAAGCAACATTAAATCTCCATAATCGACTCATATATAATCCAAGAAGAAATCCAACAATAAACCCAACTGAATACCTGAATAAAATATCTCAATTTCAATTATTCACAACTAAAATATCTGAATAAAATTATTTTTACAATGTCCAAAGCACCAAAAAGATATGGTAATAAGTAAAATATATGATATATATATAGAAGTCAATAATAATTCTGAAAAATATGTAAAACATGAAAAATACATTTGATATATGTGTGTATAGTCCAAATCAGTTAGTCTGATCATATTTGTGAGTAGCTGACAAACCAAACAAACAAATGATCACTATCAACAACTAACCTGAAGAACCTGTAAACATAACTTGATAGCCCTAATAAATTTGCTAAATATCTAGGTGAGAGGATCTAGGGACCATAATAAGTTAAAATCATAAATGTAAAAAAGTTGAACTGCAAAAATCAATATAAATCTTAAAAAAAGTGATAATTGTAATCAAATGTCAAGATCAAAGTCAAAGTCAATACTCAGTCTCAAAGGACCGACCTTGGGGGCAGACAAGGCCCATTAGTATATCTTTTATCATTTTATGAAAACATAGCCCACACTAGTGTTGTGGAAGGCTAAGATAAACCTATGTTGATCATCTCACTTTGATAATAAATCCCCTCCACTACAAGAGGTATCAAAGAGAGTCTAAACATGTGACTTCTCAATTATAAATCTCTGGTATAACTCATTGTTAGTGCACTGGATACTCATATCTCACCATAATGAAGTATAAAATCATCAAAGGTTAATCAAACTCAATAAAAGTCTCAAAATTCAAACGTAGGTAAAACCAATTAGACATCCATATGTCAAACCAAGTGCATCTTTGTGCACAATACCAATTAGACATCCTTGTGTCTTAATGCATGTGTATCCTTATACTCAACCACATCTCATGCACCTCTCTGCATATACCAAAACCTGCATCTTTGCGAAAAACAATGATAATGCAAAATATACTTCCAACCAATCGAAATCTCAACATAAATATTTTATCAATCACAAATGATGAAATCTAAAAAATGATTCACCATTATTTCAGTTGAAAATTTATAAATCTCAAGAAATACTTTAAAAGTCAAAATAAAAAAATATGAGGTCCTATCTCACCTATATGTAACCACATCAAAACTAAATCCAACATAGCAAGCAGAATTAGTTGGATGTATCAAAAAGTCCACCCCATAAAAATATAGGTCAAATGCATGCATAAACCATACCAAACATATAATCACCATATATACCTACCAACTCATACAACAGATAGTTCAGGTACTCTAATGTACTACTATACGCAAAATATGGAAAAAATATTTGAAAAATATAAAATAAGATAGTTAAGCCTAGAATCATATTTTTATCAACATAGTATTATTAATAAAATTATTATTTATCATTTAAAACAAAAATATTTTTTCTATAAAAATTTTAATGCAAACTAAATCTTAGATTAGAAAATAGATCACACTATTACATTCAGAATGTCAATATTATGTAAAGGGGTCAAAATAGGCAATTCATGTCACGCCCCTGAAGATCATGCGTGAAAACCTGCCGTAGGCTCATCATATATACTGCTATGACATACGACAATACATACGATAGACTTACAAGGCTAATGGTATAAATTAAAGTGGAGGTAAAAATTAAAAGAATTTATTGATACATTAAGCAGCAAAATTACAAGGGAGAAACGATGATGTCCGGGTATCATCGATGAATATTGAATTTATTTAAAAGCCGCCAGGACTTCATTAATTATATTGACTCTAATATATTTAGGCACTCTAGGGGAAATACCATGAATAAAATGCTCCTTAGGATTACCTCGAGTTTGACTATTTAATAGCCGATCGTTCCTTACCATGCCCGAGAATGAGCTCTAATCATCATTCGCTAATCCTGCACATATGCCAATGATCTGGCAGAAGCTTGCCAGGTGAGCGGAGGGGAAAATATGCATTATAAAACACAGGTATACATTTCACAAGAAGATAGGCATGTGGCACACAATGACACACTTTCATACTCATTATGAAAACAAAACACGGTCATAGACATCTCGTAATGCAGCACGTAGAAACTCGCTATGTCTGGGAGTGAGCTCTTAATCATAACTCTTGCATTCAAATGTCAAGAGTCTAGTAGAAACCTGCTAGGTGAGTATAACTTCCAGTCTATCTAAGCTAGGACAAGACTGGAGTTCTTCAGTGGTACTTTATTTTTATTCTCTTTCATTTTATCTTATTATTTTATACAATAAACAAATCCACGTCAAATCAACTCCAAGCTTGATCCACTGATGATGCTGGGGATTAGGTGATGGTAGCTCCACCTAATCGATCCCAAGTCTGCAAGATCCTGATTCATATAATTCAACTCATAATAAAATAAATAAAATCCTTTCTTTCCTTATTATCTCATTGTTTGATATCTCTACGCCATGCTACTAGACCCAGAGAGCTCTTAAAGATTGCATAGATTGTCCTATGTAGATTCAGTATAATCCACATGCTAATGTTATAGCCTGAATGCACTGAGTGCATTTTATACATCTTAATAATTCAATCAAAAATTGGCACATTCATATAGTTAGCAACATATCATGATACTCGATGCACACTATACTAGCTATCATGCTTAACAAAGCATTTTCTAAGCACAATACGACACACACATATTATTTCAGTCTATCATTTTCTATTTAAGGCTTATTTCATTACACATGCCAGGATATAAGCAAATAAAAGGAAGGGTTCGCCCACTCATGGCATGGGTTTTGATGCCCAAATGTCTGTCGATGGTGCTCTAGACCAACTCCTGGAAGTCCTGCCACATAGGTATCCACCTACGCACAATGATTTCCAAATTCTCAGCAAAATCATACTAGATTACATGTTAAAATATAAAATCACGTGTTTATATCCTTTATTCAATATGTTTCTACTCGAGAACCAACCTAGACTCAACCAAGTATTTTTTTCTTATTTTTCTGAAATATTTATCATTTATTTGACCTATTGAATCTCATTCAAATCTAACATTCTTGGTACTGTTGGAATCCAAATCAAATCTTGTGTTTTTCTTAAGTGTGGGACCGTGATCCTCTATAGGGTAGATGTTTTAGAAGTCCATAGGTCAGAAATGGAACTCAGGTACCGATGCAACTTAAATGACTATTTTTCCCTTGATAAAATGAATGTGTGATGGCCTAAAATGGTTGCTGCCGAATGTTTGTTATTTTAATTGTGGTTAGTTATCCTTAGTTTTATCCCTTATTATCCAAAGTATTAGATAATTCTTCCTTTTAATTAGAATTACTTTTTTAATAGAACTGTCCTTTTAGTAGATTTATCTTTTAATCATATCTTATCCTTCTAAGCTTAAAATTAGGGAATTATCTCTTAATTAAACCTCCTTAAGACCCTATAAATTAGCATGGCCGACCACCCTATTTAGCACACCAAAATACCTCTTCTAAATTCCAAAGTTTCCCTCCCTACTCACCCTTTTTGCACCGACTTTTCTTCTTCAAAAACCCTATCCGAACTTGCTTGGTTTTTATCAGTTCCTTGTGTGTGATATCTTGTTGGAATCCTCTCTTTATTGTGTATCTTATTATCTTGGTTTCAGAAGCAAAAGGTTAGTGTTTTCTTTTTAATTTTGTTGCCGCAATTTCTAGGATTTTTAGCTGAATTTCTTCTGATTCAACCCCTTATTGGTTTTGTTTCTGTTCATCTTCAACGTTTGGATGTTTGGTACCTATCCTTGTTATTATATGATGAATTCAGAGCTTATATCTTCCTTATTGAGGAAATCGGTGTGCCCTATTCTTAATCTTATGTTTGCCGAAATTTGATTAATTGAATTGTCTATTGGTTTCAAATCTTGTTCATTTTAATCATTTGAGTAATTGGCATCTATTCCTTTCTTAATTTTTTTAAATTACAAACTCTAACCTCTCTAATGTTGAAATCACACATACCTTTTTAAGCCCTAAGGTGTTGCCAAAATTTGTATGATGAATTAGGGTGAATAATCAAGTTGTTTCCTGCTGAGTTTCTGGCCATCACATCACGCATTCAAGGGAAATATATTTTTGCATCTAGATCGCTGGATTTTGGTAGGTTAACTGGTAAGGATTACCAATGCCTTTGGATTTTAATTAAGTATCTTGTGGCTTAGTATGGTGTGGTCTTTGCCTTGTGATGGTTTAGGAGATTCTGATCTTATTGGGAAGGCAAAGGATTGCACCTGATTGAGACACGTGAGAGGTAGGATCTATGCCTCGTCGGTTCCTTTGGTTACCATATTGTTTGATTGTTTGAATATGATTAAATTCGATTGCCTATCTTTGTTATATGCTTGCAAAATGTGTGATTATGATGATAAGAAATCTTGGAAGTTAATAGGGCAATAGATTGCCTAATTTGGTTATGACTTTGAGGATTGATCTTTGATTTGTATTGTGATTTGATTAAGGATCCTTTGTTGTGATTTGTGTATGCATGTACTATGTGTGTATGCGTGTATATGCCTTGTTTGTGTTTTGCTTAAAGGATCCTTTTGCCACTGGCCATGCAAGGTAAATATTACTGCTCTTAGGGAAAGGAGAGATGCTTACTGAACCGGGAGGTTTATGGATGGTTATTCCCAGCAAGAGCTCACTGGATGCCTTGTAGGCCGGTTTAAGTCCAAACATCAGGATGCCTTGTAGGCCGGTTTAAGTCCAAACATCAGGATGCCTTGTAGGCCAGTTCAAGTCTGGACGTGAAGATGCTTTATAGGCCAGTTCGAGTCTGACGTTAGGATGCCCTGTTTTTGTGTGGCAGGATGACCTGTATGTGCAGCTGCAAGAGTGCTCCTAGGCTAGTTAAAGTTTGGATGTCGGAGACAACTAAAAGGCTTGCTGTAATATTGATTGCCTAACCATTTTACCCTTTTTGCAGCATAACCTTGGACAACATGGGCAGATGGGGAAAAACCTTGGTTTTGAAAATCAGATTATGTTATAAGCTGTGTGTATGCTTCAGAATAAGAAGTGTTTTCAGTCTTTTTCCTTGTTTTCTACCAATTTGGGCCCCTATTATACGTGATTGATGCTTGCGGTTTTAATTGATTGTCTTAACTGGTTTTAAGTGTTCATCTTTTGGTTATTGGGAGATGTTTGTATGGAAATCTCTTGGACTTATAATGTTGTGACCCTACTAAGTTTCTCGTAAACTCATCTCTTATTTCTCCCCCTTTTGTGAGGACCCGTTCCCGGTAATCGGGAGCCTCACCGCCGTGCAGCTCCGATTGTCCCAACTGGTGGACCAAGCGGAACTACACAAGGCTTATCCGAAAAACACAACATCTGAATTCGTAGAAATACTCAACATTTGAATCTTTTTGTTTAAAACATGGCATGCATCAATTGGTACTCAGCACAATTACAAACAACGTAGTAACAAACACATGCAGCGAAAATATCATATCACATACAACGGGCCTTACGGCCTCAAACATACAACACCGCGAGTCCACACTCACAGAGTCCCAGAAATTCACAACAACACTACTTCGTATATATCAAAACATCAGAATATGCAAGCATGAGTTGTACACATATGTACCAGTCAAATACACAAGTATGTAAATATACAAGAAGATGTGAAAGATGCTGAGTACAAAACGTGCATGTGCATTTGTCCAGCCCTACGACCAATACCGGGATAGTAACCTCGAAGTTGCACAGCTAATTCTCACAACTTAGTCCTGAAACAAAACAATAGAGAGGGGGAGTGAGATCAAGGACCTCAGTGGAAGTTACTGCGTCATAAGCATAAACGGTGGAATGGAGACAAAACCAAAACATAGTATCAACCATTTATTCAAACCAGTACAATCCATACTCTTCAATGTAGCCATCATAAGTGCACACACCAAAATGCATAAAGAAGTGAAAACAGCTTGATACTTGGCTACTATGACCAAAACATAACGGGGTGGACACAAACCACTTTCATGTAACCCCCGCTAAAGGGTTACCTAAAAGCCTACTGATGGTTTTCAGTTGTAGCATATATATAAACAAAACCCCACCATCAGCATTGTCCAAAATTGAATGGAGAAACACAAACTATCACATTCAATTTTGTGCACACGTATATAACGTTGTAAGATATATATGAAGCATTTATAAGGCCTTTCCACTTTCCCTTCATCGTGCACACAACATTCCACATACATACATATATCCAACCATACCTCCCCAAGGTAAGCAACTGTCCTCTCTATAAGGACTCCATATACTTACCTAACTTGATCAAGTATTCACCGTCAATTCCAATCGATACACACGCATGGGTTATTAAATCTAAAAACTCATCAAATATTCCATGCATGCATTTAGCCATTTCCATCTTATAAATCAGGTGCCAAACTTCTCAAAAGAATATTCAAAGCATTCAGCCACAATAGCAAAAATGTCTAAAAAGATGAAAAATCATATCGTATGGAAGGGTGCAAAACACGTATGCAATTTCGTACAACCAATAAATCAGCACGTTTCAGATTTTGAACATCCAGCTGATACATTCAAACATGGCAAGTAAATGATGATGCTACCAACACATCTGTAACACATTTCAGGTCATGTCTCCATTCAAACCAAAACATGTGATCATATTGTAATTCTGAAAACAAAACATGACGTGTATGCAAATGAAACATAAAACTCCCACCTCTCGTTGTGTCGATGGTTCTCCAACAATATCCTTGCCTCTACTGCTCGATCCGGTTCCGCCTAAACAAGCACAACCATACAGCCATACTAAGCATAATCAATCAAGAAATCAAATGGAAAAGAATTGAAAACAATCCTATGGACCCTCTCACGCTGCACACACATCTACATTCCCCTATCCAATTTAAACACTCAAATCATATCCAACCTAAACAACCAAATCACAGTACTTCAGATACTCTCATTACCAGCCCAACATCACTTCCGCATATAATCAACACACTTCCTATCAATACTGACCACAACCACTCAATTAACATGAATAATCACACCAACATGATCAAGAACATGAAGAAACAACCCCCTGATACTGTTCATCCGAGATTCATACAAGAATCAGAGGTTGTTTCCATGCATTTCCATCCATCAAAAACACTCAATCACATCACTAGCAACCTGAATAAACCAACCAATCCAAAAGAAAACCAAAGATTAAGCACTTACCAATAACTCTGGAATTTTCGTCCAGAATGAAGAACACCTCAAAATCAGGCCTTAGACACCAATCTAACAGTGGAAAAGTGTAGGAAATTGATGGGAAAGTGTTTTGGGACAATCCCCCACAAGTTTTTGGGGTTAATTTGAGCAAAGTGTGGATTTTGGTAGGTTGGAAGGGTGAAGGAAGGAGAAAAACGAGTTAGGTCTGGAATGTGCTGGTCACTTCTGGAAGAGAAGCATTTAAGGGATGAAGTGTGGGCTTGTGGGCTGATGGGCTTCAGGCCCAAAGTTCAACAAGGCTGGCCCGTGCCATCGACGGCCCGTTTCATCACAACTGAGCCCAATGGGCTCGGGAAATGTCAATCAAATGGCCCAACAACTTCTGTACATATGTCCAGCTATAACATCAGGGCTGGGCAGGAAAGAAAATAGCAAACAGCCCAAAACACGAAATTGTGGCCCAAACGGCCTGCAGTCGCTTAAAACGACCAAAACTCAATCTGGTTTGTTTTCCACTGACTCAACCTCGATTATCTAACCTATCTCACTCACAATCATTCTTAAATCTCACTCACAAGCATACTTAAACACACTCAAATTCACTCTGGGTTTCCTAAAGGCTTCCTACGGCTGTGTTCCCAAACCAACAGTTTAGCATCGGCGCGTTGCCGCTGGCACTAACGCTACCATTGATGCTGCCACTGACTGGCACTACAATAGACGGGATCTCACACCTTTTCAGGCTTAGGTGTGTGCTTTGTAGCTGGTACCAAAGGTGTGAGATTAAGACTGCACGGATGGACGAATTTGCACTTCATTTGCATGTTGATATATAGGATTTTTTGAGTGTTGTGTGCTTTGTGTGTATGTCAAAATTTGTTTTGTGTGAATATTTGATTGCCGAGATTCGCTATGTGTTTGCTCTGTTTGTATGCAAATTTGCACTTTGTTTTCGGCTAATGCAAATTGTTTGGTGCACGCCTCTCCAACAGGTACCCTTTCTTTTTTGGTTTTGGTTTTCATATTGAATACTTATGTGGCATGTGTGTTTTGTTAAGTATGGCAAGGTTAGTTAGGAAGCGAAGTGGGGCAGCAAAAGCAGGGTAGGTCCATAACCTACAGCTCTTATGCAGAAATTTCGACGACTAAATTTTTATAAGCAAGGGAGGATATGAGACCCTGATCCTCCATAGGGTAGATTTTTTAGAAGTCCACAGGTCAGAAATAGAACTCAGGTACTAGTGCAGCTTAAATGACTATTTTTGCCCTGAAGAAATGAATGCGTGATGGCCTAAAATGGTTGCTGCCGAATGTTTGCTATTTTAATTCTGGTTAATTATCCTTAGTTTTATCCCTTATTATCCAAAGTATTAGATAATTCTTCCTTTTAATTAGAATTACTCTTTTAATAGAATTATCCTTTCAGTAATCATATCTTATACTTCTAAGCTTAAAAGTATAGAATTATCTCTTAATTAAACCACCTTAAGATCCTATAAATTAGCATGGCCAGCCCCCCTATCTAGCACACCAAAATCCCTCTTCTAAATTCCAGAATTTCCCTCCCTACTCACCCTCTTTGTGCTGACTTTTCTTCTTCAAAAACCCTAGCTGAACTTTCTTGGTTTTCATTAGTTCCTTGTGTATGATAGCTTGTCGGAATCCTCTCTTGATTGCTTATCTTATTGTCTTGGTTTCATAAGCAAAAGGTTAGTGTTTTCCTTTTAATTTTGTTTCCGAAATTTCTAGGGGTTTTAGCAGAATTTCTTCTGATTCAACCCCTTGTTGGTTTCTATTTCTATTCATCTTCATTGTTTGGATGTTTGGTAACTATCCTTCGTATGTTATGATGAATTCAGCCTTTGTATCTTCTATATTGAAGAAATCAGCATGCCTTATTCTTAACCCTATGTTTGCCGATATTTGATTAATTGACTTGTCTATTGGTTTCAGATTTTGTTCCTTTTAATCGTTTGAGTAATTGGCACCTATTCCTTTCTTAATTTCATGAACTTGCAACCCCTAACCTCTATAATGTTGAAATCTCACATACCCTATTAAGTCCAAAGGTGTTGCCAAAATTTGTATGATGAATTAGGGTGAATAATCAGGTTGTTTCTTGCTGAGTTTCTTGCCATCACATCATGCATTCAGGGGAAAGATATTGCTACATTCGGATTGCTGAATTTTGGTAGGCTTATTGGTAAGGATTCCCAATGTCTTTGGATATTAAGTAAGTATCTTGTGGCTTAGTTTTGTGTGGTCTTTTCCTTGTGATGGTTTAGGAGATTCTGATCTTATTGGGAAGGAAAAGGATTGCATCTGATTCAGACATGTAAGAGGTAGGATCTATGCCTCATCGGTTCTGTTGGTTACCCTATTATTTGATTGTTTGAATATGATTGAATTAGAATGTCTATCTTTGTTATATGCTTGCGAAATGTGTGATTATGAAGATAAGGAATCTTGGAAGTTAATAGGGAAATAGATTGCCTAATTCGATTATGAATTTGAGGATTGATCTTTGATATGTATTGTGATTTGATTAAGGATCCTTTGTTGTGATTTGTGTATGCATGCACTATGTGTGTATGCGTGCGTGTATATGCCTTGTTTGTGCTTTGTTTAAAGGATCCTTTTGTCGCTGGCCATGCAAGGTAAGTATTGTTTCTCCTAGAGAGAGGGCAGATGCTTACCGAACCGGGAGGTTTATGGGTGATTATTCCCAGCAAGAGCTTGCTGGATGTCTTGTAGGCCGGTTCAAGTCCGGACGTCAGGATGCTTTGTAGGCCAGTTCAAGTCTGAACGTCAAGATGCCCTATAGGCCAGTTCAAGTCTGGACGTTAGGATGTCCTACTTTTGTGTGGCAGGATGACTTGTATACATAGCTACAAGAGTGCTCCTAGGCCAGTTAAAGTCCAGATGTCAGAGACAACTAAAAGGCTTGCTGTAATATTGATTGTCTAACCATTTTATCCTTTTTGTAGCATAGCCTTGGACAACATGAGCAGATGGGGACAAAACTTGGTTTTGAAAATCAGATTATGTTATAGGCTGCCTGTGTGCTTCAGAATAAGAAGTGTTTTTAGTCTTTCCCCTCATTTTCTACCGATTTCAGCCTACCTTTATATTATGTGTGCTTGTGATGATTTCGGCTCCTATTATGTGTGATTGATGCTTGCGGTTTTAATTGGATGTCTTAGCTGATTTTAGGTGTTGATCTTTTGGTTATTGGGAGATGTTTGTTTGGGAATCTCTAGGACTTATAATGTTGTGACCCTACTGAAATTCTTATAAACTCATCCCTTATTTCTCCCCCTTTGCCGGTTTAGGTGTGTGCTTTGTAGCTAGTACTAAAGGTGTGAGATTAAGGCTGCACGGATGGACAAATTTGCACTTCATTTGCACCTTTTTCCTATTGAATGCGCATGCCATGTCTTTGAACTTGTGTGGATTTCATTCTGGCTTTTCAATCCATCTTCTTCTTTCTTGTTGCTTCCAAAATAGCCATGATACTATTGGTTGATGTTTTGAGATTTATGAGACTTGGGTGTTATGTTTCCACTTATTTTCAGTATTAATGTAAGACTTCCGCTGATTTTTTCTTTCACTCCGTATAAGCCAGAAATTCATTAGTGTATAAACATGCTTCAACCTTTAAATAGCATATGAATCAACCAATAAAACTGACAATTAGGTGACTTGAGCCTTGTGGGATTCAAATAGGACCTTACGAGGACTTATTTGGGTTTCACGGCGGTAAGAGTCCTAATAGAATGAGTTTGGGTCCTTAGAATATGTTTTCCAGAATTTTCCATAACTTTATACTATTTTTTCCTATTTTTATCTTTTATGTTTATTTTTATTATTTTATTAAATTATTTAATTCGATCAATCAGAATGCACCGCGTGGTAGCACATGCTGCCACACCTACACTCGAACCTGCTTGAGGGTGACATATGCCCAATCCTAGACATGCCATGCCTCATCCGAGCCTCAGGCTTGAACCAAACCCATCTTCGTTAATGAACAACACATTGTCTATGCATAAAAGCAACACATCATTTGCCTATGTACTAAATAACCTGTCACATGAAGACACCTTATTTTTAACTTCCAAACGACCCGTAATTATGAACAATGGAATCCGAAGATTATCCAGGTTTTGGTTTACATAAATACAGCACGAAAGCTTAGAAAATTTATACTAAAATAGAGCTCTAATCAAGACTAATCTAAACACACAAAGGGGATTGGATTTTACCCTGGAATCCAGCCGATTTAATGGAAAAAGAAGCTGACATTGCAGGCTTGAAATCTGACTTATCTCGCACCCTAGCAGCACCAAAATACACGATTCTGATGGGAAAACACTCATAGATCAGTGATTTGGCTTATGGGAAAATTTTCAGAGCTCGAAGAGGTTGGTATACCAAATGCAAAATTTCTACTTGGGCAAGGTTACGACGAGGTAAATGACAATGGGGAAGAAGATTCTTAGTAAGGGAAAGGGACCCAAAGGCAAAATGACATTGTTTTCCTTCCTTGCAAAACAATGTCTTTTTGATATGGAATCACATAACGTAGGAGAAACCCTCCCGAGCATCAATATGACAGAGTTAGTTATTACTGTGCCTAGTGTGTGTCACGCCCCGTATCCCATGGTGTCGTAACATTACTCATTTCTTCCCCTAATCTACTGATGATGTTGGGGCACTAGGTGATGGTAGCTCCACCTAATCAATCCCCAGTTTGCAGGATCCTGATTCTTAAAATCTTTTATTTCCTAATTACTCATTGTTTGACGTCTCTACGCCATGCTACTAGACCAAGAGATCTCTTAAGGATTGCATAGATTGTCCTATGCAGATTCTGTGTAATCCACATGGTGATGTTATAACCTAAATGCGTCGAGTGCATTTTATGCATCTCAATAATCCAATCACAAAAGGGCATATTTATATAGTTCACAGCATATCATGATACTTGATGCACACTAGCGGCTAGTTCTAAATTCTGTGTAGGATAATTTATCTCATTTGGTCTCAGTTGTTGGCAGGCTTAAGCCATAACTCGGCTTTCTTGCATCAAAACACAACCTAATCCCTGACTCAATGCATCACTGAATATAACATACTCTACTCCGTCAATAAGTAGTGCTAAAATTGGTGCTGAAGTTAAACATTCCTTAAATTGCCAGAAGTTTTGTTTACAAGTTTCATTCCACACAAAATTCACTCATTTTCTCATTCGCTTCATTATTGAGCTCGCCAATACCGAAAATTTTTCTACGAATCGTCTATAATAACCCGTTAATCCTAAGAAACTACAAATTTCAGTCACGCTCTTAGGTGCTTCCCATTAAATTAATACCTTGATTTTCTTTGGGTCTGCCGAGATTCCTTTCTTGGATACTGCATGGCCCAAGCATACAACTTCGTACAGCCAGAATTCATACTTACTAAACTTAGCGTACAAGCGATGGTCTCTTAAGTCTGTAATACCATTCCAAGTTGTGCAACATGCTCCTCCAGAGTTTTAGAATATACCAATATATCATCACTAAAAACTATCACAAATTGGTCCAAGTATACTCTAAATACTCGATTCATTAAGTTTATAAATAAATCGAGTGTATTAGTCAATCCAAAAGGCATCACTAAAAATTCATAATGGCCATACTTGGTCTTAAATGCTGTCATAGGTACGTCAGAATCTCAAATCTTTAGCTGATGATAGCCTGATCTTAAGTCAATCTTAGAAAAAACTGCTGCCCCTCTGAGTTGATCGAAGAGATCGTCAATTCTAGGCAACGGGTATCGATTCTTCACTATAACTCAGTTCAGTTGTCTATAGTTAATACACAATTGTAACATACCATCCTTCTTCTTAACGAATAACACTGGTGCTCCAAATGGAGATGTGCTTGGTCTGATGAATCCTTTATCGACCAATTCTTGTAACTGAATCTTAAATTTTCTAAGTTCTGTTGGTGCCATTCTATATGAAGGTATAGAAATTGGAGCAGTCTCTAGTAATAATTCAATGCAAAATTCAACTACTAGATCAGGTGGCATACCATGTAATTCTTCTAGAAAGACGTCCGGAAAATCTCTAACAACTGGTATATCCTGTACTGTCAATTTCAATGACACTATCATATACCTCACATGAGCTAGATGAGCTGGATATCCCTTCTGCATTAATCACCTAGCCTTGAGCACCGAGATTACACAAGAAGGAATTACTCTTCGATCCCCTTGAAACATAATAATAGTTCCATTAGCAGCGCTTAACCGCACTTTCTTTTCAAAACATTTCATATCTGCTGGATGATTAGCTAATCAGTCCATCCCCAGAGTAACATCAAAGTCTTGAAATTCTAAAGGTATCAAGTTCACTAAGAATCCGATCCCATCTAGGATAACTAGGCAGTTTTTATACACCCCTTCACATATCCTAATTTCTCCTAAGGGTGTAACTACAATCAAGGATGGCATAAACATTTCTAGCTTAATTTCATTAGGTATAGGCACTCTAGGTCCTATAAAAGATCTACACGGTTTGGGGTCAAATAATACTCGTGCATGATACGTGAAAATAATAGCTGTAACTATCACCATTGCAGGGTTTGCAGCTGCGCTTGCATCGGGTAAAGTAAATAGCCTAGCTTGTCCCGGTTGATTGTTATCTTGTCCTTTCCTTTGAACAATTGATGGATATCCTATGGATCTCTTAGAAAATTGTGCGATTGATCCTTGTAATGATGCTGCCGGTGCTTTTTCTCGATTAACACTAATCATATAAGGATAAGGGCCATTTCCTGGGTTCTTGGGGCGGCTTGGACATTGTACTGCTATATGCCCTGCTCGTCCGCAGTGAAAACAGGTTTTGAGAAAGTTCAAAAATATACTTGTAAAAGTTTCAGTCATAGATGCACCACTAGGACTTTGTTGAAAACGACTGCCAGGGGAAAAAATTGCTGGCCGAGGTGGCATGAATTGACTCGGCCCTCGTTAGGTCAAACTCTTCGAGAAGGTGGTGTTGACATCAAAGGTACCCTCTTTTTTCTTTTAGCTTCTTGAGCTTGCATTATTTGCTCTGCTCTCAATGCCAATTGCACCATAGATTGGTAATTCACTCCAGTTATAACGCCAATAGAAGCTTGAACTAATAGAGACAATTCATATTCAAACCTTTTGCTCATAATTTCTGGCATCGTGCCCACTTCGGGTACAAAACTTGATAATTCCCTCAACTCGGCTTCAAAATTTGATACTAGTCTTGTTCCCTATTTTAGCATATAGAATTCCATCCTTTTCTACTCTCAATGGAACTGAGAGTAATATATCTTGTGAAATTCATTGACGAATTCTTCCCAAGAAATTTCCAAAACAAATCGGGCTTGTGCAGTTTTCCACCAATTTTTAGTATCTCGTTCCAACAATCGAGATGCCACAAGCAACCTATCAGCTTCAGCTAACCCTATATCTCTCAAGGTCTTAGAAACTCAGTCAATCTACCTTTTAGCTTGTACTGCATCCAACGATCTTCTCGAGAATCCAGTATAACCCAATTGTCTCGCCTGTTTAATCATTTTAAAAAAGTATCGAGTAATCACATGTTCAAGATGATCTGGTAGGGCCATGGGTGGCATCATAGCTTGATCTCTCCTTTGTAAATCAGCCTAGACTCTAGCTACGAATTCTACCACCTCAAGTGGTATGCCTACTTCAATGAATCCAGGCTGCAACCCAATTTCTTCTTGTTCAGAGTTCTCATGTTGATGTACGTTTTCTTGTTTCGGTTGAGAGGTGGCTGAAGAGGCTTCTCCCCTATCACCTCTACCTCTTAAATGAGGTTTACCTCAATGTGGCGGCATACTTTCTGCAAGGACATACAAATTTTAATACTTAACACTACCCTCCTTATTCTTATAATTCCCTTCGATTTCTACTATCTATAATGAAATGGGCTTGTCATCATATGATCATGCACATCTATGATTTAAAAATAGTTGTAACAATCCGATCATCATGCTTTCTTAAAACATCAGAAATCCAAAATTTGACACAATGGTTTAAAAGCATTGAAACTTATAAAAAAAATCATGAAATCTTAAAAACAATGCAGAAATTCTCCTTGGTGAAAAATATAAACACCATACAAGTTGTGCAGCATGCTCCTTCAGAGTTTTAGAATATACCAATATGTCATCAATAAAAAAAATCACAAATTAGTCTAAGTATGCTCTGAATACTCGTTTCATTAAGTTTATAAAGAAAGCGGGTGTATTAGTCAATCCAAAAGGCATCACTAAAAATTCATAATGGCCATACCTAGTCTTCAATGCTGTCATAGGTACGTCAGAATTATAAATCTTTAGCTGATGATAGCCTGATCTTAAGTCAATCTTAGAAAAAATTGCTGCCCCTCTGAGTTGATCTAAGAGATCGTCAATTCTAGGCAACGGGTATCGATTCTTCACTATAACTTAGTTCAGTTGTCTATAGTTAATACACAATTGTAACATACCATCCTTGTTCTTAACGAATAACACTGGTGCTCCCCATGGAGATGTGCTTGGTCTGATGAATCCTTTATCGACCAATTCTTGTAATTAAATCTTAAGTTTTTTAAGTTCTGTTGGTGCCATTCTATATGAGGGTATAGAAATTGGAGCAGTCTCTAGTAATAATTCAATGCAAAATTCAACTTCTATATCAGGTGGCATACCAGGTAATTCTTCTAGAAAGACGTCGGGAAAATCTCTAACAACTGCTATATCTTGTACTGTCAATTCCAATGACACTATCATATCCCTCATATGAGCTAGATGAGCTGAATATCCCTTATGCATTAATCACCTAGCCTCGAGCACCGAGATTACACAAGAAGGAATTACTCTTCAATCCCCTTGAAACATAGTAATAGTTCCATTAGAAGTGCTTAACCACACTTTCTTTTCAAAACATTTCATATCTGCTGGATAATTAGCTAATGAGTCCATCCCAGAGTAAGATCAAAATCTTGAAATTCTAAAGGTATCAAGTTCACTAAGAATCCGATCCCATCTAGGATAACTGGGCAGTTTTTATACACCCCTTCACATATCCTAGTTTCTCTTAAGGGTGTAACTACAATCAAGGATGGCATAAAATATTTCTAGGTTAATTTCTCTAGGTATAGGCACTCTAGGTCCTATAAAAGATCTACACGGTTTGGGGTTAAATAATACTCGTGCGTGATACGTGAAAATAAGAGCCGTACCTGTCACCACTGCAGGGTTTGCAGCTGCGCTTGCATCGGGTAAAGTAAATAGCCTAGCTTGTCCCGGCTGATTGTTATCTTGTCCTTTCCTTTGAACATTCGATGGATATCTTATGGATCTCTTAGACAGTTGTGCGATTGATCGTTGTTATGATGTTTCCGGTGCTTTTTCTCGATCAACACTCATCATATGAGAATAGGGGCCATTTCCTGGGTTTTTAGGGGCGGCTTGGACATTGTACTGCTATGTGCCCTGATCGTCCATAGTGAAAACAGGTTTTGAGAAAATCCAAAAATCTACTTGTAAAAGTTCCAGTCATAGATGCACCACTAGGACTTTGTTGAAAACGACTGCCAGGGGCAGAAATTGCTGGCCAAGGTGGCATGATATGACACGGTCCTCGTTAGGTCAAACTCTTCGAGATGGTGGTGCTGACATCAAAGGTACCCTCCTTTTTCTTTTAGCTTCTTGACCTTGCACTATTTGCTGTGCTCTCAATGCCAATTGCACCATAGATTGGTAATTCACTCCAGTTATAACACCCATATAAGCTCGAACTGATAGAGACAATTCATATTCAAACCTTTGGCTCATAATTTCTGCCATCGTGACCACTTCGGGTACAAAACTTGATAATTCCCTCAACTCGGCTTCAAAACTTGATACCAATCTCGTTCCCTGTTTTACCATATAGAATTCCATCTTTTTCTACTCTCAATGCCATTGAGAGTAATATCTCTTGTGAAATTCACTGACGAATTCTTTCTAAGAGGTTTCCGAAACAAATCGAGCTTGTGCAGTTTTCCACCAACTTTTAGTATCTCCTTCCAACAATCAGGATGCCACAAGCAACCTATCAGCTTCAGCTAACCCTATATCTCTCAAGGTCTCAGAAACTCGGTCAATCTACCTTTTACCTTGTACTTCATCCAACGATCTTCTCGAGAATCCAGTGTAACCCAATTGTCTTGCTTGTTTAATCATTTTAAACAAGTACCGAGAAATCACAAGTTCAAGATGTTCTGGTAGGGCCATGGGTGGCATCGTATATCTCTCCTTTGTAAATCAGTCCAGACACTAGCTAAAATTTCTACCACCTCAGGTGGTATGCCTACTTCAATGAATCCAGGCTGCAACCCAACTTATTCTTGTTCAGAGTTCTCATGTTGATGTGCATTTTCTCGCTCCGGCCGAAAAGTGGTTGAAGAGGCTTCTCCCCTATCACCTCGACCTCTTAAAGGAGGTCTGCCTCGATGTGGCAGCATACTTTCTGCAAGGACATACAAACCTTAATACTTAACACTCCTCCTTATTCCTTTAATTTCCTTCGATTTCCACTATCTATACCGAAATGGGCTTGTCATCATGTGATCATGCATATCTATGATTTAAAAATAGTTGTAAAAATCTGATCATCATGCTTTCTTAAAACATCAGAAATCCAAAAGTTGACACAATGGTTTAAAAGCATTGACATTTATAAAAAAATCATGAAATCTTAAAAATAATGCAGAAATTCTCCTTGGTGACAAATATAAGCACCATACAAGGCTATGACTATGCATTGTATTTTTCATTATGCGATTCTCAATCAGTCAACAATATATACTTATTTAAAAGTCTTGCATGGTGATACTCAGGATAAGTAATAGAATCAAATACGAATTTTACAGCAAAATGGTATGTCACAAAAACATATACTTTATTTATCTCACAACCCATGATCTCATAGGTCCCAAAATCTTAGATTTGCAATAACACAGACACACAATATTCATTTGATGCAAGCCACACATACGTGATAAGTCCCCGTTTATTTATATACCTATTACAGAAGGATGTTCACAGTGTTTCTTGAAATGTTGCCACCATCTAGTCCCGACCTCAGATACCTTGATCAAACCTGGTATGGCAAACCAGGTGAGTGGACCCTAACTCTATCATTCTCATAATCTTAGGTGAGTGAAAAAGTTACAATAACTGTAAAAATTCATTGGTGGATTCATACAAACAAGCTGGACACTTAACAATATTATACCGTAAGAACAAGGAATATTACTATTTATATCACAAAGAATTTCTTTCACTCATTGCATAACAACAGGCACTTACCCTTCCAAAACATGTAATATCAATCAATTGCTTTCAAGCCTATGAGATTTAATTGACATGTTAGTGGTGGATTTTATAATTAGCGTGCGAAATTTACTATAAACATACCAAATCAAATCAAACGAACAACGGTTTCAAGGAAATGTCATGACAAAGATAGTTTCCTTCAATAGCAAACATTTTATGCATATCACACATATCCTCAAATAATGCATTTCAACAAGTAAATTATTGATGAAAACGCTAAGGTTAGTCCACTCACCTTATTCTGGTGATACTTGACTAGGTCCCACTCTAGGGTCCAGTGCACGTGTTTCAATACCTATACAAATTATATTCAATAATTTTATTTAATTCTTTAATTTCTAAGATAAAAAAATCAAAATTGAAATCACATGACCCCTTTCTTAGTCCTACGGACCTTGATCTACCTATACGAACCTTTTAAGGATTTTTCCACATATTTCCTACATTTACATAAAATTCTCCTAATTTTTGTACCCGTCAAATCAAGTCCATATTAATCAAACTATACATTATTGGATTCCTCATATTTTTCTCTATTTTCCATAATTTTTTGTAATTTTTCTCATTTTTTACTACTATATGTCATGCACTGGAATCCACCAAGACGTAACAACCGCCGTATAGCTATTATACAAACTTATATGGCCATCCTAAAAGTATATAATAACTATACAAGGCGAGAAAAAAACTAGTTTAAATTTTTATTTTTCATATTTAAGTGCATGATGTGCCTCAGAAGCAATCCCATGAAATAAAAAACATATTGAAACAAACGAACATACGGAATTTATGTCATGCAAGATACGAATCAAAATCATGATTTAATTATCAACAAATTATGGGATCCCAATTTACAATACATACACACACGAAATGTCATATGCATCTAGTCCACAAGTGCCACTCTAAATCCTCGACCATATGTTGTATCATGTACTCGATCAGAGAGTCTGTGATCTGGGGCGAAGCCGATCCTTTGGCTCTAACACGGAGAACGTATAAATCATTGCCATGGCAACCAGGTGAGTGGAAATTTTCCTTTACGAATTTTATTTAAAACTAAAACAAGATTTTATATTCTATAAATCAAACAACTTGGCAAACTCAAAATCCTAAATCACGATCAAGGATCATTCAGATCCATTCATAACCAGGCATCAATTGTGAGACCCTAATTTTTGTGTCCTAGAAGTCCAGAAGCCAGTGAAACTAAAATAACCATTTTTTCCCTGAAGAAATGGATATATGATAGCCGAAAATGGTATAGAAGGTTCTTTACTCTTTTGGTTGATTTCATTTCCTTTATAATTCATTTCCTTCTTGGTTCCTCCTTAGCAAGAATAATATATTTCCTAAAACTAAGAGATAATTCCAGAATTTAATTATAATGATTAATTCCTTATATCTAACCCTAAAATTAGGAAAAATTAATCCCACTAATCCTATAAACATACCAGCAGGCCACACATGTTCACATACACCAAAATTACACAAAATCATCAAGCGATCAAACCCTACACCCTACCCTTGCTATCGAAAATTCCTCAAACTTCACCATAGCCGATTTTTTTCATCCTTCATCATATTTTAGCAAATAATATCTCGTTGGAAAGCTCTTTCCATTCTTTATCTAGCTACCTTTGTTTCATCATCAGAAGATTAGAAATCCCTCATACTTTTTCTTATCACAATTCCTAGGGTTTGGTGCTAAAATTCTTTGATTGATCCTTCAATTGGTTTATGTTGTTGTTCTTTTAATTCATATGAGTGTTTGGAATCTATTCATGTTATAATTTCATGAATTCATCCTTTAAATCTTCCCTATGAGTGAAATCGGCTTGCCTTACAGTTTTGCCTATTGTTGCCGATTTTGATCAATTGACTTGTCTATTGGTTTCTGATCTTGTTCCTTTTAATCATATGTGTTATTAACACCTAATCTTTCATTTTTAACATAAATTTGCAACCCATAAGTCCCTTATGCATGAAATCACGAATTATTTTGTACCCTATCTTAGTGCTGAAATAGGATGTTTACTTGGTTATTGAGTATGCAACATCTTAGTATAGTTATTGAGTATGCATGCTTAGTGTGCTTTCATCTTTGCCTTAAGATGATATAGGTGGTTTATGTCCCCTAAATAAAGAGAAAGGAATAGCTTATTGTTCAGAGACAAGAGAGGTAGTGTCACGATCCGGCCCCCGGACCCTCGGCCCAGCGGCCGGACGTGTATGTGTGCGTGATGGATCACAACTGCAAAGCTCAGTTGAGCTTTTAACCACAGGGCCCAAAAGATGCATCTTGTTACAAATGATACCATCACACAACACATATAAGCCCAAGACCTCCACCGCTCCTTTCCGATGTGGGATTGGGTAACCTGACCCCCCCTACGGGCTGGGTCTCACTCGGGGACATTCGATAAAATTGGAACGATACAGAGAAGATTAGCATTTCCCCTGTGCAAGGATGACACGCACAAATCGAGAAATGGTCTAAATTTTTTATTGTGATTGTGAAACCCAACCCGTACTGGGGGTCAGGTTAAACGAGGGAGGTCTTGGGCTTATATGTGTTGTGTGAGTGGATCATTTGTAACAAGATGCATCTTTTGGGCCTTGTGGTTAAAAGCCCAAATGAGCGTTGCAGTTGTGATCCATCACGCACAGATACATGTCCGTCCGCTGGGCCGAGGGTCCGGGGGCCGGATCGTGACAGGTAGGATCTATTGCTCATCGGTTTCTCCAAAGATCTTTGTGTGTGATTGATGTTTTCAGTTACATGTCATGGTTATTGGTATATGCACATTCCTTATGATTGGTATGCATAGTTGCAGATTGAACTATGAAATTGTTAGGCGATTTTGAACCCTTGAGATAGATTGTGTATGCCTAATTACCATGCGTTTGTGTTTTGAACATGCTGAATGTATTGTGACATTATTGAGGATGCCCTACTGTGATGTTGTGCCTTGTACTTGTTTATGTTTGCTTGTACATGCCAATGTGTCAGGATCTTTTTTTTCGGTGGTCATTCGAGGTAAACGTTAATGCTCCAAAGGAGAGGAGAGGTTCTTATTAGTTTGGGAGTCGTATGAGTGGCAGTCCCCAGCATGTGCATGTTGGATGGCTAATCCTGTGTACGAGTTGGATGCCTTATCCTGTGTGCTGGCAAGATGCCCTAATCCTTGTGTGGTTAGGATGTTTAATCCTATGTGCTGTCTAGATGCCTTGTCCTTTGTTTTGGTAAGATGAATAGGCTTGCTGATTAGTTTGTTTGCTAACCTTTTTACCCTTTCTAAAACTAAGCCTTGGATAACATAGGTGAAAAGGGATGGCCTTTTCTATTGATGAGATTCAATGATAATTTACCTGCTTCTGTACTTCTAGTGATTGAAAATGTTTACAATCCACCCTCAACTTGTAGTTTTCGGCCCTATCCCTACTGATTGTCTAATGTTTGTGTGATATCCTTAAGATGTGATGGCGAATCTGATGTTATTCATGAGATGATTGTATAGATTTCTGCAGATTTTATGATGTTGTGACCCTACTGAGATTCTTGTAATCTCACCCTATTGTTTTCACCATTTTTCAGGCTTAATTACATCCTCTATTCATGGTACCAGTGTGTGAGATCAAGGCTGTAGGGTGGGACAATATTGCATCAGATTTGCATACTTATTTCCTTGGTTGCTTGCACATATAACATGAAGTTTGATTGCACTACTTTCTGGTTTTGGTCTACCTCCTTTGCTTGCTTATTTTCAAAATTTACTAGGGCTTTACTTGCTGGATTTGAGATCCCTAAGGGACTTGTGTGTTGTGGTACCTTTGATTAATTTTTAAGACTTCCGCTGATATTTTCATTCACTCCATTTATTGCCTGAATATTTTTCCATTATCATACTCCAACCTTTAAAAAGCATAAGAAAGAAATTTAATAAAATTGGAACTTAGGGAGATAAACCTTGTGAGATTCATATAGGTCCTAGGTTGGGTTCATTTGGGTTTCACAGTGGTAAAGGTCCTAGTAGGTTTGACCGGGCGTCCTTATAGGTTTGGTAGTGGAGCATGGTTTAGCAAATATAATTTGTTATATGCTAACCTATTTATTGGTTTTGTGTTTGTAAGAAAAGAGATGCGCACACACCCGCACAATTAGAGAATTAATGCCAAAAATAAACTGATGTTAAAAATCTGGTTTGAAATTTTTAAATGTTATGTTTGATTGTTTGGTTTGATGTGCATTTAGGTGTGTTCTTATGCATTGTATGATTTGACGTGTTTTGCTATGTTTTGATGAGTGTTTTGCTGTGTTCCTTTATAATTGCCAAATGTATATGCGTATATTGCATGTTGATTGCAAATCCTAAATGTGTGTTGCCGAATGCATGTGGTTGATTTATGTGATTGCTGAATGTGTCTTTGCATATATGTATGTGATTGCTGAGACTTGTGTATGCTTGTGTGCATATGTGTGTTTATTTTCCAGCGTATGCATATTATCCAGTGTACGCCTCTCCACTAGGTACCACTTTCTTTTCCTTAGTTTCATATTCTGGTTATGTGTTGAGTGACACAATGTGCTTGTATAGTATGGCAAGGCAGAACACACAGAGAGATCGTCGGGGTAGGTATGAAGCCCAACTCGAACAGAAACTCGTTGATCAGAATGGACCGGACGCACAAAATGAACAGGAAGGGAAAGCTGAGCTCGAAAACCAATCTGAGGCACCAGCCATTTATCCAGTAATGGCACAAATACTGAACATATTATAAGGGATTGCTGCGAATCAGTAGCTAATGGAGGCTCAATTTCAGAATGCACCCGCACCTATGGAAGATCTTATTCCTCCACTTGACCTGTTCAGCTGGCTTAACCTAAAGAAGCTGAGGGACTTCCATTTTTCATTATGAAGTTGTTGAAGGAAGCCCGACTGCTGGAATGTAAAAATTTCAGTGGTTCAACAGGTGCTACTGCGGCTCATGAATAGATTGACAACCTATGTCGAGTGTCCTTGTTCTTATGCATCTCTGATGATGACAAGGTTTCCATCGCCACTTTCTTACTTGAGGAAGAAGCCATCGCATGGTGGACAGTTGTGAGTTTACGGTTTGGGGATCGTTTGCCTTCGTGGGATGAGTTTCAGTAAGAGTTTGATGAGAGATTCTACACCCAATTCCACAAAAACAAGCGGCGAAAAGCTTTCTATAAGCTTGAACAAGGTACCCGTTCAGTGCTGGAATATGAGAAGGAACTGAGGGAGTTGTCCCGATTTGCACCATAAGAGGATCGGTCATCGTATCACAAAGCCGAGAAGATCGGTCATCGGTCATCGGTCCCGATTTCCTGGAAATGCTAAAGTGTTGCGAATAGATCATTTGTGAGTCCCTATTTTTGGAATGCTTCATTTGCTTGCTTATTTCTGAAATTTACTCGGGGTTTACTTGCTGGATTTTGAGATCCCTATGGGACTTGTGTGTTGTCGTACTTTTGATTAATTTTAAAGACTTCCGCTGATATTTTCATTCACTCCATTTATTGCTAGAATGTTTGTCCATTCTCATACTCCAACCTTTAAAAAGCATAAGAATGAAATTTAATAAAATCAGAACTTAGGGAGATAAGCCTTATGAGATTCAGATCGGTCTTAGGTTGGATTCATTTGGGTTTCATGGTGGTAAAGGTCCTAGTAGGTTGGACCGGGGTTTCTTACAAGTTTGGTAGTGGAGCATGGTTTAGCAAATATGATTTGTTATTTAGCAAATATGATTTGTTATATGCTAAGTTGTTTGTTGGTTTTGTGTTTGTAGGAAGAGACATGTGCACACACCCACAAACTTAAAAGATTAATGCCAAAAGTAAACTAATGTTAAAAATATGGTTTGAAATGTTTAAATGTTATGTTTGTTTATCTGGTTTGATGTGTATTTAGGTGTGTTCTTATGCATTGTATGATTTGATGTGTTTCGCTGTGTTTTGATGAGTGCTTTACTGTGTTCCTTTGTAATTGCTGAATGTATATATGTATATTGCATGTTGATTGCGAATCCTAAATGTGTGTTGCCGAATGCATGCGGTTGATTTATGTGATTGCTGAATATGTCTTTGCATATATGTATGTGATTGCTGAGACTTGTGTGTACTTGTGTTCATATATGTGTTTATTTTCCAGCATATGCATATCGATCGGTGTACGTCTCTCCACCAGATACCACTTTTTTTTCCTTAGTTTCGTATTCTGGTTATGTGTTGAGTCACATCATGTGCTTGAATAGTATGGCAAGGTAGAACGCACCTAGAGATCATTGGGGTAGGTATGAAGCCCAACCCAAACAGCAATTCATTGATCAGAATGAACCGGATGCACAAAATGAGAAGGGAGGGTAAGCTGAGCCTGAAAACCAACCTAAAGCACCAGCCACACCAGCCATTGATCTGGTAATGGCGCAAATACTGAACGTATTATAAGGGATTGCTGCGAATTAGCAGCTAATGGAGGCCTAACTTCAGAATGCACCCACACCTGTGGAAGATCTTATTCCTCCACTTGAACCTGTTCAGCCGGCTCAACCTAAAGAAGCTGAGCGACTTTCATTTTCATTACAAAGTTGCTGAAGGAAGCCTGACAGTTGGGATGTAAAGATTTCAGCGATTCAGCATGTTGCCACTGCAGCTCGTGAATGGATTGACACCTTATGCCAAGTGTCCTTGTTCTTACGCGTCTCTGATGATGACAAGGTTGTCATCGTTTTTTTCTTACAAGAGGGAGAAGCCCTCACATGGTGGACAGCCATAAGTTTACGGTTTGGGGATCATTTGCCTTCGTGGAAAGAGTTCCGATATGAGTTTGATGAGAGATTCTACACCCAGTTCCACAAAATTGAGCAACGACAAGCTTTCTATAAGCTTGAACGAGGCACCCGATCAGTGCTGGAATACGAGAAGGAACTGAGGGAGTTTTCCCAATTTGCACCACAAGAGAGGCTGAGTACTGAACTCAAAACCATTTTTGGTACAACATTAGTGTAGAATTTGCAAGAGTTGATCGTTACTGCGATTGGAACCGAGAAGATTGTGCAAAGCAAGAAACCGTCCATAGCAAGTGGCGGATCCTTTAGGCAAGATTCAAAGTTCAACCGTCGCACAGGATCCTATCCTTTGAGGTCCTACCATCCAAAGAATAATGGAAATGGGGCTTCAGAAGGAACTTTTCTGGTCCTAGTCCCAATGGATCTATGTGGAGTTTGCAGCCACGTCGATACTATAACTGTGGCAAAATGGGTTATGTTCAGAGGGACTACCTAGACCAAGATGTATCACAGGCGCACCAAATGCAGGCCGAGGTGGGTATGCCAATCCCACTAAACCACCAGCACTCGAACCTGGAGGACCACCCAGCGGATCTATGAGTGAGGCGCAACCTAGGCCCAGGAGCTTGTTCACCCTAACTAATGCCGAAGCTAGCCCTAGTGTGGTGACAGGTACTATTTCCATCTTTTCTCAAAATGCTAAAGTGTTGTGAATAGATCATTTGTGAGTCCGAGGATAGCACTTAGTTCAAATCGGCCTCTGTCTCCCCTGTCTCCTCCTATTGCGGTTCTGACTCCTTTGGGAGAGCAACTGACTTATAATCTAGTCTACATCGACTGTGCTATATGTATGGGTCCAAATATACTTGAAGTGGATCTGATTCCATTGGATATCTGAGAGCTGCATGTGATCTTAGGCATGGATTATCTAGAAGTGTTTCACCAAACATATGTGGTTCACTTTTCCTGATGGTTCCGAGTACTGCTTTGAAGGTGATAGGCGAGTTGTTCCAACTTGCATGATTTCCTGGCTTGATGCGAAGCAATTGATCTAAAAAGGATGTACAACGTACCTCGCGTATGTACATGTCATTTCTAAAGAGTCCTCAGATTTAGATTCTGTTCTAGTGGTTCGAGAATTTCTATATGTGTTTTCAGAAGACATAACCAATTTGCTGCCAGCAAGAGGTTGAATTCAGCATTGAACTAGTGCTAGGTACGAATCCGATTTCCATTCTTTTGTATCGTATGGCTCCAGTAGAAATGAAGGAATTGAAGATGCAATTGGATGATTTGCTGGATTGTGAGTTCATTCGACCCAGTGTGTTATCTTGGGGAGCACATGTCTTGTTTGTGAAAAAGAAAGATGGTTTGCTGCGATTGTGCATCGACTATCGGCAGCTGAATCATGTGACCATGAAGAACAAGTACCCTCTACCACACATCAATAACTTGTTCGACCAGGTCCAAGTTACAGCCCTATTTTCCAAGATCAATCTCAGATCGGGATACTATCAGTTGCATGTTAGTGAAGCTGATATTCCAAAGACTGCATTCAGATCACGATATGGCCACTACGAATTTGTAGTTATGCCATTCGGTTTGACCAATGTACCAGCCATGTTCATGGACTTGATAAATCGAGTATTTTGAGAGTTCCTAGACGGATTTGTGATAGTCTTCATCGACGACATTCTGATTTACTCAAAATTGGAAGAGGAGCATGCTGAGCATTTGCGGATTGTGCTGAAAATTCTAAGGGATCGACACTTGTTCGCGAAGTATTCCAAATGCAAATTCTAGTTACGCGAAGTTGGTTTCCTTGGACATGTTGTTTCTGTCCATGGTGTACTGGTTGATCCAAAGAAGATTGAAGCTATTGTTGCTTGGGAAGCCCTACGAACTGTATTTGAAGTTCGCAGTTTCCTTGGCTTAGTTGGATACTATCGTCGTTTCATGGAGAATTTTTCATCGATTGACGGACTTTTGACGAAGTTGACACACAAAGGAGAGCCATTCGTGTGGAATGAAAAATGCTAGCGAAGCTTCGAAGAATTGAAGAACTGGTTAGTTTCGGCACCTATTTGTACCTGACTAGTTGGTGGAAAAGAGTATTCGGTGTACAACGATACATCGAAATCTGGACTTAGATGCGTGCTGATGCAAGATGGGAAAGTCGTTGCAATTACTTCCCGAAAATTGCGACCGTATGAAAGCAACTATCCTACACATGATTTGGAGCTTGCAGTCGTGGTGTTTTCATTTGGAGCTTGCGCCACTACCTATACGGTGAGATGTGCAGAATCTTCACTAACCACAAAAGCTTGAAATATCTCATTACGCAGAAGGAGTTGAATATTAGACAACGAAGATGGTTAGAGCTGATTAAAGACTGTGATCTGATTATCGAATATTATCCTGGAAAAGCAAATGTTGTTGCTGATGGCTTAAACCAGAAGATCCATCCTCCTTCCCCATCGATTTTGGCTTACATGCGCACCCAATACATGCCAATGTTGCTGAATTTGAAAGTTAAGCGTGTGCATCTTGGCACTGATTTCGCTGGTTCATTGTTGGCCCGAATCGAAGTCATGCCTAACTTGATTGAAGAAATCCGGAATCAACAATTCAAATATCCAAGATTGGCTGAAATTTGGAAGTGGCTATCTGATGGTGTTGATGCCATAGCTAGTGGTTTCAGAGTGCGGGATGACGGAGTTCTTGTCTTCAGAAACCGGGTATGTGTGCCACAAGATGTTGATATTCGCAATCTGATTTTGTCTGAGGTGCATAGTTTGAAGTTTGTTATTCATCCTGGTAGCACTAAGATGTACCGAGATCTGAAAGAACAATATTGGTGGCCGAATATGAAGCACCATAATGCTGAAGTCATTGCCTGATGCCTTATATGTCAACAAGTGAAGATCAAGCATTAAAGACCTGTTGGTTTATTTCAGTCACTTCTGATTTCAGAATGGAAGTGGGAATATGTCTCGATGGACTTTGTGACCGGTTTGCCTAGATCTCAGTGAGGACTCAATGTTATTTGGGTGATCGTGGATTGACTGACGAAATCTGCACACTTCCTTCCTATTCGTGTGACAGACACCCCAGAGAGATTGACTAATCATTATTTGGATAAGATGGTTCGTTTACATGGAGTGCCAGTTTCCATTGTTACAAATCGTAACCCTCGTTTCACTTCACGATTTTTAGAGAAATTCCAGAATGTGTTGGGTTCAAGATTGAATTTCAGTACAACGTTTCATCCCCAGACCGATGGTCAATCTGAAAGAATGATTCATAAGCTTGAAGACATGTTACGTGCGAGTGTATTGGACCAAAATACCAGCTGGGATCGATGTCTATCTTTGGCGGAGTTTGCTTACAACAACAATTTTTATGTAAGCATCAGTATGGCTCCTTATAAGCATTATGTGGGAGACGTTGTAGAACTCCCATTTGCTGGAATGAAGTAGGCGAGAGATACCTAGACAATCCGGAATTGATTGATCAAGCAAAGGAGCAGCTGAATTTGATTCAAAAAAAGACTAAAGACACCGCAATATCGGCAGAAAAACTATGCCGATAGTTAAAGAAGGGAGCTGGAATTTGCGAAAGGTGACAAATAATTTCTGAAAGTTGCCCAGTGGAAAGGTGTCATTCGTTTTCAGCAGCAAGTTAAGCTAGCACCTCGTTATATTGACCCGTATGATATTATTGAAAGAATCGGCCCTATTGCATATTGACTTGCATTGGCTTCGAATATGGAGAGAATTTACAACGTCTTTCACATTTCAATGTTGAGAAAGTATGTGTGAGACCCTGCTCATGTGCTTGAAGAACCACCAGTTGAAGTTGCTGAAGTCCTATCCTACCCCGTACAGCCAGTTGCCATACTAGATCGATCAGTTCGTCAGCTTCGCAGTCGAAGCGTGCATATGGTACGAGTTGTTTAGCGTAATGGCCAAATTGAGGAATAGTCTTGGGAGACTGAGGAATAGTCTTGGGAGATTGAGGAATCTATGCGTGCAAAATTTCCTTACTTGTTTTCTTAGGTACTTGTGCTGATATTTCGAGGATGAAATTTTTATGAGGGGAGGATGTGAGACCCCGATTTTTGTGTCTTAGAAGTCCAAAAGCCAGTGTAGTGAATAACCATTTTGCCCCTGAAGCAATAAATGTGTGATAGCTGAAAATAGTATAGAAGGTTCTTTCCTCTTTTGGTTGATTTCATTCCCTTTCTAGTTCATTTCCTTCTTGGTTCCTCCTTATCAAGAATAGTATATCTCCTAAAACTAAGATATAATTCCAGAATTTAATTCTAATGATTATTCTTTATATCTAACCTTAAAAGTAGAAAAAATTAATCTTACTAATCCTATAAACTTACCACCCGGTCACACATGTCCACACACACCAAAAATACACAAAATCATTAAGCAATCAAGCCCTATACTCTACCCTTGCTACCAAAAATTTCTTAAACTTCACCATAGTCGAATTCTTTCATCCTTCATCAGATTTATGCAAATAATAGTTTGTTGGAAAGCACTCTCCATCCTTTATCTTGCTACCTTGGTTTCATCATCAGAAGGTTAGAAATCCCTTGTACTTTTTCTTATTGGAATTCCTATGGTTTGGTGCCAAAATTCTTTGATTGATCCTTCAATTGGTTTCTGTTGTTGTTCCTTTTAATCATATGAGTGCTTGGCATCTATTCATATTATAATATCATGAATTCATCCTTTAAATCTTTCTTATGAGTGAAAAAGCATTCCCTACACCTTTGCCTATTGTTGTCGATTTTGATCAATTAACTTGTCTATTGGCTTTTGATATTGTTCCTTTTAATCATATGTGTTATTAACACCTAATCCTTCTCTGTTAACATAAAATTGCAACCTCTAAGTCCCTTATGCATGAAATCACAAATTTCCATTATACCCTATCTTAGTGCCGAAATTTGCATAGTTAATTGGGATGGTAAATCAGGTTGATTTTTGTTGTGTTCTTGGCTATCACATCACATATCCTAGGGGGACGTCTCAGTAGCATCTGATCGTTGGTTTCTGATAGGTTTGATGAGTGGAATTGGTAAGGAAATATGATGTTTACTTGGTTATTGAGTATGCATGCTTAGTGTGGTATTGTCTTTGCCTTATTATGATATAGGTGGTTCAAATCCTCTAAATAAAGACAAAGGAATAGCTTCTTGTTCGGAGACAAGAGAGGTAGGATCTATACCTCATCGGTTTCTTCAGAGATCCTTGTTGTTTGATTAATGTTTTCGGTTACATGTCTTGATTATTGGTATATGCGCATGCTTTATGATTGGTATGCATAGTTACGGATAGAACTATGGAATTGTATATTTTAACCTCTTGAGATAGTTTCTGTGTGCCTAATTCATATATATTGTGTGTTTTGAACATGCTGAATGTATTGTGATATGATTGAGGATGCCCTTCTGTGATGTTGCGCCTTGTCCTTGCTTGCGTGTGCTTGTACATGTCTGTGTGTCAGGATCCTTTTTCCGGTGGCCATTCGGGGTAAGTGTTGATGCTCCTGAGGAGAGGAGAGGTTCTTACTGGTATGAGAGTCGTATGGGTGGCAATCCCCTGCATGTGTACACTGGATGCCTAGTCATATATGCTGGCTAGATGTCTTGTCCTGTGTACTAGAAAGATGCCCTAATCCTTGTGTGCTTAGGATACTTAGTCCTATGTGCTGGCTAGATGGCTTGTCCTTTGTGCTGGTAAGATGAATAGGCTTGCTGATTAGCTTGTGTGCTAACCTTTTTACCCTTTATACAACTAAGCCTTAGACAACACAGGTGGAAAGGGTTGGCCTTTTCTGTTGATGAAATTGAATGATGATTTACCTACCTATGTACTTCTGATTTTCAGAAGTGTTTGCAGTCCACCCTCAGCCTTTAGTTTCGGCCCTATCCCTATTGATTGTTTAATGTTTGCGTGATATCCTTTAGATGTGTAGGCGAATTTGATGTTGTTCAAGAGATGATTGTTTAAATTTCTATAGATCTTATGATGTTTTGACCCTACTGAGATTCTTGTAATCTCACCTTGTCATTTTCACCATTTTTCAGGCTTAGGTACATCTTCTATTCAAGGTACCAGTGTATGAGATCAAGGCTGTAGGGTGGGATGATATTGCATCACATTCGCATACCTGTTTCCTTGATTGCTTGCCCATATAACATGAAGTTTGATTGGATTACTTTTTAGTTTTTGGAATGCATCCTTTGCTTGCTTATTTCCAAAATTTATTGGAAGTTTACTTGCTGGATTTTGAGATCCCTATGGGACTTGTGTGTTGTGGTACCTTTGATTAATTTTAAATACTTCCATTGATATTTTCATTTACTCCATTTATTGCCAAAATGTTTGTCCATTATCATGCTCCAACCTTTAAAAACCATAAGAAAGAAACTTAATAAAATCGAAACTTAAGGGGATAAACCTTGTGAGATTCAGATAGGTCCTAGGTTGAGTTTATTTGGGTTTCACGGCGCTAAGGGTAGGTTGGACCGGGGGCCCTTATATCGATGAAAAATCGCAGCAAAGTAAAGCCACACGAAATCACAATATGCAATGAAAGACCCTATCATTAGGGTCACACTGAAGCAATGTCAACACTCAGCATACACATGCAATTCAAACATTCAGAGATCATATCGATCTCGACATTTATTCAGTAGCCATACTTATGGATGGCTAAAATAGCCAACCTTTAATACGAGTTGGTAATATAACCTCTCTCTCTCTATATATATATATACATATATATATATACCCAGGTTTAAGAACACACACAGTAATCTGATATACTGTGGTGATCAATTTCAGTATAGATTCTTATACTATGCTATCCTATGATTAGTGCATCATTATTCGACTAATTCCATAGTTGTTATTTCTTTTATTCCACTATGGTTAACATTACCCTAATTACTTTTCTTATAGCTTTTACTTCATTAAAATTAGTGTTCTTTAGACTAACCCTTCCTTGTTCCTTCATCTCTTTTTGAGATAATTATATTTGTTTAGTCTCAAATTTTCATTCACCTTGTTCGTATTTTTCTTGATTACTTATGCTTTTATAATTTCTTCCTCCATTTGCTCCTTTTTGTAAGAATCTATTTAATAGTTTTCTGATTTCTTTCAATTAATACGTAGACAAATTCTTATTAAAAATCCATTAATTTTTCCTATGTTGGGTCGACCCTCTACGTATTGTCTTTCTCTTATTTTGAATTTTACTTTCTTATACGGTTGTGTTATAAACTCAGCACCATTAGTATCCTTACATTTGACTAGTTAGTCATATGAGACATTGTCAAGATATTTTATAAAGTTGTGGTATAAACTCAGCACAATTAGTATTCTTTCGTATGACTAGTTAGTCATACGAGATATTGTTAGGATATTTTATACGGTTGTGCTATAAACTCAGCACAATTAGTCTTCTTTCATATAACTAGTTAGTCGTACGAGACATTGTTAGAATATCTTCTATAATTCGTAGATTAAGGTTTTCATAAATAGGAATTTAATTCCTTAATATTCTCAATTTATTTTTATTTTAATTATTATCTTAATTCCTTTCATGTTACGTTTTTTCAACATGAGGTTCACTATTCTTCTTGTATGACATTGAGACCGCTACAATGTATTTGTTAAATTATTTTTCTATGATTCCCACTCGACAATTTAATATTGTCATTCTCCACATCGTTGATATTTCAATCACATCACAAACATTCAATTACAGTTCAGAGCATAACAATAGGCGCGCGTATCAATCAAATCAAATGCATAAAATCAAACTTTGCCATGATTTTAGGATTTTCCCATTGATTATGCGTTTAAATGTGCAAAAAATTCACGGATATCATGCACCACTTAAAAAAAATTCAAATTCCTTTAAAAGAGATGGGAATTAAATTAAAACTATCCACTCAAAGTTTTATCATCCCGATTTCCTTCTTGAATCCGATCCGGATCTCTGATCCTCTTACTGTGACTTACACATATAATCACAATCTGATTCTTAATATCATCAAATAAATCCTAATAATCTCATAATAGACACTCCTAGGTCTTCAAACCTATCCTAGGAATCCAACGATCACTCTTGGATTCAATCCGGATAATTTTTGTAATTTTTTATTAATTTCCAGAAATTTCTATTAATTTTTATACCAATCAAAAACTCATCAAAATCATAAAAACTTTATACCATCAGATTCCTCATAATTTTCTCTATTTTCTATAAATTTTTCAAATTTTCTAAATTTTGTTTCTAATTTATTTCTATTTTTTTCAATTTTTAAATGATTCCTGTCAATTTTCTAATTTTGGGTCAAACTCAACCCAATCAACATGACATGTGTCGCCCAGAAATGCTGCCACATGCTTACCAAATTCAGCACAGTCTCGACCTTGTTTCGAATAGGAACCACCTTACCCAACCAGTATGAACGACATGTCGCTCACCTCCCCTTCAGCCGCACCTGCAATCTCCCATGTCTGAAACCTTAATTTCTTGGTAACCTCTGAAATCTTGTAAATCGACGCACAAAAGCACACGAACAACTTTCTACTTTCATCTGTAACTAAACCCTAGAGTAATCTAAACCTACTGAATCAAAATCGGACTGAAAATTTCAAGCAAAGGAATGGTGATACACAACAGAAAAGGGTCGAAATCTGTCCAATAAGCACACTCGCACACTTGTGAGAAAAAGGGCGAAGGAGATAGGCAACCTTTCGTGGTCTTTTGCAGCTAGGGATGAGAAATGGAAAGGTCCCGATTTGGATCGGAATATACAGCTTGTGGCGGCGGAAGGGAACAAACACCGGACAAGGACAAGGGTCTCTCAACTCTTTGATTGTACGACATCATTCCAGCTCTTTCTGGAACGGTGTCGTTTCGACCAAAATGACCCTCCTCGACTCTTTAGGTCGAGAGTTGTCAAAACGACAAGTTTCGCTGCCGTTTTGGCCCTTTGAATATTTATTTTTTCTAATAATAATAATATAATATTATTTTTTAAAATTTATAAAAACCTTTATAAATTAATAGAAAATACCGTATAAATAAAAAAAATACACCGAAAAATACTACGGACTCCTTATGAATAGTAGAATCTAATTACCTTGAAAAATCATATTTTCTTCATTTAAAAAATTTACTAAAAACTAAAATACCCTATTATATTTATTAGAAAAAATACTAATAATTATAAATGCTATTCCAAAAATTCTCCAAAAATTTCTAAACATCAATATTCAATCTAAGGACCTATCTGTGGTCCTAAACTATCAAAATTATTCTTGTTCCGTAGTCTTTTCTTTTTTATATCACCTATATGCATAATCCTATATATATAAAATTCTTAACTTATGATATAACCATACCTTCAAACGAATTTAATTATTCTTTTCAGTTCGTTTGATACATATTATTTCTCATCAGTCTCGAACGATAGATTGAAGAGTCTTAGTCATCAAACAACTCGAATTTCAAGATCGACAAGTATTGGGGTGTGAAAAGATGAAATTATCCCCGGATACCAAGTTCCAAGAAATACACTGTCCGAGGTTCTTTCGGAAGTGTCAAAAGCCAAGAAACACTCCTGCGAATCCAAATGACTCGATGGGTTAGAGTATTGACACGATACCTTAGTCGGCTTCTATTGAACCGTACTGTTACGTCAGTACCTAACAACTATTATTTTCTATCTTCACCGATCTAATACTCTTACTTATCTGTTTCTACGCCATCTATAGCTTTTTAATACCTTGGCCCATGGGTTAGGGGCTTACCAAATTATGATTTATCAGGTTATTAGGCTTAAGGCCCGACCTGATAAATTACAAAACCTCACATCCTACCCAACTTCTTCTAGTTTAGGGTTCTCATGTTGATGTACGTTTTCTCGCTCTAGCTGAGAGGCAGCCAAAGAGGCTTCTCCCCTATCACCTCTACCTTTTAAAAGAGGTCTGCCTCGATGTGGGGGCATACTTTCTGCAAGGACATCTAAACCTTAATACTTAACACTACCCTCCTTATTCCTATAATTCACTCCGATTTCCACTATCTATACTGAAATGGGCTTGTCATCAAATGATCTTGCATATCTATGATTTAAAAAAAGAGTTGTAAAAATCTCATCACCATGCTTTCTTAAAAACATTAGAAATCCCAAAGTAGACACAACGATTTAAAAGCAATGACACTCATAAACCAATCATGAAATCTTAAAAACAATGCAGATTTTTTTTAAAAACCATGTGCTCCACTACCACTGCAAAAGGGGAAGAGGGGGAGAAGATGTCATGCCCCGTATCCCGTGGTGTCATAACACCCGAGTTTAATGCCCGACGTCAGTTGGTCACCAGATACGGCCAAACCGGCGCCCACCCCAATATGAAGTGGTGTCGTTTCACCCTTTGTGAAGCGACGTTGTTTTTAGGTTACCCGACATTCCCTCCTCGCCAACCCTAGCCAGATCAAAACGGCAGTGAATGTTGTCATTTTGACCATCCCGGTCAAAACGATGCACTAGCCTGCCATTTTGACTTAACTAATATAATATTAGTTTATTTAAAACATTAGTATAATAATAATAATAATATTTATTAACAATCCCTAATAAACTTTATAAAAATCATTAAAAATAACAAAAAATCAGAAAAATACTCAGAAAATTTCTACATACTCCTTATGAACAGTAAAACCTATATGAATTTGAACTTATAATTTTCCATTATTATATGATTTAATATAAGTTTTAAAAAATAACAAAATAGGGTATTTAGTTTCCTAAAAATTTTGAAACTTTTTCCTAATCCAGACCATTCAATTTCAAACATGCCTAGGGAATCACCTTAGACGGTTTAAAAAGTCCTAATTTCTAATTAACAACCCTATACGATAATTACGATACTTATCTAAATTATTTTCTTTTCTAATAATTAGATCTTCACAGTGCAGGTCTAAACAACATGCCTGCTTGTTGTTTTGACTTATAATTTATTATATTAATAATAATATTAATATATTGTAAGTATAATTAAAAATATATAATAAATACCATAATACTCCAAAAGTTTATACAACCTTACAAACTATCAATAGACCAATCTTTGATCTTGAAATTCTAGAATTATCAGTATACTTCTTCTAATGATTTCCAAATCATTGAAAGGTTAATTATAATAAATTTTGAATTTATATTTTCCTTAAAAATGATCTTGATCTATGAGCTAAAACCCACTAACATCATTGTTCCTCAAATAGGCTTTCCAACCCAAGTTGCACGAAATTTTCAGGATCTTACATCTTACCTCAAAAAAAACCCCAAACTAGAACCCTGACACACAAATGCATAGATGAATCAAGTACAGTGGGAAATTTAATGAATACAAACAAAAAAATTGGTTAGGAACGATTGCGATAATTAGTAAAAAGGGAGAGATGAAAGGCAAATGATGATCCTTTATTGCTGGATGCATTCACGATAAACAGGGAAAGGAGAGACAGTGATGCAGAAAAATCAAGAAGAGGAAACAAGATCATGTCTTGAGAGAAGCAAAAAAGAAAGAATAGTGAGCTGATAGGTTTACCAATGGGCTAGGATATGCTTTTATAGCCCATATCCAAAACATAAGTGACCAACCCAAAAGCCCAAAATGAATAAATGACTTGAAATGACCAAACCGACCAAAACACAAATTGACCAACCCAAAGGGTTGAAACATACACATTGCGTCTGTGAAAACTCGACCCTTCCTAGTTTAGATGTCCAGGAAGTCCATGAGCCGATGCAGTTGAAATGACTATTTTACCCCTGAAGGAATGGATGCGTGATGGCCTAAAATGGTTGCTGCTAGATATTTTCTATTTTAATTCTGGTATTTTTATATTAATTATCCTTAGTTTTATCCCTTATTATCTAAGGTATTAGATAATTCTTCTTTTTAAATGGAATATCTCTTTTAATAGAATTATCCTTCCAAATAGAGTTATCCTTCTAATAGAATTATTCTTTAATTATATTTTTAAACTTAAAAGTAGGGAATTATCTTTTAGTTAAACCTTCTTAGACACCTATAAAAGAGTGGCCAGTCTATCCCACCTAAACATACTATAACCACCTAGAAATTTCGTAATTTATCCTCTTCCTCTCAAATTTTAATTTTTGCCTAAATCCTAGCTGAAACTCCTTGATCTTCTTCTTGGCATAACTCTCTCATTCTTTATTGGATTTCTGCAAATAATAGCTTGTTGGAAAGCTCTTTCTGTGCTCTTTCTAACCGTCTTGTGATTTTTATCTGGAGGTTAGTTTTTCTTTATCAAAAGTTAAGTCGTAATTCGACAGAATTGCCAAAATCTATTTGAACTTCAAAATAGCATAACTCTTTCATCGTTTGTCGGATTCTTGCAAATAATATCTTTTTGGAAAGCTCTTTACGTTCTCTATCAAGCCATCTTATGTTTATTATCTAGAGCTTAGTTTTTACTTGTCATAATTTAGGTCATAATTCGGCGGGATTAGGTTTCAAAATTGTATGATTCTGCTTTCGATTGATTTCTGTTATTGTTCCTCTTGCTCATATGATTGTTTAGCATCTATTCATGATGTAAAATCAAGAATTACATCATGAATTCATCCTTTGAATCTTCTCTATTCATGAAATCAGTATGCCCTACAGTTGCCCTATTGATGATTATCTTGATCAATTGATTAACCTATTTGATTCTGATATTGTTTCTTTTGATTGTACATGTTATAAACACCTATTCCTTTTTTAATTTCATGAAATCACAACCCCTAACCTCTCTAACGTTGAAATCACAAGTTTTCCTACAAACCTTAAGGTGTTGCCGATATTTGTATATTGAATTAGGGTGAATAATCAGGTTGATTCTTACTGATTTTTTGGCCATCACATCACGCATTCAGGGGAAAGATATTGCTGCATCTGGATTGCTGGATTTTGGTAGGTTAATTAGTAAGGATTCCCGATGCCTTTGGTTTTTAATTAAGTAGTCTTGTGATTTAGTATTGTGTGGTCTTTGCCTTGTGATTGTTTTAAAGATTCTGATTTTATTGGAAAGGCAAAGGATTGCATCTGATTCAGACATGTGAGAGCTAGGATCTATGCCTCATCGGTTCCTTTCGTTACCCTATTGTATAATTGTTTGAATGTGATTGAATTCGAATGCCGATCTTGGTTATATGCTTGCGGAATGTGTGATTATGATGATAAGTAATCTCGAATGTTTATAGGGAATTAGGTTGCCTGATTCAGTTATGACTTTGAGGATTGTTCTTTGATTTGTATTGTGATTTGATTGAGGATCTTTTGTTGTGATTTATGTATGTGTGTACTTTGAGTGTATGCGTGTATTTTCCTTGTTTGTGCTTTGTTTAAAGGATCCTTTTGTCGCTTGCCATGTGAGGTAAGTATTGTTGCTTCAATGCAGAGGGGCGATGCTTACGGAACCGGGAGGTTTATGGGTGGTTATTCCCAGCAAGAGCTCGCTGGATGCCTTATTGGCCGGTTCATGTCTGAACGTCAGGAAACCTTGTAGGCCAGTTCGAGTCTGGACGTCAAAATGCTCTATAGGTCAGTTCAAGTCTGGACGTTAGGATGTCCTATTTGAGAGTGATAGGATGACTTGTATGTGCTGCTGCAAGAGTGTTCCTAGGCTAGTTCAAGTCTGGATGTTGGAGACAACTAAAAGGCTTGTTGTAATATTGATGGTCTAACTGTTTTACCCTTTCTGCAGCATAGCCTTGGACAATATGAGCAGATGGGGACAAACCTTGTGTTTTGAAAATCAAATTATGTATAGACTGCCTGTGTGCTTTTGAAAAAGAAATGTTTTCAGTCTTTCCCCTTGTTTTCTACCAATTTTAGCCTACCCTCATATTGTGTGTGCTTGTAATGATTTCAGATCCTAATATGTGTGTTTGATGCTTTTGGTTTTAATTAAATATCTTAGCTAGTTTTAAGTGTTGATCTTTTGGTTATTGGGAGATGTTTGTTTGGGAATCCCAAGGACTTATGATATTGTGACCCTACTGAGATTCTTGCAATCTCATCCCTTACTTTGTTCCCCTTTGCAGGCTTAGGTGTGTGTTTTGTTGCTGGTACCAAAGGTGTGAGATCAAGACTGCACGGTTGGACGAATTTGCACTTCATTTGCACCACTTTCCTATTGAATGTGCATGACATGTCTTTGAACTTGTGTGAATTTTGTCACGACCGAAAATCAGACTACGCGTCATTCGACTTCGTACGGGACCCATTCCCCAAATCAAGGAATATGTTCCCCACCTTTAGAGGGAATCAAGGAGGAAATCAAGGAGCTAATCAAGGAGGGAATCAGGTACCATGTTCCCCACTATGTTCCCCACTAAGAGAGGGAATCAAGGAACTCAATTGGGATCCGTGTTTGTGCTTTCTACTTTTGTATATAACCGTTAGATCATACGGCTTGATCTCCACCATCCATTGGGGAGTTGTAAAGGCTATATAAGGGGTGCCTCCCCTCATTTGTAATCATCCAGCAAACCCAGCAATACTTGCAATATTGAGAGTTTAGAGCTTTCTCTCCATTCTCTTGTGTGTCTCTCTCTTTTTGGTTGTGTTCTAAGCTTAACATTCTAACTAGCTTTGTGAGGAAGGCTGACTTAGTCTATTGTGAGTGCGATAGTCTAAGGCCGCACGGAGAGTTTCTATTCCGCAAAACTCTAGTCCCATGACAAGTTGGTAGCGGAGCTAAAGCTCAAATCTTTTGAGAGAGAAATGGAGATGCCTACTACTTCTGATGCCAACATCCATATTGAAGAGGAGATCGAGGAGGTCTGTGTGGGGAGACTACCCCAACGTGCTCCCGAACCAAACAAGAAGAGAATGAAGACTGTTGATCATCTGTCATCGTTGGAGGCAAGGATCACTCGTGTGGAGATGAAGGTTGCCGATGATAAAGATATGCTTGAGGAGTATGGCCAACGCATAACTGAGCTCGAGTCAGGGGACATAAATGAGCTTCGTGAGGAGATGCAAGGCGCCCTCATTGCTATCAACTCTTGGAGGGAAGAGTTAGATGACTTCAAGGTAAATCTTCTTGTTGAGATCTCTTTATTTAAGGATGACTTGGTTGAAATCAGGAAAGATTACAAGAAGGGCATTGAGCAAGGGGTTTCCAAGCCCAAGCTGAAGCTGGATGTCCCAAGGCCAAAGCCATTTGGTGGGACGAGGAATGCCAAGGAAGTGGACAACTTCCTTTTCAACCTTGAACAATACTTTAAAGGGGTGGGCATGGAGAGTGATAGAGATCGACTTTCCCAAGCCCCGCTGTATCTAACCGATAGTGCCACAATCTGGTGGAGGATGAAGCATGCTCAAATCGAGCGCGACACCTTGAAGTTGGAGACATGAGCAGATTTCAAAAGGCTCCTGAAAGCACAATTCTCACCGAGGAATGTGGAGCTAGAAGCAAGGGAGAAGCTTCGCAAGTTATCCCACAAGAGTGACATCCGAGACTACGTGAGGGCGTTCACGGAAGTGTTGTTGGAGATCCCAGACATGCCCGAGACGGAGGCCATGTACATGTTTCTGGGAGGCCTAAAAAGTTGGGCCAAGCTGGAGCTTCATCGATGCAATGTCAAGGAGCTCAATGATGTGATCACCGTGGCTGAATCCTTGGCGGAATTCGAGAGGAAGCCCGAGGGTTCAAGCCCACCTAAGCCTAAGAGTTTCCACGACTACAAGGCTAAAGGTGGGGGAGGAGTCCATGAAGCCAAGGAGTGGAAGGATAAGCCTTTCAAGTCCTTCAAGTCCTTCCGACCAGCCAAACCCACACAAGGGGGAGGTGAAAATCGAGGACAAAGTGAGAGACCAAAACTCTCATGCTTTCTATGCGAGGGGTCGCATAAAGCTGTAGATTGTCCGATGAGGAATAAGCTGGCAGCCATGGTCACGGAGGCCGAAGAAATGGAAACACCAAGGATGAATTCCATGCAATTGTTGAGTGTCGTTAAAGCCTCAACCAAAGATGCCAAGGTGGAGCAAGCTGGGAGAATGTTTGCTAGACCCATCGTGCAAGGGAGGGAGTCCCGTGTATTGATCGATACTGGTGCTACTCACAACTTCATGAAGAAGGAGGAAGCACAACGACTTGGCATCAAGTTCAAAGAGGAGAAAGGCTGGCTGGAGTCGGTGAACACTGAAGCCCAGCCAATCTTTGGAGTAGCCCGAGGGATCGAGCTACAAATGGGAGAATGGAAAGGTAAACTTGACTTCTCCATTGTTCCTATGGATGATTTTCCGATTGTGTTAGGGATGCAATTCCTGGATCAGACGAGAGCAGTCCCAGTGTCTTGCACCAACACCTTCATACTTTCGGAAGGGAGCCAGTGTTGCATCGTGCCTGTTGCTCGAGAGAAGGAGCTGAAGGCAAAAGCACTTGCAGCCATCAGCCAACCGGAGAGTCCTTTGCTGGAAAGGATCCAAAGGGGTATGAAACAAAAACCCCAAGTTCAAGCCATGGCAGAACAAGTGAAGGAAGGGCTGAATCCATCCTCCTACCGTGTTGTCAAGGAGTGTGACAAGCAGAAGGACATTGCAAGAGTGTAATTGTCCAAGGAGGCAAAGTGGAAGGAAAAAGGGGTAGATACAAAGAGGCGACTCTTGGAGTTTGATGAAGGGGATCTTGTGTTGGTGAAGCTGATGCCTCACCAAAGCCGAGTTTTTGCTAAGTTGCACAAGGAGCTAGTGCGACGATACGAGGGTCCTTTCAAGGTGTTGAAGAGGATCGGCAAGGTATCATACAAGCTGGAATTACCGCCAAGATTGGAGTTCTATCCTGTCTTCCATGTGAGCTTATTGAAGCCATTCCAAGCAGACACGGAAGATCCGGAGAGGGGAAAGTCAAAAAGAGCTCCCACAGCTGTGACCAATGCCCATGATAAGAAACTAGATGAGATCTTATCAAGGCGGGTGGTGCAAAAGAGTGGGAAGCACATGAACCATGTGGAGTACTTGGTTCGATGGAAAGGCGACCCTCCTAGCGAGACAAGTTGGGAGAAAGATTTCGATATTTGGCAGTACCAAGACGAAATCAATGAGTTCTTGAGGCAGCACACAACGAGGACGTTGTCGAGTTTAGTGGGGGAGAATGTCATGACTGAAAATCAGACTACGCGTCATTCGGCTTCGTACGGGACCCATCCCCCAAATCAAGGAATATGTTCCCCACCTTTAGAGGGAATCAAGGAGGGAATCAAGGAGGAAATCAAGGAGCTAATCAAGGAGGGAATCAGGTACCATGTTCCCCACTATGTTCCCCACTAAGAGAGGGAATCAAGGAACTCAATTGGGATCAGTGTTTGTGCTTTCTACTTTTGTATATAACCGTTAGATCATACGGCTTGATCTCCACCATCCATTGGGGAGTTGTAAAGGCTATATAAGGGGTGCCTCCCCTCATTTGTAATCATCCAGCAAACCCAGCAATACTTGCAATATTGAGAGTTTAGAGCTTTCTCTCCATTCTCTTGTGTGTCTCTCTTTTTTTGGTGGTGTTCTAAGCTTAGCAATCTAGCTAGCTTTGTGAGGAAGGCTGACTTAGTCTATTGCGAGTGCGATAGTCTAAGGCCGCACAGAGAGTTTCTATTCCGCAAAACTCCAGTCCCGTGACAATTTTCATTCTAGCTTTTCAATCCCTCTTTATTTTTCTTATTGCTTCCAAAATAAGAATGATACTATTGGTTAATATTTGAGATTCCTATGGGACTTGTGTGTTATGTTTCCAACTATTTTGAGTGTTAATATAAGTCTTCCGCTGATGTTTCTTTCAATTCGTATAAGCCAGAAATTCATTAATGTATAAACACTCTCCAACCTTTAAATAAAATATAAATCAACCAATAAAATTTACAATTAGGTGACTTGAGCCTTTTTGGATTCAAATAGGACCTTGTGAGGGCTTATTTGGATTTCACGGTGGTAAGGGTCCTAATAGGTTAGGTTTGGGTCCTTACAGGTTTGGTAGCGGAGTATGGTTTAGTAGATTGTGTGATTTGCATGATATTATATTCTCAATTTTGGAGGCATACGCATGTGTCTATATGTACTTTGATTGATTATGACTTACGAGTATGAAAACAAAACTATAAGATTTGCATGTTTTTGTAAGTTGATTGCATGTTGTTATATATCATTTGCTGAGTGTAGTGTGCTTTGTGCTTTGTGTGTATGCCGAAATATGTGTGTTTGCTTGATATGTTTTGTGTGCATGTTTGTGTTTTATTTCCAGCATATGCATATCTTCCAGTGCACGCCTCTCCACCAGGTACCCTTTTTTTTCTGGTTTTGGTTTTCATATTGAATAGTTATGTGGCCTGTTAGTTTTGTTTAGTATGGCTTGGTCAACTGGGAAGCAGAGTGGTGCAACAAAAGAATGGTAGGCCCATAACCCATAGTTCTTGTGCAGAAATTTCGAAGACAAAATTTTTATAAGGAGGGGAGGATGTAAGACCTTGACCCTTCCTAATTTAAATGTCCAGAAAGTCTAGGAGCCGATGCAACTGAAATAACTATTTTTACCCATGAAGAAATGGATGCGTGATGGCCTAAAATGGTTACTGTCGGATATTTCCTATTTTAATTCTGGTATTTTTATATTAATTATCCTTAGTTTTATCCCTTATTATCTAATTATTAGATAATTTTTCCTTTTAAATAGAATATCTCTTTTAATTTAATTATCCTTTTAAATAGAATTATCCTTCTAATAGAATTATTCTTTTAAACCTAAAAGTAGGGAATTATCTCTTAGCTAAACCTCCTTAGACACCTATAAAAGAGTGACCAGTCTATCCCACCTTAACATACCATAACCCACCTAGAAATTTCGAAATTTATACCCTTTCTCTCAAATTCCGATTTTTGCCTAAACCCTAGTTAAAACTCCTTGATCTTCATCTTAGCATAACTCTCTCATGTTTTATCAGATTTCTGAAAATAATAGCTTGTTAGAAAGATCTTTCTGTCCTCTTTCCAAAAATCTTTGGATTTTCATCTGGAGATTAGTTTTTCTCTGTCAAAAGTTAAGTCATAATTCGGCAGAATTTCCAAAATCTGATTGAACTTCAAAATGGCATAACTCTTTTATCGTTTGTTGGATTCTTTTAAATAATAGCTTTTTAGAAAGCTCTTTACGTTCTCTATCCAGAAATCTTGTGTTTATCATCTGGAGGTTAGTTTTTATATGTCATAATTTAGGTCCTAATTCGGCGGGATTAGGTTTAAAAATTGTGTGATTCTGCTTTCGATTGATTTTTGTTATTGTTCCTCTTATTCGTATGATTGGTTAGCATCCATTCATGATGTAATTTATGAATTCATCCTTTGAATCTTCTCTATTCATGAAATCAGTATGCCCTACCTTTGCCCTATTGATGCCTATCTTGATCCATTGAATAACCTTTGATTCTGACCTTATTTTTTTTATTGTACATATTATAAACACCTATTCCTTTCTTAATTTCATGAAAATCACAACCCCTAACCTCTCTAACATTGAAATCACAATTTGTCCTATAAAACTTAAGGTGTTGCCGAAATTTATATATTGAATTAGGGAGAATAATCAAGTTGATTCTTACTGAGTTTTTGGCCATCACATCATGAATTCAAGGGAAAGATATTGCTGCATCCGGATTGCTGGATTTTGGTAGGTTAATTGGTAAGGATTCCCAATGCCTTTGGTTTTTAATTAATTATTCTTGTGGCTTAGTATTGTGTGGTCTTTGCCTTGTGATTGTTTAGGAGATTCTGATCTTATTGGAAAGGCGAAAGGATTGCATCTGATTCAGACACGTGAGAGGTAGAATCTATGCCTCATCGGTTCCTTTGGTTACCCTACTATTTGATTGTTTGAATATTATTGAATTTGATTGCCTATCTTGGTTATATGCTTGCGGAATGTGTGATTATGATGATAAGGAATCTTGAAAGTTAATAGGGAATTAGGTTGCCTGATTTGGTTATGACTTTGAGGATTGATCTTTATTTGTATTGTGATTTGATTGAGCATCCTTTGTTGTGATTTGTGTCTGTGTGTACTTTGAGTGTATGCGTGTATTTGCCTTGTTTGTGCTTTGTTTAAAGGATTCTTTTGGCGCTGGCCATACGAGGTAAGTATTGTTGCTCCTAGGGAGAGGGGAGATGCTTACCGAACTGGGAGGTTTATAGGTGGTTATTCCCAGCAAGAGCTCGCTGGATGCCTTGTAGGCTGGTTCAAGTCCGAACGTGAGGAAGCCTTGTAGGCCAATTCGAGTCTGGACGTCAAGATGCTCTATATGCCAATTCGAGTCTGGACGTTAGGATGCCCTATTTGAGAGTGACAGGATGACTTGTATGTGCTACTGCAAGAGTGCTCCTAGGCTAGTTCAAGTCTGGATGTCGGAGACAACTAAATGGCTTGCTGTAATATTGATTGTCTAAATATTTTACCCATTTTTCAGCAAAGCCTTGGACAACATAGGCAGATGGGAACAAACCTTGGTTTTGAAAATCAGATTATGTATAAACTGCCTTTGTGCTTCTGAAAAAAAGTGTTTTAGTCTTTCCCTTTGTTTTCTTTCAATTTTAGCCTACCCTCATATTATGTGTGCTTGTGATGATTTCAACCTCTAATATGTGTGTTTGATGCTTGCGATTTTAATTAGATATCTTAGCTAGTTTTAGGTGTTGATCTTTTGGTTATTGGGAGATGTTTGACTGGGAATCCCTAGGACTTATGATGCTGTGACTCTACTGAGATTCTTGTAATCTCATCCTTTCTTTTCTCCCCCTTTGCAGGCTTAGGTGTGTGCTTTGTTATTGGTACCAAAGGTGTGAGATCAAGGCTGCACGATTGGACGAATTTGCACTTCATTTGCACCACTTTCCTGTTGAATGCGAATAACATGTCTTTGAACTTGTGTGGATTTGCATTCTGGCTTGTCAGTCCCTCTTTATTTTTCTTATTGCTTCTGAATTAAGCATAATACTATTGGTTGATATTTTGAGATTCCTATGGGACTTGTGTGTTATGTTTCCACTTGTTTTGAGTGTTAATATAAGTCTTTCGCTGATGTTTTCTTTCACTCTGTATAAAACAGAAATTCATTAATGTATGAATATGCTCCAACCTTTAAATAGCATATAAAGCAACCAATAAAATTAACAATTAGGTGACTTGAACCTTGTGGGATTCAAATAGGAGCTTGCGAGGGCTTATTTGGGTTTCACAGCGGTAAGAGTCCTAATAGGTTGGGTTTGGATCCTTATAGGGTCCGATTGGATAAAACAAGAATTTTCACTAACTTGATTCCTAAAGATACTCAACCACTCGCATGTGTCTAAACTGACACATCGACATCTGTAACGAGACATACTCTCAGGTCTAATTAAACTCGATCAAACAATCAAATGGACACATTAGCTAATAAAAACGCTGCTGATTGTATCGTACTACTGACTAGGCTTATAAAAGGACAGAATCCCATAATTTCCTAATGTCTTTATAAAAATACTTTCAGAACTATACATGGCATTCATTTTCTAGATTTAGTTTCTCTAGTGAAACCTCCGGTTTTTTAGTTTTTGATTTTGTAAATTGATTTTTAGACTAGAGTTTAATCATGATACCAAATTATAGTGTCTAGACATCATTGATTGTATTATAAAATATAAATATTTTGTTACAAAATATTAAAGATTTCTAATTTTTGATACAAAATAGTTATTAATGATCCTTAATTTATATCCATTTTCATTTGTATCAGTTAATGTTATTTATATTATTACTGATGGATTGAAAATATAAAATGACGAAGAAACTAAAATCCCGAAGCATAGAAACAAAAAGAAAACTAATAAAGTCTATCGAATTCTATTCCTATATAGTAAGATTTTTTGAGTGCTTAAAAGTTTATTATTTGTTGCTTAGTCCGGTTTAAAGAAATATTATCAAATACCAATAATTTCTAGAGATATGAAGATTTTAATTATATATTTTATTTAATTATTTTTATATTTTTATATTTTTATATTTAAACTAATATTTAGTAGCGGAGCAATTATGACCTCCGTTTTCTTGGTTTTTTGATTTATTTTACAAGTGATTCAAATAATTTTATTTAATAAAGATATAGTCACAACAATCTTAGTTAAATAAAAATATTTATAAAAGAAATCACATACAGTATTATAGATATGTGATAATTAAAGCATGTTGATAAATTATGATTTATGTTTATTTGTTTCAAATATATATATATATATATTAAAACATGTTTATAACTTTTGAGGTATCTCGACCTATGATTGATACCAAATTTGATATCCCTAAACTCACCAATGAAAACTTCAAATAATGGAAAGAAAATGTCCTCATCCATTCAAGATGTCTGGATATGGAATATTCCACTAATAAGGATTAAGCTGTATTTGGATGACAACAGCACACAAGATGAAAGAAAAAAACTTCATAAAAAGTTGGAAAGATCAAACAGACTTAGTTTCATGTTTATAAAGAGTAAGCTTCCATCTAGTGTCCATGATTTAATGGATCATTGTAAAAAGGCTCACGAATTATTAGATGCTATCGAGAAACAATTCGTTACCTGAAAGAAGTCTTTGATTAGTACACTTACTATGAAATTCATATCTATAAGGCTCAACTCTACAAAAGGCATAAGGGAATATATGAATAAAATAAGGAATATAGGAAATTGCTTAAAAGCTCTTGATATTAAGATGCTAGATGCTTTCTTGGTACAGTTTATATTAATAGCTCTTCCATCCCAATACAGTTTACTTAAAATCTCTAACCACACACATAAAGATAAATGAGAAATAATTGAATTCTTAACTATTTGTGAAGAATAGGAGGCCAAATTAATATTGAAACTGGGAAAAGAGTGCAATTATGGTAATCGAAAGAAAGAAATCTAGTTAATCCAAATAGGAAGAAAAAAATAAACTACCTCCCCAAACGGATATAAAGAAAGAGTCTAAGTGCTTCTTCTATAAGAAGAAGGGACACTTAAATAAAAACTACATTAAGTATAAGTAATGCTTAGAGTGTGTTTATTTGTTAATATTGTGAAGACAACATAAGCCTGTATAGGGAACCTATATAACCCTTGAGAGCTCTTTGGGTCGGTAGCGAGGCATGAAGACGGCAGACCATAAGGAATAAGGTTGGATAGGGGTATTAATAAATGCGCATCGATTAACCGTTCATGCAAGTTTTTTTTTGGAATCAATTAGGTGGAGCTACCGTCACCTAATGACCTGACATTTTCAGTGGAGTTGGGCTGTAGATAAATGTCAAATCGTATATATAACTGCATATAAGAGATTTTTAAATTGAGATAAATACTAATAAGGTTACCACTGAAAAATCTTAGTCTTATCCAGGGCACGAAAAGACTATATGGGTAAGCCATCTCAAATCATACGATGTGTGGTCCCCTAAGAAAGGATATCATAATTGATTTACTGAATTATGATTAAGTTTCATTATTTTATTTTGGTACAATTACTTTTACAAGATGTTTTAATTCATTTTGATGTCATACCATGTCCCCGACCACTCACATGGCAAGTTCTTACCAAATCGTTACACCATTAGAGAAGGCTTGGTCGTTAATTGAAATCCCATCTGATCTATAATCAGTTACATAAGATAATAAGTTTGTGGTTGTACTGAGTGTTGTGCATGTTCTTCTTTTGGGTTTTCCTATAACATCTACCTGTGCATATTGTTTGCATGGTTGTGGTTGGGTGTGAGTGCTAACCGAACAACACTATTTTACATTACGTTTCTAATGTGTCTTTTTATTGTCATTCCGCTATCAATTATTGTTTAACCTTGTAGACTCATTATGTATGCTGCTTATTAGTAAGCGACATATATAATGGGCCTACAACGAACTGTCGTGCGAAATTTTGGGATTCGGGGCTTGAAATACTAACCCATTCCGCACACATCTCAATTAATCAGAGATCTCATTGATCTCGGCATACATTCAGTAGCCATTCTAATAGATGGCTAGAATAATCTAACCATTATCGCAGGTTAGTATTACAATCACTCCCTCTTTATTAGGGTTTATACTCATACAAAGTGGTATAGGAATATGTAGTAATCTAGGAACACATAGTAATTTGATGTAACACCCAGTAATTTGATTTGCTTGGTGATCAATCCTAGGATAGGCTCATACCATTATATTCTTCAAAGGTTAGAGTGTTGACATTTCTACTCATCCCATAGCCACTATTCCTTCATTCAACTAGGGTTAGTGTCACAATAATTAATCGTTCTCATAGTTTTCATTCTCTTAAGGTTAGTATATTGTTGACTAACCCTCCCTTAATCTTTATTTATTTCTGATATACATTTCTAGGCTCCTAAACTTTCCCTGTAAGTTCCACGGTTGCCCTCAGATTCAATCTGAATAATTTCCGTATTTTCTCTTAATTATCAAAATTTTTTTCTAATTTCTATACCCATCAAATCACATAAAAATCATTCAAACTTTACATCATCAGACTCATCATAATTTTCTCTATTTTTTAATTTTTTAATATTTTTTCTCAATTTATTTCTAATTTTTCTGATTTAAATTTATTTTCTAATAATTTTTATTTTCTTGTCAAAGTCAACATGACATATGCACTTTGTAACACGGCCATGTGCTTACCAGATTCGACCCGATCTCCACCCAGAACCAAACCAGAACCAAGTCACCAAACCGATACCGGATGGCATATCATTCACATCAAGCATAGATAACATGTCGTTCGTCTTCCTCGAGACTTGTCGTCCATATTGGTTGGGTAAGCTTGGTTCTAGTTTAATTTTGAGTTGGTACTGGGCCAAATCTGGTATAAATGTGGTAGTCTCATAGAGTGACAAGTGTCATGTTAACTTTGACCAAAATTTGAAAAATGGTAGAAATCGTTTAAAAATCAGGAAAAATAGAAATAAATTGTGGAAAAACATGAAAAAATTCTAATAAATAGAGAAAATTATGAGAAATCCGATGATGTAAAGTTTTGTTGAGCTTGATGAGTTTTGATAGGTACAAAATATAGTATAATTTTCTGGAATTTTAGGAAAAAATACCAAAATTACCCGGATTAAAACCGAGGGTGATCGTTGGGTTCCTAGGATAGGTTTGAGGACCTAGAATTGATTATTATGAGATTATTAGGATTTTTTTGATGATATTAAGGATTGAATTGCGATTATATGTGTGGGTCGCAATAAGAGGATCAGGAATCCAGATTAGATTCAATAAGAGAATTGGGATGATAAAACCGTGAGTAGAAAATTTAATTTTAAATTCCCATCGTTTTAGATGAATTTGAATTTTTTTTACATGATGCATGATATCCATGAATCGTTTGCACATTTAAATGCATGATCATGAGGAAATTCCTTAAATCATGGCAAAGCATGATTTCATGCATTTGATTCGATTGATACGTGCTTCTATTGTTACATTCTAAATCGTAATTGAGTATTTGGGATGTGATTGAAATATTAACAATGTCGGGAATGACAGTATTAAACTCCCGAGTGGGAATCATAGAAAAAAAACTTAATCGCAAGGTCATACGAATGGACCTCGTGCTAACTTAATCGCATGACAGTATTAAAATGACAGTTCTTAAGGTCATACGAGAAGAGTAGTGAACCTCGTGCTGGAAAAGTGTAACACGGGAGGAATTAAGATAATAATTAAAAAAGAAATAAATTGAGAATAATAAGGAATTAAATTCCTATTTATAAATTTCCTAATCTAATGATTATGAAAATATCCTAACAATGTCTCGTATGACTAACTGATCATACAAAAGAATACTAATTGTGCTAAGTTTATATCACAGTCGTATAAGAAAATGAAATTCAATATAAGAGAAAAGCAATTCATAGAGAGTCGACCCAACCAAGGAAGATCAATAAAATTTTATTAAGAATTTATCTAAGCTCTAGTGAAGAACAAATCGAGAGGCTATTAAATAGAAATTACAAAAGGGCAAATTGAAGAAATTATAAAGCTATGAGTAATTAAGAATAAACGGCAAAAATGAATGGTGACCCGGGAATAATTATACAAAGGATTAAAAAAACGTTTGTTAGTGATCTACTAGTTTAAACAACATAAAAGTTATGAGAAGAACTAATTAAGGTCATTCTAACCTTAGGGGAATGAAAAGGAATAACAGCTATGAAATTAGTCGACTGACAAGTGTCCTAACATTTAAAGAATATAGCATAAGAATCTATACTGGGATTGATCACCACAGCATATAAGGTACTAATTGTTACCTTAGATTACTACGTGTTCCCAGATTACTACATGTTCAAATTACTGAGACTTATCAAATTACTATGTGTGATTTTAAATCCGGGTATAGAGTGAGAGAGAGAGAGGCTGTATTATCAACTTGCAATAAAGGTTGACTATATTAGCCATCTATAAGAATGACTATCAATTGTGTACTGAGATCTATAAGATCTCTATTTATTTGTGATGTGTGTGATATATGTTGATATTTCTTGAGTGTGACTCTAATGACGAGGTCTTTCATTGTATGTTGTAATTTCATGTGGCCTTGCTTTGCTATGATTTGTCATTGATGCATTGTTAAGTCATTCGATTGAAAAATACAAAATCTTGTTTTAGTTTTAAAAGAATTCATAAAGGAAAAGGTCCACTCACCTGGTTGCCATGCTAGTGCTTAATAGGTTTTCCCGAGTTAGAGCCAAAGAACCGGCTTCGCCCCAGATCACAGACTCTCTGTTTGAGTATGCGTTATAAGGTATGATCGAGGATTCGGATTGGCACTTGTGGACTAAATCCAAGTGACATATTGTGTGTGTATGTATTGTAAATTGGGATCCCATACTATGTTGATAATTAAACTGATATTTGGTTCAAATCTCGCATGATGTAAATTCCACATGTCTATTTTTTTTATTATGGTTTCTTAGTCTTGGAATTGCTTTCGAGGACACATCATGCTTTTAAAATATAAAATATAAAATTTAAATTGGTTTCGTTCTCGCCTTGTATGATTATTGTATACTCTTAGGATGGCCTTCTAAGTTGGTATAATAATTATATGGTGCGTCTTGGTGGATTCTGGGTCATGACACCCAAGCTCCCTAAATCACACAATTGGATTTCTCAGCCCATAAAAATACTCCACAACTCACAAATCAATTTTCCTAAGCAACAGAAACAACCAAAATTGACATTTCAATCAAAATCTAAAATCTCCTGAAATTACTGAAAATGCCACTTAAATCGAAAACGTTCATCCATGGATTAAGGGGCGTTTTTGAACAAAACCACTAAACTAGATTAGAAACATCGACAACAAACTTAAAGAACCAAAAATCGACAATGAAAATGGAGAATTAGAGCACTTACCATGAAATCCCAAAAAATTCCCTAACACAACGGATTGATTCCAGCTCCTCGATCGGAAACTAGCATTGGAAATCAGTCAAAAAAGATTAGGAATGTGTTTCAGGATGAAACCCAGTGGTTTTTGACAAACAAAAACTGAAGGAAAATGAACATGTTCTTTAGAGAGGGAGGGCATGAGAGAGAGAAAGGGAAAATGGGTAGGTTATTGTAGTTCCAACACTTCAAAAAATTCTATTTGTTGGGTCGGGCTGGGTATTTACACCATGGGCTTAAAATCTGGGATAAACCCAAATGAAGCATTTTAAATGTCTAATATGCTCTGAATAGTCCAAAATGGGTTAAAATAATTAGTTAGGTTAAAAAATGGTAATATATCAAACGGGCCCAAAATGGGTTTTTTAGCCTAAAGGCCTACGGTCACTCAAAACGGACCCAAAACTGGTCCAAATTGATTTGCACTGACTTAAACCTCGATATTCGACCTAGAGCACTCGTTAAGACATTTAGACGCACAACTAGGCTTTCTATGACTGTGTCCACCCTAAAGGGTCAACTATGTGGTCAACGGTCAACTCTAGGGCAAATTGGTCAACCTTGGTCATACTAGTCAACTACTCTCAAAAGATCAAAATCAGACACCGCCACTGTACGCTCATGCTGACTAAGCACTCAAAGGGAGAAGGTCTCGTACTTAATATGAGATGCAAGTTATAAAAACAAACCCTTTTTATTTATTTTACAACCCATGATCCCATAAGCCACCTATATAGGATAAGATCCTCGACTATTTAATACGTAGAGCAGTAGAATACTTGTCGTTCTTCTCGTAATACCTTCAATCTTTATCCTCTAGTTCCGATACCTTGAGTAAACTTAGCATGGCAAACCAGATGAGTGGACCCTCCCGCAACAAAACCCAACAAAAATCAAGCCAATTAACCAATTAGATCACAAGATCTAACCTAATGAAATTTCAAAACTTACCAATCAAAGAACTTGTTAGAAGGAGTGTAAATACCATCAGAATCTACTCAATTCATACAACAAATGATTCGGGAGAAAGAATCGCCTCATATGAACCAAAAATCCCCAAGCTTCAAATCCTAGAATAAGAATACCCGATCTGGGTATTTTCTCTGAATATATTAGTCGGAGTCAGTGGGTGACTGGATATGGCCAAACCAGCACCCAACTCTACATGAAACGGTGTTGTTTCATCCTTTATGAAACGACAATGTTTGTGAGACCTTAATCCTTTTCTTGATAGATGTCTTAGAGGTCTAGGTATCGGTGCAGCTGAAATATCCATTTTTCCCTTGAAGAAATGGATGTGTGGTGGCCAAAAATAGTTTTGATGGTTCTTTCCTATTTTGTGGTAGGATTGAGTGCCTATTTCAGTTATATCTTGTGTATTTTATTTACTAATTGTATTATGATATGATTAAGGATACCCTGATATGATGTTGCTATGCTTTGCACTTGCTAATGTGTGCTTGAACTTGTTTGTTGTGTCAGGATCCTCTTTTTTGGTAGCCATTCGGGGTAAGTGACTGATACTCCTAGGGAGACGAGAGGTACTTACTGGTATGGGTGGCAATCCCCAGCAAGTGCACAATAGACGCCTACTCCTTGTGTGGCTAGAAGCCTATTCCTTGAGTGGCTAGTTGCCTTGTCCTTCTATGGTAAGATGTCCTTCTCCTTGTGTGGTATAATGGATAGGCTTGATGATTAGATTGTTTGCTAACCATTTATCCTTTTTGCAGCTAAGCCTTGGACAACATAGGTGGAAGCGGATAGCCATTCAATTGTACAAATCAAATGATAAATTACCTACCTATGTACTTCTGGTTTCAAAAGTGTTCATAGTCCTCGCAACACTTAGTGTTTTCGGCCCTACCCTCATTGTGGTTTTTTTTTTATGTTTGTTTGACATTCCTTTAGTAGTGTATGCGAAACTGATATTGATTAGGAGATGATTGTTTACATTTCTGTAGATCTTATGATGCTATGACCCAACTAAGATTCTTGTATTCTTATCCCATTGTTTTTCCTCTTTTTCAGGTTTAGGTACATCTTCTACCAATGGTACTAGGTTGTGAGATCAAGGCTGTACAGCGGGACGATATTGTTTCACATTTTCATGCCTTCTTCTTGCTAGATTGATTGCCTATATACCTTGATACATGCTTGCTTGATTGGACTCCTTTCTGGTTTTATAATTCTCTTATTTTTCTCCTAATTTCCGAAACATGTTTCGGACTGTTTGCTGGATTTTGAGACCCCTTTGGGACTTGTGTGTTGGTTCCTTTGATTATTTATAAAAATTTATGTTGATGGTTATTATTCACTCTGTATGATATCATATTGTATGTCTAATGTTAAACATGCTCCAACCTTTAAAAGTATAAGAATGAACTTTAAAATTCGTAATTAGTGTGACTTGAACCTTGTGGGATTCAGATACGTCCTTGGAAGGGCTTGTTTGGATTTCAAGGCGGTAAGGATCCTAATAGGTTGGATTTGGGTCTTTACAGGTTTGGTAGCGGAGCATGGTTTAGGAAACATAATTGCATAAATTTGATTGATTATATGCTAATATGTTTTCTAGTTTTGTGCTTATAGGTACCTGCACACACACAGACACACCTTTAGATGCTAATGTCGATTGTGTTCCTAATGTCAAATGCTTGGTTTGTAGTATTTAAATGCTATAATTAATTTTGTGGTTTACTGTGTGTTTTTATGAGTTCCTACATGTGATTATATGTTGTATACCTGAATGTGTTATGATGTGTTTTGATAAATATTTTTTTGTGTTTCCTTGTCTTAAAATATGTGAATGCCGAATACATATATATGTTTTAATCTGTTGCCGAGTATCCCCCTATGTCTGTATGCTGAGACTTGTATGCATCTCTTGTGATTTGTTTCAGTATATGAATATCTTCCAGTGTACGCCTCTCTACCAGGTATCATTTCTTTCCTTAGTTTAGTATTTGGGTTGTGTATTAAGTGACCTCGTGTGTTTGTTTAGTATGGCGAGATCTATTTGGACATGTACTCCTTCTAGGGCTTGTCGAGGTAGGAATGAATCTCAAGCAGGACAGCAACCGAATGAGCAGAGCGAGCCGATTGCACAGATCGAGCAAGGTGGGCAAGCTGAGCCTGAAAATCAGGTTGAGCAACCAGAAAACTAACCCTAACCTGAAGTTTCACCCGCACTTGCAGCCCCAGCTGCACCAGCCATGGATCTTATAATGCTACAGATACTGTATGTGATGCAAGGAATTGCTGCAAACCAGCAACGATTAGAGGCCTAAATTCTGAATGCTCCTGCACCTCCTGAGAAAGATCCTATTCCTCCTGTTGCTCCAGTTCAGCCGGTTGATCCTAAATAGGCTGAAAGACTTTCAGTGGTGATTACCAAATTGCTAAAGGACGCCCGTTAATTGGAATGCAAGGATTTCTGCGGTTTAGCAGGTGCTACTGCAGTTCATGAGTTGATTGATACCATATGTCGTGTACCCTTGTTTTTGTATATTTCAAATGATGATAAAGTTGCCATCACCACATTCCTACTTGAGGGAGAAGCCCTCGCATGGTGAACAACTGTAAGTATGCCGTTTGGAGATCGTCTACCTTATTGGGATGAGTTCATACATGAATTTAATGAAAGGTTCTACACTTAGTACCATATGAGTGAGCAGCGACAAGCTTTCTACAAACTTGAGCAAGGTATCTGTTCGGTGCTAGAGTATGAGAAAGAATTGAGGGAGCTGTCCCATTTTGCACCAGAAGAGGATTGCCCCTTGTCAGCTTGAGAGGCAATTCCAAGATGGACTGAGTACCGAGCTCAAAACCATTATGGGCATGACACCTGTATAAAATTTACAAGAGTTGATCGTTGCTGCCTTCGAAGCTGAGAAGATTGTGCAAAACAAGAAACCTCCTACAACAAATAATGGTGGTTCATTCCGACGTAGTTCAACCATCGTAAGGGACCCTATACTTTGAGGTCATGTCCTCTGAAGAACAATAGCAATGGAGGTAATTTCAGGAAGAATTGTTCTGGTTACAATCCTAATTCTAATGGATCCACATGGAGTTCACAGCCACGACAATGCTAAAACTGTGAAGAAATGGACCATATTCAAAGGGAGTGCCTTAAACCAAGACCTATTATAGGCGCACCAAATGCAAACTAAGCTGGGTATGCCAATCCCATTAAACCACTAGCCCATACACTTGGAGGAGCACCTAGCGAATCTACAAGTGAGACGTAACCCAGGCCCATGAGATTGTTCACTTTGACTGATGCCGAAGCAAGCGCAGATGTGGTGACATATACTATTTCAGTCTTTTCTCAAAATGCTAAAGTGTTATTAGATCCAAGAGTGAATAGATCATTTGTGAGTCGAAGGACAACACTTAGCTCAGATCGGCCTTTGGGAGAGTAATTGACTTGTGATATAGTCTATATCAGTTGTGTTGTACGTATGGGTTCTATTGTGCTCGAAGTGGACTTCATTCCATTGGATATCCGAGAGCTGGTTGTGATCTTAGGCATGGATTGTCTAGCAAAATATCAAGCCCGAATGGAGAGTTTTACCAAGCGTGTGTGGTTCAGCCTTCTAGATGGTTCCGAATTTTCTTATTAAGGTGATAGGCGAGTTGTTCCAATTTTCATGATTTCCTGGATCGATGTAAAGCGATTGATCAGAAAAGGATGTACTGCGTACCTCATGCATGTGCATGACATTTCCAAAGAGTCTTTAGATCTGAATTTTGTTCCTATAGTTCGCGAGTTCCCGGATGTGTTTCTAGAAGATGTAGTTAATTTGCAACCAGCAAGAGAAGTGGAATTCAGCAATGAATTAGTGCCGGGTACGAATATAATTTCCATTCCTTCATATCGTATGGCTCTTGCGGAAATAAAGGAATTGAAGATGCAATTGGAAGATTTGCTAGATCATGGTTTCATCCAACCCAGTGTCTCACCTTGGGGAGCACCTGTCTTGTTTGTGAAGAAGAAAGATGGTTCGCTGCAATTGTGCATCGATTATCGGAAGTTGAATTGTGAGACTGTGAAGGACAAGTATCTTCTGTCGCGAATTGATGACTTGTTCGACCAGCTTCAAGGTGTAGCCATGATTTCCAAAATTGATCTTAGATCGGGATACTGTGAGTTGCGTGTTCATGAAACTGATATTCCGAAGACTACATTCAGATCTCAATATGGGCACTATGAATTTCTGGTTATACCATTCGGTATCACCAATGCTCTAGCAGTATTCATGGACTTGATGAATAGAGTATTCCAAGAGTTCTTAGACAGATTCGTGATAGTCTTCATCGACGACATTCTGATTTACTCAAAATCTGAAGAAGAGCATGATGAACACTTGAGGATCTTACTCAAAATTCTGAGAGATCTGCAGCTGTTTGCAAAGTACTCCAAATGCGAATTCTGGTTACATGAGGTTGGTTTCCTTGGCCACGTTGTTTCTACTCGTGGCGTTCTTGTTGATCCAAAGAAGATTGCAGCCGTTGTTGCTTGGGAACTCTCGCAGACTATATTTGAAGTTCATAATTTTCTTGGCCTAGTCGGATACTACCGTCACTTTATGGAGAATTTCTCATTGCTTGCAGGAACTTTAATGAAATTGACGTGCAAAGGAGAGCTGTTTATGTGGACTGAGAAATGTCAGAAAATATTTGATGAATTGAAGACCAGATTGGTTACCATAGCTATCATTACTTTTGCTGATCAGTGGAAAAGAATATATTGTCTACAACGATGCGTCGAAATCTGTCCTTGGATGTGTGCTGATACAAGATGGGAAATTCATTGCCTATGCTTCCTGATAGTTGTGTCCGTATGAGATAAACTACTCTACGCATGATTTGGAGCTTGCAGCCATAGTATTTGCATTTAAGATATGGTGTTACTACCTGCACGACGACATATGCAAAATCTTCACTGATCACGAAAGCTTAAAGTATCTCCTTACCTAGAAAGAATTGAATATGAGACAACGAAGATGGGTGGAGCTGATTAAAGAATGTGATTTGATCATTGAGTATCATCCTGGAAAAGTAAATGTTGTTGCTGATGCCTTAAGCTAGAAGAGCCATTCTTTTTCTTCCTCCTCTTTTCTAGCCAATGTACATGCATACTACATGCCTATGTTGCTGGATTTGAGAGCTACGTGTGCGCATCTTGCCAGTGATTTTTTGGTTCATTGTTGGCCCGTATTTAATTCAAGCCTAGTCTATTGAAAGAGATCCAAAATCAGCATCAAAGACCCGCGGGTTTACTTCAGTCACTTCCGATTCCAGAATGAAAGTGTGAGCATGCCATGATGGACTTTGTGATTGGTTGGCCAAGATCTCAACGAGGATTCGATGCTATTTGGGTGATTGTGGATTGATTGACGAAATCTGCACACTTCCTTCTTGTTCGTGTTAGAGACATCCCCAAGAAATTGGTTGTTCGTTATTTGGACGAGATTGTTTGACTGCAGGGAGTGCCAGTTTTCATTGTTTTTGATCGTGATCCCCGTTTCACTTCACGATTTTGGGGAGAAGTTTCAGAATACATTGGGTTCGAGACTGAATTTCAGTATAGCTTTTCATCCCAAAATTGATGGTCAATCTAAAAGAATGATTCAGACCGTTGAAGATATGTTGCGTACATGTGTGATGGATCGAAATATCAGTTGAGATCGATGTCTTCCTTTGGAAGAATTTTCTTACAACAATAGTTTTCATGTAAGCAATGGAATGGCCCCTTATGAAGCATTATATGAGAGACGTTGCAGAACTTCAATTTGCTGGAATGAAGTAGGCGAGAGACGCCTAGATAATCCAGAGTTGATTGATCAAGCAATAGAACAATTGAATCTGATTCGACAAAGGCTGAGGATGGGGCAAGATCGATAGGAAAACTATGCTGATAACCAACGAAGAGAGCTGGAATTTGCAGTTGGTGACAAAGGGTTTCTGAAAGTTGCCCCGTGGAAAGGTGTCCTTCGTTTTCAACAGTGAGGAAAGCTAACGCCTCGTTATATTGTTTCGTATGATATTGTTGGGAGAATTGGCCTAGTTGCATATCGACTTGCCTTGTCCCCAAATATGAAGAGAATTCATAACATGTTTCACGTTTCGATGTGGAGAAAATATGTTCGAGATCTGGTAATGTGCTTGAAGAACCACTAGTTGAGGATGCTGATGACCTATCCTAACCTGTACAACCAGTTGCCATACAAGACCTGTCCGGTCGTCAGCATCATAGTCGAAGCATGCCTATGGTTCGAGTTGTTTAGCATAATGGCCAAGTTGAGGAGCAATCTTGGGAGACTGAGGAATCAATGTAAGTGAGATTTCCTCACCTGTTTTCTTAGGTACTTGTGCTGAAATTTCGAGAACAAAATTTTTATAAGGAGGGGAGGATGTGAGACACTGATCCTTTCCTTGATAGATATCCTAGAGGTCAAGGTACCAGTTCAACTGAAATGATCATTTTACCCTTGAAAAATAGATGTGTGGTGGCTAGAAATGGTTTTGATGGTTCTTTCCTATTTTGATTAATTTCATTTCCTTCCTATTTCATTTCATTTCTATTCCATTTCTATCTTATATGGTTTCTTTTATATTCTTAAGAGATAATTCCGGACTTAATTCCTAAGCATTATCTTTTTATATCTAGCCTTAAAAGTAGGGAAAATTAATCTCCTAAAGACTCTATAAATACCCTAGCCAACTATCCTCTTGAACATACCAAAAAAATCCCTTATTATTCCCAAAATTAAACCCTCTTCTTCTCCATAAGTGTCGATTTTTCTTCCCTAGCAAAAATTACTTGATATTCATCAAATTTTTGCATATAATAGCTTGTTGGAATTTTATCTTGTATCTTATTATCTTTGGTTTCATCATCAGAAGGTTAGATTTTCTATTTTAATTTTTATTCCTTAAATTTCTAAGGATGTGTGCCAAAATCTGTTTTTCTCTTTCTTGTTGGTTTCTGTTTCTTTTCATCTTTATCGTTTGAACGTTTAGTATCTATTCTTGTTATAATATCACGAAATAAGCCCTTGTATCCTTCCATATACAAAAATCGGTATGCCCTATTTCTAAACCTATGTTTGCTGAAATTTGATCAAATAACTTGTCTATTGGTTTTAGATCTTGTTCTTTTTAATCATTTGAGTAATTGGCACCTATTCCTTTCTTATATTTATGAAATCACAACCTTTAACCTCTCTAATGTTGTAATCAAATATACCCTATTAAGACCTATGTGTGCCGAAATTTATACTATGAATTGGGTTGAATAATCATGTTGATTCTTGTTGTGTTCTTGGCTTTCACATCACACATCCAAGGGGAGGTACTAGCTATATCTAATCTCAGGTTTTTGGTAGGATTGGTGAGTGGAATTGGTAAAGAATTAGGACGTTTATTTGGTTCCTGAATATGTATGCTTAGTGTGATATTGTCTTTACCTTATGTGTGCTTAGGTGGTTCAGATCCTCTTGATAAAGGCAACAGACTAGTTACTTGTTTAGGCATAAGAGAGGTAAGATCAATGCCTCATCGGTTTTCCAGAGATCCTTTTGCTTGTTTGATGATTCGGTTTGTTTTCCTTGATATGCTCATGCTTGTGGTTTGGTATGCATGTTTGCGGTTTGGTTTGTGATACTATAGACAAATTGTGGATCCCTATGCTAAGATTGAGTGCCTATTTCAGTTATATCTTGTGTATTTGAGTTGCTGATTGTATTATGATATGATTAAGGATGCCCTGCTGTGTTGTTTTGCCTTGAACTTGCTTGTGTGTGCTTGTACTTGTTTGTTGTGTCAGGATCCTCTTTTTGGTGGCCATTCGGGGTAAATGACTGATGCTCCTATGGAAAGGAGAGGTACTTACTGGTATGGGAGTCACATGGGTGGCAATCCCTAGCAAGTGCACGCTGGATGTCTAGTCCTTGTGTGATTCGAAGCCTAGTCCTTGTATCGAGTTATTTTTTCCTTATGTTGCAAGATGCACTTATCCTTGTATGGTTTGGATGCCCTACATGACTTGGATTCCTTGTCCTTGCATGGCAAGATTGATTCAGAGGATTAATTACCTACCTATGTATTTCTGGTTTCAGAGGTGTTGTTAGTCCTCCTAACATTTAGTGTTTTCAGCCTTATCCTTATTGTGCTTGTTTATGTTTGTTTGACATCTCTTTAGTAGTGTATGCGAATTTGATGTTGATTGGGAGATGATTGTTTAAATTTCTACAGATCTTATGATGTTGTGACCCTGCTGAGATTCCTGTAATCTCATCCCGTTGTTTTTTCCCTTTTCCAGACTTAGGTACATCTTCTACCAATGGTATTGGGGTGCAAGATCAAGGCTATACAGCGGGACGATATTGCATCACATTCGCATGCCTCATTTCTTGCTGCATTGATTGCGCATATACCTTGATTCATGCTTGCTTGATTGGACTACTTTCTGATTTTATGATTCTCTGATTTTCCTCCCAATTTCTGAAACATGTTTGGGATTGTTTGCTAGATTTTGAGACTTCTTTGGGACTTGTGTGTTATGATTCCTTTGATTATTTATAAAGACTTGTGCTGATGGTTTTTATTCACTCCATATGATACCAGATTGTAAGTCTAATGTTAAACATGCTTCAACCTTTAAAAGTATAAGAATAAACTTTAAAATTCATAATTAGTATGACTTGAGTCTTGTGGGGTTCAGATATGTCCTTGGAAGGGTTTGTTTGGGTTTCACGGCGGTAAGAGTCCTAATAGGTTGGGTTTGGGTCCTTACACCATTTCACACTAATGGCCATTCTAATTATTTTACAAAACGACGTCATTTAGGAACTTCCCAAAACGACATCGTATCGGGTTTATATCCCTATTTAACTAATTCAAAAATAAAATAATAATAATTTATTCAAAAATCATATTAAATTTATAAAAATCATTAAAAATAATAAAGAAATAAAAAAATACTAAAAAAATTTCTACATGCTTCTTTGATAAATATATAATTTAAAATAATTTTTATAAAATTTCAGAAAATAAAATATAATGTAGTATAAGACCTCCAAAAACTCAAATAATTCATACCTCAAATTTACCAAAATTTAAACCTATCTAAGGTCTTTAAATCACCCCTCATCATCTAAGACTACTCAATTCTAATTTATGATTATTAATACTCATATAAAAGGTACATCAAATAATTATTAAATATAATACGGTATTGTGACATTCCCATAAACTGACTATACGACACATACGGGTCGACTAGACACTGGGTCCGAGGACAATACATCAATTGAATATTCCCTATCGTACGTCATTTAGCTTAATTAAAGTCTCCAATAATCTAAATTCTCACTCCTACCCTCCTTATAAAAGGTTTTGTCCCCAAAACATGTTAGGACTAATGTAAAAGAAAAATAAGGTAGGATACTTGTGCGCAACTCGATTTTTAAATAGATGTGGCAATTAGGTTCTCATATGAGCCTTGGGCTCCCACATTTTCTCCTCACACTGACTATTCCTCTATAAAACTCTAACCATAGGTATCGTCTTATTCCTAAGAATTCTTTTGCTACCTCCATCGACGGTATGTCTATCATATGGTCCGGGTCTACAATATACTTTCAAAGCATAGACACATGAAAAACATTATGTATCCTCTACAATTAGTCAGGTACCCTTAGTCTATAAGCCACTGGTCCCACTCTCTCAACAATGTCATAAGGACCAATGTATCGAGATGGAAGCTTACCTCTCCTTTCAAATCGAATGATTCCTCTCCACGGTGCTACTCTTAGAAACACAAAGTCACCAACTTCAAACTCTAATAGTCTACGTCATACATTGGCATAGACTTCGAACTAATTTCACCTTGTACAAGGTAAAATCTAGTAACTCGGCTCCTTTTAAACTTCTTTCCCCGACTTCTAACCAACATAAGGGTGTTCAACAAGCTTTTTCCAAAAAGAGCTTTGTACGATGCCATTCCCATACTCCCCTAGTAACTGTTGTTACACGCAAATTCTGCCAACGACAGGTATCGGTCCCAATTTCCTTGAAATTCCAATACACAAGCTTGCAACATATCCTCCAAAATTTGAATAGTTCTATTAGATTGTCCATCTGTTTGAGGATGAAATATAATACTAAAAGTAAGCTGCATACCAAGAGCTGCTTATAACTTATCCCAAAATCATGAAGTGAAACGAGGATCTCTATTTGATCTGATGGATACCGTCACTTCATGTAGTCAAAACATTTCTCGTATGTATGACTCAGCCAATTGTTACAAAGTATCGCTCACCTTCATAGATAGAAAGTGTGCACTCTTAGTTAGCTGAATGATAACCCATATTACATCTGATCCTTTCTAGGCATGTGGTAATCCACTGAAAAAATCCATTATCAACTGTTCTCATTTTTGTGAGATCGAGACTCTTTCAGGCTATTTGGGCTGGAGGCTCAATCAACTTTTTGATGATGAAATTAATAGGCTTTGAATGATAGCCCAGATTTATTACGAATTTGATGGATTCTTTGAGGGTTTGTGAAGGATGATCGGAATTTATTCGATGACTTTATCGATTAGGGCCATTATATACTTTTCGGGTCCATATAATATGCTTGTAGCTTTAAGATATTTATATATGCTTTCGATGAGTCATTGTGACCCATATATGTTGATTTGAGGTTTTGACTCCGAAAAAGGAACGTTAGAGTGAGTTTTCTTGGAAAACAAAATCTATGGGTGTTTTGGTTATTTCAGTATCTGGTATCCGTTAGGCTTAGAAATATGAGCTTTGCGATATGTTTACTATTGAAATATACATTATTCATTCTTAAAGGACTGTCTATGATGCTATAATCGATTGAGGATATTTTCAGAAATTCTTATGAGTAACGAAAAATTAATCTCATTTAAGTATTTTGTGGATGAAAATTTATACGATGAGTTTTAATGATTGTTTTGATGTTTTAAGACTTTAGGAAGGTCTATTGGTCAATTATAAGGACTGAGAAATTTTCGAATGAATAATTTTAGTTATTATGATTTTTTTAAGGTAAATTATGGGGTATTTAATTTTTAGTAAATTTTAAACTAATGAGAAAAGAATTTTTGAGTTTTAGTGGATGGCAATGTTCATAAGGAATGTATAGAAATTTTTGGGGTATCTTTTTGATAAATTTTGTATTTATTACAAATTGATTATTTTAGAAATAGAAAATGACAATTTTTATTTATTAATATTAATTATTATATTATTAAAAAATATATAAGTAAAACGACAGGAATATGTGTCGTTTTGACCAGGGTTGGTCAAAACGACAAAAACCTCTATTGTTTTGGCAACAAAGGGGATAGTCATTTCGTTAAATGACACTATTTTGAGCCAGGCCCGAACAACGTCATTCCTTTCCCAGCACCGGCTGTCGTCTAGCTTTCTCATTGTCCATCCCATTCTCTAGTCAACCTACTGGATAAAATCCAGTTTTGTCAGATCATCAATTCAGAATACTCCAAGCTTAAAAAACACCCTACCGAGTTACCCTTGTCCCGACGAACTTTCCCGAACCTCTCTTGATGTGTTTTCGTGTGGGATTTGCAAGTGTTAGGTAAGTTTTTAGAGCTTATGGGTTTTGATTTTTGAACACTGGTTGAGAGTGGATTAAGGCACGAAATATCATGTTTTTAGTAAGGTTAGGTTTGGGATGGTTTTAATCTATGTTTTAGTGTAAATGAAATTGAGTTTTTGAGTGTATTGTAGGTTTCAGGTTTTCTGGAAAATTAGTTTCCATAGTTGTAGAGTTACTGTTCACACAGGTTGGAGGTTGAAGATTACTGCTGCAAATGATAGGTCGTTTGCTTTCAGCACCGTGTGACAAGTCGTCTATAGACACACGGGATAGGTAACACCGTAGTCTGAGGCTTAGACGACGTGGCACGCGGGTAGTGCAACATGTGTCACAAACCTGTAGGTTCGAAGGCTGGTTCGGCTGCATCCAAGAGATGACAAATGGTGCGTTCTACTTGGTTGAAATTAAAATAATTTCAGAAAATAAAAAAAAGGACTAAAATGGTAAAAAATAAAGAAAAAGTAAGAAAATAAGAAAAATTCGGAAATAATTATAAAAAAAATACTAGATTGAATGAGAAATCTAGTGGTACCAAAAATATTCAATTTGGAGTTGATTTGATAGCTCAAATAAATCCTTCAAGTTTCAAAAATATAGGGAAAAATACAAAAATTTCCCATTTTGGTTTATATTGATATAGGGTAGGAACATGCTGATTAAAGTGGCTAGATGCATAATTTTATGTGTTATTATGTCTTAAGTATGATTTGTAAAGATATTGGTTATAATCGTACGTAGGTGGATACCTACAAATGCTAGGACTTCGAGGAATCAATCCGACAAGTCATCAATGTGTGTGTGGGTTTCAAAACCCGTGAGTGGACGAAATTTTTTATTATTTCGATTATGACCATGAATTATCGCATCACGGCTATTGAAGATAATAACTAAATAATTAGAAATAATGCATGTGCTATTACAATGCATGAGATTTGTCATGTTGCTTGCCATGTTGGTCCTTAAAATGCATGTTAAGCTATGAATTGCCATGCTAAGGTATGATGTGTGAATGGCATAATTTTTCTTTGCTATGTGTCATATCGTAATGCATGTAATACATTAAATATATTTAAGTATGATTTATGCAAAGCATGGAAGTCACATAGAGTAACCAATGCAACTTTTGAGAGCTCTTCGGGTCCGCGAATGAGGTATGGAGATGCTAAATATGAAGTTATAAGGTGGGATAGGGACTACACGAGCAAGTCAACAGACAATAGACAAAATCCTACAGAGTGGATACCGATTAGGTGGAACTACCATCACCTAACAGCTCGGCATCACCAATGGTTTTGGGCAATGGTAAGGGATAACAAAGGTAAGCGTGAAGTTCCACTAATGAGTCCCAGTCCTACTCTTGGTGCTCGATGGAGTATGAGTTAACGCCAAGCCCACTCATGGTCTCATTGTTCATGAATTTATGATACGTGCTGATTGTGAATTGTTGATACATTCGTATACCGGTGTGCCCAGTACTGTTGTGTGTGTGTAAGTGTTGTGGTATATGTGTTTCCCATCTGCTCACTTGGCAGGTTTCAGCCAGATCTATTGATCTGAATTCGAACAGGATTGGATATGATTGAGTATAATTGTGACATCCCTTCGAATAGAAAGGTAGTCGAGGGCTTAAAGAATTCGACGTTAGGATTGCCTTATGGATTCTAGTATACGTAGTACATGATATGAATTCTCTTAGTTCATATGCATAATATTTAGTAACCAATGAGCCTTGATTAATCATAGAAGATATGTAAATCATATAATTATTTACTGAAATATGAGTAACTAGAATCCATAAGGGTTCATTGGTTAATCATAGACATATGTAAATCCATAAGATTGGTCGATATATAGAGATTGAAATGAAAAATCACCAAGATGAGGTAAACAATGAGACATCATTGAGTTTACTGAATATAAGTTGATTGAAAGTAAAGTTAAAAGTGGAGTAACACAGTGGAAGCATGGTGATCTCAGGTGTAAGTTGTTAAATTTTGTTTATGAGATTGTGAATAGTTGTTGTTGTATGGCATAATTTGAGATATAAATGTGATAGTGATAGACTAATGGATGAAGAGAATGCAGTTAAATACTGCATTCTAGTTTGAGATTGAAATCGGTATAGAAGTTTAATCGATAAGCGAGACTATCAGGTTATTAGACAGTACTTGCTATCTATGTCATGTGTATAAGATTAATGTTATGCGATTGGACAGAATACATAATTAAATTTTTGTGTGATTGGTGAGATTATCATCTAGTAATGATTTTATGAGTATGGCAGTGTGTTAATCATTTGACATTTTAATTGCAATTGTTAAATAATGAATTACACTATGTGGAATGATGAGAAATAGATTACTAAAATGTCTTGGTTTGCGGTTAAAGCATTTGATATAATGCCACGCATATGCCTTTGATAGCTGATATGGTTTGAAATATAGTCGATGTAATGGTTGTAGTGGAGTTGGAGGATGAAACATATAAGGTAGGATACTGGATTAGTTGATGTGTAATAATTTTGTTTCATTAAGAGTAATCTTGATCCAAATGAGTTTCAAGGACGAAACTCTTTATAAGGTGGGTAGGATGTGAGATCCAGACCCTTTTGGCCTATTTGGGTCAGAGGCCCAATCAAATATTTGATGATGAAATTAATGTGTTTTGAATCATAGTCTAGATTTATTATGAATTTAATCAATTCTCTAAGTGTTTATGAAGGATGATCAGAATTTATTCGATGATTTTATCAATGTGAAATGATTTTATCATTTCTCCACCCAGTATCCATTATACTTAGGATTATGAGCATTGCCACATGTGTACTACTAGAATATACATTATTCATTCTTAAAGGAGTGTGGATGATGTTATGATTGATTGAGGGTATTTTTGGAAATTATTATCAGTAATGAGAAATTAATCTCATTTAAGTATTTTATTGATGAAAAATTATACGATGAGTTTTAATGATTATTTTGATATTTTAAGACCTTGAAAAGGTCTATTGGTCAATTATAAGGATTGAGAAATTTTCTAGGAATTTTTTAATGAATAATTATAATTATTATGATTTTTCTATGATAAATTAAGAGGTATTTAATTTTTAGTAAATTTTAAATTAATTAAAAAAATAATTTTCAAATTTTACTGAATAGAACTGTTCATAAGAAGTGTATAGAAACTTTTGGAATATTTTTCTAATAAAGTTGATATTTTTTATGAATTTATGATGATTTTAGAAGTAGAAAATAATAATTTTTATTTATTAATATTAATTATTATTATGTTAAAAATATGTAAATAAAATGACAGGAAGGTGTGTCTTTTTTACCAGGGTTGGTCAAAATGACAACAAACCCTGTCGTTTTGCCAAGTAACAAGGGGGACAGTCGTTTCGAGACAAGCCCGAACGACATTGTTTTGTTCCTAGCACCAATTGCCGCCTAACCTTCTCCCGGTTTCCCCTATTTTCTGGTCAACCTATGAGATAAAATCCCATTTTGTCATATACTCGATTCAATATACTCCGAGCTTCAAAAACACCCTATCAAGGTCCCCTCATCCCAACAAACTTTCCACAACCTCTCTAGATGTGTTTTCGTGTGGGATTCGCAACTGTTAGGTTAGTTTTCAGAGTTTATGGGTTTTGATTTTCAAACACTAGTTGAGGGTGGATTAGGGTATGAATTTTTAGTGGGGCTAGGTTCAATTTGGTTAAATCTACATTTAGTGAAAATGAAATTGAGTTTTTAAGTGTATTGAAGGTTTTAGGATTTTTGGAAAATTAGGGTTCCATAGTTGCAGAGTTACTCTTGAAGCGGGCTAGAGGTTGAAAAGGACCTCTGCGAACGATAGCTCGTTCATTTCTAGCTTTGGGTGACAAGTCATCTGTAGGTACAGGATAGGTAACACCCGAGCCGGAGGCTCGAATGATATGGCAAGAGGGAAATGGAATGCATGTCACGAATGTGTAGGTTCGGAGATAGGATTGGACACGTCCAGGAGATGACAATTTGTACATTCTGGTTGTTTGGAATTAAAATAATTTCAGAAAATAGAAAAAAAGAAGACAGAAATGGTAGAAAATACAAGAAAATAGTAAGAAAATCAAAAAAATGGAAAAAAATTTAAAACAATACTAGACTGAATGAGGAATCTAGTGGTACCAAAATTATTCAATTTGGAGTTGATTTGATTGGTCAAATAAATCCTGTAAATTTCAGAAAATAGGGAAAAAAAAAAATTTCCAGATTTGGTTTTATATTGATACAGGGGTAGGAATACGTCGATTAAAGGGGTTAGAAACATAATTTTATATGTTATTATATCTTAAGTATGATTTCAAAAAGATATTGGTTATAATCGTATGTAGGTGAATACCTATAAATGCCAGGACTTTGAGGAATCAGTCCGACAAGCCATCAATGTGTGTGTGGGCTTCACAACCCATGAGTGGACGAATCCTTTTAATATTTCGATTATGACTATGAATTATCACATCACGTCTATTAAAGATAATAACTGAATAATTAGAAATAATGCATGTGCTATTACAAGACATGAGATTTGTCGTGTTGCTTGCCATGTTGGTCATTAAAATCCATGTTAAGCTATGAATTGCATAAATATGAATTGTCATGCTATGATATGATGTGAATGGCATGAATTTGCTTTGCTATGTGTTCTTATCGTAATGCATGTAATGCATTAAATGTATTTGAGTATAATTTATGCAAAGCACATAACTCACATAGTGTAACCAATGTAACCCTTGAGAGCTCTCTGGGCCTGTTAATGAGGTATGGAGATGCCAAATATTAAGTTGTAAGGTGGGATAGGGACTACACGAGCAATTCAATAGACATGAGACAGAATCCTATAGAGTGGGAATTGTTGAGGTGGAACTATTATCACCTAACTGCTCGGCATTGTCAATGGTTTTGGGTAATGATAAGTGATAACGAAGGTAAGCGTGAAGTACTACTAATGAGTCCCAATCCTATTCCTGGTCCCAGACGGAGTGTGAGTTAATGCCAAGCCCACTCATAATCTCCTTGTTCATGAATTTATGATACATGCTGACTGTGACTTGTTGATACATTCATATGTCGGTGTGCCCAGTACTGTTGTGTGTGTGTATGTGTATGTGTTGTGTTATATGTGTTTACCATCTGCTCACCTGGCAGGTTTCATGCAGATCTCTTGATCTGAATTCAAACAGGATTGGATATGATTGAGCATAATCGTGGCATTCCTTCAGACAAACAGGTAGTAGAGGACTCAAGCGATTCAAGGTTAGGATTCCCTTATGGATTCTATTATATGCAGTACATGTATGTATAGTATTTAGTAACCAATGAACCCTAATTAATCATAGATGATATGTAAATCATATAATTATTAGTGAGACCAAGTAGTAATAGATATTCCACGATGTTAACTTGGTCAGCATCGTCTTTTCTTTTTACTTACGTTGTTTATTTAATTTACTTAATATTTCATTTACCTTTACTGTTGAATTTTATTCTAGCCTTGTAGGTTCACTATATACATTGCCATGTGACGAGACAGTGTATATAGTGAGCCTAAGCGACTGCTCGCACAAATTTTTTAGGTGCCGGAGCGTGACAGTTTTCCTCGTAACGGAACCTTGCTGCTATCATTTCTTCCAAGTTGTTTGTCATCTATTAACACTGAGCCATCATTCAATGTGGAGTTAATGTGATAGGTCAAATAAATCCTGCAAATTTTGGAAAAATATATAAAAAATTTATTTTTGTTTTGTATTGATACGGAGGTAGGTACGCGTTGATTAAAGGGGTTGGAATCATAATTTTAAGTTATATTATTTCTTGAGTAAGATTTCTGAGGATATTGGTTATAATCGTGCATAGGTCGAGAGCTACAAATGCCAGAACTTCAAGGAATCAGTTCGACAAGCCATCGATATATGTGTGGGCTTCAAAACCCGTGAGTGGACTGATCTTTTCATTATTTTAATTATAACCATGAATTATCGCATGACGGCTATTGAAGATAATAACTAAATAAATAGAAATAATGCATGTGCTATTGAAAGGCATGATATTCGCCTTGTTGCTTGCCATGTTGGTTATTAAAATGCATGTTACGCTATGAATTGCATAAATATGAATTGCCATGCTAAGGTATAATGTGCAAATGGCATGATTGTGCTTTGCTATATGTTCATATCATAATGCATTAAATGTATTCAGGTATGAGTTATGCGAAGCACGAAAACTGTATAGGGTAACCTACGTAACCCTTGAGAGCTCTTCCAGTCTGGTAGCGAGGTGTGAAGATGCTAAGTATGAAGTTATAAGGTGAGGCAGAGACTACAAAAGCAAACCAACAGACACAAGATAAGATCCTACAGAGTAAAGACCGCTTAGGTGGAGCTACCATCGCCTAACACCCTGACATCATTAATGGTTTTGGGCAATGGTAAGTGATAACGAAGGTAAACGTGAAGTGCCACTGAAAATTCTTAGTCCTACTCCTGGCACCGAACGAACTATAAGTTAGTGCCAAGCCTAGTCACAGTCTTATTGTTCATGAATTTATCATATGAGCTGACTGTAATTTGTTGATCCATTCGTATGCTTGTGTGCCCACTACTATTGTGTGTGTGTGTGTTGTGTTATATGTGTTTCCCATCCACTCACCTGACAGGTTTCTGCCAGATCTCTTGATGTGAATTCAAACAGGATTGGGTATGATTGAGCATGATCATGACATCCCTCCGGGCAGATAGGTAGTCGAGGACTCAAGCAATTCGAGGTTAGGATTCCCTTATGGATTCTAGTATATGCAATACATGACATGTATTCCCCTAGTCTGCATGCATAATATTTGGTAACCAGTGAACCTTGATTAATCATAGATGATATATAAATCATATAATTGTTAGTGGGACCAAGTAGTAATCGATATTCCATGATGTTAACCCGGTCAACATCGTCTTTTCCTTTTATTTTTGCTGTTTATTTAGTTTATATAATATTTCATTTACCTCCGTTGTCAAATTTTATTCTAGCCTTGAAGGTTTGCTACATGCTTTGCCAAGTGATGAGGCAGTATATATGGTGTGCCTAAGGCAACTGTCGATCAAAATTTTTGGGTACCGGGGCGTGACAATTTCCACTATGGTATGGGAAGGGCTGTAACAATCCACTTGGTCTTTGTCTTTCTGCCTTAGCCAATCGGCATGTCATACATTGAGAAACAAACTATGTGATATCTTTCTTTATGCCTGGCCACCAATAACCTTCACAAAGATTCTGATACAGCTTCGTGCCTCCTGGGTGCATAGCATGGGTTGAAACATGACCTTTCGTCATGATAGTGTTCCTTATCTATTCGATCTCTATACAATAGGATTCTATCCTCTCTCAACCTATACCGAGATTCTTCCTGCTCCTTTAACTCCTCCTTAGCCTTTTGTACCTCCGGATGAAGACCTTGTTGAGTTCTTATCTCATCAACTAATACCAGTTCTACTATGAACTTCGCTATTAATGCTCCATCATCAGCATTACTTATACTAGGTCCTACAGCCCTTATATCAGCCAACAAAGGAAGATAAACATCTTTAACATAAGCCAAGGATGTCGATTTCTTATTTAATGCATTAGCTACAAAATTAACTTTTCCTAAATGATAATCAATAATCAAGTCGTAATCCTAAATCAATTCAAGCCATCTTCTTTGCCTCAAGTTATGTTCTTTCTGGGTCATCAAGTATTTAAGGCTTTTATGATTAGTGAATATCCTAAAAGTCTCACCATATAGATAATGATGCCGAATTTTCAAAGCAAACATAATAGCAGCAAGTTCTAAATCATTAGTAGGATCGTTTACCTCATTTGGCCTCAGTTGTCAGGAAGAATAAATTATAACTTGACCTTCTTTGATCAAGACACAACCTAATCCTTGAATTGACGCATCATTGAATATAATGTACTCCACTCCATTGATAGGTAGGACCAAAACTGGTGCGGAAGTCAAACATTCCTTTCACCATTGAAAACATTGCTCACAAGCTTCATTCCATACAAATTTTACTCCCTTTCTCATTAACTTCATCATCAGACTAGCCAATACCAAAACATTTTCTACAAATCGTCTATAATAATTGGCTCATCCCAAGAAACTACGAACTTCGGTTACACTCTTGGGTGCTTTCCACTTCAATATTGCCTCCATTTTCTTTGGATTCATCAAGATTCCTTTCTTGGATACAACATGGCCTAAGAATACAACCTCAAAAAGCTAAAACTCACATTTACTAAACTTAGTATACAAGAAATGATCTCTTAAGATCTTCAACACTTTTCCAAATTGCATAGCATGCTTTTCCTGAGTCTTAGAGTATATCATTATATCATCGATAAAAACAATCACAAAAGGATCTTGCTAAGCTCTCAATACTCTATTCATCAATTCCGTAAAGAGGGCAGGTGCATTGGTCATTCCAAAAGGCTTAACCAAAAATTCATAATGTCCATACCTAGTCCCGAATGCTGTCATGGGTATGTTAGAGTCTCGAATCTTCAGCTGATGATAGCTTGTTCTCAAATCAATATTGAAAAACACTGCTGCTCCTATGAGTTGGTCAAAAAGATCATCGACTCTAGGCAATAGGTACCGATTTTTCACCGTAACTCGGTTTAATTGCCTATAATCGATACAGAATCTCAACATACCATCCTTCTTCTAGAAAAATAAGGCTGGTGCTCCCCATGGGGAGTCACTAGGTCTGATGAATCCTTTATCGACTAATTCTTGCATCTGAGTCTTGAGTTCCTTAAGCTACGCAGGAGCTATTTTATACAATGGTATAGAAATTGGAGCAGTTCCAGGTAACAATTTGATGCAAAACTTGACCTCCTGTTACGGTGGCATGTTAGACAAATCCTATGAAAAAAATCAGGAAAATATCTAACAATTGGTTTATCTTGTACTATCACCTTCGACAACACTATCACATCTCTCATGTGAACCAAATAAGCTGGGTATCCCTTCTATATTAGGCATCTAGCCTCTAAGGACTGACATTATACAAGAAGGAATCACTCTTCGATCTCATAGAGACATAATAATGGTTTCATCTATAGCACATAACTGCACCTTTTTTTCTAAACATTTCATATCTGCTCGATAATTAGCTAACCAGTCCATACCCAAAATATGATCAAAATCTTGGAGTTCTAAGGGTATCAAGTTCGGTAGGAATCCTATTCCATCTAGGATAAATGAGCAATTCCTATATAATGTCTCACATATTCTAGTTTCACCCAAAGGCGTGACTACAATCAAAGGTGGTAACAAAGGCTCTAGTTCATTCTCACCAGGTATAGGTACTCTAGGTCCTATGAAAGCTCTACACGCTCCGGGGTCAAATAATAATCATGCATGATAAGTAAAAATAATAGTTGTACTTGTAACCACTATAGGATTTGCAACTGCCTCTGCATCAGCTAAGGTAAACAACCTACTTTGTTTCGGTTGATCATTGTCTTGCCCTCTTCTCTGAACATTTGATAGACGTCCAACTGATCTCCTAGGCGATTGTCAAATAAATCCTTTTGAAGAAGCTGCTGGCTCTTTTCCCCGGTTTGCACTCATTATACGAGAATAAGCACCATCTCCTAAAGTCTTAGGGTGACACAGAGAGTGTACTGCAATATGTCCCACTCATCCACAAAGGAAATAAGTCTTGAGAAAGTCCGAAACCTACTGAGATTCTTGAATTGTGTGATATCCCTTAGATGTGTAGGGATGATTTGATGTTATTTGGGAGATGTTTGTTTAAGATTTCTATATATTTTATGATGTTGTGACCCTACTGAGATTCTTGTAATCTCATCCTGCTGTTTTCATCATTTTTCAGGTTTAGGTACATTTGTTGTTTGTGGTACTAGTGTGTGAGATCAAGGCTGCAATGCGGGATGATATTGCATCACATTTGCATTCCTGTTTCCTTAGTTGCTTGCACATATAACATGAACAATGATTGGACTATTTTCTGGTTTTTCAAGTTCATCCTTTGCTTGTTGTTTCTGAATTATGTTGGAGGTTTTCTTCTTAGATATTTGGATCCCTATGGGACTTGTGTGTTGTAGCTTCATTGATTAAATTTAAAGACTTCCGCTTATGTTTTTATTCACTCCGTATGATACAAGAATTCTTGTTCAATATCATGCTCCAAACTTTAAAATCTTAAAGGAATTAACATACTAAAATCGAAACTAGATGGATAAACCTTGTGAGATTCAGATAGGGCCTGGTTTGGGCTTGTTAGGGTTTCACGGCGGTAAGCTCCCATTAAGAGCAATAGTTGAATATGGTATTTGGGTCCTTACGTAATGTCTACCTAGATTAAATGAGTACTCAAAGTTGGGTAAGGATTGCTAGGAACAAGTTTCGATGACGAAATTTCTTATAAGGTGGGTAGCTTGTGAGAATTGAGAATTTTGAACCAGTGAGATGAGAAAGGTTAGTTGGATTTGGAATCGAGGGATGGCCTATATTTAGTTAAGCAAGGGTTAAAAGAGACGAGGAACCTTCCCGTTTCGCTATCTGGGACTACGGGAATGAACTTGTTATACGTTCTGGAAAAACCCAAACCGAGAGTGTTTTCGTAATTTCACCCTTGTCCTATAGAATTTCTAATTTTATTTCTTTTGACATTAAACTATTGGTATTTTTTGAAAGTCCATTGAAATTTGAAATCCAAAGTAGGATTCAAATGTTCATTAATTTTGAGATTTTGTTATACGGGCGATGATTTAGGTATTAAATGTGAAAATTTTGGTAAATAAATCTTGTGAAGGTTTTGTGTAAGATTTGATTTAGTAAGGACCTAGATATGTTCAGAAAAGAGGTATGACAATGTAAGAATTTTCCGGAATTTTTCGAGGACGTATAATGATATCTAAGAATTTTTTTTATTTTATGGTATAAAATTAATTATAAATTCTATGATTCTGGGAAAATTAATCTTAATTTATAAGATTGGTATTATGATTTTTAGAAATTTATAGAAATTTTCTGGGAATTTTTGGAGTTAAGATGATATTTATATTGAATTTTATAATTTTTTGATAGATTTTAGAATATATTAATTATATATATATATAATTATATTTAAAATAAATAGAAAATTGATGTTCAAAACACAGAAGGCTCCGTCGTTTTGACCACGCCTAGTCAAAACGAAGGACACCTCTGTTGTTTTGACATGTGGGCGAATTAGGGTTGGAAACCCTAATCTAGTGTACTGTACGACGTCATTTTACGTCGAATCCAAACGACGTCATTTTACGTCGAATCCAAACAACGTCATATTTGTTCCGGAGTTTAGTCACCAACCGAGGTAGTCCCCCACCCTACACGAGTATGGCTCCACACCCGTGTCCGTCCCTTCCTCACATGTAGTTGGAAGAAATCCGACGATGAGGCTATGTGTGGGTATACCCCAAACCCAGCCCCAGAACACCATTTTCAATCAAACAAATTGACGAGAGGAGAGAATGAGTGTGCTGCGAGTGTTCGTGAGAGAAACTGTGTGAGACACTGGCCAAATTGGGTAAGTTTTTTCCTGGAGAACTTGGACGCCTTATACCCATGAATTGCTAGTGATAGAATTGATTAAATTGTTCAATAATGGTAGTAATCGGTTCGTATAGACTAAACCTAGGTATTGATGCATGTATTGAAGTGTTTAATTGGATGGATTAATGAAATCAGGAAAAGAAATATGACGGCTAGGGTTTTCTAAAAGGAGAGGCGACCTGAGGAAGAAGACGACCTTGGACGACAAGTCGTCCGAGGGAGTCCCCAACTACAAGCCGTCTAGGGACTTGATAACATGCATGTGGTTTGATTTATGGCTGAACTACTTGCAGTTCAAAGCAGACATTAAGTAACATGTCGTTTGAATTAGAATGAAACGACATGTAGCTCAAATAAGGATTAAACGACTTGTAGTTTAGTTGAGACATAGAAGACATGTTGTCTGATACATAGGGTCTACAGGCTCGGCTCAAGCCGGAAGCTTAGACGAGTCGTGGTAGGCTCCAGGTGAGCCACGTGTCGACATTTCGGAGGTTTGGGAATGTGTTCGCATGCACCTGTCCTGCCACGTGTAGGCACGAAAGGAATTTTCAGAAAAATAAGGAAAATTGATGGGAAAACTGGAGGAATAAGGAAAATCGAAGAAAAATAGGAAAAAAGAAAAAAAAATAAGAAAAAAATTAGAAAAATAATAAAAAATTAGGGTAATCCGATGGTACCAGGTTTGATTAAATATGAGGTCATTTAATGGGTTAATTAAATTGTGGAAGTTGAATGAAAAGTAAGAAAAATAAGGCGAAAAATCAGGAATGTCGTTAGATCAATGATTTACATGTGAGATAGCTATTATGACTTAGAAAAATGTGAAATGAGGATAAGTATAGTGTGTTAATGATTTTTAAATGAATTCTTGATTAACAGGTGTAGAAGTGAATCGACAAGTTCAGACCCCTCTGGAATCAGATCCTGAGGAAGAACTTCCACAAACTAGTGGGTGATTGGTATTTGTGGGCATGCATTGTTTTATTTACAATTTCATAAATTAAGCCTGTAAATCCTATCACAGTTCGTATAAAATAAAATTTGAATCGTAGGACTAACTCGTAACCCGGTTGTGTATATTTATGTTGCTATGTTGTTCGTCATTGCGTTGAGTTGTATGTATTCAAGTGCAATGTGCAAGCGGTGTCAGTCGATATAGGGTAACCTATATCACCATTGAGAGCTCTTCAGGTTTGGTATCGAGGCGTGTAGACGCCAGATCCATTTTCAGATGAATAAGGTTGGATGAGGTTTAATTATAATGAATCCACATCATTTAACCATTCTTTGCAGGTTATGGGTATTGCCTAGGTGAAGCTACCATCACCTAACGACCCCGCATTGTCAATGACATGGGCTTTAGACTATTGTTCATAATAATAAGTTTGTCGATATAGAACTCAAAGGACTAAGTATTAACGAGTAGGATTACCACTCACAAATCCTAGTCTTGTCCATGGCCCAGAAAGACTAAGAGTCTCATGCCAGCCCAATGTGTGTTTGTGTTGTCACTAAGGATTGAATTTCATAATTGGTATTGTGTTTAAAGATAAATTGTCGATGTGAAACATATTTTGCATCGATTTGATTTCCTTCTAGTATTTTTTTTCTTTAACATATTTGATATGCTTGCCCAATTGTTTTAAGATATTTAAATCTAATTACTCACTTGGCAAGTTTTCTTGTTAGATCTTTAGATCTGGTGTGTACAAGACCTTGTAGGCAGCTAGTTCGACAGCTCAAATCCCATTTAGTAATGTGGTTAGTTATTTGAGATATCGAATGATAATGATATGTGTAGTCAGTGCTTGTTCTCTTTGTGAGTCTTGAATAATATTAGCCTATGCATAAGGTTTATGTGTCGGGTTTGGATTTTTCGTAAAAATGAGTGTGTTTCCTATGAATGTAATATATCACTAAAATTGGCAACTGCTACCCAGATAGAACTATTGTATATTAAAATACTGATGCACTTTATTTTGTTCTTTTCCGTTATCAAATTTCTTTTCAGCCTTGTGGTTTAGTATATATATTTTCTAGTGACTAGAAGTGTATATGCTAGGTCTATGGCAGGAGGATGGTTGCATGTGAATAAATAAAATCTGGGACACGTTGGTCTAGTGAATTGTGGCGGTCTCTAACACTTACAGTATTGGGAGTTTTATGGTGTTAGTTGACCAGCAAGAGCTCGATGGATGCCTTGTCTTGTGTGTGGCAAGATGCTTTGTCCTTGTGTGGCAAGATGCCTTGTCCTTGTGTGGCAAGATGTCCTTGGGTTGGGTACAAGGATATATGAAGGCTTGTTGTTAGTTTGCTTGCTAATTGTTTTCCTTTTTTGTAGCACAACCTTGGGCAACACAGGTAGTAGGGGATAGTCTCTTGGTTTTGCAAATCATATAGCAAATTGAGCTGCCTGTGTACTTTTGGTTTCTATCTTATGATGGTTACCGACAAAGTGTTTTGAGCCCTTCCCGTGGTTTTGTTAAAATCGGCCTTAGTATAATGTTGTGTTTGTTTGCTGATTTGTTTTTGCCTATTGAAAATAAGTGGTTCGGGAGATGTTTGTTTAGGTTTCCGTATATCTTATGATATTGTGACCTTACTGAGATTCTTGTAATCTCATTCTATTGTTTTCCTCCTTTTTCAGGCTTAGGTTCGTGTTTTGCGGGTGGTACCGAGATGTGAGATCAGGGCTGCACGTTGTATATCACATTTCAGTTTCTTTTCTGACTTTCTGATTACTATTCTTATTTCCTCATATTCATATGAACAAATATTTGCTGATTGAGATTCCCTTGGGACTTGTGTGTTATGTTTTCACTGGTTTTGCATTTATATAAGTCTTCCGTTGATATTTCCTTTCACTCTGTTTTATGCCAGAAATGAAATTGCATACTCCAACCTTAAAATCACCTAAATAACTAATGAAAATTATAAACTAGTCAACTTAAGCCTTATGGGATTTAAATAGGACCTTGCAATGACTTATTTAGATTTCACAGCAGTAAGGATCTTATAGGTTGGGTTTGGGTCCTTATATACAATTGATATCTATTCTAGTAGATGGCTAATATAGCCAACCATTATCTCATGTTAGTATTATAATCAGTTCCTCCATATCAAGGTTTATAATCAAACACAGTGGTCTAGAAACACAAAGTAATCAGATATGCTGGAGTGATGAATCCCAGGATAGGTTCATACCGCCATACTCTTCAAAGGTTAGAGTATCGACAATCAACCAATTCCATTGCCATTATTTCTTTCATTCTACTAAGGTTAGCATCACATTAATTAACCTTTCTCACAGCTTTCATTCTGCTAAGGTTAGCATATCATTAACTAACCCTCCCTTAATAATTTGTTTCCTTATGAGATAATTTTGCTTAATTAGCCTTGGGTCACCACACACTTTGTTTGTATATTATTAATTTTTTTATGCTTTTACAATCTTCCCAATTCGTTTTTGCATATCTCACTTGATAGTTTCTCGATTATTTTTCTTTAGTTCTTAGACAGGTTCTTAGCAAGAATTCTATATTTTCCTAGGTTGGTTCGACTCTTTAAGTATTTCTTTTTCTTATATTCTTGAATTTGGGTTTCTTATACTATATTGCTATATTCTTAGCACGATTAGTATCCTTTCATATGACTAGTCAGTCATATGTGATATGGTTAGGATGTTTTCTAAAATCAGCAGGATTATGATCTCTTATCAGTAGGTTTAGAGTTCTTGATGTTTTTGATTCACTAATATCTCTGATATCATTCTTGTTACTCATATGTTGGGCTTTTCCAACACGAGCTTCAATATTCTTCGCATATGACTTTGAAACCATACGAGGTATATTTTCTTTATAGTCATTTTTTCAATTCCCACTCGGCAGAGCAATACTGTGGTCTCCCATATCATGGTTATCTCAAACATATTCATAACATTCAAGCACGACTCAGGAAATAACCACAGAATCATGTTTCGAATCAATTCATGCATGTAATCAAAATTTATCATGATTTACGAAATTTCCCATTGATCATATGTTTGTGCATGCAAGCAACTCACAGATATCACGCATCACATAGATACAATCCAAATTCATTTAAAATGATGGGAATTAATTTAAATTCGTCCACTCATAGTTTTGTCGTTCCGATTTCCTTTCTTGATTCGATCTGTAATCCGATTCGGATTCCTGATCCTTTTACAGCAACCTACACATATAACCACAATCCGATACTTAATATCATCGTACGAATCTTAATAATCTCATAATAGACACTTCTAGGTCCTCAAACCTGTCCTAGAAACTCGATGATCACCCTTGAATTCGATCCGAATAATTTTCATATTTTTTCTTAATTACCGGAAACTTCTACTAATTTTTATACCCATTAAAACTCATCAAAAATTTATATCACCAGACTCCTCATAATATAAAGCTGGTGGCAGCGGAAGATATAAACCGCTTGACAGGATAAAAGGTTCTTGACTCAACGGTGGTATGGCATTGTTTCAGCTCTTTCTGAAACAGTGTTGTTCCGATTAAACGAGCTTACCTCGGCCTTCAAGCCGAAGTTCGACAAAACGGCAGGTTTCGCTGCTGTTTTGACCAAAGTTTGTCAAAGCAGTAGGAGTTCCTGTGTTTTGGCCTCTTTCTCTTAATTCTTTTCTATTTTTCTTATTTTTTCTCTAATTATAATATAGTATAACATAATTATTATTTTCTTTTAATTTATCAAATCTTTTACAATTCGTAAAAAATAGCATACCTATAAAAAAAATACCCGAAAAATATCCGAGACTCCTTACGATTAATAGAGTCTAATTAACTTGAAAAATTATAATTTCCTTACACACATAATTTACTGAAAATTATAATACCATAAAGTATTTTCTTATAAAAATACTAATAATTAGAAATATTCTTCTAAAAGTTTTTCATAATTTTCTAAACACTAATATTAAATATAGGGACCTATCCACGGTCCTAAACCATCAAAATTATTCTTGTATTTCCTCCTTTTTTGTTTTTATATCATATATATATATATATAATCTTATGTATGTGATTCTCAAATTATTATGTAATTATTCTTACTAATGATTTTAATTATTCATTTTCATTACTTATAGTGTAAATTATTTCCTCTCGTGTCTCAATGGATAAACTCAAAGACCTTAGTCATCAAAAGATTTAGATTTCAAAATTGATAGGTATCGGTGTGTGAAAAGATAAAATTACTCCCAGATACCGAGTTTCATGAAATATACCGTCCAAAGCTCTTTCGGAAGTATCAGGAGTCAAGAAATACACTTGTGAATCCAAATGGCTCAATAGGAGGGAGTATGACCACGATATCTAAGTCAACTTCTTTCAAGCGTACACTTACATCAATAACTGACAACTAATAATTTTGGTCTTCACCACTTTATTATTTATACTTATCCGTTTCAATAGCATCTCTATCTTCTCAAACCCCTAGCCCATTGCTTATGAGCTAACCAATTTATGATTTGTTGAGCTATTGGGCTTAAGGCCTAACCCGCTAAGATACAAAACCTCACACATGAACCACAAGTTGCCTATGCATGCAAGCAACACATTGTCTGAACCTATGCTCGAATGATAAGTAGCTTTAGGTGACCTCAAATGACTTGTCTGACTATAATAATCACATCCAAGTGATCCTTTTACCCTTGCTTAATTTAAGAACCTGTTCTAGGTTCTTCTCAATGATATCATTATCGAACAATATAATATCACTAGCATTGCCAGTTAACAGCTAAGTATGTTAATCATTGCTTAAAACCACACTTGAAATGATCACACTTAGTTAATAACTTCACCATTGATTTATATCAGAATCTATCTCAATTTCTTTCCAACTCTAAAGCATCATGCTTTTGCTGTCCAACTCCACTTTTATTTTCTATTTATATCCATTCAATTGAAAGTTTAATCCTTTGAACTTATAATACATCAATTTGTGGTATTATACATTTTATCTTAGTAACTTAATGTCAGCCGATTCAGCATAGCAAGATAAAGTATTACATCAATATTAACTACAAACTATAATGTAGTCTCTCACTATATTCCTTTTTTACTCTCGATATAGATCAAATTTTCATGATTTCCTTCTAATGTGAAATAATCGACAACATAGTCGGTTTCAATACTCAAAATCAAGTAAGCCATCAAAGTTATATATGATCTATTTCTATATCAATTCATCAATAAAAACTCCCATCAATATCTTTCTGAAGTTTCTTCATTGTTAACGATCAATACTCATTTTTCTCAAAACAAGGATTACAAACAAGTAATTGTCATACTCTGTCTATTTCTCAGGCTAGTTTAGCCTTAATATAGGCTATACTCCTATAATTCACACTTATAACCAAGATCCAGAAATGGACTAACCCATCAGTTAATCTTTTATCAACATTCTCTTTATACCATACCCGATTTCTCAATCCTTAGAGTTCAAGTGTAACTAATTAGTTAATTAACCTAGTTTCCAAGAGCTATTATTCAAGCTCATAAGTTACAAAGTAGGCCACACACATTAAGATTTCAGAACGACATCCCTCAATACTACATGTGTTCTCTATGCACAATGAACCATATCTTCAGTTACAGTGTATAAGGACATGCACTCTGTGCACTATCTATACCACTAAATAATCAATTTCAGTAATGTTTATTCTTTGTGGTTATAAACACATAATACACTAACAATAGGATAACTGTACCCATTTTTCTAATTATTCTCAATTGCTCGTAGATCTTAGTGAGTTAGCATCTACGACTCACCAAAGTAATATCCTATAATAGGCTTCAACTTACTATACTTCATGCAGTTCAGTTAGAATTCATTTAGGCAACTTATCACTCATAAGCATATTAGGCTATACTCAACTCAAAGTCAATTTTTGCCTCAAGAAAGAGTAACCAATCTCATTTATTTATGATTACCTGTAATTTTCGCTAAACTGTAACTAGTCCAAGGTACTTTTAGTACTCAAACTGTGAGGACCTGCTCCCAGTAAATAGGACCCTCACCACCATGTAGTCCTGATCGACCCAACATGTGGATCAATCAAAACTACCGAAGGCTCACGTTAACTTCTCAAAACTGAATTCCCAAGAATGCATACCAATTTGAATTTTTCTCTTTAAAAGGAGAATGGCATGTCACAATATACACCCAACATAAATAAGCAACGGAGTACTCACATACAAACAGTGGAAGCCTTTAAATCGCATACAACATGTCACACGGCCCCAAACATGCTACACAGTGACACCATACACGCAAACCCATATGGATCAACCCAAAAGTGCCCGAGGCATGCATTTAATAACATAACAAAAATACGAGTGATACATGCGTAATAAGTATCAAATCGGAAAAACAAACTCACAATGGGTCTATATCAACAACCATAATCTAAAACAAGCATGTATGTCGAATAAGTGTAAGAATGTCAAAAACGTAAAACATGTCGAGCTTCCAAGACATGTCAGTGCAATAGTCCAGCCCTAAGACCAACATCGGGAATACTCGACCTCAAAGACGATCGGCTATGACAAACGAAATAGCCCTGAAAAGATCAACAAGAGGGAGTGAGATCAAATACCTCAGTGGGAGTTACAACATATGGAATAGAGGCATATGGAAAATCAGGTATTAAAACAGTTATTTTTAAACATCTATTTCATCCATACATACTAAACATGCACTCAAGTGTTTCACAAGCAAGTATGCACAATGCATGAATTGTAAAACACTATGTTTTTTTTTTTGAAGAATGTAAAACACTATGTAGTAGATACTATCCCAATAGGTTTTATAAACTCATAACACACCACATCATCACACGGGTTACTGTGCCCCAAAACCTATTGTGGTAGATTACAAAATAAGTTTGGAATCTCTCGTACTAAGGGAAACCGAAAGCCCACTAGCAGCTAATTTTTCATTTACCAAATACATATAATCCCCTATGGCCAATGTTATCTGAAACTGAGTGGAGAAATCACACTATCGCACTAAATCACAATCCACACACACACACACATATGTATATAACACATAACCTGCTAGGTCACAGCCCATATCAAGCACACACATATAGTCCATCCATACAACACCCATCAGTAAGAAATATTAGCCTGGGATTCCATGTATTTACCATGTTTGGCCAAACATCATTCATCAATTCCAAGTTGTTCCTAAGAACGTAAACACCATGAAGGGAACTCATATGGGATTGGTTTGGGTATGATTTGATGTTTGTTTGGTGTGGAATAGGTTTAGGGTAGGTTTGGGGGTCCCAAAATGGTGTACACAAAGGATGGATATATGGGTTTCCGTAATGGTTAAGGGTGTGGAATCGAAACAGAGGGAGGGGACAGAGGTGTATACGGTCGTGTACTTTCTAGAACAGGCTGTGTACAATACACAGCTAGGTAGATGGGCATGTACCCTACCTGTACAGGCCATGTACTTGCACATAGCCTGGGTACATGGCCGTGAACTGTTCTGTCCTGAGTAATATATGGGCTCTTAAGAAATGTACATTGGCATATACCCCGAAACGGACCCGGAATGCTCCTGAAACTCGCTCAAGCCCTCAAGAAACCTCACCATGGATTCTCAGTAACAAAAAACAACTCACAACACACCAAACACTTAAATCAAAGGGGCTCAGCATAATCAACCCACGGGTATAAACACAAGTGACACAAATAAATTTATACGTCAGATCACATGCATAAACACACATCCAACATGCTTAGGAGTTCAAACACATAGTTCATGCATCCAAAACATGGCAAGCAAGTTCATAAAGCTATGATGCATGTCAATCACAATACACGTATGGCCACCATTCATATAGTTACCGTAGTTTAATTCGAAAATACAAAACAATTTCGCATATGCAAATGAAATATAAACTCCATCCTCTTTTCGCTCAGAAAACTCAGCGGTAATATCTTTTCCGTTATCAACTGCTCTAGCACTACCTAAACACACAAACCGAATCAACACACACAAAAGCATCAAAACTGACAAAATTGACTAAACGACTCAAAACTGGAAATGGAACTCTAGAGACCCCATCAACACTCACAGTAACCCACATCTGACAATAACAACACACTCTCAGCTCACAATCCAGAAAATGCAACCAACAGGCAAAACGCCCAAACCTCGTATAAGCCACACACAGCTCCAAATCGACACCCAGGTCACTCGATCACACGATTGGGTTTCTCAGACCACAAACACACACCACAACATATAAATCAATTGACCCAAGCATCAGGAACACACAGAATTGACAATTCAATAGAAATCTCAAAATGCCTGAAATTACCGAAAATATCACTGAACACAAAAACGGTCACCCACGGATCAGAGGGCATTTTAAAAGATCAAAACCATAAAAACGACTTAGAAGCATGAACAAAAAATTATTGGAACCGAAAATCAACAATAGAAATGGAGATTTAGGTCACTTGCCATAAAATCTCCAAAAAGTGTCCTAACGCAAAGATCGATCAGATTATGACTCCTTGATCGAAAAATAATAGTGAAATCGGTCGGGGAATGTTTTGAAAGTGTTTAGGGATAAAGCTTGGTGGTTTTCATCGAAAGAAAATCAAAGAATTTTGAATGGTGTTATGGGGAAAGAAGATAGGAGAGAGAAAGAGGAGGAAAGGGGAAGAGAAAGGGTTGCTGGTGCTGTTTTTGACACTTAGAAAATTTAAATGTTTGGTCAGGTTGGGTATTTATACCCCAGGCTCAAAATCTCAAAAAAGACTTGAACAAAATGTTTTAAAAGCTTGATATGCTCAGAGTGATCCAAAAAGGGTTTTAAAACCAATAAATATAAAAACAAAATGGGCTAAAATAGTTAATTGAGCCAAAAAATGGATAATTGACCCCAGAAAATAACTAACGGGCCCAAAATAGATTTTTCGGCTTGAAGGTCCCGGTCACTCAAAACGGACCCGGAACTGGCCACTATCAATTTTCATTGACTCGAATGTTGACACTCGACCTAGTACACTTGCTAAGACACCTAGATGCACACATACACTTTCTATGACTGTGTCTACCCTAATGGTCACTCTCGGGTCAATGGTCAACTTCAAACACTTTCAATGAACTATTTTGCTGACTAGGCATGCAGAGGGACGAGATCTCACACAAACTGTCAGTAGGAAAATATAAACTTACCATAGTTTATACAGGCAATCTTTCTTGCTCCTCCCAGGCCTTTCAATATGAAATCAAGGTCAGTACGATCTACATATTCATAGTTTCTCTTGACTTAAAAAATTCGCAAAAAATCAAGTTTTCAATCAGTCGTCCCTTTTTAATAACAAAAACGACCATAAATGAACCAATGTCTTAGAGAAAAAAATAAAGCTATCACTCACTCTAGTGGTAACTATAAGAGGGAATTGTTGGAAAACACAATGCATATGCATAACAACACATAATCAAGATCACGAGAATAGATCAAATCCTCAATTAGGTATCGTGAAAAGGAAACACATTTCACCAAAGACATAACCAATCTCAAGTTCATAATAGAATTATAAGTTATAGAACAGAGGGAATTTTCGAAACAACTATTACCTGGCCTAGGAAATCAAGTAAAGTCAGGTTTACATATTTCAAATACCATTAGCAAACATCATAAGATAGAGATGAATGGCTCACTAGTGTTCTCAAAAGAAAGAAAACATGCCATTTAAAAGATTACTTGATAACAAGAAATGTTTTCAAAGAAAAGGAATATGCTTCGTTATTGCAAGAATTGTCACCCACATGGGTGATATTGGAAGGGTAGCTTAGTACTAAGGGATGAGAAATATATTAGTTTCTAAGAATAATGATTAAGAAATGCTCCACTACCAAGCTAATTGTCATGCCGTAGACCTAACAATTTTGAGCAATATATACATTGCCTCATCATCCAGCAATACATATAGTAAACCTACAAGGCTAGAATGGAGCAATTAATAATAGAGTTAAGTATAGAAAATATCAACTAAGTTCATGAAACATAATTTAAATAGAAACATGATGCCATCCGGATGGTGTGATAAAACAATCAAGTTCTTAATACAAAAACCTAGGATTTAACTCAATGATGACACAAATAGACTCAGGGAAAATATTACTATGAATATAAAATCTTTTAAAATTACATTGAACATGGCCAATGGCCGATTGAACTATTATTTTCTTCCTTTATATGCCTGGGAGTGAGCTCCTAATCATTATTCCTACATTCATGTTAATAATCTGGCAAAAATCTGCTAAGTGAGCGAAAGGGAAAAATATACATAGTATTTCATATACAATCACTATTTTAATCAAATAGACATGCTGGCAGACAATAATTTAAGTGTTTCACACACACTAGTTCATTAATGCATGCAATGATTCTCATACAATAATACACGTAATCACAGTCAATTTATACGCAACAAGCACACAACTCATCAAAGCACACATGACCGTGACTTAGGCTGGCAATATCATTCAGTTAATAAGGCTAGGGATAGAACTTGATTTCATCAGTGGCACTCTATTCTCGTTATCTTTCTATCTATCTTATTATCGCATGCAATAGTCAAATCCGTGACAAATTAATGCCTAGCCCTATCGACTGACAATATTGGGATATTAAATTTTGGTAGCTCCACCTAATCGATCCTCATACCACAAGATCCAGATTAATTTTGTGAAATCTTGAAAATTTCAAGCTATTTGGGTTCGAAAACTCAATTAAGAACTAATGAGGATAACGAACCTTAGCCCATATTTATGAATCTATGATGGACTCATAATTTTTTTTTCATGATTTAGAGAATAAATTTTATTTTCAGAGAAATTTTAAAATTTATTGAGAATTACTATTGATTATGTGATTGATGATTGAAACATAAAATATTGAATACATTAATGATTCTTGGTATTTAGGACCATGGATAGGTCCATTGATGGTTCAGAATGATTAGTGAATTTTCTAGGAATATTTAGAATCATAATTTGATTTATTATGATTTTTTATATTATACGATGAGATATTTAAATTTTTAAGAAATTATAAGAATAAAAAAATTAATTGGATGGTACTGATGAATAGTACTATTCATAAAAATTCCGTAAAAATTTCTATTTGTTTTTTGAAATATTATTGGATTATTATGATGTTTTAAAGATTTATTAGGAATTTATAAATAATTTTATTTTTATTATTATTGTACTAATATTTTAAATAAATTAATATTATCTTAATTAAGATCAAAATGATGATCTGCTATGTCTTTTTGACAAAGATGGTCAAAACGACAACACGCCCTATTGCTTTCGCTGATTTTTGGGGATTAAGTCGTTTTGTCCGTAACAACCATGTTTGGGAGGGAGCTCAGAAAGACGTCGTTTCATTCTTCCATCTCCTGCCACTTCGTCCTTCTTCGATTGTTGCTCGTCGCGGGTAATGTAAAGGGATAAGTGTCCCATTATGTGTTACTCCCTGTTACAAACTGAAATGCCCAAAAGTCGATCCCAAAATTGTCACATCTCGTACCCTACTCCAGAGGTAAACACCTTCGTCATGAAACTCAAAGCATGACAATTACTGTGCTACCCTCAAAATTCCATAAGGCTAGTAAAATAAAACTGTAAAAAATATCATAGCGGAATAAAGTCAAAGGTAGGGTAAATTTGGATTGCATCAAAATCTATCTTAGTCAACCAAATCCAATCAATCATCATAAATCACATGTCCAGTAAAATCCGTGAAAATCAAGCACCAGATAACATGTATAAAACTAAAATAGTAATTAATAGCATATTGTCATGGTAAACCAAACCGTATTATCTCAAACATAAACCAATAAGTCTGAACTTCAGAAAATAATGAAAATATAAAAAATTAAATCCAACTATAAAGCAAGAGTTGTATGTCCAGTATATATGTACATTCTAAATCGGTTAGTCTGATCATACCTGACAACATCTAATAAACCCGACAATAAAATATTACTATCAACAGTCAATTTGAAGAACCTGCAAGCATATTTGGATACTGCTGAAACATTAGCTAAATATCCAGGTGAGGGGAACAGGGACTACAAAATGCATGAATATAAACATAAACAAAATCCCAAAACTAAAAGTACAAAATATGTGTAAACTCTCAATAGTACTCTGACTCAAATCCAGGTAAGTAGTAAATACTAAAATGATGAATCATCCACACATGCATACTTTTCCCTTTTTAAAGAAAAAGGTTAGAAAGTCGGCTAACAAAACACCTGCCTACACCCAGACCAGGGGAGAAGATGCCCACTTATGATTCTTTTATTCATTCTATAAAAATATAGCCTACACTAGTGTTGCTGAAGGCTGTCAACCCATGTTGACCATTTCCCTTTGATATTAAATACCCTCCGCGACAAGGGGTGCCAAAGGGAGTACATGACATGTCGGTCACTATTCTCGTTCAATCATCATTAGTGCACTGGATACTCATAGGTGATTAGAGTGGAATAGAAAAACCAATCCAAAAAGGTCAAACTCAAGCTAATATCGTAATATAAAAAAAAAAAGGCATAGAATCCTATTGACAATCTTGTCTCAACGAACGGTGCAACCACGTGCAAAGTAACACACTATGCCTCTCAGTTTCATAGTAAACCAATAAATGCATCAAAATCGAAAGACAATAACTTTCCAAGCACAATCATATATAGTCCAAATTTCAACATGATTTACCATTTAATTTTCTGAAAACAGGAAATCTCAATCATGCATTTTAAAATCAAAATCAAGTAAAATGTGACATTCCCATTCACCTGTATGTAGAAACAAACCAAAGACAATGAAGCACGGTATATAGTCTGTCAGTCCACAACACAATAAGATGGGTCTCAATATAAGTCAAACGCCTACATGTATCATTACAAGCATATAGTCACCAACTATACCAATCAAATCAACAACAATTACTGTGAGTACTTTTTGAGTATACCATGGCATGTAAATCGAGGCAAAATAATATTTAAATAAAAATATGTCAATTAAATCTTAAATTATATTTTTATCAACACAGTATTATTGCTAAAATTATCATTTACTATTTTAAGCAAAAATATATTTTTTCGCAAAAAATTTGAAACCTTATAACTTGCAAACAAAATTAAGATTGGAAAACGGATTGCACCATCGTATTCAGAACGTCAAAATTAAATAATGGGGTCAAAATGGAAATTTTGGATATCAAAAGGCACATGACCGGATGGTGACCTACCGGTGGCGGTGCGTGCGGCAAAGTACGGCAGCTACAGACGGCGACAGTTGTGGTTCATTGCATCTACACCAAAAACTGAACCAAAATGTGCAATCTTTACATCAATGATCCTTGTAACTAGAGCAACACAACTCTAATATTTATTTGTGAAAAGCCTCACTGGTGTGGCCGAAAAATGAAGTTTTCTGACAAAGAAAACCCATGAGTTTGAGGTGGCTTTGCGGGCGCATTGAAGCTCTGATCAAAGCAATCTACCTAGCTGGATGTTCCTTGGGAGAAGAGGAATCTGTCTATGTGGGTAGTGAGAAGATCAGATGGTCGGTGATGATTCTGAAGGTTGACATCACCAATGAAGAAGAAGAGGGAAGGAGTGAGCTCCGAGGAGAAAGGAAAGAAAGAGGAAAGAGAAGAAAGAAAGGAAAAGAAATTAAAATGAAAATAATTTTTTATAGTCTATAAAGCTAAAAAACGAAGTCGTTTAGACACCTGCCAAAACGATGTCTTTATACATAATATTTTATTTATTTATTTATTTTTAAAATAATTTTTTAATTATTTAAATAATATTATAAATATCTTTAAAATTAAAAAATCATAATAAATACAATATAAGTCCAAAAATTATGAAACTTTTACCAAAAATCCAGAAAACTCATATCTTCCTAATAAACTAAAAGTTATAATTTTTTGACTATATATTATTTTATTAAATATAAAATATCATTCAAAATAATATGAAAATAATATTTTAAAATCATGAAAAAACAGGTCATACCATATATCCCTTTAAAACATACTCTATAATATTGATGTACAATCAAGAAGCACAAATTTAATTCGAATAATAATACGTAGAATAAAAGAAATTACGAAATTACCCTCAGATGTATGTAACAAAAAAAAAATCAGAGGTTTACATCCTATCTCTCTAAAAAAAATTTCATTACGAAACTTTTCTCATGCACATATAAGACAAATAACAAGGACATCATCAATCTCAACTCAAGAGAAACTTAAACATAACTAAAAAGAAAGTATAGAACACTCACAAAACAAACATATGAGGGAATCTACTTCATATATCAACCTCTATCTCCCAATACTTCTCCTCTATCTAAAAGCTCCTCTAAAGAACTTTAACCAAAGGCAAAATCTTACTTCATAAGACTCTCGCAGATCTAAATATAAGAGATGCGACGACTATACAGAAACGGACAAATTCTCAACAATCATTATACGAGACTCCTCCATCACATGACTGGGATCTAGAATATACCTCCTCATCATAGCTATATGAAACACATCATGCTTCCTGTCCAGCTCCAGAGACAAACTCAAACAGTAAGCTACAAGATCAATCCTCTGAATCACCTCATATGGACTAATATACTGAGGTCCCAACTTATCCTTCTGCATGAAACAAACCACACTCTTACATGATACTACCTCCAAGAAAACTCTGTCTCTAATTGCAAACTCCAAAGACTACGTCTAAAACCAACATAACTCGTCTAACTATTCTGGTCCACTCTTAATCTAACTCAAAACAATTTTACCTTATCCCATGCAAAATCTATTAACTCTATAACAGTCCATCTCTTCTCTCCAACCTCGCTTCATAATAATGGAGTGCAACAAACTCTCCCATACAGTGCCTCAGAAGTGACCATTTCGAAAACCCCAGAAAGCTTTTATTATAAACAAACTCAACCAACAATATATATCAATCCCAACTGTGCTGAAAATCCAAGACACAAGCTCTCAACGTATCCTCAAAAGTCTGAATGGTCCTCTCTAACTGTCCATCCATCTGAGGATGAAAAGCAGTATTAAAACTCAACTACATACCAAATGCCTTCAACAATTGACCTCAAACACTGGATACGAAACAAGGATCTCATTCAAATACAATAGATACATGCACACTATACAATCGGACAATCTCCTAAACATACAACTCTTCAAGGCACTTCAACGGAAGACCCATTTGGATACATAGGAAATAGGTTGAATTGGTGAGTCAATCTACCACTATCCATACTGTATCATTCCCTCTTTGAGATCTGGAAAAGTCACACACAAATTCCATGGTCACATGCTCCCACTTCCACTCGGGAATGGGAGAGGCAATAACAGTCCACTAGGTCGTTGTCTTTTTGCTTTGACTTGCTGACAAGTCAAGTATCTGGCAACATACTGAGCAACATCCCTCTTCATACCTACCCACCAAAATATCTCTCTAAGATTCCAATACATCTTTATATGCCTTTTGGGTGCAAAACATAGGTTGAAGAGTGAGCCTCGGACAAGATCGTGTCCCTCAACCTATCATCCAAAGGAACACAAACCCGGTTTCTGAACAACAACACACCATCATCTTTTACTCTATACCCAGAGTCTGAGTTCTCTAAAAGATGATCTCACTCCCACCAATACCAGGTCATGACAATAAGCATCCTGAATATCATCTTACAGAATTGGCCAAACCGATACCTAACCAATAACACCCTTCTTTGATCAACTGCCAAGGAAGTACTTGTGTATCTCAAACCAGAAAGCAAAGGCAAGAAGTCTCCCTGAAATAAGACAAGGGATCCAAGGACTTACGACTAACAGCATCCACATCAACAACTTCCTTTTTTGAAGATAAACAATGATGAGATCATAATGTCTTATCAACTCTAACCATCTCCTCTGTTGTCCTAGATTCAACTCTTTCTAAGATAGAATAAAATTCAGACTCATATAAGCTGTAAAGATCTTGCAAGTCTCACTATACAAAAAGGCACCATATCTTTAAGGCAAGCATAATAGAAACCAACTTAAGATCATAGGAAGGATAGTTGCCTTCATGTGGTCTCAATTGACGAAAAGTATAGGCAATTACCTTATCTCCTTGCATAAGAACGCCATTCAAACCTTGCCTTAAAGCATCACTATAAACAGTGTACCCATACCTAATGTAAGAAGAATCATAATAGGTGTTGATGTAAAGTGGTCCTTGAGTTCTTGAAAACTTTCCTCGCACTTAACATCCCAAACGAACTTCACACCCTTCCTCATCAAATGAGTCAAAGGGGCTACAAGCAAAGAAAAATCCACCACAAACCTTCGATAGCAACCAACCAAATTCAATAAACTACAAATGTTTAACACACATTAGGAAGTTTGTCACTTCACAATAGCCTCTTCTTAAGATCTGTAACAATTCCTTTTTCAGAGACTACGAGGCCAAGAAAACCATCGTTAGACAACAACAACTCACACTTAAGGAACTTTTCATACAACCTGCTATCTTCCATAACTGATATACAATCCTCAACTGCTGAACATACCCCTTCTTTAAACTTTAAATACATCTATAATATCATCGAATCACCACCATCACATACCTAACCATAACCATTTATATACAAAGATAATTAAAACTATATACCTCAAATATCATCAATCAAGTACCCCAAATCAATATATATCAACTGAACATCTCAAATACAGTCTAATAATTTCCTCAACTAAATTTCAACCAAGATCAACTCAAGTATCTCCCAACTCAAACTTACTAAATTAACATCATCAAATTATATTGCAATGCATGATCAAAATATCCCAAAAAAAAATATATTGAAATATAGGCCAATCTAAAATCCATCAACACAACTCAATGCATCCATATTAATCAAAAAATAATCTCATACTAGTCCTCATGCCAAACTCTCAATTAGATTTAATCATACCTAAGGTCTATATTGGGAAATATTTCAGCTCCCTACAACTAAGAACAATCCAATACAAAACTCTATCTTTTCAGCAGAAAGATAAACTTGTCGTATCCTCAAGGATAATATCCACAAAATCACACACAACTGTCATATTATCCAAAACAGTCTCAATAATAGGAATATTCATCATATGAGCCTAAAAACATGATATTATTTCTACAAAATCCAACCTCAAAGTCTGAAGTAAAATATTACCCAACAACATCATAATTATAATTATTAATAACATCCACTTCAATAAGAATTTGCAAATCAAACCTCATCTCAAACATTGCAGACTTGCTAACAAACTTGTCTTGGCTATTTTCGTGATGACTCTAACCTTCCAATAGCCGAATTTATGTAAGATTGCTACCGGGAATCTAGATGCCTCATCTCCATAGATTCACTATTTTAGTTGATAAAATTTGATGAGAAAAGATGAGCTAGGTTCTGAAATATATTGTCTTTGTTTTGATGTTGTTTTGATGAATGACAGGTGTGTGTATGGGTAGTATGAAATTGGAAAAAAACTAGGGGTTTTCATTGGATTTACAGCTTTTTGGAGGTTGAAGACAAACTCAGACGACGTGTCGTCCGAGGTTCCTCTAAATGACAAGTCGTCTGGTCTGATAACAAGATGACTCACCTGCAAAAACAGGCAACGAGTCAATTATAGATAGGGTACCTAGGCTCGAACAAGGTGTGGCATGTTTTGATTGGGACACGTGTAACCTCAAGCAGGTTTGGAGATAAGTGTGGCATCGCCTGGTGGTGCCACATGGTGCTCTGTGATTGGCCAATTAGTAAAATCAAAGAAAATTGAAAAAAAGGCCAAAATTTATAGAAAAATAAAGAAAAATAGGAATCATTATGATCTTATAATTCCAAAAATGCCATTATAACTTCCTTTATGATTTTTCATTCATAAAATTGATATATACAATAATTCTCAAACTCGATATTTCTCTTTAAAATATTTCAAACCATTTCTTAATTCCATAAACTATTCTGATTGGTGGGCTAAGCCCCACTAATAATATCGATTCTCGAATGGCTTCCCAACCTATGTAGCTTAAAATTTTCGGATTCTCATAGTTGTTTTGACCAACCTTGGTCAAAAAAACATAGAGGCTCGTCATTTTGATTAATTATAATATTTATGTAATATAATATATAATATTATATAATTGATAATAAATATTTTTTAATACTTAAATTAGCATAAAAATCATAATAAATACTAGATTCTACCAAAAAATATCTAAATTTTTTTTATAAACTTCTTATAAATATTATAATCCATAAATACTATAAAATTATTTTTCTCATAAACTATTAATTTATTAAAAATAAAATATCTCTCAATTTACCTTAAGAAAATCATAATAATTTAATGTATTCATCCGAAAATTCCTACAAAATTACTCAACCCTTATAGATGATCAGTAGACCTTTCCAAAAACCATTATTATAACCCATTTCATGATTTTTTATTCATAAATTACTTAAATGAGATTAATATCTCATTAATCATAATCGGCTTCCAAAAATATAATTAATCCTCAATAAAATTTTATAGCATCACTCCTACTTTTAGGAAGCCAATAAAATGTATTTTGAGGGGCACACATGTTTGAATGCTCACATTTTAAGGTGTGATAGGTATTGGATAGTAAAATGATCAAATTATCCCCGAGCACCGTTTCCAAGAAAACGCACTCTGATGTTTGGTTTTTGGAGTCAAAACCCTAAATTGACATTTGTGGATCTGAATGACTAATTAGAAGCGGATAAGGATATCAAAAACCTAACTGCATATAACATGGACCGTAAGACTGCATAATGACCCAAACTGATGAAATCGCCAAACCAATCCTGATTACCCTTTATAAGCACTGTTATAGTCTATTGGATTCGTAATAAAACCTGGTTATGATTCAAAGCCCATTAATTTCATGATTAAAGTTCAATTAGGCTTTCGACCCAAAGGGTCAGTATCTCACAATTTTGATGTTGTGGTATTTTCATTGAAGTTATGTTGTTGGTGGATTGAAAGTGATCAAGATTCATCTATTTATCGATTTTTTGTGTGGAAACCCAAATCGGATTGTTTTGAGTAGTTGATAACTTTTGAACCCAGATTTGTAAAATAAGGAAGCTCAAAATAATTATTACAAAACAAAAACTTTAGAGATATTTATTCTATTGTGTCATTCCTAGTTAGGCCAAAATATTCAATTTTATATTGATTGAGCTTAATTTCATTTTTTAGGTTCAATTTACTCATAAAAGCCTAATTTATTTTTGACCAAAAATTAATGTTTTATTCTTATAAATATTATTCCTATAGTATTAATTTACTTTTGAGTCGAGAAACCGTTTTTCAATTGATTATCTATTTTGAAATTTTTTAAAACAACCATGTCCTAGGTATAAATACCAAACCTAAAAACTCATGTTTCTCTTCATACACCTATGCATGTATGCTTCCTTCCCATTCTCCTTTCGATTTTTCTCTTCTTGCTTTGAACTTTGTTGTTTAATCATCGTGCTACACTTTGTGATAGACTTTCGAACCTATTGACCGGATTTAAAAGAGCAATTGGTTGGTTACGTAGAGTTAGGTCATACTTTCAGATTTTTCAAGGTAAATTGGTTGGCATTGTTTATCTTGACCGATTACTTTCTCTAGTGCTACCTTGGTATCAATTTGATGCTATGGGAGTCGGTGCTTGTTGTCACGCTCTGGAATCTACCAAGATATAATAACCGCCGCATAGTTACTGTATAAACTTAGATGACCATCCTAAGAGTATACAATAACTATACAAGACGAAAACGAAATCTGTTTAAATTTTTATTTCATATTTTAAATGCATGATGTGCCTCAGAAGTAATCCCAAGACTAAGAAAACATGTTAGAGCAAACCGATGTGCGGAAATTTCACGAAATTTACATCATGCGAGATATGAATCAAGAATCTCGATTTATTTATCAATATTATATGGAATCCCAATTAACAATGCATATACACATGCAATTTCATATGCAACTAGTCCACAAGTGCAAACCCGAATCCTCGATCATACCTTGAAACTCGTACTCGTACAGAGAGTGTGCAATCTAGGGCGAAGCCAACCCTTTTTGCTCAAATTCGGGAAACCGATCAAACACTGGCATGGAAACCAGGTGAGTGAATGTTTTCCTTTACAAATTCTTTTAAACTTAAACAAGATTTTATGTTGCTTTGATTATATGATTTCGCAAGCACAGAGTCAAAATCATGGTCATGGACCATTCATATCCAATCATAGAAATGCATCAATGATAAACAAAGGCAAACAATTTCACAAAATATCATAGCACGTAATGTATAACCCAATCATCAGGGTCCACTCAAGCAATGCCATCACATTCCACACTAATCTCAAATAGATAGAGATCTTATAGATCTTGGCAAACATTTAATAACCATTCTAATAGATGGCTTGTATAGCCAACCATTATCGCAAATTGGTGTTATAATCACTTTCTCTATATTCGAGTTTATAATCACACACAATGGTCTAGGAACACGTAGTAATATCTACACATAGTAATCTAGGAACACACATAGTAATCTAGGAATACACAATAATCTGATATGCTAGGGGGTTCAATCCCAAGATAGGTTCATACTGTTATATTCCTCAACAGTTAGATTATTGACAGTTAGCTAATCTCATAGCCGCTATTCCTTTCATTCTATTAGGGTTAGTATCACATTAATCAATCCTTCGCATCTCTTTCATACTGTTAAGGTTAGCATTTACGTTAACTAACCACTCCTCAACCTTTGTTTCTTACTATCATAAATTTTGCTTACTATACTTTGAGTCATCACTTATTTTCTTTGTATTATCTTGATTTGGTTTTCCTCTTATAGTTTTCCAACTTGTCTATGCAAATATCAATTGATAGTTTCTTAATTAATCCTCATTAGTTCTTTGAACAATTCCTAATATGAATTCTTTGGTTCTCCTAGATTGGGCCAACCCTCTAATCGTTTCTTCCTCTTATTATTTTGAATTTCGGCTCCTTAAAAGGTAGTGCTATATTTTCAGCATGGTCAATATCCTTTCATATGACCAGTGAGTCACATGTGACATTGTTACGATATTTTCTTATAATCAGCAGGATTATGATCTCTTATCAATAGGGTTAGAGTTCTTGACATTTTGGATTCATTAATATCTCAGATATTATTCTTTTTACTTATATGTTAGGCTTTTCCAACACGAGCTTCAATACCTTTCGGTGTAACTTTGAAGCCATACAAGGTATTTTGAGTTATTCGCACAATTCCCACTTGGCAGTGCAATACTGCCATTCCCTACATCACGGTCCTCTCAAACATAGTCACAATATTCAAACATGACTTAGAAAGTAACAAGAAAATTGTGTTTCATTACGAAGAAATGCATGTGATCGAAATTTTCCATGATTTAAAAAATTTCCCATTGATCAGGCTTTATGTATACAAGCATCTCACGGATATCACACATCACTTGAATTCAATTTAGATTCATTTAAAACGATAGGAAGTAATTTAAAACCATATACTCGTTGTTTTGTAATCCCGATTTTCTTTCTTGATTCGATCCATATCCACTTTGGATTTCTAATCCTCTTACTGCACACCTACACATAACCATAGTCTGATACTTAATATCATTGTATGAATCTTAATAAATCACATAATACACACTTCTAGGCCCTCAAATCTGTCCTCAAAATCCTACGATCATCCTCAAATTCGATCCAGATAATTTTTCGTATTTTTTTCTTAATTATAAGAAACGTCCACTAATTTTTATGCTTAATTAAACTTATCAAAATCATAAAAAATCTATACCATCAGATTCCCGATAATTTTCTCTAAGATCTAGAATTTTCCCATATTTTGTTTCCAATTTTAATTCATTTTTTGATATTTTCTGAAAATCCGGTCAAAGTCAGCCTAGTCAATATGACACGTGTCACCCCTTGACACAACCACGTGCTTACCAAATTTGATCTAATCTCGACCTAATACCAAGCCTAAACCCTCCTTACCAAACCGACTTAGACGGCGTGTCATTCACCTTCATCCCAGACAATGTGTCGTTCGTTCCACCCCGTGAACGACATGTCATTCAAATTGACATGCGAACGACGTGTCGTCTGCAGTCATCTTCAAACCTTCCACCGAACCTGCAATTCCTGATTTCCAGAAACCCTATTTCTTCAACCCATAAAATACTTCTTATCACCTTATAAAATCTACCCTAAAAGCTTCCTCTGCACAACAAAACCCACCGAAAGATCTAGGATTTCATCTAATATTTAGTAAGATATCAAGAGATCTATGTCATTCAATGCGAACGGTGATACTCACCAAAGAAGAGATGAAATCCGTCCAAGAAGCACACACACACTCGGAAGGATGAAACAAAGAGAGCAGGTAAACTAAACCCATTTTTCACTGCTCGAGACCGAATGAGAGAGTTCCCGATTTGGTTGGGATATAGGGCTACAGTCCCCTGCGAGTCTAAATGACTCGATAAGTAGAAGTATGAATGTGATACCTAAATCGGCTACTATTGTTCTGCACTACATCATAGCCTAACAACGACTGATTCAAGTCTTTGCTGATTCCTTATCCATATTTAACCATTTTGATAACATATATTCCTTCTAATATCCCTAGCCCATAGTTTATGGGTTTACCAATTTATAATTTTTCGGGTTACTAGGCTTAAGACCCAACCCTCTAAGGTACAAAACCTCACACTTATAAATATTTCATTTCGAAATTAATAAGAGTATATTTTCATTTGGACCCAAAAAGACCTTCATCAAGGTTTTATTCTAATTTTATAATCATCATTTATTATATCTATCTATTTATCTATATATATATTAAAATAGATCAATAAGTTCCAACTATTTTGTAATTATTTTTTTAAACCATGTGTGAACTGGATTAGTGAATGGTTCTAGTTAAATCAACAGGTCCAATTCAGTTTTCTTAGGATTGGACTATAAAATTTTTAATTTTTTTAAAAATTTTTATAGCTTGGCTCTTGGAGACGTCATATTCTATGACTAATCTGAGCCTTCTTTTACATGTAATTGTTCTTTTTAATATACATACTACATCGTCTTTATAAAAAAAATGTGCTATAAAATTTAAGGTAGGCCATCCACAAAGAATCAAAAATAATATACACGGGATCATACAATTTTTATTTTCGATAATTCATAAAATTCTAAATACAATATGCATAGTGTTGTTTCCACTCCATGTTTGCAAATGATTACCAGAAAGGAATAGGAATGGCACACCTGGCTAGTATCAACATAATAATAATTTATTAAATCTGTCTCAGCATTCTAGTAAAGAAGTCACAACAAGAAGTACTTAACACACACTATGACTCGCATTACAAGTCTCCTTCCTCTCGTCATTTCTTTATACTTCGTCATTGAGGAGGGCTACAAGGTGTTTTCCAGATGTGATAGGCGTCGGTTTTGATCATAATCATACAACAAAGGGACAATCCTTGCCAAATTGAGAGAAATCTTGGCAAAATTTTTTGAAAAAGGACTCGGAGATAGACATTATTTGTTAAGACTTTTCCATGTCTTTGAAATCATTTGGACAAAATGGTTTCGAGCTTCTTCCACTGAAGTTCCTTCGTGTTCCTTCATGTAATATTCAATATCGAAGCATCGTGGCGGTCCTGTTCTTCATCCTGAATGGTAGACCAAGTTTCCATCATAAAAAAAGAAATACTATATTAAAGAAGATTAGTCACTATTATTATTATTATTGATTGTGGATAACTTTTAATAAAAAAAAAAGTTGCAATGAATATCATGAGATGCCTTTCATTATCATGTTGTATAGGCTTAATCTATTCAATCTTGTATATGACATTTAAAATATAATTCTTTAAACTTATAATGTTAAGTTATCAAACCAAGGCTATACTTTTTTATCCCGCATACTTTTTGTTTTTGAAAGTCATTGGGAAGATATCAAATAGATATCTTCAAACTCACAAAGAAAATAAAGAAAACAAAAAGGAAAATATGATTATTAAAGAAAAAAAGAAAGAAAGATCCCAGACCATCACTTTTTAGAGGCTCTAATGCTCGCTATGAACAGTGACTGGTCTTTTTCTCCTTTAGTTAGTACCCAACTTTAAAGGCATTTGTCGGAATATATCTAGAATATTCAGTTTTATGTGTCGATCTTATGTTTCGTATAAATTAGATTCCTTTCATATAAATATATAAAATGAAAATTCTACTAAAATGAACTACACTGTGTTTGATATAGTAGGGATGTTAGAATTAATGTTGTTTTGTTAAGTTAATAAATTAATTCTATGTTTGTTTTTATTTTAATTTAGTTATAAAAATCAGTAATAATTAATTTTATTTTAGTAAATAAAACATTAATCACAAATCACTCATAAACGTTTTTCAAATTTCTTTTATGTCCTTCATGAAAAATTAGGGCTTTAAAAAATAGAATCTTAATATTAATATTTTGACATTTTCTAATAGACAACCAAATATAAAATTAGTTATTAAAAATTAATCTAAATATTTTTTATTCTAATATAAAACTAATATAGCACTAACATCAATAATTCCAATGTACCATCATTTATTCCATGAAATAAATGCAGTGTTAGTGAAGATTCATATTTTTTTTTTGATTAAATAACACAGACTTTACGAATTAGAAACCTGGACGATACAATGCTGAACCAGAAGAATCCAAGACATAAGTCCTTGAAATGACAAAGGTAACGCATGGTGGATATTTAATCCAGCAGGAAGGGATGCTGCCAGTCGTGCGAGGTCGTCTACGATTTGATTAGCCTCTTGGAATATATGTTCCGTCATAATCTCTTGGAAGCGATTCATCATATTACGACACTGGATAAGGAGTGGGCTCCAAGGAGGTTTCAAACTTTGTAGTTTTAGTGCTTGTACAATATCCCACGAATTACTCTCAATTTGAAGCTTAACTACTCCCATTACCAGAGCCAAATTTAATCCTGAGAAAACTGCTTTCATCTCTGCCTCCCACGGTGAGCACCCATCAAAAGATTGGGAATAACCAATGATCCAAGAACCAGCAGAGGGAAGACTCATGTTTCTTAATAAGAGGAATGCAATATTCAGGTTAATATTAATGATGTTTTGAAATTGTGTTATCAATATACATACCATAAATAATTACAGTGGTCAATTATAACATAATAAGATCATCCATAAATTTTAATTATTTTTCAATGTCAATATGATCTTAAATACCATAATAGATTCACTTGCCCGTTCTGCTTGCGCACAATACTCTCTCATCTTGGACAAGAGAACCACGACAAGTATATATCCTGACTTTCATTTCATGCAGTGTAAAATATATGGTGCAAAATCAAACTAAACAAAAAATTCCCATCAGTTTAATTTGTGTACTAAGGAGTTTCATCCTTTGCCAACCAAACTCGTTTTGTTTGGTTGTTTTTTGAAGACATAAAGAAGCTAGAAAAGAAAGAAGTTGAACTTTGAACATTTACCTTGGCGCTTCCCAGGTCATCCCAAAGCCGAAGGATAGTGGCTGTGGAAGATATTATGGGTGGAATGCTATCAATTAGCTGGACGCTTTCATTAGTGATCCCTTGACCCAGTAGAAAGAAAATATGAACTAGCGCAACATGTACGCTAGAACTAGTGATGCCATTCTTCAAGTTCTGGTCTGCGCTTGGAAGTTTTGTGGAAGCAAACCATTTTGCTTCCACTTGAAATGCACTGCACATTCTGGCCCACTGTCAAAATACAGACTACCATAGAACACGTTAACGTTCGACGACATGCAGTCTTCTTATTCAGTATCTCAGGATTGCAACTAACATAATTCAGTTATAGCGATTTGATTAATCATTATCTGTGGACTGCAATAAAAGTTAGTGTCCCTACTTAAAGTCTTTCCTTCCTTGGCAGTAAAAGTTGGTGTAACGTAGCCCGAAGAGAGACAATAGGGCTATATTCCAGCTGTCTTAATCGATATCTCTGGATCACAATACGTTAACATGTTAACATTCACTTAGATGACAATGTGATTCATCGCAGAAAATATGCCAAATGTGCTTGCAATTGCAATTCTTATGATATATATATCTAGAGAAATTAAAGCAGCGGGAATGTTGAATTCTGGTTTCCTTTCCTGGGCAACTGGGCAGTAAAGCTTGGTTTACTATATTTCGTAAAGAGCGAATAGGGTTCCATCCAAGCCTTTTGTAGACCTTTAAGCTGATTTCATTTGTGATATTGTCAAGAGCCTTGAAGCATATCTTCATGTAGTCTGGTAAATTTTCAGAGGATTCAATGTCCCACCTAGCCAGAACAGTATTCACTCGGTGATGGGATTATAATCAAACATGTAAGCTAGAGATTTGAAGAAATAGTTTAAACTCCATTTTCATATTGCTTATCACAGTAAAATTGTACCAGTTCATGACTTCTGAGAAGAGTTTTAGTTCATCCATGCTTCCATAAACATCAAAAATGTCATCTATTACGTACATGAAGGAGCGACCTTAGTGAGCTCAAGTCTTTCATCTGATAAACTTGGATCAGCGTGGCTTGCCATTGACCATATGTACCATTTTAGTGGCTGGTCTCTTGCAAACTTCAACCCCTTGGACAAGCCCAAGTCATTCCACCATCTGGTTAAATTGCCAAAAGATTGATGCATGAAATCACGAAAATTTTTGAAAGTCACAAGACGAAGGAATATGGACTTACCTAAAGATTTGAAGAATTTCGTCTTGATGTTGGTGTCGGATTATCTTGAATTCAGTTTTTGCAATATATTGCAGGACTGTCAACCATCCATTTGCTCAATGGAAATCGTTAAAGAAATTTTTGGCCATGAATTTTGCCAAATTTTTGTGATGTGGATGATAAGTGTGTAGCGAAACTAGTCTTGCTTCATGATTGTCACCGTCTGATTCCAGCGAACTTGGAATCTGGAAGCTACGTTCTCCGGCTAGGTCGAGTACTTGTTCTCCGTCTATACTAAGCGGTGAAGCTTCATATAGACTCATTAAACCCTTGATGTCACTGTTAAGTTTCTGGATGAAGTTCCCCTTCTTGTCTATTATATATTTGTCAAATATATCTGTATATATTAATTTACAAAAATAGTTAACGACATAAAAGATCATAGAACATAATAAAGTTGTAGATAAGCTTGGAGAAAAAAAAAAGAAAAAAGAAAAAAGACCTGCAGGTACGTGGTATCCTTCTTGTCTCAAAAGTCTGAAATGAAGAGCATCCTCATAGAGATATTTTCTATTATGTTTCCCTCTAGATATCAAATATTGTCTATCTTGAACTTCTTCGATCTCCTCTTGAAAATGATGATCTAATCCAAGACGCTGGATAGCATCAATCATTTCCAAACTTTCAAAAGGATCTTCTCGCAATTTACTCAAGGTATTCTTGTGTACCTTCACCTTCTGCGCATGCTTGATTTGAACATCATCCTACAAGAATAGGAAAAGAATTAACAATAAATTCAAAACATTTTAGCAACGCTATCGAGTTGCAAAATAAGGAGAACTAATTAAGAATGCAGAATGCATACAGAGTTTTGAGTTTACTTGAAAAATGATTCTTGAATGTGATGACAGCAGCAGTGCTGCCTGGCTCCCGGATAAGCAGGCCATTGATCCGGAGGAGAAGTTCAGACCAACTAAAGTAATCAAACTCTTGTTGCTCAAAGAATCGGAAGAGTTAACCAGCCGCATCTGGGAAGGAAACCAGGCGCAGATACTTATATAACATCTTGGGAGAATGCACACCTTTATTTATTGGATTTACTTTTACACTATTGCGATCAGTACCACAAACACGTGTCCTACCCATTGTTGGTGAGGATTTGTTATTTTTTCCGAAAATATGATCATGTAACAATCGAAATTTTCTTCGTCTTGCTTTTCGTATACATTTAACAATCAAAATTTTCTTCATCTTCCCCATTCATTTAACAGTATCTCTTTTTTTTTTATGAATTTCAATCTTTTACAGTACATGTGTAAACAAGATGAGAGTTACGTGCGGGAAAAAAATACTTTACAACCAAAGATGTTTTCATTATTTCATAAAAATACTATCCTATGATCATAATTTTTTTTTATTGGAGGTTCATATACAATTGAGATAGTTTTCATATTTTTCTTATGTAGGTAAGTGTTTATTTTTAATTTTATATCAAATTCTATAGTTTCTCCAAAGGGTATTTTATTTTTAAAAATTTATTTATATATTTAAATTCAAATTTTCTTTTACCAAATAAAAGATTACTTTCTCATTGGTTTACGATAAAAATTTTATATATTTTTTATTTTGGCAGTATTTTCAAGGAATTTTTAAAATTTAAAATTATTTTAGGTTTATGTTTAATACTATTTAAATAAAATAAGAAAAACAAAATGTGAGATCAGGTATTTTTTGCTAATCGGATTTCAAGCTTATCTGGTTATGGTTGGGTATATACTGAATCATGACCCATAGTCCTCTGATTATTTATAAGTATATACGATATGATTTAGATGTTTTATCAAGGATAATTCGGTTTTATTAAGTCTATTTTACAATTTGGGCTTAGGTACGATTTTAGGGAGGCCAAGTGCTATTGGTTATATTATGATGTCTTTATCTATCATGGTCATTTTTTGGTTTTGACTCACTAAAACGAGTATTGTAATGCTTTCTCTTGGAAATTAGATTTCAAGATAATTCTATTTAAAATTTACTTTTAAACCATGTCCACTCAATTAAATCAGGTGGTAATCACAATACTTTACTACTACGTCCTGCTCGAGGATCCAATACAAGCATCTCAATAAATATATGCGTAATCATCAATAAATATAATGATCACTCGCACTCCAAGAATGCTTCATGTTCGACGAAGCTGACTTCCTCCACTAACTGGAGAAGATACATCGACTATTCAACAACGGCCCTATATTATCCCGCAGAGATCAAGTCTGATGGGTCCTCTATCCTCAATCAGGCTGAACAAGTGTTGAATTGGTAGACCAGAAATAATGTTGCTCAAAACCATCTCCTGCATAAAATCAACCAAAAGGTTGATCAAGTCTTAGTCGGTCATACTTCCCATGGAAAAAAGATCGACTCATTGGCATCCCAGCTCACAAGGCTTGAACGAGATTTTTCTCAGCAACTTGCTGAAGCAACAAACAGACTGCAACAAAAACTCCGAAAGTATAAAGACTGTACTCATCCATCAGTACTTCGAACACAATCAAAAATCGAAAGTATTGAAAGGGAGTTGTTTGCAGCTGAACAATTAAAGGACAGGCACACCTCGGGAAAGCCAGATCTTTTCCCAGAGTCTGGTCTATCGTCTACCTTAGAACCGCAGCCAGACAGACCTGATGCTATGTTCAATATCTTTGGCTCAGCTCGAGCCTCAAGCACTAGTTCTGATCCTAAATCCAGACACTCAAGGCGATCTAGAAAAGGGAAAGAAGTCATGCATACTTTCCTCCTACAATCCAGATCCATTACTTCAGAACCACTGGATTCTCAAACGCATTCCGACGACACATCTAGTTCGCAAGAGTCTTCTTCCTTTTCAGAAGAACCTTCTTTTTCTTCCCAATCAGTTTCCCAGCAGATTCTTATGAATACTGCTAGTTCAAACATTTCTTCTGAGTCCAATAATGCAGAATCATCCTTCCGACCGAGACCTCAAAAGAAAAAATCTAGTTCTAATGAATGGTTTTCATTGGAAGACATTCCAGTTCAGAAACGTGTTGAGCGATTTCAATTGTTTGCTGCTTGGATCGATAAAGAAATGTTGCTCCCTAATGCCAACATGTTTGAGGTCCTACAAGAATTTGTCTCACGAACAACTGGTACACTCAGATCATACTTTTATTCTTTGCCCGAAGCTAGTAGAGTTCAATTCTTCCAGAGCACTTCTACTGCCATGGCTATTGGATATCTTTACAATGAATTCCTTGGAGATTTCAATGATGATATTCAGACATACAAGACAGAATATTATGCACGCAAGTGCTATTCAATTGAAGAAAAGGATCTCCAAAAGCATTATGGAATTATGGCAAAGCTATTTTATACTTTGGGAGGTACAAATGATCTCAAGGAAGTATTAGTGTCTTCATTACCTGAAGTTATCTCCTCAAAGATGTACAAATTCCTCCAGCAATCCAGATCCAATGTTACCATGCGTACTTTGGGACGCTTATACCAGTTGGCACTTGAAGTTCGTATACAACTATGTGATCAACAGAAGTTGTTTCAAGATTTTCAGAAATCCGAAGCAAAGATCTCGAAAATCTGTAAGCAATCACATCTCAAAATAAAATGCAAGGATTCCAGTTGTCCATGCGCAACAAAGAAGAAGAATCATTTCCATAGGTGGAAAAGAAGCCAGACTAAACGACCTCATAAGCGAGCATCTCGCCCGCATCGACAATCCTATCAATTCTTCAAAAAACGCCACCAACGAGGAAACAAGGGTGATCGTTGTTATATTTGTGGACAAAAAGGACATTTTGCAAAAAATTGTCCTAATAGTCCCACAAAATCAACCCGCCTAATCTCTTTTGTCAGCAAAGAGACCAGCTTGTCTGACGCTGATATTGAGTCTTTATTCTTAGAGCAAGAGGAAGCAACTCCCGAAACTGCTTTTGGCCTTACCTGCAAAGAGAATTCCTCTTCTTCCAGTGAACCCGAAATCTTTTCCTTTGAGGAAGATTATGAATCAGATTTTGATGATCATTTTCAGATTCTCCAAGCTGAACCCGTAAAAATCACCCAACCAGCTGGTCCCCTCCATATCCTTCCTACCAAGTATGATCGACCAATCCTCATCGTTGGATTCCTTGATACAGGTGCACACAAAAGTTTTCTCAATCGTTCCATCCTTCCACCAGATGCTTGGACCCAGCATTTCAAACATTTCAAAGCTGCCGATGGAAAAATCTTTCGCACTGAGCTCATTACAAAGCACCCAATTGGGATACAATTCTTTCATACATAAAGAAAACAAGTCGGTGAGGCATTCGCATGACAATCGACTGGTCCATACAAGACAACCAACCAGTCGATTCAACAAAGGGCCATGTCAAGAGATCATTGCCTGGTTAATCACTAGCCACCGACCGGTCAGTTCACATTAAGTGGAAAAGTCGAATGATTACCGAGCGGTTGGTGCACACTAACCGTCTAGTTGGTTACAAGAAACCCAAATTGCGAATGACAACTAACCGGTGGGTTGACGATTGGTTAAGTCGGGATGGGATTTTAAAAATCCATCTTCGCCTTCTTTCTCTTCACCTTTGAAACCCTGGGTATTCTATAACAAATTCACTCTCTCTAAACCCAAAAACACCCTCTCCCTTCTTTCTAAAAACTAACCTGAAAATAACTCTCCTTACCCAAAAACCACCCTCCCCAACAACATAACAACCACCATTACCTTTTCCTCTCATTGAATTTCCAGATCCCTAACACTGTTTTTCCATCATCTACTTCAAGCCTAGCTATATTATGGGCAGAACCAAAGGAACAACCACCCAGCTAGCAAGTTCTCCTCCTCGTCAACCGACTAAGTATGGTCATGACTCCACGTCCAAGGCTTCAATGTCAAAAGTAGTACCAGAGTTTGATTCTTTTCATTTCACATCAGCTGTTGTAGAAAAGAGGTACGAAACGTTGAAGGGCCGACAATTCTGGTAAGAAAAGGTACTCACTTTCAAGTACCAAGCAAGGTACGCAAGACATGGTGTACTTCACCCCCTTAATTTTCAAGAATTATGTGTGACACTTGGTTGGGAAACGCTTGCTATTCAAACTCCTGTGGGGGAAGGTAGTTGCTGGAAAATTTTTTTCTTAGAAATAGAAGATGAATAATCATATCCCTTTTTTGCATGTGATATCATCTTTGCGTATAAAAGCTGGAGTAATGCCACCGGAGGAGTCTTATTTTCCAATCCTTAAGCCATTGTTGCTTTTTACCTATTTATATATTGGGTAAAAAATTGAAGAATGAAGCAATGAAGGCAAAGAAGGATTATTCCTACATGATATATTACGAGAGATGGTATACAAGAGAGGGTGTTGCACCACCATAACCGACCAGGCCAATGGAGCAGGGTTCTTCTTCGTATATAGTAGTGGATGCTGATATGGTGGCATTTCTTGAAGAGATTTCTATCCAGTAATGCACATTGGTGGGACAGTAACAGGTTATCACAGAAATACTGTGGGAGGTGAGAACTGATCAAAATAGGCAGATGGAGTTGTTCCAATAATTGCAACAACAATAGATGTGGTCTATGCAATATCAGTAGGATACAACTCAATGGATGTTCGAGCAGTTCAGGAATTTGAATCCAGGTGGTCCACCTCCACCATAATGGGATGATGGTGATTATGTACCAGAGGAGAGCTAAGTTATTATCTCATTTATTTTTCTTTTATTTCTAATTTCGTTATTTGAATTTATGTTCGTGTTATGTCATGACTCGTTATGTTATGTTATTTGTTTAGTCGTGCTATGTTATGGGAAATAGAATTTGATGATTATGTCTGGGACATTCATTTATGTTATGTTTGAGGAGATTGGTTCACTTCTGAATAACTAACAATGAATGCTGAATTTATTTTAGTATGGTTGATTAAATTTAAACCTTGGATGTGTTGAAATTGGATTTACAAATTAAATGTAGCATTAGATTCAAACATTAACTAATATTTAGAGCAGCCAAGCATCAATGTGATTAGTTTACGTTAAGAAAAAAAATTAGGATGGTTGGTTAGTATTGGTTAAGCTATGGGTTGACTCACCAATGTTGTATTTAATAAAGTAAAAAAAATGAAAAGTTTATGTGCTAGAAGTAATGAAAACAAAAGAAAGAAAAAATTTTTTGTAACACAAAAATAAAAACACTTAATAGGACCTTTGAGCTACACTTCTAAAGTTCCAATAACCAATGCATGAATATTGGGTGTTTTCAAATCTTAATTCCTTTATGTGAAACTGAAATTGATGTAACTAGGTAAGAATTGAAAGACCAGAATTTCAGAATTGAGTGTTTATCATTGGTTATGAATGAAATGAACTAAATTTTGTTGATTGAAATTATCTGGGTATGGGTGTTTTTCTTTATCAAACTATATTTGCTAGGGACTAGCAAAATTCTAAGCTTGAGGAGATTTGATAACATGTTTATAATACTAGTCATCCGTTATATTTTATGGTTTGATTTAAGGACAATTGTGATCTAATTGTGTTAATTTAGTGAACATTTTGATCGTTTGTTGAGTGCTGTAGTTGAGCAGGTGTGCGATGGATCTTAACCACGAAAGTTAGTATTTCCGTATGAAAAACACACCGAAATGATGATAGAGATGTTGGCGAGAGCATGGTCACCGACTGGTTGGTTGATACCAACCGACCGATCGATGCAAGTCAGAAGAATTACCGAAGCATCATCGACTGGTCGGTTCACTAAAAACAGAAAATAAAAAAACATATCGAAGCTCAACTGACCGGTCGGTTAAAGGACACTGACTGGTCGGTTCACCAAATGAGAAAATCAGATGTTTGTGCCGAACATCAATGGACTGGTTGGTTCAGTTACACTGACCAGTTGGCTATACGAGATCAAGCCCAGAAATAAGCGAATAAGAACAATCAGATATGGATAAAGACTATCTATTTATTTTTAACTATAAAATAGACATCAAGGCTATATTATTTTTTATCGAAGAGTGTACGCACTTTCTTTATTATTTTCAGAACGCCTCTTGATTCGTCATAGATCAAGACACTAGTATGTTGACTTCAGCTTTAATTGATGCAAAAACTTTTTGGAATAATTCTTTCTCTTTATCTTTTGCAATCTTGATTTCTTGACATAAAACTGGGATTCACACTTACTGTGTTCTTATTATAAGTTCTTAACACTATTTCTAATCTTGATTAATTGACAAACCTGGTCAGTTTGTCTATAGGTGAGTTTAAATTGATTCGGAAGAACAATTAAACTTTGACAACAGATTAGAAGTCTTACAACGATTGCTAAAACTTGGTAGAATAGGAATATATCTACTAAACCTAGGGTTCATATTGATTAAGCAAAATGATTCAGAAGTTCAATTATAATAGGGATATAGTTAGTTGGGAATCTGAATTAGCTTTTAATAATCTTGAAGGATATTAGGAGATTAAAAGATCATCAAGAAAATGTACAAAATATTGGAATTGAATAATAGTTGGATCGGTTCCCAAATTATCTAACAACCATAACTCTAACATATAACAAGTTAATTTAGGATTTAAGTTTAGTTTAAATACAACTCTTGATTCGATTCATTTAACTAGAATAGTGGATTAGACAAATTTATTAATTTTAACAAATTTTCTTATAGGATCTATACTCATTCTTTTGAACTATAAAACTTTTAGTAGTCGTGCTCTTGCGATTGAAGGTAAATTCATTTTTATACCAACAATTATCTTCGGCATGTCACATGATCGTATGCCAAAGGTAGCATACCCAATATTGAAAATAACATTGGATATGTTACCTTTGATTTGTAACATATCCAATATTACTATCAACATGTTACAATCAATATGGCATAAAAAGAAGAGAATAAAATAATAAAAAAATATGAAAAGAAGAGAGAGATTGTAATTTCTTAGAATAAAAAATAAAAAATAATAAAGAAATGAGAGAAATTGTCAGTTTGTTAGCATAAAAAAATAAAAATAGTCTGTCACAATAATGTTATAAATCAAAGACAAAAATAACCATATAACTTTATACTTCAGTATGCTAAAGTGGCTCACTGAATCTGTCTTGGTGGTGTACCCGGACCACCTTAAAACTACCCCTTATTGTTTTGTTCTCTCTATCTCATGCAAGGCATGTGGGACGATTAAACATTTCGATTCATGTTATACACATCTCATTTGTTAAAGTGGAGGGGCATTTTAGAGAAAACCTTCTCTGTCATATAATAACAAACACTGAGTGCTAATATAGAATCTAGCTAAATATGTGAGTTGGCATTTATTTTCAAATAATATGTATCTGGTTTTGTTATAATCCCAAAACCTAATCTGAAACCAGATATAAAATCATCTAAAATGAAAAAAAATAGACCCTTAGAAGTAACTGAGAGGTCGAATGTCTTTGTTTATGAGTTTTTTATTTCAGAAGGTTGGCTGGGAGCTTCCCAGATCTCTATCTATCCTTTACTAACCCTGCCTCTTTTCTTTCGAGGACCCACGAGCATTACACTTCAAGGATAAACAGTCTTCCGGGAAGACCGTAGCATTGTATCTTTATAGAAGTAGACAGGGATAAACAGACTCAAGATAATACTGAGTCGGAGACTCAGTGAATAGAAAAACTTAGAAAGCCATCAGAGTGTTTGGACAGAGGTTTTGATTGTTGAAAACTCGATGATCTGCTCTTATTCATTCATGCTATTTATAGACTTACAGGATGACTGGGAGACCGAAGTCACTGGTCAGTTTTCCTTGGTAACCTGGGTAACAGGTCAAAAGGAGCTACAGACTGTAAAGTACTGACATAAAGTCAGACATACGACAGACGCTGACATAAAGGACTACAGACAACCGACTTTTAATATAGCGAGAGACATTTGACATAAAGTAATACAAACAACAAGCTTTTAACTTGAATTGACATAAAGTTTATTTACAGATAGGCTCGTGGTCCCAATCCATGTTTGGATCTGACTCTTAGGACATTTCGGATGTGACAACTGTCCTTGTTTGTTCATCTTCCCATGCAGCAATTTGATCTGTTCGAGCTAGGTCTTCAGCATCTGTGGGTTCAATGTCGGCATAGGGTCCTGGATCGTATTCTAGGGGTCTTTCATCTGGTTGTTGAGAATTTTGAAAATAGAAGGGAATCGTAGAAGGGGGAAAAAGTGCTGTGGTATGTAGGTGTATTTTTCTATGGTCATACCCGTTCATATGGCACAAATACTGCCACCCAAAATGTAGAAATTCAGGACTCGGGTCTGGCTGATACAGAATTTTGTACAGGTGGCATACTGAGAACGGTGTGGGAGTACTGCCACCATATGATTTGTGTAAAATGTAGGCTACGTACAGAGTATCTCGTTTTGAAGGAGGGGCTTGTCTGAGGAGATTGTACAATCTGTTCGCCAAGTACTGAGTGGAGCTAACAGTAGGAGGTATGCCCATTAATTAGAACCAGCAAAGTCCATATCTAGTAAATATTCTAACATGTCGCGAACTCTAAACTTGATCATCCCATAGTAAAGTGTGTGTAAGCACCAGTTATACCAAAGTTCTTCATCGCAGAAATCATAAATGTGGAATATGCTGATTCGGGAAAATGGATAATCAGGAGAATAGGAATCAGTAATGGTGATATCTTTTCCTTGATATTTCTGGAAAATCATTAGATAGGAGAAGAGATGACTTTTGGCATACTGTTGAATCTGGAATAGGTCGGGGTGATGTAGGCCTGGAGGAAATGTGAGGTAGACTGGTGACTGATTAGTCCATAAGGCCGGATGTTCAATTTGGGTCCATATGAAATCTCCTAATGGATGGGTCTCATTTGGGCCAGGAGCTGATGGATCAGTGAGGCCCAAAGGACAGAGAACTTCAGGTTTCGGAGGGCCAGAAACAGAACACTGTCCTGGATCCAGAGAATTCCAACCACTAAGTCCAGGTTTGTAGAATGGACAATCCTGCGCTCAGTGGTTTGTGTATCGGCCACACCGGCAACAAAATGGATTTGGGGTGGGGCCAGACATAAGAACAAAAGGAAAGGTTTCAATTGTAGAGACTAAGTGGAGAGGTCGGGAAAGTAGGTCGACAACGATATTATCCTTTCCCTTGATGTGCTCTATAAAGAAGTCATACCGGGAAAACCATTTAGCCCATCGGAGAAGTTGTTTTTCGGGAATTGTTTTATTCTTGAATTCTAAAACTCTTGGAAAGGAAGAGTTGTCCATCTGGATCTTAAATCGATGGCCAATGAGATGGAATTCAAATTTCTTGATTCCATATTTGACGGCAAGAACCTCTTTATAGACTGTGTGGTAATGAGATTCTGCGGGGGAGAAAGTTCCACTGGTATATCCACATAAATGCTTGTGTGTGTCCTTTTTTTCAAGAAGAACAGCTCCCCAGTGAGTGTCACTGTCATCAATTTGTAATATGCGCTGACCATCTGAGGGGATTTGAAGAGGTGGCAAGGCTTGGGTGTTGTCTTTTAGGTATTGAAGTGCCTGAGAATGCTTTGAAGTCCATGGTTGTGGGGTTTTTTTGAGAAGGTCAGAAAGAACTGAGGTGTATTGGGAGACATTTGGAATGAAGGTTCGTAAATAGTTGACAATGCCTAGGAATTGTTGAAGCTGTTGTTTGGAGAGATTCTCTGTGGGAAACTTTAACAGTTCCTTTGCAATATGTTCTCCCGGAGAATAGCGTCCTTCTGAGATCTTCATGCCCAAGAACTCAATCTCGGATAATCCTATAGAGGATTTTCTGTCAGAAAGCATGATGCCATTTTGGTCTACCAGAGTAGTGAATTTGGACAGGAGGAGTTCATGAGCTTCATTGGTCTCTGAAAAGAGCAGAATGTCATCAATGTAGATTAAGGCACTGTAGAGGATGGGTTGATTCGGATCATAGCTCTTTGAAAGATAGATGGAGCAGTCTTCAAGCCGAACGACATTACTGTCCACTGATATTGGGCATCAGGAATGCAGAATGCTGTTTTGTGTCGCTCACTTGGTTCAATCCCAGTTGCCAAAATCCACCTTTGAGATCAAATTTGGAGAAGATCTGAGCTTTGGAGAAATGCACGAATAAGGATGAAATCTTTGGAAGTGGGAACTTATCGTCCTTCAGAAAATGATTAAGAGGCTTGTAATCAATTACTAGTCTCTTTTTTCCTCGTGCTACCTCAGTTCTCTTTTCGACATAAAAAGCCTGACATGCCCATTCTGAGAGAGTTGGTTCAATAAGCCCTTGTTGTAACAGCTGTGCACATTCTTCATGGGCCAATTGTAAATCCGTGGGAGTCATTCCGGGATGAGAGGCTTTGGTAGGGTTTATGTCTTCGTTGAGCTTGAAGGGTAAGGAGACAAAGAAGTCTGGATTTTTCCATAATAGAGAAGGATGGGTGAACTCAGCATGGGAATTGGTGCAGAAAGGTAAAAGATCTTGGGACCATTTTTTGAATTTGAGACCCGCCTCTGAGAGAGAGTAGAGGCGTAGGACATCAGTGTAGGGTCGGAAATACAGCTTATATTTCAATCCTGTGGGAAGGATCTGTAACTCTCCTGCCTGTTGGTAAATGTCGAAGCCAATCAGTAGGTCTTTATCAGGTAATTTGGTCCCTATAACTTTTGTCCAAATGGTGCAGCCAGGACTTAGTTTCCTGCACAGAAACAAACTCGTTAGCATTAAAACACTCTTTTCTTCTCTCATCTCATTTTTTCTTCCCTTTCTTTTATGATGGGTTGCTTCCCATTCAGCGCCTTAGTTTTGGACCTAGCATGACCCTTTCAGCTTTAGTTTGTAGCCTACGTTGGTGGCTTTGCATTGGATGGCAAAGTCCTTGGCGGTCTATTATGCAAAACCTGTTCTCATTGACCCATCTGCATCTCCAAATTCTTGATTTTAGAATCTACTGACATAATGAATTTCTGTATCAAACCTTCAATCCCACTCTTCTTTTCTACTGACTGTGCTAGTTGGTTCCCCTGAGGGTACCTAGGGTTGTAGCCTACTTCTCTATTCTGATTGGAATTCGAACCAGAATTGGGATTATTATTTTTATAAGAAAAATTGGGGATGGTATTTCCAATTTTCATTGTAAGTGGTCCTGAAGTAAGATTGCTTCCTTTGATTGCCAACACATTTGGCCTCTTCAATATTCATAGGACACTGGTAATTGTTGTGATTCCCACCACAACGATCACAGAGGGATAAAGTAGACTGGTCTCTAGGATTCTATTGGACTTTTGTTACCTCTGCTCTACTTTGTTTAAACTCGTATCTCATAGCAGCTATCTATACTGTTAGTTTGGTAATAGTATCAACCTCTAGCCTCCCTAGTGTTTTGTCAAAATCTGCATTAGAATGCCAAGTCTATCCTCCCTCAGCCACTTTCTCAGTCAATCTAAAGGCTTCATTGGCTTCCTTATCCAAGATGTTTCCATCAGCAACTGTGCTCAGCATGAATTTGTGCATCTCTGACATGCCTCTATAGAAAGAATCCGGGAGTAGAAAGTTTGGAATACCATGATGTGGGAACTTCTTAAGCAACTTCTTGAATCATGCATAAGCCTCATACAATGTCTCCTTTTGTTGCTACTTGAAGTTACTAATCTCGTGCCTAAGTTGGGAAGTCTTTGACCCTGGAAATTGGGCCAAGAAGTCATTCATTAGCTCCTCCCATGTTTTAATTGAACTAGTGGGTAAATTCTCCAACCAATCTATAGCTTTCCTAGATAGAAAGAAAGGGAATAGATGCAGTATGATTGCCTCAGAAGGTACTCCATTGAATCTAAATGTGTCTATCATCTTCATAAGCATCTTCACATGCTTCATTTACTGCGGATTGTCTACTGCTGGAGCTGGGTTTGCATTGAGCACCTCCATACATCTTGGTTATGGTGATCCATTGGTTGGTTTGATAACTTAAACCACTTGAGCCTTTTTATAGTCTTCTCAATCGAAAGGTCAATAGGTTCCAGGTCATGCTTCATGCACCTTAAGTTACATCTATTTCCAGTTCTTTACACGAGAAACCAAAAAAAAAGATATTTAATCAAGAAAAAAAATTAGGGAAAAATTTTTAGCTTTAAAATTATTTCCCTAGCAATGACTTGAAAAACCTATTGGCGTAAAATGAATTTACCTTCAATCGCAAGACCACGACTACTAAAAAGTTTTGTAGTTCAAAAGAATGAGTATAGATCCCATAAGAAAATTTGTTAAAACTAATAAATTTGTTTAATCTACTATTCTAGTTAAATGAATCGAATAAAGAGTTGTATTTAAACTAAACTTAAATCCTAAATTAACTTTGCATTAGTTAAAACTGAAACGAACATACCAATGTCTTGATCTATAATGGATCGAGAGCCGTTCTGAAAGTAATAAAGAAAATGCGTACAGTCTTCGATGAAAAATAATACAGCCATGACGTCTATTTTATAGTTAAAAATAAATAGATATTCTTTATCCATATCTGGTCATTCTTATTTGCTTATTTTTGGGCTTGATCTCATACAACTGACTGGTCGATATAAGTGAACCGACTTGTCCGTTGATATTCAGCACAAATGTCTGATTTTCTCATTTGGTGAACTGATCGGTCAGTGTCCTTCAACCAACCGGTCGGTTGAGCTTTGACATGTCCGTCTATTTTCCGTTTTTGGTGAACCGACCGATCGGTGTCCTTTAACCGTCGTGTAGTCTTGATCGACCCCACACATGGATCAATCAGAACCACACAAGGCTTACATTAACTTTTCAAAACTAAATTTCCAAAAATGCATACAAATTTGAACTTTTTTTTATTAAAAGGAGCATGGCATATCACAAATCGTACCCATCACAAATAAACATCGGAGTACACACACACATACGACGAAAGTTTTTAAAACACATACAACTGGCCACACAGCCCTAAACATACTACACACTAACTCCAAACACACAAATCCCAGATGGATCCATAGGAGAAATTCCCAAGGCATGCATTTCATAACATAACAAAAATACAAGTCATACATGCATAGTAAGTGTCAAGTCAGGACAATCAAGCCTACAATAGGTATTTAACAACCATCGAAATCCAAAACAAGCATGTATATCATCAAAGTATGTAAATATCAAAAAAAAAAATATGCAAAGTTTTAAAGACATGTAAGTGCAATAGCCCAGCTCTAAGAACAACACCGGGTATACTCGACCTTAAGGATGAATGGCTACAATGAATGAACTAGCCCTGAAAAGATCAACAAGAGGCGGTGAGGTCAAAAGACCTCAGTGAAAGTTACAACGTCATAAGCACATCTAGTGGAATAGAGGCATACAGAAAAAATCAAGTACAAGATAGTTACATTTAAACATCAATTCCATCCACGCGTTCTAGACATGCAATCAAATGTTTCATAAGCAAGTATGGATAATGCATGATTTGCAAAATACTATGCATTAAAAAAATCAGCCCAATAGGTTTTATAATCTTACAACACAACATATTGTCACACAAACTACTATGCCTCAAAACCTATTGGGGTAGATTACAAAGCATTTTCAGAAGCCATCGCTCTATATTGGCAATAAAGTTTTCATTAACAAAATATATATACTCGCTATTGCCAATGCTATCCATAATTAAGTGGAGAAATCACACTATCACAGTCACAATATATATATATATATATATAACACATAGTTTGCTAGGTCACAACCCACATCAGGCATACACATTTACAGTCCATCCATACAACACCCATCCATAAGCAATATTCCCCTCATCCTCGAATTCCATAAACTTACCATGTTTGGCAAAAACAATAACTTCAATTCAAAGTTGTTCCTATGAATACACATATATAGTTTTACCTGAAATCTAATAATGCATGTAATGCAAGTGATCAACATGAATGACACTCTTATTGGGTTGATTTGGGTATGATTTGATATTTGATGGTGTTGAATAGGTTTAGGTTAGGTTTAGGGGTCTCAAAATGATGTACATGGGTTGTGGGAAGGGTACGGGGTTCGCCAGAATGGGTATGGTTTCTCTCTAATGAAAAATAACTCACAACACTCCAAACACTCAAATAAAAGTACTCAACATGAACAACATATGGTATAAACACGACTCACACAAACAATGTGAGACCCTGAATTTTGAGTCCTAAAAGTCTAGAAGCCAGTGCAGGTGAAAAGATGATTTTGCTCCTGAAAGAAAGTATGTGTGATGGCTGAAATTGGTAATAGTTGTATGGTAGTTAATTCTGGTTTTTTCCCTGTAATCTAAGTCCATATAGCTAGATAATTGGTTTATAAATTAAAATCCCTAAAAATAAGGGGAGATAATTAAAGAATTTAATTATCTGGTAATTATCTTACTTTAATAAAGCCTTTAAAGTAGTAATCTTAATTCCATACCCATCCATTATAAATAGGAAGCCAACCCCACAAAAGTCATTCATAGAAAACACACAAAACTCGCATAGCCTAAAACCCTTACAACTCCCTATAGTTGCCAAAATTTACTAAAACTTTAAACTAGCATAACTCTCTCATCATTTGTCGGATCCCTGCAAATAATAGCTTCTTGGAAAGTTCACTTCATGCTCTTTCCAAAAATTTTTTTATTTTCATCAGGAGGTTAGTATTTGTCTCTCTAAAGATTAGTTGAAATTCGGCGACACTACCAAATCTTCTTGAACTTCAAAATAGCATAACTCTTTCATCGTTTGTTGTATCTCTACAAATAATAGCTTGTTGGAAAGCTCTCTTCATCCTCTTTACAACCATATATGTTTTGATTTTTGGACGTAAATATTTTATTGTCTAAGGTTAAATTGAAAATCGACGACGAAATTAGGTTTTCATCGACGACGGAATTAGGTTTTTTATATTTCTACAGTTTTTGTCTTCGGTTGATTTCTGTTGTCATTTCGCATGTTCTTATGATTGCTTAGCATCATTCATGATGTACGATCATGAATTTCTTTCTTTTAAACTTCTCTATGCTTAAATTCGAAATTGTCCTATGCCCTATTCTTAGCGACGAAATTTGCATAGTTAATTGAAATGGTAATTCAGGTTGAATCTTGTTAAGTTCCTGGCTATCACATCACACATCCAAGGGAGAGGCACCTGTAGCATCTGATCACTAGTTTCTGATAGGTTTGGTGAGTGGAATTGGTAAGGAAATAGGGTATTCAATTGATTATTGAATATGCATGCTTAGTTTGTTTTCGTCTTTGCCTGGTGATAATATAGGTGGTTTGGAATTACCTAATAAAGGAAAAGGAGTAGCTTCTTGTTCAGAGACAAGAGAGGTTGGATCTACACCTCATCGGTTTCTCCAGAGACCCCTGTTATTTTCTTGATGTTTTTGATACATGCTCTTATTGTATTACATGCGGTTTGATTATAGGGTGAGAGTATGAATTTCAGATTGAGATATGGATCTCATAGGCTATATCGAACCCCTGAGTTAGGTATTGAGTGCCTGGGTTGCATATGTTATGTGAATTGAATATGCTGATTGTGTTCTGACATGATTGAGGATACCCTGCTATGGTATTATACTTTGTACTTGCCTGTGTGTGCTTATACATGTTTGTGTGTCAGGATCCTTTTCCGGTGGCCATTTGGGGTAAGCGCTGATGCTTCAAGGGAGAGGAGAGGTTCTTACTGGTATGAGAGTTGTATGGGTGGCAAAGCCCAGCATGCGCGCGCTGGATGTCTTATCCTTGTATGGCCGGAACCCTGTCCTTGTGTGGTACGAAGCCTTTATCCTTGTGTGGTTTGGGATGCCCTAGTCCATGAGTTGCTTGGGAAGACTTATTCTTTTGTGGCAAGACAACTGAACCCTATCCTTGTGTGGGAGGAAGCCCTTATCCTAGTGTGGTTTGGGATGCCTTATCGGTGTGTGGCTTGGGAAGACTTGTCCTTGTATTGCAAGACGATTTACTAGGCTTACTGATTAGCTTATGTGTTAACCGTTTACCCTTTGTGCAGTAAGCCTTGGACAACAAAGGTGTAAAGGGATAGCCTTTCTTCTTCATTGCCGAGAACAATCTGATGAGTTCCACCTGCCTGTGTACTTCTGATTTTTCGGAGGTGATTGTAGTCCTCCCTCAACCATAGATTCGGCCCTAACCCTTTTTGATTGGTTCTTGAATTATGTGATCCCCTTTAGTTGTTTAGGAATGATCTAATGTGAATTGGGAGATTTGTGTTTAGGGTTTCTGCAGATCTTATGATGCTGTGACCCTACTGAGATTCTTGTAATCTCATACCGTTGTTTTTACCATTTTTCAGGCTTAGGTACATCTACTGTCTGTGGTACCAGTGTGTGAGATCAAGGCTGCATGACGGGGCGATATCGCATCATATTTGCATACTTGTTTACTTGCGCATATAACAAGAATGATTGGGCTACTTTCTGGTTTATTTTAAGATCCCTCATTTGCTTGCTATTTCCGAAATATGTTGGAAGATTTGTTGCTGGTTATTTAGATCCCTATGGGACTTGTGTGTTATGAACCCAATGATTTAATTTAAAGACTTCTACTGATGTTTTATTCACTCTGTAGGTTACCAGAATATCTGTCCAATATCATGCTCCAAATATTGTTAAACATTAGAATAAACATGCTAAAAATCGAAATTTAATGGTAAGCCTGGTGAGATTCAGATAGGTCCTAGGTGTCATTTGGGCTTATTTGGGTTTCACAGCAGTGATGACCTTAATCAAAGCAAATAATAATAGTTAGGAATTGGGATCGTCACAAACAAATTCCAATAATGGGTCACATGCCTAATTATCATGCATGCACACACAACTAACATGCTTAGGAGCTCAATCACATAGTTTATCTATTCAAAACATGGCAAGCAAGTTCATATAGCAAACACGCTCGTCAAACACCTCATCTATATAGCCTCTATTCAAAACCATACAAATACTGTAAGGACCCAAACCCAACCTATTAAGACCCTTACCTCTGTGAAACCCAAATAATCCCTCGCAAGGTCCTATTTGAATCCCACAAGGCTCAAGTCATCTAATTGTTAATTTTATTGGTTGATTTATATGCTATTTAAAGGTTTGAGTATGTTTATACATTAATGAATTTCTGGATTATTCAGAATGAAAGAAAACATGAGCGGAAGACTTTTATTAATACTGAAAACAAGTGGAAACATAACACACAAGTCCCATAGGAATCTCAAAACATCAACCAGTAGTATTATGCATATTTCGGAAGCAACAAGAAAGAAGAAGAGGGATTGAAAAGCTAGAATGCAAATCCACACAAGTTTTATGCATATTTCGGAAGCAACAAGAAAGAAGAAGAGGGATTGAAAAGATAGAATGCAAAACGTCTAGACTCGAACTGGCCTACAAGGCATCCTGACGTCCGGACTTGAACCGTCCTTCAAGGCATCCAGCGAGCTCTTGCTGGGAATAACCACCCATAAACCTCCCGGTTCGGTAAGCATCTCCCCTCTCCCTAGGAGCAACAATACTTACCTCGCATGGCCAGCGACAAAAGGATCCTTCAAACAAAGCAGATACACGCATACATACATATACACAAATTACAACAAAGGATGCTCAATCAAATCACAATACAAATCAAAGATTAATCCTCAAAGTCATAGCCGAAGTAGGTAACCTATTTCCCTATTAACTTCCGAGATTCCCTATCATCATAATCACACATTCTGCAAGCATATAACCAAGATAGGCAATCGAATTCAATCATATTCAAACAATCAAATAATAGGGTAACCAAAGGAACCGATGAGGCATAAATCCTACATCTCACGTGTTTGAATCAGATACAATCCTTTGCCTTTCCAATAAGATCAGAATCTCCTAAACAATCACAAGGCAAAGACTACACAATATTAAGCCACAAGATTACTTAATTAAAAACCAAAGGCAATGGGAATCCTTACCAATTAACCTACCAAAATCCAACAATCCAGATGCAGCAATATCTCCCCCCTGAATGTGTGATGTGATAGCCAAAAACTCAGTAAGAATCAACTTGCCTATTCACCCTAATTTATATACAAATTTTGGCAACACCTTAGGGTTTATAGGGCAACTTGCGATTTCAATATACACATAAGAAGAACCTGAGATTTCATGTGAATAAGGAAGGAATAGGTGCCAGTTACTCAAATGATTAAAAAGAACAATATTTGAAACCAATAGACAAGTCAATTGATCATTTTTGGCCAATATAGGGTTAGGAATAGGGCATGCCAATTTCTTTTATAGGGAAGATTAAAAGGATGAATTTATGATTTTTCAATAGATGCCAAACAATCATACGAACAAAAGGAATAACAACAAAAATCAATTGAAGGAAGAATCACACAATTTCTTCCTTGAAAGTCACTTACCTTGTGCCTCAAACAACTAGGGGTACTACTCTGTCATCGACTGCTCGGTCTCCCAAGTTAACTCTTCATATCTGTCACCACGCCAAACCACCTTAACCATCGGAATACTGCAACGTCAAAGCTGTTTCACCGTAGTATCCAGAATCACAATTGGCTGAGTTGAATATGACATGTCGGTGGTTATCTCCATCGATGGCTTCTCCAAAGCATGAGAAGGATCCCTAATGTATTTCCTCAACACAAAAATACAGAATACATTATGGATCCTCTTCAATGACGGTAGCAAATCGAGTCTGTATGCCACTAGTTCAATCCTCTCGGTGATAGCATATGAACCGATGTATCTCAGTGCCAACTTACCACACTTCTGAAAATGAATCACACCTTTCCAAGGTGCTACCTTTATAAACACCATATCCCCTGCCTCAAACTCAAGATCTCATCATCGATTATTTGCATAATTCTTCTGTCTGTCTTGAGCTGTCCTCAATCTCTGTTTAATCAATGTCAACTACTCTGTAACCTGCTCAATTATCACGGGACTGTCAAATTTCCTTTTGCTAACCTCATCCCAACACAATGGTGTATGACACTGCCTACCAATCGAAACCTTATACAGTGCTATACCGATGAAAACTTGAAAGTTATTATATGTGAACTCAGCTAATGGTAGGCATCGATCCCAATTGTACTTCGCTGGGACAAGCCATGTACAGGTACACTGCCTAGTACACGGTCATGTACCCTACCTGTGCAGGCCATGTACTACTTTATCTAGAATAATACATAGACTCTAGGGACAGGTACATGGACGTGTACCCCTTCCAAACGAGGTATGCACCCTTAAACGGACTCGGAATACTTTAAAAACTCGCTGGAACCCTTAGCAAATATTACCATGGTTTCTTTGCAATGAAAAAAAACTAACAACACTCCAAATATTCAAATCAAAGGACTCAACATGATCAACCCATGATATAAACACGAGTCATATAAACGAATACCAACAACGGGTCACATGCCTAATTATCATGCATACACACACAACCAACATGCTTAGGAGTTCAATCACATAGTTTAGCATTCAAAACATGGCAAGAAAGTTTATATAGCTAAATTGCTCGTCAAACATCTTATATGTATAGCCTCCATTCAAAATCATACAAGTATCGAATTTCAAATTGAAAACACAAAACGATTTCGCATACAGAAATGAAACATAAATTCTCACGTCTTATCATGCGGAGAACTCAGTGGCAATACCTTTACCATTATCGATCGCTCCAGTACCACCTAAACATACAAACCAAACAAAACATACACAAGCATCAAAATCGAAAAAATCGACTAAACGACTCAAAACTAAAAAAGAAACTCTAGAGACCTCATCAACACTCACCCTAACACATGCTCACAACTCAGGATTTCGGAAATCCAACCAACGGGCAAAATGTCCAAACCTCGCACAAGCCACACATGACTCCAAATTGATACCCAAGCTCACTCGATCACATGATTGGGTTACTCAAACCACAAACATAGTCCACAACATATAAATCAAGTGAGCCAAGCTTCAAAAACACTCAGAATCGATAATTCAATCGAAATCTCAAAACTTCCAAAATTACCAAAAATACCACTAAACTAAAAAACGCACAAAATTGACAACAGAAACAAAAATTTAGAGCAGTTAACACAAAATCCCCAAAAAATGCCCTAAAACAATGAACAATCATATTATGGCTCCTCGATTGTGACACCCCGAATTTTGAGTCCTAGAGGTCCAGAAGCCACTGCAGGTGAAATGATCATTTTTCCCCTGAAGATATGGATGTGTGATGGCCATAAATGATATGGAATGTCTAGTAATTATTTCTGGTTTTAGTTCCCTTTGGTTTGGTTTCTTATTGGTTGATAATTACCTTAGGAGATAAAATTCCTAAAATTAAGGGAGAATGGTTATAAAATTTAATTCTGATAATTATCTTACTTTAATCTAGTCTTTAAAGTAGGAAAATTAATCCCATAACCACCCTATATAAAGAAAAATCTGTCCACACATATATCTTACACAAAAAATACACGAAATTCGTCAAACCTTGAACCCTACACCTCCTTATTGCTGCCGTAATTCTTTCAACTTCAAACTAGCATAACTCTCTCATCCTTTATCGGATTTTTGCAAATAATAGCTTGTTGGAAAGCTCTTTCCATCTTATATCTAGCTCTTTAAGTCCTGTCATTAGGAGGTTAGTTCTTCACTCTCAATATTTAAATCGTATTTTTTTAGTTTTTGTGCCACAATTATATGATTCTGCCTTTAATTGATATTTTTTGTTTTTCCTCTTATTCGTATGATTGTTTAGCATCCATTCATGTTGTAAAATCATGAATTCATCCTTTGAATCTTCCCTATACATGAAATCAGCATGCCCTACCCTTGCCCTATTGTTGTCAATCTTAATCAATTGATTAACATATTGGTTTCTGATCTTGTTCCTTTTGATTGTATGTATTATAAGCACCTAATCCTTCCTTGTTAACATGAAATCGAAACCCCTATAATTTGTTAACATGAAATCACAACTTTCCCTATTGCCCTATTCTTGTTAAAAATTGTATGTTGATTGGGATGGTAATTCAGGTTGTTTGTTGTTAAGTTATTGGCTATCACATTACACATCCAAAGGGGAGGCACCTACAACATCTGATCACTGGTTTCTGATAGGTTTGGTGAGTGGAATTGGTAAGGAAATATGGTATTTACTTGGTTATTGAGTATGCATGCTTAGTTTGCTTTTGTCTTTGCCTTATAATGTTATAGGTGGTTTGGATCCAATGAACAAAGGTAAAGGAATAACTTCTTATTCAGAGACAAGAGAGGTATGATCTATGCCTCATCGGTTTCTCCAGAGATCCTTTTATTTGCTTGTTGATTTCAGTATCTATGCTTGTGTTAATGCATGAGCATATGTGTGAGATAGTGTATGCATGAGTTGTGGATTCATTTGAGGCTTACTTAGGCATTGTTCAACGCTTGAGATAGGTTATGTGTGCCTAATTTTCATGTGTTGTGTGTATTGAACATGCTGATTATGTTCTGACATGAATGAGGATACGTTGTGTGGTATTGTACTTTGTGCTTGCCTATGTGTTCTTGTACGTGTTTGTGTGTCAGGATCCTTTTTTGATGGCCATTCGGGATAAGTGCTGATGCTCCTTAGGAGAGGAGAGGTTCTTATTGGTACGGAAGTCGTATGGGTAGCAATCCCCAGTTTGCGCTTGCTGGATGCCTAGTCCTTGTGTGGGTAGACGTCTTGTCCTTGTGTGGGTAGACGCATTGTCCTTGTGTGGCAAGATGCCCTTATCCTTGTGTGGTTTGGATGCCCTTATCCTTGTGTGGTTTGGATGCCCTTTATCGTTTGTGCAGTGAAGCCTCGGACAACACAGGTGGAAGGGGATGGTCTTTTCCTATTGCCGAGATGATTGATGAGTGTTTCCTGCCTGTGTACTTTTGATTTTCGGAAGTGTTTGTAGTCCACTCTTAGCCTTAGTTCCGGCCTTAACCCTTTGGTTGATTCTTTAATTTCGTGATATCCTTTAGATATGCAGGGATGATCTGATGTTGTTTGGGAGATGTTCATTTAAGAATTTTGTAGATCTTATGATGCTGTGACCCTACTGAAATTCTTGTAATCTCATTCTGTTGTTTTCATCGTTATTCAGGCTTAGGAACATTCATTATTCGTGGCACCAGTGTGTGAGATTCAAGGCTACACAGCGGGGCGATATCACATCACAATTGCATACTTGTCTCCTTGGTTGTTTGCTCATATAACATGATCATTGATTAGACTATTTTTCTGTTTTTTTTCAAGTTCCTCCTATGCTTGATTATTTTCGGATTATGTTGGAGGTTTACTTGCTCGAATTTTAGATCCCTACGGATCTTGTGTGTTATGGATTCATTGATTAATTTAAAGACTTCGGCAGATGATTTATTCACTCTGTATGATACCAGAATAGTTGTTAAATATTATGCTTCAAACTTTAAAATCTTAATGGAATAAACATACTAAAATCGAAACTAGATGGATAAGCCTTGTGAGATTCAGATAGGTCTTGGTTTGGGCTTGTTTGGGTTTTATGCCAGTAAGGGTCCTGTTAGGAGCAATTTTGGAATATGGGATTTGGGTACTTACATCGATTAGTAACTAGAAGTGGAAATTGGCCGGGGAATATTAGGAAAGAGTTCAGGGATGATGCCTGAAGGTTTGATTCATAAAGAAATCAATGGATTTAGAACGGTGTTATAGGGAGGGAAACAGGAGAGAAAGATGAGAGGAGGGGGAGAGCACAGGATGCTGGTGCTGATTCCAATACTTGGAAAATTTAAGTGTCGGGTCAGGCTGGGTATTTATACCCCTAGTAAAAAATTTCAGAAAAAACTGGTCGAAATGTTTTAAAAACATGATATTTCCTGTGTGGGCCAAAACGAGATTCAAAACCAATAAACATAAAAAATGGGCTAAAATATATAGTTAGGATAAAGAATAGTTAGTTGGGCCCAGAAAATAACTAACGATGCCAAAATAGGTTTTTCAGCCTAAATGCCCCTGTCACTCAAATGGACCTGGAATTGGACAATCTCGATTTCTAGTGACATAAACCTCGACCACTCGCTAAGACAAATAAACGTACGCCTAGGTTTTCTATAAATGTGTCCATCCTATGGTTCACTCTCAGGTCAACGGTCAACTTACTGGTCTAACTAGTCAAAATCGATCACTATCGCTGAACGGTCTCATTGAATAGGCATTCGGAGGGACGAGATCTCACATCCTCCCCTCCTTATAAAAATTTTATTATCAAAATTCACTTACCTTATGCCTCAAACAACTTGGGGTACTGTTCTCTCATCTACTGCTCGATCTCCCAAGTCATCTCTTCATATCTGTCACTAACCATCGGAACATTGCGATGTTGAAGCTATTTCACCGCACTATCAGTGAGACCATGAATTTTGACCCTCGATTGCATGGAGTGACAGTTTCCATTGTTTCAGATCGTGACTCTCGTTTCACCTCATGATTTTGGGAGAAATTTCAGAATAATTGGGTTCGAGATTGAATTTCAGTAAAACATTTCATTCCTAGACCGATGGTCAATCAACAAGGACAATTCAGACATTCAAAGACATGCTACGTGCGAGTGTGTTGGACCAGCATACTGGTTGGGATCGATGCCTGCCATTGACAGAATTTGCTTACAACAATAATTTTCATGTAAGCATCGGTATAGCATCTTATGAAGCACTATATGGGAGACGTTGCAGAACTCCCATTTGCTGGAATGAAGTAGGCGAGAGACGCCTAGACAATCCGGAACTGATTGATCAAGCAACAAAGCAGTTGAACTTGATTCAACAATGGCTAAAAACAGCCCAGGATCGTCAGAAAAACTACACTGATAATCGATGAAGAGAGATAGAATTTGCGGTAGGTGACAAAGTGCTTTTGAAGGTCACCTCAAGGAAAGGAGTCTGTCGTTTTTAGCAACGAGGTAAGCTAGCACCATGTTACATTGGTCTGTATGACGTTGTCGAGAGTATCGACCCTGTTGCTTACCGACTTGCCTTACCTCCAAATATAGAAAGAATTCACAATGTGTTTCATGTTTCAATGTTGAGAAAATGTGTGCGAGACCGTACCCATGTGCTCGAAGAACCCCCAGTCGAAGTTGTTGAGGACCTATCCTATCCCGTACAGCCAGTTACCATACTAGATAGGTCAGTTTGACAGCTTCGTAGTCGAAACGTGTCTATGGTACGAGTTGTTTGGCGTAATGGCCAAATTGAGGAACACTCTTGGGAGACTGTGGAATCTATGTGTGCGAAATTTTCTTACTTGTTTGCTTAGGTACTTGTGCTAAAATTTCAAGGACGAAATTCTTTTAAGGAGGGGACGATGTGAGACCCCGAATTTTGAGTCCTAGAAGTCTAAAAGCCAGTGCAGGTGAAAAGACTATTTTTCCCCTAAAGAAAAGGATGTGTGATGGCCGAAATCGGTAAGAAATGTTAGTAATTAATTTTTATTTTAATTCCCTTTAATCTAGTTCTTTATAGGTTGATAATTACCTTAGAAATTAAAATTCCTAAAATTAAGGAGGGATAGTTATAGAATTTAATTCTGATAATTATCTTACTTTAATCAAGCCTTTAAAATAGGAATTTTAATCCTATAACCACCTTATATAAATAGCAAGCCAGCTACACAAAAATTTTATAAAGAAAACACACAAAATTAGTAAAACTTAAAAATCTTATACCTCTCAATTTCTGCCGAAATCCGTTGGAACTTCAAATCAGTATAACTCTCTCATCCTTTGTTAGATTCTTGAAAATAATAGCTTGTTGGAAATCTCTCTTCATCCTCTTTCCAACTATATTTGGTTATCATCTTGAGGTTAGGTTTTCTTTGTCGAAAATTAAATTGTATTTCGATGGAATTGCCAAAATCTGCTTGAAAGCATAACTCTCTCATCCTTTGTTGGATTCTAGCAAATAATAGCTTGTTGGAAAGATATCTTCATCCTATTTCCAACCATTGTTGGTTTTTTGTCTAAAGGCTAGTTTTTCATAGTCGAAAATTAAATCGTATTTCGGCGGGATTAGGTTTCAAGATTGTGTGATTTTGTCTTCAATTGATTTCTGTTTTTGTTCCTTTTGCTCATATGATTGTTTGGAATCTATTCATGTTATAAAATCATGAATTCATCTTTTGAATCTTTTCTATACATGAAATCAGTATGCCCTACCTTTGCCTTATTGTTGCGTATCTTGATCAATTGATTAACCTATTGGATTCTAATCTTATTTATTTTGATTGTATAACTTATAAACACTTAATCCTTCTTTGTTAACAAGAAATCGTAACCCTTAAACCTTGCTAACATGACATCGCAAATTATCTTGTGTCTTATGCTTAGTGCCGAAATATACATAGTTAAATTGGGGTGGTAATTCAGGTTGAATCTTTATAAGTTCTTGGCTACCACATCACACATCCAAAGGGGAGGCACCTGCGGCATCTGACTACTATTTTCTGATAGGTTTTATGAGTGGAATTGGTCAGGAAATAGGGTACTTATTTGGTTATTGAGTATGCATGCTTAGTTTGGTTTTGTCTTTGCCTTGTGATGCTATAGGTTGTTCGGAATTATTAAATAAAGGAAATATAATAGTTTCTTGTTCTGAGACAAGAGAGATAGGATCTATGCCTCATCAGTTTCTCCATAGATCCCTATTGTTTATTTGTTATTTTCGATACCTGCCCTTGTTTCTATTGCATACGAATTGATTATAGGATATGTGCATGAATCGCGGATTGAGATATGAATCCTATAGGCCATACCGTACCCTTTAGTTAGGTTTTGAGTGCCTTAATTGTATATAATTGTGTTCTGACATGATTGAAGATACCCTGTTGTGGTATTATCTTTTGTACTTTCTTGTGTGTGATTGTACATGTTTATGTGTCAAGATCCAGTTCTGATGGCCATTCGGGGTAAGCATGGAGGCTTTTTGGGAGAGGGGAGGCTCTTACTGGTATGGGAGTTGTATAGGTGGCAATCCCAAACATGCACGTGCTAGAAGCCTTGTCCTTATGTGGATTGGATGCCTTGTCCTTGTGTGGCTGGAAGCCTTGTCCTTGTGTGGCTTGGATGTCTTGTCCTTGTGTGGTAGGATGAATAGGTATGCTGATTAGCTTGTGTGCTAACCTTTTACTCTTTGTGCAGTAAACCTTGGACAACACAGGTGGAAGGGGATGACCTTTCTTTCTTTCTAGTGCCGATAGTAATCTGATGAGTTTTACCTGCTTGTGTACTTCTGATTTTTGGAAGTGTTGTAGTCCACCTTCAGCCTTAGTTTTGGCCCTATCCCTTTGATTGATTCTTGAATTGCGTGATACCCATAGTTGTGTAGGGATGATCTGATGTTGTTCGGGAGAATTTTGTTTAAGATTTCTGTAGTTCTTATGATGTTGTGTCCCTACTGAGATTCTTGTAATCTCATCCTGTTGTATTCACCATTTTTCAGGCTTAGGTACATCCACTGTCTGTGGTACTAGTGTGTGAGACCAAGGCTACACGGCGGGGTGATATCGTATCACATTTGCATACCTGTTCCTTGATTGCCTGCGTATATAACATGAATTATGATTGGACTACTTTCTGGTTTTTCAAGATTCCTCCTTTACTTGTTATTTCCGATTTATGTTGGGGGTTAACTTATTGGTTATTTGAATCCCTTTGGGACTTGGGTGTTGTGGATTCATTGATTTTATTTAAAGACTTCCGCTGATATTTCATTCAATTCGTATGATACCAGAATACTTGTCCAATATCATGCTCCAATATGATAAACATAAAGAATGTACATGCTAACAATCGAGAATTTGATGAGTAAGCCTTGTGGGATTCAGATAGGTCCTGGTTCTTGGGCTTGTTTGGGTTTCACGGCGGTAAGGGCCCTAATCGAAGCAATTAATAATAGGTTAAGAGTTAGGGTCGTTACAAGTTTTGGTAGCGGAGCATGGTTTAAGGAATATAAGTGGTTATATGCTAACTTGTTTGTTAATTTTGTGTTTGTATGTAAGAACATGCGCACACGCTCACTCACTTAGGGGCTAATACCAAAAGTGAACTAATGCTAAAATGGGATTTATTTAAATGATGAGAATGATAATTTGATTTGCTGTGTGTTTATGTATGTTCTTATGCTTGGTATGCCTTGATGTGTTTCGGTGAATGTTTGCTGTGTTTCTTGTCATTGTTGAGAATGTGTATGTTGTTGGGTCATATTACCAAGTGTCCCTATGTGATTTCTATGTTGCCGAATGTATATGCGTGTGATTGCTGATATGTATTGCGGAATGCATGGGGTGTGAGTTTTCATGATTGCCGAATATGGATTGTGTGAATCCATGCTTGCTTAATGCTTGATGATGATTTCCGAGAGTATATATGTGTGATCATATGAGTGACGAGTATGCATTTACATGTGTGCATATGATTTCCAAAATTTGTATATTGTTTTCCAGTATATGTGTATCATCCGGTGCACGCCTCTCCACCAGGTACCACTTCTTTTCCTAGTATCGTATTTAGTTATGTGTTAAGTAACAATCGTATACTTGTATAGTATGGCAAGGTCGAATGCTACAAGGGATTGACGGTGTAGGTATAAGGTCCAGGCAGAACAGCAACCTGTTGAGCAAGAGGAGCCAAATGCACAAACTGAGTAGGGAGGGCAAGCTGAGCCCGAAAACCAACCTAAGGCACCAGCCATCGATCATGTGATGGCCCAAATCCTAAATGTATTGCAAGTAATTGCTGCGAATCAGCAGCCAAAAGAGGAGCAATTTCAGAATGCTCCTACACCCGCACCCGTGGAAGAACCTATTCCTCCACTTGGACCTGTACAGCCGGTGCATCCTAAGATAGCCAAGAGACTTCCCATCGTGATTACAAAATTGATGAAGGAAGCTCGACAATTAGGATGTAAAGATTTCAATGGTTCAGTCGGAGCTGCTGCCGCTCGTGAATGCATCGACACCTTATACCGAGTGTCCTTGTTTTTATATATCTCGGATGATGACAAGGTTACCATCGCCACTTTCCTAGTTGAGCGAGAAGCCCTTGCATGGTGGACAGCTGTGAGCCTGCGATTTGGTGATTGTTTGCCTACATGGGAGGAATTTCGGTATGAATTCGAAGAAAGGTTTTATACGAGATTCCATAAAAGCGAGCAGCGACGAGCTTTCTACTAGTTTGAACAGGGCACTCGTTCGGTGCTGGAATATGAGAAGGCATTAAGGGAGTTGTTCCGATTTGCACCTAGAGAGGATCGCTCACCATACCAGCTTGCGAGACGATTTCATGATGGGCTGAGTACCGAACTCAAAACCATCATTGGTATGACACCGGTACAGAATTTGCAAGAACTAATTATTGCCGCGATTGAAGTAAAAAAGATCATGCAAACCAAGAAGCTATCCGCCGCCACTAATGGTGGATCCTTCAGACGAGATTCGAAATTTAATTGGCATATGGGACCCTATCCTTTAAGGTCCTATCCTTAGAAAATTAATAGCAATGGAAGTAACAACAAGAAGAACTTTTCTGGTTCGAATTCCAATGGGTCCACGTGGAATTCTTAGCATCGTAGATGTTACAAATGTGGCAAAATGGGGCACATTCAGCGGGAATGCCAGAAGCCAAGACGTATCACAGGAGCATCTAGTGTACGCCTAGGCACCAAACCACCAACACGCACCAGGAGGACCACTTAACAGATCCACAAGTGAGGTATAACCAAGACCAACAAGGCTATTCACCCTAACTGATGCCGAGGCTACTATTGATGTGGTGACAGGTACTATTTTAGTCTTTTCTCAAAATGCTAAAGTATTATTAGATCCCAGAGAAAATAGATCATTTATAAGTCGAAGGATAGCACTTAGCATGGATCGGCCTCTATCTCCCTTGACTCCTCCTATTGTGGTTTTGACTCCTTTGGGAAAACAACTAATTTGTGATCTAGTCTACATCGGCTGTGCTGTACATATGGGTCCAAATGTACTTGAAGTGGATTTAATTCCATTGGACATTCGAGAGCTGGATGTAATCTTAGGTATGGACTGTTTGGAAAAATATCAAGCACGTATGGAGTGTTTCACTAAACGTGTGTCAATCATTTTTCCTGATGGTGCTGAGTACTATTTTGAAGGTGATAGGCGAGTTGTTCCAACTTGCATGATTTCTTGGCTTGATGCAAAACGATTGATCAACAAAGGATGTATAGCGTACGTCGCGCACGTACATGATATTTCTAAAGAATCCTCAGATCTGGATTCTGTTCCAGTGATTTGCGAATTTCCAGAAGTATTTCCAGAAGACATAGCTGGTTTACCACCAGAAAGGGAAGTGGAATTCGACATTGAGTTAATGCCTAGTACGAATCCAATTTCCATTCCTCCGTGTCGTGTGGCTCCTGCGGAAAGTCATTGCTTATGCTTCCCGACAGTTACGACAGCACGAAAGCAACTATCCTACACATGATTTAGAGCTTGCAGCCGTGGTGTTTTCGTTGAAAATATGGCGACATTACTTATACGGCGAGACGTGCCGAATCTTCACCAACCACAAAACCCTAAAGTACCTCCTCACGCAAAAAGAATTGAATCTGAGACAACGAAAATTGGTGGAGATGATTAAAGACTACGACTTGATCATCGAATATCATCCTAGAAAGACGAATATTGTTGCTGATGCCTTGAGCCAAAAGTTTCATCCTCCTTCCCATCGGTTTTGGCTTACATGCGCACCCATTACATGCCTGTGTTGTTGAATTTAAAAGCCAACCGTGTGCATCTTGGCACTGATTTTTCTGGATCGTTATTGGCACGAATCGAAGTCACGCCGACCTTGATTGAGGAAATCCGAAATCAGCAATTAGAGGATCCAAAACTAATTGAAATTCGGAAGCAATTTTCTGATGGTGTTGATGCCATAATTCGTGATTTCAGAATACGAGATGACAAAGTGCTTGTCTTAAAAAACCGGGTATGTGTTCCACAAGATGTTTATATTCATAACCTTATTCTATCGGAGGCGCACAATTTGAAGTTCGCTATCCATCCCAAAAGCACTAAGATGTACCAAGATTTAAAGGAGCAGTATTGTTGGCCAAACAAGAAACGCCACATTGCTGAGTTCGTTGCCTGATGCCTCGTATGTCAACAAGTAAAGATCGAACATCAATGACCCGTTGTTCTACTGCAGTCACTTCCAATTCCAGAATGGAAGCGGGAGCATGTCACAATGGATTTTATGACCAGTTTGCCTAGATCGCAGCAAGGATAAAATGCCATTTGGGTAATCGTGGATCAATTAAACAAATCTGCATACTTCCTTCTTATACGTGTGACGGATACACCTGAAAAATTGGCTGTTCGTTACTTGGACGAGATTGTTCGAATGCATGGAGTGCCAGTTTCCATCGTTTCAGATCGTGACTCTCGTTTCACATCACGATTTTAGGAGAAATTCCAGAATGCGCTGGGTTCGAGATTGAATTTCAGTACAGCATTTCATCCCCAGACCGATGGTCAATCAGAAAGGACGATTCAGACACTCGAAGACATGCTACATGCGAGTATGTTGGACCAGCATGCAGGTTGGGATCGATGCCTGCCGTTGGCAAAATTTGCTTACAACAATAGTTTTCATGTAAGCATCGGTATGGCACCTTATGAAGCACTATATGGGAGACGTTGCAGAACTCCCATCTACTGGAATGAAGTAGGCAAGAGATGCCTAGACAATCCATAATTGATTGATCAAGCAACGTAGCAGTTGAACTTGATTCAACAATGGCTAAAAACAGCTCAGGATCGGCAGAAAAACTATGTTGATAATCGACGAAGAGAGCAGGAATTTGCTATAGGTGACAAAATTTTTTTGAAGGTCGCCCCATTGAAAGGAGTCTTTCGTTTTAAGCAGCGAGTTAAGGTAGCACCTCGTTACATTGGCCCGTATGACGTTGTCGAGAGGATCGACCCTGTTGCATACCGACTTGCCTTACCTCCAAATATGGAAAGAATTCACAACGTGTTTCACATTTCAATGTTGAGAAAATATGTTCGAGACCCTACCCTTGTGCTCGAAGAACCCCCAGTCGAAGTTTCTAAAGACCTATCCTATCTCGTACAACTAGTTGCCATAATAGATAGGTCAGTTCGACAGCTTCACAGTCTTGGGAGATTGAGGAATCTATGCGTGCAAAATTTCCTTACATGTTTGCTTAGGTATTTGTGCTAAAATTTTGAGGACGAAATTCTTATAAGGAGGGGAGGATGTGAGACCCCGATTTTTGAGTCCTAGAAGTCCAGAAGCTAATGCAGGTGAAAAGACCATTTTGCCCCTGAATAAAAGGATGTGTGATGGCCGAAATTGGTAAGAAATATCCAGTAATTAATTTTGATTTTAGTTTCCTTTAATCTTGTTCTTTATAGGTTGATAATTACCTTAGAAATTAAAAACCCTAAAATTAAGAGAGGATAATTGCATAATTTAGTTCTGATAATTAACTTAATATAGTTCTCTCATCCTTTGTCAGATTCTTGCAGATAATAGCTTGTTAGAAAGCTATCTTCATCCTATTTCCAGCCATTAATAGTTTATTGTCTGGAGGTTAGTTTTTCTTTGTAGAAAATTAAATTGTATTTCGATGGAATTGCCAAAATCTGCTTGAACTTCAAAATAGCATTACTCTCTCGTCCTTTGTCGGATTTCTGTAAATAATAGCTTGTTAGAAAGATCTCTTCATCCTCTTTCCAAAAATTTTAAGTTTTGTGTCTGAATGTTAGTTTTTCATTGTTGAAAGTTAATTCATATTTCGGCGGAATTAGGTTTCAAGATTGTGTGATTCTGTCTTCAATTGATTTCTGTTGTTGTTCCTCTTGTTCATATGACTGTTTAGCATCCATTCATGTTATAAAATCATGAATTTATCCTTTGAATCTTTTCTATACATGAAATCTATATGCCATACCCTTTCCCTATTGTTTCCTATCTTGATCAATTGATTAACCTATTGGATTCCGATCTTGTTTCTTTTGATTGTATGTGAGACCCCCAATTTTGAGTCCTAGAAATCCAGAAGCCAGTGCAGGTGAAAAGACAATTTTTCCCCTGAAAGAAAGGATGTGTGATGGCCGAAATTGGTAAGAGTTGTACGGTAGTTAATTCTGGTTTTAATTCCCTTTAATCTAAGTCCTTATAGATAGATAATTGCCTTAGAAATTAAAATCCCCAAAAATAGGGGAAGATAATTACATAATTTAAATCTGATAGTTTTCTTATTTTAATAAAGCCTTTAAAGTAGGAATTATAATCCTATAACCATCCTGTATAAATAGGAAGCCAACCACATAAAATTCTTACACCAAAGTACAGAAATTTCATAAACCCTAAAAACCTTACACCGCCCTACATCTGTCGAAATCTGATGGGATTTCAAAGTAGCATAACTCTCTCATCATCACTCGGATTCTTGCTAGTAATAGCTTTTTGAAAATATATCATCATAATGTTTCCAACCATCTTTGGATTTTTGGTGGGAGGTTAGTATTTCTTTCTCTAAAGATAAGTTGAAATTCGGCGGCACTGCCAAATCTTCTTGAAATTTAATGTACCATAACTCTTTCATCGTTTGTCGGATTCTATCAAATAATAGCTAGTTGGAAAGCTCTCTTCATCCTCTTTCCAACCATAGTTTGTTTTTTTGAATTTTCGTATTTCTTTGTGTCAAAAGATAAGTTGAAAATCTACGGCGGAATTAGGTTTTCGGCGGAACTGTCAAAATATTTTTGAACTTCAAAATAGCATAACTCTTTCATCATTTGTTGTATTTCTACAAATAATAGCTTATTAGAAAGATCTTTTCATCTTATTTCCAACCATATATGTTTTTTTGTTTGGAAATTAATATTTCCTTGTCTAAGGTTAAGTCGAAAATCGGCAACAGAATTAGGTTTTTAGATTTCTACAGTTTTTGTCTTTGGTTGATTTCTGTTGTCGTTTCGCGTGTTCTTATGATTTCTTAGCTTCTATTCATGATGTATGATCATCAATTTCGTTCTTTTAAACTTCTCTATGCTTGAAGTCGAAATTGTCTTATGTTCTACTCTTAACGCCGAAATTTACATAGTTAAATTAGAATGGTAATTCAGGTTGAATCTTGTTAAGTTCCTGGCTATCACATCACACATTCAAGGGTGAGGCACCTGCAGCATCTGATCAGTGGTTTCTGATAGGTTTGAAGAGTGGAATTGGTAAGGAAATAGGGTATTCAATTGATTATTGAATATACATGCTTAGTTTGTTTTCGTCTTTGCCTGGTGATAATATAGGTGGTTCGGAATTACCTAATAAAGGGAAAGGAGTAGCTTCTTGTTCAGAGATAGGAAAGGTAGGATCTACGCCTCATCGGTTTCTCCAGAGACCTCTGTTATTTTCTTGATGTTTTTGATACCTGCCATTATTGTATTGCATGTGATTTGATTAGAGGGTGAGAGTATGAATTTCGGATTGAGATATGGATCTCATAGGCTATATCGAACCACTGAGTTAGGTAATAAATGAGTTGCATATATTATGTGAATTGAATATATTGATTGTGTTCTAACATAATTGAGGATACCCTGTTGTGGTATTATGCTTTGTACTTGCCTGTGTGCTTGTACGTGTTTGTGTGTTAGGATCTTTTTCCGGTGGCCATTCAGGGTAAACGTTGATGCTCCTAGGGAGAGGAGATGTTCTTATTGGTATGGGAGTTGTATGGGTGGCAAAGCCCAGCATGAGCGCTGGATGTCTGGTCCTTTTGTGGCCAGAACCCTGTCCTTGTGTGGCAGGAAGCCCTTATCCTTGTGTGATTTTGGATGCCCTGGTCTGTGTGTGGTTTGGGAAGACTTGTCCTTGTGAGGCAAGATGAATAGGCTTACTGATTAGCTTGTGTGTTAACCGTTTACCCTTTGTGCAGTAAGCCTTGGACAACACAGGTGGAAGGGGATGGCCTTTCTTCTTCATTGTCGAGAGAAATCTGATGAGTTCTACTGAGATTCTTGTAATTTTATACCGTTGTTTTACTATTTTTCAAGCTTAGGTACATCCACTGTCCGTGGTATCAGTGTGTGAGATCAAGGTTGCATCGTGGGGCGATATCGCATCACATTTGCATACTTGTTCCTTGTTTACTTGCGCATATAACATGAATGATTGGGCTACTTTCTGGTTTATTTTAAAATTCCTCCTTTGCTTGCTATTTCCGAAATATATTGGAAGATTTCTTGCTGGTTATTTAGATCCCTATGGAACTTATATGTTATGAACTCAATAATTTAATCTAAAGACTTCCGCTGATGTTTTATTCACTCCGTATGTTATCAGAATATTTGTCCAATATCATGCTCCAATTGTTGTTAAACGTTAAAATAAATATTCTAAAAGTTGGAAGTTAATGGTAAGCCTGGTGAGATTCAGATAGGTCCTAGGTGTCATTTGGGCTTATTTGGGTTTCACGGCGGTGATGACCTTAATCGGAGCAAATAGTAATAGTTAGGAATTGGGGTCGTCACATTGTATAAGTTATAAACACTTAATCCTTCTTTGTTAACATGAAATCACAACCCTTACACCTTGCTAACATGAAATTGCAAGTTATCTTGTGTACTATGCTTAGTGCCGAAATATACATAGTTAAATTGGGGTGGTAATTCAGGTTGAATCTTGTTAAGTTCTTGGCTATCACATCACACATCCAAAGGGGAGGCTCCTGCGGTATCTGACCACCGGCTTCTGGTAGGTTTGGTGTGTGGAATTAGTAAGGAAATAGGGTACTTATTTGGTTATTGAGTATGCATGCTTAGTTCGGTTTTGTCTTTGCCTTGTGATGCTATAGGTGGTTCGGAATATTAAATAAGGGAAAAGGAATAGCTTCTTATTCTGAGACAATAGAGATAGGATCTATGGCTCATCCGTTTCTCTAGAGATCTCTGTTGTTTATTTGTTATTTTCGATACCCGCCATTGTTTTTATTGCATGCGAATTGATTGTAGGAGATGTGCATGAATTGCGGGTTAAGATATGAATCCTATATGCCATACCGAACCCTTGAGTTAGGTTTTGAGTGCTTGAATTGCATATAATTGTGTTCTAACATGATTGAAGATACCCTGTTGTGGTATTAGGCTTTATACTTGCTTGTGTGTGCTTGTAAGTTTTTGTGTGTTAGGATCCTATTCTGATGGCCATTTGGGGTAAGCGATGATGCTCTTTGGCAGAGCGAAGGCTCTTATTGGTATGAGAGTTGTATGGGTGGCAATCCCCAGCATGCGCGCGCTGGAAGCCTTGTTCTTGTGTGGCTTGGATGCCTGGTCCTTGTGTGGCTGGAAGCCTTGCCCTTGTGTGGCTTGGATGTCTTGTCCTTGTGTGGCAGGATGAATAGGTTTGCTGATTAGCTTGTGTGATAACCTTTTACTCTTTGTGCAGTAAACCTTAGACAACACAGGTGGAAGGGGATGACCTTTCTTTCTTTCTAGTGCCGAGAGTAATCTGATGAGTTTTACCTGCCTGTGTACTTCTGATTTTCGGAAGTGTTGAGTCCACCCTCAGCCTTAGTTTCGGCTCTATCCCTTTCATTGATTCTTGAATTGCATGATACCCATAGTTGTGTAGGGATAATCTGATATTGTTTGGGAGATTTGTGTTTAAGATTTCTGTACATCTTATGATGTAGTGACCCTACTGAGATTCTTGTAATCTCATCTTGTTAAACTCACCATTTTTCAGGCTTAGGTGGTACATCCACTATCTGTGGTACCAATGTGTTAGACCAAGGTTCCACGGCTGGGCTATGTCGTATCACATTTGCATACCTGTTCCTTGATTGCCTGCGCATATAACATAAATTATGATTGAACTACTTTCTAATTTTTCAAGATTCCTCCTTTACTTGTTGTGTCCGATTTATGCTGGGGGTTAACTTGATGGATATTTGGATCCCTATGGGACTTGTGTGTTGTGGATTCATTGATTTCATTTAATAACTTCCGCTGATATTTCATTCACTCTGTATGATACCAGAATGCTTGTCCAATATCATGCTCCAATTGTTGATAAACATAAAGAATGTACATGCAAAAAATCGAGAATTTGATGAGTAAGCCTTGTGGGATTCAGATAGGTCTTGGTTCTTGGGATTGTTTGGATTTCACAGCTGTAAGAGCCCTAATCGGAGCAATTAATAATAGGTTAGGAGTTAGGGTCGTTACAAGTTTTGGTAGTGGAGCATGGTTTAAGGAATATAATTTGTTATATGCTAACTTGTTAGTTGATTTTGTGTTTAAGTAAGAACATACGCACACACTCACTCACATAGGGGCTAATACTGAAAGTGAACTAATGCTAAAAATGGATTGATTTAAATGATGAGAATGATAATTTGATTTGCTGTGTGTTTATGTATGTTCTTATGCTTGGTATGCCTTGATGTGTTTCAGTGAATGTTTACTGTGGTACCAATGTGTGAGACCAAGGTTGCACGGATGGGCTATATTGTATCACATTTGCATACCTGTTCCTTAATTGCCTGCGCATGTAACATAAATTATGATTGGAGTACTTTCTGATTTTTCAAGATTCCTCCTTTACTTGTTGTGTCCGATTTATGTTGGGGGTTAACTTGCTGGATATTTGGATCCCTATGGGACTTGTGTGTTGTGGATTCATTGATTTTATTTAATGACTTCCGCTAATATTTTATTCACTCTGTATGATACCAAAATATTTGTTCAATATCATGCTCCAATTGTTGATAAAAATAAAGAATGTACATGCTAAAAATCGAGAATATGATGAATAAGGCTTATAGGATTCAGATAGGTCCTGGTTCTTGGGCTTGTTTGGGTTTCATGGAAATAAAGGCCTTAATTGGAGCAATTAATAATAGGTTAGGAGTTAGGGTTGTTACACTATCCACAATCACAACCGGCTGAATCGAATACGACAAGTCATTGGCTATCTCCATCGGCAGCATCTCCAAAACATGAGACTGATCCCTAATGTATTTCCTCAACACCAAAACATAGAATACATTATGGATCCTCTGCAAAGACGGTAGCAAATGAGTCTGTATGCCACTGGTTCAATCCTCTCGGTGATAGTGTATGGACCGATGTACCTCGCTGCCAACTTGCCAAGCTGCTGAAAACAAATCACACCTTTCCAAGATGCGACTTCAAAAACACCATATCCCTTACCTCAAACTTAAGATCTTGCTGACGGTTATCTGCATAATTCTTCTATCTGTCTTATGTTGTCCTCAATCTATGTTTGATTAATGTCAACTACTTTGTCACCTGCTCAATCATCTCGGGACTGCCATGTTTCCTCTTGCCAACCTCACCCACTCATGTATCACATCTCTCACCATTGGTACATTGCTAAACTCCGGGGACTCAACTATCACATTTTTGACATGTGCCAAAAAGGTTGTGCAACCCTTATTGATCATCATCCTGGCACTCAACCAAGATATCACACAAGTTGGCATTACTTGTCTGTCACTCTCAAAACAAAACTCTGTACCATCTGCTATGTTGAACTATACTCTCTTCGTAAAACAGTCTATCCGTGCTATATATCTTGTCAAACAATCCATACTAAATATTATGTCCAACTCTCTGATGTCCAACAGAATCGGATTTGTTTCAATCTCCACTGAATCCATCACTAAATCCATCTTCAGCACACAATCCAAATAAACTCTAATGCAAGCCAATGACAAACGACCTACTCGCTCTAAGTTCTAGCAAGACTCTAGCACAAAAAGGAAAAGCAGTAATTGTACCGGTCACAACTTCCGAACTGCCTACAGCCTCTGCATCAGCCAAGGTGAAAAGGTGTGCCTATTGCTTCTGCTACTGTGTCTGCTGCTGCTACTGGCCTATAGTCTGATTACCATAAGGCCTAGTCGCCTGTGACCTTTACGATGCTCTAGCAAAACCCTGAGACCCATCTGACTGACTCCAGACATTTGAGCTACTGGAAGCATTGGGATTCTCGACTGTGAAGCACTTGGCTGGGATGCTCTAGCTCTAGGACATTCATTAGATATATGTCCAAATTGATCACACTAATAGCATCTCATGGCTGCAAGCAAGGAGGTTGGTGGATTTTTTTATAGTTCCCGAACCTTGGTGGCTCGAATGGCTTACTCACGCTCTAGAAGGATCAAGCGGGTTGTGGGTGAGTGGTCACTGAAATGGTCCCCTAAGACCTGGTCTACACCGATGGATAGGGACCAATTCTTCTTGCTAGCAGCACAATCTTTGCGTTTCTGATTCTGGCCTCGCTGACTCAAAAGAATCTCCTCAGCCTTCACTGCTACTATCACAAGCTCTTTAAATTCACTGCTCGTCTTTGAGCCCAAAACACAACGGACATCTCAATTGAGCCCATGCTCAAATCTGCTGGCTATCATGGCACCCATCCTGTCCTTCTCAAGCCAAAGTGAGCTAGTGCCCACAACTCGGTCTCATACTCTGAAACAATCTTGTTCCTCTACTAGAGGTGATAAAACTTAGACCTCTTCTAATCCTGGAAGTAATGGGTTTAGTATCTCTGCTCAAACTCCTTCTCAAAGTCCTCCCAGGTGGGCTGGCCTACATAACGGTCTCTTAGTAAGCTCCACTAGCTAGCTGTATCCGTCTCCAACAGACAAAGAGCTAGTGTCACCTCGTCCTTACCTAACTACCTCAAGTCCTATGCAGTCAAAATCACCTTATCTTCCCAATTCTTGGTTGCAATCACATTGCTTGTGCTGTAGAAACTCTCGCACCCCAATTGTCTAGCCTCTTTCAGCAACTTGGACAGCTGCACTAGTAGCCTACCACCCTGAACCTCAACCTGTTGAACCTCTATCTCAACCTGTACCTACAGTTCTATTGCAACCTATGGCTGAGCTAGTGCCTGTATCTGTGGCTACTAAACTACTATAGATTGCATCATCATCTGCTACATCTGACCCGGGGTAGTTTGAATAACAACCAACACCTTTAGCAAGACTTGATCCTGAACTATTGGTGCTACCTTAGCTGGTTGGGCCTGTGGTCCATCCTATGGCTGACCCACACCTGTTGCTGGCCCTCGGGCATCATAGCTCTTATCTAGCACTCTGATCTGAACCTGGACTCCTCAACCACCACGACCTTTAGAAGCACTATGACCTCTACTATGGGCCATCTATACTAATTGGATACACAATCATAGATATAAGCCTAAAGACAAACACTACCTCTAGACAACTCTATGCTGGACTATGTATGTGCAGTGAGTGTGATGCACTTGTAAAATAAGCTATTTTAGACCAATTTTGCACTCAATGCACACCAAAAATAATCATGCTCCGCTATCAACCCTGTAAGGACCTTGTCCTAGTAAATGGGACCCTCATCACTGTGTAGTCCCGGTAGACCTAACACATGAATCAATCAGAACCACACTAGGCTTACATTAAATTTTCAAAACCGAATTCCCAAAACTACATACAAATTTGAAGTTTTCCTTTTAAAAGGAGAATGACACGTCAAAAATTATACCTGTCATAAATAAACAATGGAGTACTCACACACAAACAACGAAAGTCTTTTAAATGCATACAACAGGCCACACGGTCCCAAACATGCTACACACTGAGTCCAAACACACAAGTCCAATATGAATCCACATGAAAAGTGCCCAAAGGCATGTATCTCATAACATAACAAAAATACAATTCATACATGCATAGTAAGTGTCAAGTCAGGGGAATTAAGACCACAACGGGTCTTTAACAACTATTGAAATCCAAAACAAGCATGTATATCGTCAAAGTTTGTAAATATCAAAACCATAAATACACCGAGTTTCCAAGACGCGCAAGTACAATAGCTCAGCCCTAAGGCCAACACTGGGAATACTTGACCTCAAAGATGAATGGCTACAGTGAATGAACTAGTCTTGAAAAGATCAACAAAAATGGGTGAGATCAAAAGACCTTAGTGGAAGTTGCATAAGCACACCCGGTGAAATAAAGGCATATAGAAAAAAACAAGTATAAAACACTTACATTTAAACATCGATTCCATCCATGTGTTCTAGACATGCACTCAAATGTTTCATAAATTAGTATGCACAATGTATGATTTGTAAAATATTATGCATTAAAAATACCAGCCTAATAGATTTTATAATCTCACAACAAAACATATCATCACACAGGCTACTATACCCCGAAACCTATTATGGTGGATTACAAAACACTTTTGGAAACCTTCGCACTTAGGGAAACCAAATCCCTTTGGCAATAAATTTTTCGTTTAGAAAATACATATACTCCTCTACTGCCAATGTTATCGGTAATTAAATGGAGAAATCACACTATCACACTCAATCACAATCTACATATATATATATAACACATAGCCTTCTAGGTCACAACCAACATCAGACATAGACACATATGGTCTATCTGTACAACACCATCAGTAAGCAATATTCCCCATAGCATGGGATTCCATGTACATACCATATTTGGCCAAATAAATACCATCAATTCCAAGTTATTCCTATGAACAAACATATATAGTTTTACTTGAAATCCAATAATGCAGGTAATCAACATGAAGGAAACTCATGTGGGGTTGGTTTGTGTATGGTTTGATGTTTGGTGGTGTTGAATAGGTTTAAGGGTCTGAAAATAATGTAAAAGGGTTATGGGAAGGGTACGGGGGTTACCGGAATGGAAACAAGACATATGGAATCGAAACAAAGAGGGGGGACAGAGGTGTACATGACCTATGTACAAAAGTAAACAGCTGTGTACTTTGTTGGGCCTATACACGGCCTGGTACACGAGTGTGTACCCTTCCTGTGCAGGCTGTGTACATATATACAGCTTGGGCACACAGCCATATGCCTTCCCACACAGGCCATATACTATTTTATCCAGAACAGTACACGGACTTTAGGGACTGGTACACGGTCATGTACCCCTTCCAGATAGGGTATGCACCCCAAAACGAACCCGGAATACTCCCGAAAGTCGCTGGAACTCTTGGAAAACCTTACCATGGTTTATCAACAAAGAAAAATTACTCACAAAACTCCAAACACTCATATCAAATGGCTCAACATGAACAACACATGGTGTTTACACAAGTCACATAAATGGATTCAAATAACAGGTCACATGCCTAGTTATCATGCATACACACACAACCAACATGCTTAGGTGTTCAATCATATATTTCTTGCGTTCAAAACATGGCAAGAAAGTTCATGTAGCTACATGCTTGTCAATCACCTCATACGTATAACCTCCATTCAAGACTATGCAATTACCGTATTTTAAATCAAAAACACAAAACGATTTCGCATACTCAATTGAAACATAAACTCCCACCTATTTTCATATGGAAAACTCAACAGAAATACCTTTTCACTTTTCAACAGAAAACGATTTCGCATACTTTTCAAAAACACATGCCTATTTTCATACAAACCGAACAAAATGTACATAAGCATCAAAGTTGACAAAATCAACTAAATGACTCAAAAAAAAACGAAACCCTAGAGACCCCATCAACACTCACACTAACAACACGCTCAAAATCAGGATTCTGGAAATACAACCAAGGGATGAAATGCTCAAACCTTGCACAAGCAACGCACGACTCCAAATCGACATCCGAGCTCACCCGATCACACGATTGGGTTTGTCAGACCACAAACACACTCCATAACACATCAATCAACTGGCCAAAGCATCAGAAACACTTAGAATCGACAATTCAATCGAAATCTCAAAATTTCTAAAATCACTAAAAATGCCACTGAACTAAAAAATGCACATCCATGGATCATGAAGCATTTTTTAAAAGATCAAAACCATCAAACCGACTTAGAAATATCGAAAGAAAACTATCAGAACCGAAAATCGACAATAAAAATGGAAATGTAGAGCACTTACCACAAAATCTACAAAAAGTGCCTTAATGATGAATAATCAGATTATGACTTCTTGACTGGTAACTAGCACTGAAAATTGGCCAGGGAATGTTAGGAAAGTATTTTGTGACGATGCCTGGTAGTTTTCGTCGGAAGGAAATCGACGCATTTCGAACGGTGTTATTGGGAGGGAAATGAGAGAGAGAATGAGGAGAGAAGGGGGAGAGAATAGGCTACTAGTGCTGATTCCGACACTTAGAAAATTTTTAAGTGTTGGGTTTGGTTGTGTTTTTATACCTCAAGCCTAAAATCTTGGAAAAAACTCGATTGAAATATTTTAAAAGCCCAATATAGCCCGAGTGGGCCAAAACGGGTTTTAAAACCAATAAATATAAGAAATGGGCTAAAATAGATAATTGAGCTTGGAAAATAACTAATGAGCCCAAATCAGGTTTTTCGGCCCGAAGGCCCCTTCACTCAAAATAGACCCGGAGTCGGCCAATCTCGATTTACATTAACTCAAACTTCGACATTTGACCTAGACCACTCGTTAAGACAACTAGACACACATCTAGGCTTTCTATGACTATATCCACCCTAAGGGTCACTCTCGGGTCAATGATCAACTCATTGTTCAAACTGGTCAAAATAGATCGCTCTCGTTGAACGGTCTCACTAACTAAGCACTCTGAATGATGAGGTCTCACATGGTGAACCGCTGGTCGGTTGAGCTTCGACATGTCCTTCTATTTTTTACTTTTGTTAAACCAACCAGTCGTTGGCCATTCGCACTCACCAATGTCTCTATTGTCATTTTGGCTCATTTTTCATATGCAAACACCGTCTTTCATCAGACACCTGCTCAACCACAACACTCAACAAATGATCAAAACTTTCTCTAAATTAACAGAATTAGATTGCAATTGTCCTTAAATCTAACCAAAATCATAACAGATGACTAGTATTAGAAACAAGTCATCAATAATATACCCAATGTTACCTTTAGCATGTTACAATCAATGTGACATGACAAAGCTAACATTCTAGAAGTTACGTTCACCATATTATAATCATTATGACATGCCAAAGATAACATACTCAATGTTATGTTCAACATGTTACAATTATTGTGACAAGCCGAAGATAACATACCCAATATTACATTCAATATGTTACAGTCAATGTGACATGCCAAAGGTAATCGAATGTTATTTTCAGCATGTTGCAGTCAATGTGATATGTCGAAGGTAACATACCCAATGTTACTTTTTAGTATGTTACAATTAATATGACATATCAAATGTAATATACCCAATGTTACCTTTATCATGTTACAATCAATATGACATGCTAAAAGTAACATACTTAATGTTTTACCTTTAGCATGTTACAATCAATGTGATATGCAGAAGGTAACATACCTAATATAACCTTCATCATATAATGATCAATATATTTCTTAAAAAAATATTACAATTAATATGATATGCTGAAGGTAACATATCCAATGTTACCTTCAGCATGTTACAATCAGTAAGACATACCAAAGGTAACATACCCAATGTTACCTTTAGCATGCGACAATCAGTGTGTCTAATTAAAGAAATAAAAAAAATAATAGAAAAAGGAGAGAGACAGTTAATATTTTAGAATAAAATAACAAAAAGTAATACAAAGAGAGGAGAGAGATTGAAGTTTGTTAGAATTTAAAAATAAAAAGTAATAAAGAGAGAAGAGAGATTGTCTGTTTGTTAGAATAAAAAAAACAAGTAGTCTGTCACAATAATGACATAAATAAAAAATAAAAATATTTTTATAACTTTGCTTATAATTATGCTAAAATGGTGCAGATTGAATATATTAAAATATTCATTGAATCCTAGGTGGTGCATCGGGACCACCTTAAAGCTCCCCAAATAGTAGATACATGAATAGATCAAATGAATGACATTAATCATTATTACTAACACATGTTGTATTTATACATTACATCAAAAGAAAGTTACAAAAAAATAATAGCAATGGTATCATAGGCTAATAAATATAATAAATAAAAATAATTTCTTTATTCAACACTCCCCTTAAGATGTAAAAACTTGTACATCCATTTAATTTTTGAAATCTTTAAACTGATCTTGTCTAAGTGATTTAATAAATATGTTTGCAAATCATTCATACGTTGACAAGTAAATCAAGATAACATCTTCATTTTGAATTTTCTCTCGTGTAAAGTGACAATCCACCTCAATACGTTTCTTCCTTTCATGGAAGATAGGATTTGCAGTGATTTACAAAGCTGATTTACTTATATAACATGGCTACTATATTAACTTTAAGAAAAGCAAGGCTGTTGTATTATTTTTCCTTTTATTTCTAGGGAATCTAAGCTCCACCAATTGTGACAAAGTATCCTATGATTGAATTTCTAGTTATTGGGAAACTAGCCTAATCAGCATCACAATATCAAATTAATCTTAAATCATCATTACTTTTTGGTAAAAGAATTCCCAGACTAATAATGTTCTTCAAATATCTAACGATTCAAATGGTTTTTTTCTTAATGTTTTTCTCTCAGCTTCTATCTAATAACCTTCCAACCAATCACCTATACTTCCCATAATCCCTCACACAATCACTTGCTATTGATGTTGTTGCTCTACTAGAAAAGAACATGATTTTGTTTCTCTCAATTTGCGGTCATTAATGATGTCAAGCATGTATTTTCTTTGTGACATGAATAAGCCTTTCTTGGATCTAACAACTTTGATGTCAAGGAAGTACTTTAAATTGTTGAGGTCTTTAATGTTAAATTTTTCATGAAGATATTCCTTTACTTTGTTACACTATTACATATTATTTCCAGTTATCATGATTTCATTGACATAAATCAAAAGTATTGTGATAGTGTCTCCTCTTATAGAAGAAAAGTGATTGTTCGGCTAAGTGCTGAATAAAACTGAAATCTTTTAGTATGCTTGATAACTTGGTGAACCAGTTTTGTCCTGCATGACAAGCCCCATGTAATGATTTTTTGAGCTAGCAAAATTGTTCTAGTTCTAAGGTGTGAACACCCGAAGGGGGTACCATGTAAATATCCTCAACAAGATCATTATGGAGAAAAATATTATTCACATCGAGTTGGAAATTGATTCATTTTTATTGCATTACGGTAAAGTCCTCCCTCCTAAACCTCTGAGTATTCTTTAGCGACTAATCCATCCTTGTATCTCTAGTGGAACCATCAGCCATGAATTTGATTTTTCGACACTCAATAACCATCTTGTTTAGTGGAAAAAGGAGAGTATATCCGTGTACCATTAGCCTCTAAAGCACAAATTTTTGAATTTATTTCCTCTTTCCAAGGTGGATGTTATGCAGTATGTGCATAAGACGAGAACTTATTGTGAGAATCTTGAACTTTCAAACTGCTTGGGATGGAAAGCCATTCGAGATTGTCAATGTTAATGAGCTTTAGGCCATAGTTTTAGATCGATGAAGAATAACAGTTTGGTTTCTGATGATGTGAAGTTAAATTATATTTTTGAGGAATTGTTATATTTATCGAGAATTATCAATATTTATGAAATCGATAATCAAAAAATAAAAAGAATTGATGAAATAATGATTTTGGTGTTCTACGACCTTGGACAGATCCATTGAGGATTTAAAAGCTTAAGGGAATTTTCCAAAAATTTTCGGAAACATAATCGAAATTATTGTAATTTTCTAAAATTTTTGAGTGAGGTATTTAATTTTTAATAAATTATATATTTATGAGAAGAAATAATTTCTAGTACTAATGGATAGTACTATTAACAAGGAGTCTGTAAAATTTTTTCTATGTATTTTTTGAAGGTGTATGCTAAGTTTTATGAATTTTTTAAGATTTTTCATAATTAGAAAATAATAGAAATTATTATTATTATAAATTAATATAATATTATATATGTAATAAATCAAAGTGACAAGCTACTGCATCGTTTTGACCAGGATCAGTCAAAATGGTATTTAGTTTTGCCATTTTGACACTCTGGAGAAATTCTCTCGAGGAGTTCAGTCGTTTCAAGAAGATACAACGTTGTTTTGCCAAAAGCAGAAATAGTATCATTTTGCCATCAATTCTGGAGCCTAACCAAAAGTTTCCTGCACTGCCTAACTTGTTTTTTTCTTTTCTGGGTCTAGATTTTGCATTTCACGAAAAAAGGTCTTTGAGCTCTGTCGTTTCTCCCATTTGCTACGGTTTTTAGCTCGCTCGTAACCTATTACAAAAATCGTGTAATTTTGCAATGTAAGGTGTGCATGTGAGGTCGTTTATAAGTGTTGCAAACCCGTTCAATCTTTCTTCAAATTTTTCGGATTCTGGCGGTAAAACTCTTCCAGTTTTACATAATTATAATCGTTACACTTAGGGTTTCATTTTGATATGTGGTTTGTGAGTTTTAGATGTGTATTTGAAGGTTTAACAAATTTGGGTTTTTTTTTCTCAAATCAAGGTATTTGGAGGTTAAAGATGACTTCAGATGTTATTTGAGGCCATCTTGTTTGACATGTTGTTGGGTACAAGATTGGATGACATGTCGCCTACGGATGCAGTCGACGAGTCATCCGGGTATAGAGTTAGGTCCGGACCTAATCATAAAGCTTTGGCAACGTGGCATGTCCCTGTGGAGCCATGTGTCACATCTTGGAAGCTTCAGATGGTGGGCTGTCAGCTTTTGGTTCCGCCACAGGTCGTTTAGTGATTAGTTGAAAATAAATAAATTCCAAAACGAAGAAAAAATTGGTAGAAAAGGGAGAATAAAAATGAAAAAATTATGATAAATACTAGAAATAATAAGAAATCTAATGGCATCAATATTACAATAATATGAAGTGATTTGATAGGTCAAATAATTTGATTAAGATCCCGAAAAATAAAAAAATAGAAAAAAATTCGGATCGGTTTCAGATTGATTCTCGGGTAGAAACATATGATATTAAGGTTATAGATGCATAATTATGTATTGACTATGAAATATTAAGAATATGATTATGAATGTATATATAGGTGGATACCTGCAGGCAATGAGCCTCGAGAAATCGGTTCAGCTATTGAGGATCAAGTGTGGGCTCTTCAAACATCAGAAAATCCATAAATGGATGGACCTTTTAAATATGTTGTTTACCGACATGAATGAATATGCAGGAGTATGATTAATTAGAAGAGTAACGAATTAATGAACGAAATAATTGCATGTACTATGAATTGCCTGTGTCGCCTTGTGCTTAAATAGCTGAGTTATGCCATGAATTATTCGAATGTACATGTATGACATGATTGTGGAAGTGTATATGAGGTGTTTGGGTGCATTCGGAAGCATGAGACAGAATCAAACATCAAAACAGTATAAAGTAACTTGTGCAACTCTTGAGAGCTCTCCGAGTATGGCTATGCAGCATAGATTTGTCAAGGGAGGCATAAGGAGGGACAAGAAACATAATTTATAATATAATATGAATAAATAGAATGTCCTAAAATGGAGATCAAGTAGGGGGAGTTACCTAACGCCCCAGCATAGTTAGTGGACCTGGGCCAAGAGGAGTGCATGTCCCAACAGGACTGATCGATTTCCGCATACGAGATAAAAAAAGATGTAAGCAAATGAATATAGAAGTTCCACTGACAGATCTCAGTTTTATTCCTGGCACTGGAAGCACTAAGAGACATTGCTAGCCCAGCCACGGTCTTTATTGCCTAAGTTATTTTGTGTTGCATTATGCTATGACTGTGATAGTGCTGATTACCTTGATGAGTATGCAAGTGTAGTGTTGTGTGTTAGCATACCTGTGTTATTGTTAAATGATTGCATGTGTTTTGCTATGCACATTTTTTTGTCCGCTCACCTGGTAGGTTTTTGCCAGATCTATAGCATTGAATGTAAGAATAATGAATAATGATTAGAAGCTCACCCCCAGGCTTAGCAAGAAGTAATCAACAATGGAACATTTGTACTCGAGGTAATGTTTGAGTAATATATTAATGGTATTTCCCCTTAGTGTATCTGACAATGATCGAGTCATCTAAAATTTATGCTTAAGAAATAATAAATCTAATCATTTTATTACGTCACCCGGATGATGTCGAGTCTTCCTTTTAATTCCTCTGCCCAATAGGTTGATAAAATTCTTTTATTATTATATGTATTGTTGTGTGTTATGATAGTGTATATAGTAGGCCTACGGTAATTTTCGTGAGAAATTTTTTTTAGGTCCAAGACGTGACATTTTCTTTAAAATGTCTCTCTATTTTAAGAAATGACGTGTGCATGGCATAGATCAAGATGTTTAATCATACCCTACTTTTGGGTAATATATCTCCGCTACAAAGACTCTAAGAATAACAATCACGGTGCTATTCTCAAAATCTCGTAAGGTTAATAAAATAATACAATAGAAATACACAGCGGAATAAAATAAAAGTATAAGGTAAGTTTGGTTTGTAAATAAATTATTTTTTAAAACCTAAAATAATATCAAATATCCCACAATACTAGATCCATAATACAACCTATATGACCCTCTAGTATGGTAAATCCAACAATCTCATCTTAAAAATAAAATTCAATAAGTTGAAGCACTAGAATATAATAAATATATATATAATAAAAACCAAATTATAAAACATGAAAAATACATCCAGTTTTGTTGGCTATATGACCCACCAGTGTATGTTTTTATCATTTTATAAAAACATAGCCCACATAGACGTTAATAAAGGCTAACGTCAACCTATGTTGACCATCTCATTTTGGCATTAAATCCCCTCTGTGACAAGAGGTACCAAAGAGAGTATAAACAGGTGAATCCTCTGTTAAAAAATCTCGGTATAACTCGTTGTCAGTGTACTGGATACTTATATGTTACTAGAATGAAGTATAAAACCGTCATAGGTTAAATCTCAATAAAAGTCTCAATATTCAAAAGTAGAAAAACCAGTCAAACATCTATATATCTCAAACCAAGTGTATCACTATACAAAATACCAATCAAACACCCCTATACTTCAATATACGTGCATCCTTGTGCACAGCCAAATCTCAGGCTAAACCACTTTGATATTTGGACTTAATGAAGCAGATAGATGCACACTAAAGGCAAGTTCATTACCGAAATAGACCAATTTTTCTTTTATAGAGCCTCAAGCAAGATTTTCTCTAAGATATCTATTTTGTAGTATCGTTGCTTTTATGATTTTTCTATTCCTGGCAAACAAAAAATTAATTTAAAATTTATTAGGAGATCCTGTTCGGTCCAATTTTGAGTATATATGTTGATCAGATGACCTATGGTCTGGCATCAAGAGATTTATCAAGAATTCTACCTAGTTTAGTCTTGTGTTTTGTCAAATTATGTTAAGCTAAACCACTTTGTTCCAATCTTGATCTGTAGCCAATCTCAAGCCCTTTGTGAGGCCTTGGTTTATTATTAGTGAATTTTCAATTTCATTTTACCTTTCCTTTGCAGAAGTCCATAGACTCTATTTCTATTGTTTCTGATTAACTTGATAAGATAGATTGTTACTTTCAAAACCAGTGAGATAATTTTATTGCGTCAATAACATATTTCATGAATGACACACTTGGTGGGACATAATAAGAGAAATACACTTGGTGACCGAAACATGAGGGTAGTTAAGAGCTGATGACGTTTCAGTTCAAGGTTAGGGTTATCGTTCAATTATAATTTGGTTACAATCCTTTACAACATAATCTATTTCTGCACTTGGAGGGTACATCAGGGACACAACATGCACTCGACATTCCAGCAGCGATAGCTTTTACTTGGACTTGATCCCATCTCCTTAGTGGATTTGATTCTTCTTACTACATACTATCATATAATCCAAGGAAGTAATTTGGAGAGACTGACGATATCACATAAAATTTGATGCTATTTTCGAGGAGTCGGCAAAACAATCCAGCAAACTAAAGTTGCATGTCAAGGTCTAGTCAGATTTGTAATCTAGTCCTACTCAACACCAAGATTGAATTTACTTGTTGAGGGAATAATGCAAGATGCGAAAGAGAGGATGTCGTACAGGATCCAACTGATTTTGATTCGAGAAATGAATCAGACCAGCAGTGCCAAGGCCCCTCTGAGGCCTCCACGAGTTCGTCACAACAAATAATCTATATTGAAAAATAAAATGCTGGACCAGATGGACAATAGAGAAAACAATATGGAGATTGGTCAACCCACAGGAGCAGTAGGTAACCAAAATCAAGTCATCAACATCTGTGGCCTTAATAAAAATGACAATCAGGGGCACAATCATCACAAAAAAAGACAGAATGTTGTAGTTCAATGAAATTGAGCCTACAGGGTAATTGATGCATTCCTCAATGAATACAATGAAGATGTAGAAGATGGCCCATTTAGACCTATGGAGGAAGAAAGAGCTCCCAAAAGATGAAGGCCACTATACATCAGACATGGAGAATTGGACGTTTCTTTTGAACTAAGAACAAGTCTTATCTAGATGCTACCATTATTTAATGGATTCTCAAACGAGGAACCTAATAGCCACCTGCAAAGGTTTGAGATGGCTTCTTCTAGCTTCAGACCAAAAGGTCTATTTAATGACGAAGTCTTGCTTTGGTCTTTTCCCTTTTCTCTTTAAGGGGATGCTAAGAATTGGTTGTTTGAGCTACTGCCACATTCCTTTGGTACATGAGACAAAATGATAGATGCTTTCCTGTTCGAGTATTTTCCACCTTCAAAGGAAGTCAACCTCAGGCATTCTATAGATGCAGTCAATCAAAAAAAAGATGAGAACTTGCATGAGTACTGGAAGCAGTTTAAAAGGCTATGCTTTTTGTGCATTTAGTATCTCAATCTTCCAACTAATGTAAACATTCTATGAAGGCATGATAGATGAATCCAGGTCCACAGTATATTCAGCTACCAATGGCTACATGCCAAGTCTAGATCATCACGAAGCACAAAGATTGATCGTGAAAAAGACTAGAGGAATGAAGTGGTATAACAAGTGAGGTAGCCTTATAAGCAGACATTCAAAACCAGAAGACATGGTAGCTGTAAAAGATCTCATCACCTCTATTATTAGTGATGCCTTCTAGAAGTGGACTGCCAGTATAGCTAAGGTCTAGATGCGACCTGGAGAGTTCTGTGAACAGGTAGACCAAGCTACTAATTCATGCCCCACTTTGGTGAACAATGTCACACAGGATGTCAATGGTTAGAAACACTATGTTCCCCCGTACAAGAAAAATATAAAAGGTATGTAGAAGGTAAGAATAAAATGACCTATGAGAAAAGAAGAAATCATCCCAACCTTTCTTATAGGAGCATCTCACAAGGTCATAATAATCGTCATCGTAAGTCTAATCCTTATCCGAATAATTGGTCTAGAGGATCGTATCCAGACTTACTATCTCAATTGTAGAATAGATAAAATGGAGGAATTGCGGAGCATGATAAAGCAATTGACAATAAGCTAACAAGGCTTCCTAATGCAACTAACCATTACCGTGAATTGACAAGATATCGGGCAAGGTAAGTTACCCTCTCAACCTGAAGTTAACCCTAAACGTAAGGTGATGGTGTTGTTCTAAGGTCAAGGAAAGAACTACTAGAGCCATTCACTTGGACGATAGTTGCACACCTCGAGGTCCCAGTGGAGTCTCAAGACGAATAGGATCTTGAAAAAACTTCAGCTAATGTTCAAAAATAGGTCAATCTTGAAATAGAAAAACTTAGTTCAAAAGAGAAGAAGAAGCCTTGAGGCGTTGCTACACAAACCACGGAGAAACCAAAAGTTGAGATTGAAGATATTCCTTGACTGAAGACCACCATACCTCTGGTATTGCTTTCCATGCTTGCTAAAATTCTCAAGTCTCAGGAGAAAGAAGAAATTCTAGAGGTGTTTCGGAATATTGAAGTGAATATCCCTCTTCTTGAATCCATCAAACAGATCTTGCGATACACTAAATTCTTAAAAGGGCTTTGCAACAACAAAAGGGGGTTGCAGGATTGTGAGAAGATCACTTTGGGGAAAAATATGCCTACTGTGCTTTAGAAACACTTAACTCAAAAGTAAAAGATCCAAGCATGTTCTTTGTTCCAATCAAGATAGGTGGATAAGAGGTGGCACAGGCTATGTGTGACCTTGGGCTTTCCATTAATGTTATGTCCCTATTAGTACACTAATCACTAAATCTTAGGAAATTGAAGAAGACGAGTGTAGTCATACAACTTGCTGATAAATTAGTTTTGTATCTAGTTGATGTCCTTGAAGATTTATTGGTATAGGTGAAGGACTCGGTATTTTTAGCTAGCTTCATTGTTTTGAAAATGGAGAATGATGGTCCTCAGCTTATCCTGTTAAGGTGGCCATTCTTGAAAACTTCAAAGACAAAAATTGATCTCCATAATGGTTCCACAGCCATGGAGTTTGATGGGGACATGGTAACGTTTAACATCTATAAAGCTATGCGACATCCGGATACTGAACCCATCGCATCAGTGGTTGATAAAACTAAAACATTTTCATAAGACGCATCCCTAACCATCAATCCAGATAGATTGTAGCTGGCCTTGGAACAAAGTCTCAATCTTCAGCATTTCAATGAAGAGAATGTAGAAGATTGATGATCTCATGCTTGATGTCCTCTGTGACCTAGAGGGGTGCACAAACAGTGTTGAAGAACTCAATTATGTCAATATTCTGATATCCCATGAGAAGCTCCTTCCCAGTATCGAGCAGCCATCTAAACCCGAACTAAAATATCTCCCAACTCATCTCCATTACGCATATCTAGGGAAAGATAACAGCCTACCCATCATTGTTTCTAGTAAATTGACTAAGGAGGAGTACAAACAGCTGATCGAAGTATTGAAGGAATACAAACAGGTTATTGGGTGGACAATAGCCAATATCAAAGGTATTAGTCCTTCCATATGCATGCACCAGATACTAATGAAAGAAGGAAGTCAACCTAGCCAAGATTCTCAAAGGCAACTCAATCCTCCTATGATGGATGTTGTGAAGAAGCAAGTACTGAAGCTAACAGATGCAGGCATGATATACCCTATCTCCGATAGCAAATGAGCTAGCTTTGTCCAAGTAGTTCCAAAGAAGACTGAGGTCACACTCATTCAAAACAATAAAGGTCAGATAGTGCACACGAGAACTCAAAATGGCTGAAGAGTTTGTATAGATTACCAAAAGTTGGACACAACGACTAGGAAAGATTACTTTCCATTGTCATTAATTGACAAGATGTATGAAAGGCTTGCAAGGAAGAGCCCTTTCTATTGTTTAGATGGTTTCTTCGGATTTCACCAGATTTTTGTTTCCCTAAAGGACTAGGAGAAAAATACTTTCGTTTGTCTATTTGGCATATTTGCGTACAGACGCATGCCTTTTGGACATTTCAAAACACCTGATATTTTCTAGAGATGTATGATGAGCATCTTCTCTGAATATGTTGAGGATATAATTAAAATTTTCATGGATGACTTCACATTCTATGGTAATTCATTTGAAACCTGTCTAGTCAACCTAACAAAGACTATATGAAGATGCATCGAGAGAGATCTGATGTTCAACTATGAGAAACATCATTTCACTATTAATCAAGGGTTGATCTTAGGCCATATAGTCTCAGCCAGAGGCATTTAAGTAGATCAGGAAAAGATTGAAACCATTTGAGCCCTACCATATCCCACCAACACCAAAGATATTTGCTCTTTTGTGGGACATACAGGATTTTATCAAATATTCATTAAAGATTTCTCAAAGATTACTCAGCCTATATGCAGATTGTTACAACAGGATGTACCATTTGAGTTCTTCTATAAATGCAAGCAAAACTTTGATAAAATAAAAATTATGCTGATTTCAGCACCGATCATCAAGGCCCCGAAATTGGTCCCAACCGTTTGAAATAATGTGTGATTCAAGTAATTATGCAGTTGGAGCTATGCTCAGGAAAAAAATTGGAAGAGACCCCCATGCAACATATTATGCCTTCAAAATGTTAGATGTGGCCCAGATGAACCACTCCACAATAAAGAAAGAAATCTTAGCGATTGTCTTTGCACTGGATAAGTTCTGTCCATACCTACTAGAGGTCAAGGTCATAGTCTACTCCGATCATTCTGCAATTCATTTTCTGATGATGAAAAAAGAATCCAAACCAAGGCTGATTCAATGGATTTTGCTACTCCAAGAGTTCGACTTGGAAATCAAATATAAGAAGGGAGCCGAGAATTATGTTGTTGATCATTTGAGTTGACTGGTGACTATGGAAGACCCCCAACAACTTCAAGAGATATTTCCAGATAAACAAATCTTCTACGCTAAAAACCTCTCTTCCAATCCAGAGGAATCAGGACATATGTCACTAATCACATCATCCACAGATGCATTCAGGGTGAAAAATTTAAACAAGAGTCTAGACACTGTGTTTTGGATGAGCCATATTTGTGGTGATATTTCACTAACCACATAATCCACAGATGCATTCAGGGTGAAAAACTTATACTAGAGTCTAGACACTGTGTTTTGGATGAGCCATATTTGTGGTCATATTTCACTAATCACATCATCCACTTTGACACATAGTTGACTTCCAATATAATGTAAGTGTAACCAAAGGTAGATGGCAAGGGTCCCATGAAGTCTATCCCAAAACATCAAAGACTTCATAAACCATGATTGGGTGATAAGAGGCTTCATCTCTATGTCCCAAAGCAACAAGGAAGGATGATGCCAAGAAAATAATTGATTTTTTTCTAGTCCGAATCTTATACAGACATGGAGTAACCGAGACTCTCATTTCTATAATCTTATATTTTAAACCATGATGAAGAAGTATGGAGTTGTGCATAGAACCCCCATTGCTTATCACCTTTTAATCAATGGGAAGGTCGAGGTCTCCAACAGAGAAATAAAGGCCATTTTACAGAAGACTGTTAATTCCAATATCACGGATTGGAGTACCAAACTTGACAATGCACTATAGGTTTACCGCAAAATGTATAAGATTCCAATTAGCACTACCACATTCTGACTTGTCAATAAGAAAGTATGCCACTTATCAGTTGAAATTGAACACAATGCTTACTGGGCTATACAAAAATGAAATAAGGACTTCAATTACGCTGGCAAGAGAGGTTATTATAGTTGGCTAAACTTACTGAAATAAGACTTAATATATATGACACCTCAAAATTTACTAAGAGAAGGTGAAGAAATTTCCTGATGAACAATGCAAAATTAATATTGAGGTATGACTAAGGGCTAACAAGGGCCATGGTATACTTATTGTGACCCCAACACAAATACTATATATCCTAGCCATCGGGGTCTCTAAGTCTTGATTTTCAAGTTAAGACATGATTGATAGAACTGTCAGGGGAAACTGACAGGATACCATTACGACATGATTATGGTCACATTCCATCTGGGCAGTTATTACTGAACAATAACTACTCCACTAATTCACTCACTCTTATTAAAACCTCCCAATTCCAAATAAACACTCACAAAGCCTTAATCTCTAGAAACCCTCTTTCGCAAGTCTTAACCTCCAACATGCATCAAGCTATGGATCCATTCAATAGCCTACCTTGTCTAACCAAAACGATGGCAAAGCATGACTGTAACTGTGAAACCTCGTCCTAGTCATGTGTCCAGTCAGCGTCGTATTAGTGGTCCAAGTGTATGTTTAACGTGTTGACCAGAACGGAAACCGAGACGGTAGAAAAAATTACCGTTTTGCCCCTATCGGGCCTGGACTTGTTTCCAGGCCTGTTTATTTCCCTAGGGCCTTCTTCGTAGCCTTTTCATAATTTCGGGCCTGTTTAGTTACCCTAAGCCCTATATGTACCCCTTTTAAGCCCGTAGCCTACCCTAATCACTGCCACGATTTCTTTCTGACATAAACCTGTAACCGTTCGTCCCTATTCTCTCTTCCTTACGTTATTCTCGAGCTGCCATCTGTAGCCCCTTCCTGGTTCCGCAGTCGGATCGTTCTTCAATTCTATAGATCGTTGAGGGTACGGTTTTCTTTTTCTTTTCCGCATTTAGGTTGGTTTTTGATTGTCTGTTCTGTTATTGATTCGATTCAGGTGGATCTGAATCGGAATATAGTGATAAAGGCAAAGGGATTTCCACCAGTTCACCCGCACTCCAGGTAGGAGACTACGCCTCATCTGTTTGATCGGCAATCGTTTCGTTCTTTTGTTTATACTTTGTCTCCTTAAATTTCTGTTTTATTTTCAATCCTTGATTTCCCTTTTAGTTTTTTCGTATAATGGATTGTGAATCCTTGATGCCAAAATTTACTTTTTTTTGTCTTTATGATGTTGGTTAGGTAGTACCTAGGTTGATTCTAGTGAATTAAAGTAGTTTCTTTGTTTAATTCTGCCATAGCACTGTGTCGAATTCTTTTTCTTCTTTTCGACACGGTTGTCTCCTTCCACACGGCTTTGGGGCTGCTATTCTGTGAAATCGTCTCATCAATTGCCATCTGCGCAGTCCATACCCTATTTTTTTTCTTTGGTTTTATTGCCACATGCTCCACGTATTCATCTTGTCATAAGTGCAGTTATTGTTAACTTGTCCTTTCATTCCTTCTTTGCACTCTAATGGCTGCGCAAAAAGAGAGTTGCCACTCTCCTTTTTTGTTTTATTGTTTATTTATATATTTATTTAATAAAAGAAATGTGTTACCCACTAATGTTCTTGTGTTGTTACTCTCTCTTTTGTTTCATTGTTTAATCGTTTATTCATTTAATAAAAGAGGTTACTTTTCTAATGCTTGAGATGACATGCGTTTAGGTATAGCCAATACCTTGAGTGTCTAGTTTCAGCTTTAAGTAGCCAGTAGCCTCACCAACGACTGTGTTGCCCCGACCTTAACATATTCCAGGAGAAGCTTCTTCAGTGCGGCGATACCCATGAACCGAGAGTCAACGCCGCCTCCTTCTCCCTTTCCTCTGGGCAACATCCGACGTTACCCAACTCGCAGCTCCAGCGTTTTCTTCTTTTCTCGCCGAGCAAGAAACACCCTCCTTTCTCTTCATTGTTCTCCTTGTATCATGTTCTCTTCCTATCATCGTTCTGTACCAGGCGTGCCCCACCCTTCTTTCTTCTTTTACTTCCGTTCATCATTCTTTAACCGCAGAAGCCTACATTGAACATCGTTTCCTGCTTCTTCCCTCGGGCACCACTTGCTGTTTCTGGGTTGCCCACCTTGCCATCCAAGTTTCTCTACCTTCGTCTACAACGAGTGCTGTGTGCTTACCCTTTTCATTGCTTCGACTTCCCCTGTACCCGTGTGACCTAGCTGGCCTTTGTTCTTCCTTTGTTGAGCAGTGCCGTGAGCTGGCCTTTGTTCTTCCTTTGTTACACAGTGCCGTGAGCTGGCCTTTGTTCTTCCTTTGTTACACAGTGCCATGAGCTGGTCCTCCACCGAATTTGTGCAAATCCGGAATTCATGCCCTCATTGTGTTTCTTCGATTTCTCACTATTTGCATTTGCTTTCCCTTGCAAACCTGCAGCTGTAAGCCGACTATCAAGCTGTTCCTGTAGCCTTACGTAGGTTTAAGTCTGTTCTTGGTATATGATGTATATGAAGCCCTTGAGAATGAGAGCGCCTCATGTTCCACGTGCCGTGGCTACGTTCCTAAAATTCTGAAACTTGGAGAGTATCTGACTAAGATGAGATTAGTGGGCAGCGCTTGTTAAATTGAATAAAGTAGTCTCGCTCAAGTTGAATTAGTTGAAATAGGGTAGGTGCGTGTACCTAAGTAGTTATTTTAATCATTAATTGATGGACATGGAGTATAAGCCCTTGCTATTACTATTCCCTTATGAGTCCATGAAGCTACTATTATTGAATTTGCTATATATTAGATATTAGCTTAACGTAACGATAGGATGATTTACACTTGACATAGTTTGAGGATGTGTGTGATGTATCTGCATGTTTCCATTAAAGTATAAAGGTAGGGTGTTGTATCACCAGTTTAGCCAAGTACTTTGTGTTATAATTTATTGTTTTGGTTTAATGGGTTTTATCAAGTATATTAATAACGTGGTAGTTTTGGATTGTATCGTTTGACAAAAATCTAGTTTTATAAACCGTCTATATACTTCAGTTTGTGTATCTATAGTGGTTAAACGTTCGCTTGGCCAATGCGAGGTGAGTATACGGAATCCTAATGTTAGGGGAGAGTTGCTTACCTGTTTAGCAGTCGTATGGGTGTTGTTTTCGTTTGCCTGCCACGTCTTCGCAGGGTGGTTTGTTTCGTTCGCCTGCCACATCTTCGCAGGTTGGTTCGTATTGAGTATTGAGACAGGTATGATGTGTGTTGTGTTTTCTCTGCCTAGTCTCAGACAACATTGGCGGTAAGGGTTACGTATTCAGTATTTTCTAAAAATATAAATTTACATTGCCAGTGGGCTCCCGGTTTCCTTTCATCTGGGGTTACTCAAGGAATGATTTATTGTGTCCATTCCAATGGTTTTCTTGGTTGGCATTGTTAACTGTGTAGTATTACGAGTTGTTGTGTTATAATCTATTGGGTTAGAATCTTATTCTAGGTCATGAAAATTTAATGTGTGAATTCCTCATCATTCTGATTGTTTCCGTTACGTCCTTGTTCGCATAGTAATCTGTTATCCCTTTTCCTTGTATATCTTCTCGTTTCCCAATTTAATGTGTGAATTCCTTATCCTTCTGTTGTTTCGATTACGTTCTTGTTCGTATAGTAATCTGTTTCTTCTCTTCTTTGTTTGTCTTCTCGTTTTTCCGTAAGGACATATGATGCTGTGACTCCTACTGAGATTTTATTATCTCACCCGTTGTTGTTTCCCCCTTTCAGGAGTAGTTCGCAAGCCGTAGACGGCGTTTGAGGTGTGAGAATACTTTACGATCTGGCTGGACTATCGCACTTGCATGTTTTACACGGTTTTCCTTTTTTGGCATTTCCTGTTTGACTCGTTTGATGATTTAACTCATTTTATTTTGTAAGGTTTTTATGTTCCGGGCGTTTAGCCCAGTTTGTGATTTTTGGGCTTGTGGTTTTCCGGTTTGAGTATTTTTGGTCCATTCGAATAAAGTCGTCCGCTGTTGTATTTTGTTCACTCCGATTTTTATGCCAGATGTCAGTTTTTTATTTGATATACTCCAAATTTTGAAATTTTAAATGCGTCTGTTTTGGGAATCGTGTTTGAAAAGTCGTCTAAGCCTTGTGGGATTCGGATTGGTCCACGTATTGGGCTTGTCCGGGTTTCACGGCAGTAAGGGACTAGTTTTCAGGTTCGGGTCCTTACAATGGTGGTAACGGAGCATGGTTTTACAAATCGGTTTCAGAAATGTTTTCGGAAAATATGTTTTAAACTCACTTGCATGTGCATAATCCAACGTCGTATCATTTAGGTTGTTTGTTTGATTTCCTAGGCTTACATATTGTTGATTGTGGTGTGTTTTACTCAGTCACTATGGTTAGGACACGTAGTACCGCTGCTGCTCGTAATCGCCAGGATAGGAGTGGTGAGTCAGTTCACGGGCCAGCCGAACCCGATGTACAGGTGGATCAGCAAGCCCAGCATTGCAATTAGTGTAGATCGTCCGTTGACATCCTTGGCACCATCAATCGCGGTTTTAACTCCATTCGTTGAGTAGTAGGTAAATTTCGAGGACAAAATTTTTGTAAGGAGGGGAGGATGTGAAACCTCCTCCTAGCCATGTGTCCAGTCAGCGTCGTATTAGTGGTCCACGTGTATGTTTAACGTGTTGACCGGGACGGAAACCGAGACGGTAGAAAAAATTACCATTTTGCCCCTATCGGGTCCGGGCTTGTTTCCAGGCCTGTTTATTTCCCTAGAACCTTCTTCGTAGCCTTTTCATAATTTCGGGTCTGTTTAGTTACCCTAAGCCCTATATGTACCCCTTTTAAGCCCGTAGCCTACCCTAATCACTGCCACGATTTCTTTCTAACATAAACCTGTAACCGTTCGTCCATGTTCTCTCTTCCTTACGTTATTCTCAAGCTGCCATCTGTAGCCCCTTCCTGGTTCCGCAGTCGGATCGTTCTTCAATTCTATAAATCGGTGAGGGTACGGTTTTTCTTTTGTTTTCCGCATTTAGGTTGGTTTTTGATTGTCTGTTCTGTTATTGATTCGATTCAGGTCGATCTGAATCGGAGTATCGTAATAAAAGCAAAGGGATTTCCACCAGTTCACCCGCACGCTAGGTAGGAGACTACGCCTGATCTGTTTGATCGGCAATCGTTTTGTTCTTTTGTTTATACTTTGTCTCCTTAAATTTCCGTCTTATTTTCAATCATTTATTTCCCTCTTAGTTCTTTCGTATAATGGATTGTGAATCCTTGATGCCGAAATTTACTTTTTTCTGTCTTTATGATGTTGGCTAGGTAGTACCTGGGTTGATTCCAGCAAATTAAAGCCGTTTCTTTGTTTTATTCTGCCATAGCACTGTGTCGAATTCTTTTTTTTCTTTTCGACACGGTTGTCTCCTTCCACACAGCTTTGGGGCTGCTACTCTGTGAAATCGTCTCATCAATTGCCATCTGCGCAGTCCATACCCTATTTTTCTTCTTTGGTTTTATTGCCACATGCTCCACGTATTCATCTTGTCACAAGTGCAGTTATTGTTAACTTGTCCTTTCATTCCTTCTTTGCACTCTAATGGCTGCGCAAAAAGAGAGTTTTCATTCTCCTTTTTTGTTTTATTGTTTATTTATATATTTATTTAATAAAAGAAATGCGTTACCCACTATTGTTCTTGTGTTGTTACTCTCTCTTTTGTTTCATTGTTTAATCGTTTATTCATTTAATAAAAGAGGTTACTTTTCTAATGCTTGAGATGACATGCGTTTAGGTATAGCCAATACCTTGAGTGTCTAGTTTCAGCTTTCAGAAGCCAGTAGCGTTACCAACGACTGTGCTGCCCCGACCTTAACATATTCCAGGAGAAGCCTCTTCTGTGCGGCGATACCCATGAACCGATAGTCAACGCCGCCTTCTTCTCCCTTTCTCCTGGGCACCATCCGACATTACCCAACTCGCAGTTCCGACGTCTTCTTCTTTTCTCGCCGAGCAAGGCACGCCCTCCTTTCTCTTCATTGTTCTCCTTGTATCACGTTCTCTTCCTATCATCGTTCTGTACCAGGCGTGCCCCACCCTTTTTTCTTCTTTTACTTTCGTTCGTCGTTCTTTATCCGGAAAAGCCTACATTGAACATCGTTTCCTGCTTCTTCCCTCGGGCACCACTTGTTGTTTCTAGGTTACCCACCTTGCCATCCAAGTTTCTCTACCTTCGTCTACAACGAGTGCTGTGTGCTTACCCTTTTCATTGCTTCGACTTCCCCTGTACCTGCGTGACCCAGCTGGACTTTTTTCTTCCTTTGTTGGGCAGTGCTGTGAGCTGGCTTTTGTTCTTCCTTTGTTGCGCAGTGCCGTGAGATGGCCTTTTTTCTTCCTTTGTTGCGCAGTGCCGTGAGCTGGTCCTCCACCGAATTCGTGCAAATCTGGAATTCATGCCGTCATTGTGTTTCTTCGATTTCTCACTATTTGCATTTGCTTTCGCTTGCAAACCTGTAGCTGTAAGCCGACCATCAAGCTGCTCCTGTAGCCTTACGTAGGTTTAAGTCTGTTCTTGGTATATGATGTATATGAAGCCCTTGAGAATGAGGGTGCCTCATGTTCCACATGCCGTGGCTACGTTCCTAAAATCCTGAAACTTGGAGAGTATCTGACTGAGATGAGATTAGTGGGCAGCGCTTGTTAAATTGAATAAAGTAGTCTCGCTCAAGTTGAATTAGTTGAAATAGGGTAGGTGCGTGTACCTGAGTAGTTATTTTAATCATTAATTGATGAACATGGAATGTAAGCCCTTGCTATTACTATTCCCTTATGAGTCCATGAAGCTACTATTATTGAATTTGCTATATATTAGGTATTAGCTTAACGTAACGATAGGATGATTTACACTTGACATAGTTTGAGGATGTGTGTGATGTATGTGCATGTTTTCCATTAAATTATAAATGCAGGGTGTTGTATCACCAGTTTAGCCAAGTACTTTGTGTTATAATTTATTGTTTTGGTTTAATGGGTTTTATCATGTATATTAATAACGTGGTAGTTTTGGACTGTATCGTTTGACAAAAATCTAGTTTTATAAACCGCCTATATACTTCAGTTTGTGTATCTACAGTGGTTAAACGTTCGTTTGGCCAATGCGAGGTGAGTATACGAAATCTTAATGTTACGGGAGAGTTGCTTACCTGTTTGGCAGTCGTATGGGTGTTGTTTTCGTTTGCCTGCCACGTCTTCGCAGGTTGGTTCGTATTTAGTATTGAGACGGGTATGATGTGTGTTGTGTTTTCTCTGCCTAGTCTCGGACAACACTGGCAGTAAGGGTTACGTATTCAGTATTTTCTAAAAATATAAATTTACATTGCCAGTGGGCTCCCGGTTTCCCTTCATCTGGGGTTACTCAAGGAGTGATTTATTGTGTTCATCCCAATGGTTTTCTTGGTTGGCATTGTTAACTGTGTAGTATTACGAGTTGTTGTGTTATATTCTATTGGGTTAGAATCTTATTCTACGTCATGAAAATTTAATGTGTGAATTCCTCATCATTCTGGTTGTTTTCGTTACGTCGTTGTTCGCATAGTAATCTGTTATCCCTCTTCTTTGTATGTCTTCTCGTTTCCCAATTTAATGTGTGAATTCCTTATCCTTCTGGTGTTTCGATTACGTTCTTGTTCGTATAGTAATCTGTTTCTTCTCTTCTTTGTTTGTCTTCTCGTTTTTCCGTAAGGACATATGATGCTGTGACTCCTACTGAGATTTTATTATCTCACCCGTTGTTGTTTCCCCCTTTCAGGAGTAGTTCGCGAGCCGTAGACGGCGTTTGAGGTGTGAGAATACTTTACGATCTGGCTGGACTATCGCACTTGCATGTTTTACACGGTTTTCCTTTTCTGGCATTTCCTGTTTGGCTCGTTTGATGATTTAACTCATTTTATTTTATACGGTTTTTATGTTCCGGGCATTTAGCCCAGTTTGTGATTTTTGGGCTTGTGGTTTTCCGTTTTGAGTATTTTTGGTCCATTCGAATAAAGTCTTCCGCTGTGGTATTTTGTTCACTCCGATTTTTATGTCAGATGTCAGTTTCTTATTTGATATGCTCCAAATTTTGAAATTTTAAATGCGCCTGTTTTAGGAATCGTGTTTGAAAAGTCGTCTAAGCCTTGTGGGATTTGGATTGGTCCACGTATTGGGCTTGTCCGGGTTTCACGGCGGTAAGGGCCTTGTTTTCGGGTTCGGGTCCTTACAGTAACATCATGCCATCTTTTAGCAGTATCAGCTCCGATTCACCACTCATCATGCAAGCCACTGCTGATGAGGTTGTTTAAGTGCAGGTCATCAAAGATGTTGAAGTTGAATGGAAGTTATACGAGCAGCATTTGAAGCGTCTTGCTGACCTTGATTCAGCAAATACAGTTGCCCAAAATACAGCTCCTACTCCAGCAACGCCAGTGCCCAAACTGCAACCATCCCTTCCTTTGTCGATACTCAAGGACCTATACCAACTCTTGTTGTTGCTGTCACAAGCATCCTATCACCTGTTCATCAGAAAAGATCCAAGCAGGTATCTGTGCACACATATCAGAAGAGATAGAAGACTACCTCTGTATCAGAAGAGCCTCAAACATTTATCCTTAATGCCACCAGGTCGCCCCCACCTTCAGCAAAGATTCTTTAGCACATCGAAGAAGAGATAGGTGTAGACCTTCACAAGGAATCATCTAGTGAAGCAGCAACACAAGTTTCTTTCAATATACCCACTCCTACATTTGAACCCCCATGTATGAATGATGTTGAGGAGGTAACAAGGACTCTAGAAGAAACTGAGAAGCATGCTCAGGCCTCTCTAGCCTCTTCCAGTTCATCTATTTCAACTGAGGCCTCGAAGCAGCCCCAACAGACTACATAATTTGTTCCTCTCCCGCCAAGGATGATACACCACTGCCTACTATGGCTCGACACAAGTAATGTTTTGAAGGAATCCTGATCCAGCAACTACCCGATGTGGATGACATGGTCACCGCCTCTGACTCGTATCAGTCCAAGGTCGACCAGAGCCCCTCGCTCGCCGAGACTACACCACTCAGCAAGCCACATTTTGACACCTCGATCACACCCGATGACATCGAGGCATTAAACTCGAAGGAGTCTACACCTCCCTATAGTCCTAATGAGGCCCTCACTAAAGCCATTATAGAGGCCTTACCTTATATATCTATGGAGAATGCCCTTGGTGGAGCACCAACATATTCCAATGGAAGCACTAACTCTAGTGCTTCCACACCAAATGATAGATGATCTAGCTCTCCTGATCCTAAAAATAGTGCAACTCAGGAGAAAGACTCTAATGGAGACTCATCTGAGTCTTATGCAAGTCTTGAGATTCTACCAAGTTGTTGTCCCAGCTTGGCCTAAGCACCTCCTGCATTTGGCACTGAGCGAAGAGTTAGTATGAGGATTTGCAAATAATAGAAAAATGCCTCTACTGTGCCTCTGGCCCGACCATGATCTCAGAAGAAGGGGAAGGCTCTATCACCAATATCGATACTGTCCTTGCCTTTGATGGCCTCACGTTATAGAGCTCGAACCTATAGTCTTATGATAGGGACCTCTACCACTATCCCATCTACCAATGCAAATGTATTTTCTACGAGATAACTACTCAACTGTGCATGCACGACATCATTATGGAATTGCTCAGTGGAATCGAATAGATGGAGTACATCCAAATCAACTACACAGCCTATCAAGAATTGGTAATGGAATTCTACACCATCATTCAGTCCCATCGTCAATCTCAGAAGAAGGGGAAGGCTATCGCCAATATTGATATTGTCCTTGTTGCTACTAGCCGCACCTTATAGAGCTCGAATCTATAGGCTCACGATAAGGACCTCTTCCATCGTCCCATCTACCAATGCAAATGTCTCTGCTCCAAGACAACTACTCAACTGAGCATGCATGACATCATTATGGAATTGCTCAATGGAATTGACTAGATGGAGTACTTCCAAATCAACAAACCAGCCTATCGAGAATTAGTAGTAGAATTCTACACCATCATTCAATCCCATCGTCCATTGACATTTAGTATGAAGACTCCAAGGTTAGAGCATTTCAGATTATTGAACCAGGAGTTTAATTTGTTATGTGGCCATCTCAACACAGTGCCAGGCCTTATAGAGTACCAATGCTCGATCGACAAGGATCTCGAGGATTTCTACTCTACTACTCTATATGCGGAGTGGTTCACATGTGACCTCCCACATAACTAAGGGTCTTCCAAGGACTACTACTTTGAATCCCCAACCTTTTGATATTTGCACCGCTTCCTGGTGTACTCATTCTCCGACCATGCCAATTCAGCCACAACACTTAACCAAATAAAGTTGCTTCTGTTATGGTGCATGCATACCGGATCCAAGGCCAATTTGGCTTTTTTCCTCACTCAATGATTTCAACTCCTCCGAAAAAAGGGTAATTACTCACAATGGATGCAGAACTCAAGGCTTTGTAGTTCCGGATTGACTATGTTTTGCTCCTTAATCCAGAGGAAGAATATGAGAATTCTGATATTTTGAGAATTTAATTAGGATAAATGACTTATGCTAATAACGATTAAATGGATTTAATATTCTCTGATCTAATGTCAAGTTTACCCGTCTATGTCATATAGTTGGTTTAGAGGGAATTTATAATATTTTATAATATCTTTTATATGAGTATCAATGATCATAAATTAGGATTGAGGAGTCCTAGATAGTGAAACATGATTTGAGGCCTTGGATAGCTCTAAATTTTGGGTTAATTTGAGGTATAGATTATTTTATAATTTTTGGGGATTAAATACTATATTTTATCATTTTCTAAAGTTTATTAAAATATTTTAAATTATATATCTACCAAAATTTAGAAATTCAGAATCAGATATATTATACTGTTTATAAGGAAAATATAAAAATTTGTTGGATATTTTTCTGAATTTTTTGCTATTTTTAATAATTTTTACAAATTTATTATGAATTTTAATAAATTTTATTATTTTATTATTTTATTTTTAAATTATTTTAATCGGGATATAAACCCGATACAACGTCGTTTTGTCAAACAGTGGGAATGGTTGTTAATGTTAAATGCATGGTTTCACAAAGAGTGAAAGAACACCGTTTTACATAGGGGTGGATGCCAGTTTGTTTTTATTTGGCGACCAACCGACTCCGGGTAATATACACAGAGAAAATATGTATATTGGGTATTCTTGTTCTGAGCTTCTAAGTTTGTAGATTTTTGGTGCATCCGAGGTGATTGTTTCTCCCAAATAGTTTGGCGTAGGAATCGAGTAGATTCCAGTGGTATTTAGGCTCCTTCCGACGAGTTCTCCAATGGGTAAGGTTCAAAATTTCATTAGGTTAGATCTTGTGATTTAGTTAGTTGATTGGCTTGATTTTTGTTAGGTTTTGTGGCGGGAGGATAGGCAAAGGTTTCAGTGTAGGTCTGGGGAAGATTCGTCGGCTTTGTCTGTGGTTAATGGCCAGAGGTTGAAGATGACCGAGCGAATGATGCGTTGTTCGCAGGTCAACTAGACGATAAGTCCTTCATGGTGGGCTTAGATCATAAGTCGTCCAGGTGCAAGTCATCTGATATGTTGTCAGTTTAAAGGGGGGTAATAGCGGGTTTAGTCAAACCGGGTCGAGTTAAATTGGGTCGAGTTAAATCAAGTCAAACCAAATCAGGTTGAACAAAACCAAGTTGGGTCAGAGATAGGTTGATTGGAAATTGTAAGATGAATAAGGTTATGACATGTGGGTGTGTCTGGTTATGACACGTGTCTCATCAATTTTTTCAATTTTGATTGATTTTTCAAAAAATCTGAAAATAAAGAAAAATTCAGAAAAAAATAGAAAGAAAATGAGAAATATTATGGAAAAGATCTGATGAATAGAGAAAAATATGAGAAATCCAATAGTGTATAATTTGATTGAATTGGATATGATTTGACGGGTATAAAAATTAGCAGAAATTGGTAAAAATTCTAAAAAAAATCAGGAAAGATCTTGAAAATTTTGTATAGGCGAATCGAGTCCCTTATTACTGAGAGGTCGTATGATATCAATTTTGAGTTTTATATTTTATGAAATAAGAGATTAGGTGAATTTATCAATCATGACCTATATAGGTGTTGAAATGCATGCACTAGGCCTTGGAACGAGACCCAATCTAGTGCCGCCTGAATAAGATAAATGGACTAACCCTAATGTTTTCGTCAATCGTTTATGCTTTGTGTTTGTATTTTCATGGTCAAATGTGTGATATGTCATAAACATGCTTTTCATTAACGGAAACTCTCCGTCTACCATGGCATTTCTTTAAAACTGATGTCTTCTTTGCTTTGATTCTTATATGCAAAGAGTTATGTGCAAATCTATGTATTGTGCAATCGATTATATAGTGGATACAATCATAAGGATCTTGCTATATGAAAACTTTAGAGGGTTTCGGCTTTCTCGATTATGGTGATAACTTCTGTGTGCATATTGAGGAGAGAGATGAATTAATATCTAAGATGATATTTATGATTGGTAACACTGGCTTGAGTATGAGGATGAAAGAATTTGCCAGTGTGAGTTTGGGATCGAGCTTGTGAAGTCACCACCACCACTCTCCCGACAATGTAAGTGTGTTATACACCCATTCCTTCCCAAAGAAAACCATTAACAGTCTTCCTCGATATCATGATGGTGGATTTGATAGAAATCAAATCCTTGTTAACAACATAGTCCACCACTAATATACTATTTGAATCCCATTAAGCATGAAAACACCTAATAAATGTTGTGTGTGATAAGTCGTGAACACTTGTTGCTATTGATTGACTAAATGGGATTCTATGAATCTGTGCATTGTGATATCTCTTGTTCATTTATTATGTCTATTGTGAAATGTTTGACGTATCTATGAAAGAACTCTAAAGAGTTAAAATAGTCTTACTCACTCACCTTAAATTATAAGAAAAAATTTCAGGATCTACTCACCTGGTTTTTCATGCTAGGTTTACTCAAAATATCTGAAGTGGGGGCTAGAGAGTGGAGACACTACGAGAATAACTATGAGCATCTTATTGCTATAGGTATATAAATAATCGAGGATTTTACCCTATATAGGTAGCTTTGCTTCATATGCATATTGTGTGTGCTGTGAATCAAAGATTTTGGGATCTATAGGATCATGAGCTGTAAAATAAATAAAAGTGGTATGTTTTTATCACTTGCATCTTATACTAACTCCGAATATGGTTTTAATGCAAATACTAAATATTGTTATGCAGTTTTATATACGTAAATAATTTATTTTGTTCAATAATTGCATGATGGGAAACGAATTGCTAATTTACAGCCTTGTATAGTATTTAAATCTGTCATTAAGGGGGCACTAGTGATGGGTATGAATGCTATATGGTTGGTGTGAGACCTCGTTCCTTCGAGTGCTTAGTCAGCAAGACCATTCAACAAGAATGTTCGATTTTGACCAGTTTGACCCGAGAATTGGTCGTTGACTCGAGAGTTACCCTTAGGGTGGATATAGTCAGAGAAAGCCTAGGTGTGCGTCTAGGTATCTTACCAAATGTTCTAGATCGAGTCTCGAGGTTTGATTTAGTGGAAATCAATATTGGCCAATTCTATGTTCGTTTTGAGTGACCAAGGACTTTGAACTGAAAAACCTATTTTGGGCTCATTAGTTATTTTCCGAGCCTGATTACCTATTTTGAGCCCATTTAATTATTTTAGCCCATTTTTTTATGTTTATTGATTTTAAAACCTATTTTGGCCCACTCAAGGCATATGAGGTTTTTAAAACATTTCGATTAGGTCTTTTCCGAGATTTTGGGTTTGGGTATAAATACCCACCCTAACCCAACACTTAAATTTTCTACACGTTGAAATCAGCACCAATAGCCCTTTCTTCCCCCTTTCTCTCCTGTTTCTCTCTCCCGATTCTCTCCTAATAACACCATTTGAAATCCATTGATTTTCTTCCAATAAAAACCACCGGGCATTGTCTCTAGACACTTTCCTAACATTCCATGGCTGCTTTCCATTGCTAGTTTCCGATCGAGGAACTGTAATCTAATTGTTCATCATTTTATGGCATTTTTTGGGGATTTTGTGGTAAGTGCTCTAAATTTTTGTTTATGTTGTCGAATTTTGGTTACGAAAGTTTTTTATCAATGTTTCTAATTTTTTGATGGTTTTGATCTTTTAAAAACGTCCCTTGATCCATGGATGTGTGTTTTTCAAATCAATTGTATTTTCGGTAATTTTGAATGTTTTGAGATTTTGATTAAATTGTCGATTCTGAGTGTTTTCGATGTTTGGGTAAGTTGATTTATGTGTTTTAGAATTTGTTTGTGGTATGAGAAACCCAATTGTGTGATCGAGTGAGCTTGGGTGTCGATTTGGAGCTATGTGTGGCTTGTGCGAGGTTTGGCCATTTTGCTCTTTGATTGGATTTCTGAGATTGTGAGTTAAGAGTGTGTTATTCATGTGAGATGTGTGTTAGGGTGAATGTTTTTGGGGTCTCTAGGGTTTCGTTTTCAGTTTTGAGTCTTTTAGTCTATTTTTCCGATTTTGATACTTATGTACGTTTTGTTCGGTTTGTATGTTTAGGCAGTGCTAGAGCAGTCGATAAGGGCGAAGGCATTGCTACTGAGTTTTCTGCGCGACAAGAGATGAGAGTTTATATTTCATTTGTATGCAAAATTATTTTGTATTTTTAAATTAAAATATGATAATTGCATGGTTTTGAGTGGAGGCTATACATTCGATGTGTTTGACATGCATGTTACATATATCAACTTGCTTGCAATGTTTTGAATGCATAAACTATATGATTGAACTCCTAAGCATGTTGGTTGTGTATGTATGTATGATATTTGGGCATGTCAAGCATATTGATTTAAATATTTAAAGTGCTATAAGGTGTTTTTCATCACCGAGAAACCATGGTAAAGTTTTTTTAGGGTTCGAGTAAGTTTCGGGAGCATTCCGAGTCCATTTCGGGGTGTGTACTCCATTATTGTGCACAAGCAGGGTACATGCCCATATACCAGGCCATGTACCTATACAAGCCCATGCACCAGGCCATGTAACTATACATGGCCTACCCCAGCAAAGTACATGCCCGTGTACTTTTGTACACTAGCCATGTATACCTTTGTCCCCTCCCCCTGTTTCGATTCCATACATCTACGTACCCATTTCGGTGACCCATACTCTTCCCACAGCCTGTGTATATCATTTTGAGACCCCTAAACCTATTAAACACTATCAAACATCAAATCATACCCAAACCAACCCCGCATGAGTGCCCTTCATGGTGATTATTTACATTACATGCATTATTGGATTTAAAGTAAAACTATGTATATATATTCTTAGGAACAACTTGGAATTGACGAATGATGTTTGGTCAAATATGGTAAGTATTACGACCCAACTTAGTAGGCCTAGATGTGTATGTGTGCATGATAGATGAGAATTGTAAAGCTGAGTTGAACTTCTGACCAACATGCCCCAGAAGATGCAACTTATTACAAACAATCTATTCACACAACACACATAAGCCTAATACCTCCCCCTTTTTTTTCCGATGTGGGATTGAGTAACTTGACTCCCTACGTAGGCTGGGTCTCACAATCTTTCCTCCTTATAAACCTCGTGTCCTAATGAGGGGATCCTAAACGTAACTGACTTAAGCTCAAATGTGAACCTACAGCACACGGCCCAAACCCATCCAGAAGAGGGAGTGAGATCAACTCCACTACCATTTGTAACGACTCGGCTCCCAGACCTCCGGTCCAGCAGGTCCGGACATGTATGTGTGTGATATAGATCACAACTGTAATACTGAGTTGGGCTTCTAGGCACATGGCCCAAAAGATGCAACTTGTTACAAATGATCCATTCACACGATACATACAAGCTCAAGACCTCCCCCACTCCTTTTCGATGTGGGATTGGGTAACTTGGCCCCTTATGTAGGCTGGGTCTCACAATCTCTCTTCCTTACAAATTGTGAGACCCAACCTATATAGGTTCAAGTTACCCAATCTATATCGGAAAGGAGTAGGAGAGGTCTTGGGCTTATATGTGTTTTTTTTGAATGAGGGCTTATATGTGTTGTGTAAATGGATCATTTCTAACAAGTTGTGTCTTTTGGACCATGTCGTTAGAAGCCCAACTCAGTGTTACAATTATGATCCATCACGTATATATACATGAGGGTTTGGAGGCCGAGTTATGAAAAATGGTAATGGAGCCGATCTCACTCCCTCTTCCTTATAGGCTTGGGCCATGTTGTGTGTTCAGTTCATGTTTGGGCCTGTGAGTTTGGGCCCAACTCAGTTATCTTTGGGCTCCCCTCGTAAGGACACAATGTCTACAAGGAGGGGAGATTGTAAGACCCAGCATGCGTAGGGGGTCAAGATACCCACCTTACATTAGAAAAGAGTGGGGGAGGTCTTAGGCTTATATGTGTTTTGTGAATGGATCATTTATAACAAGTTGTATCTTTTGGGCCATGTGGTTAGACGTCCAACTCAGCATTACAGTTGTGATCTATCATGTGCACATACACCTCCGGGTCCGCTGGCTCGGAGTTTTAAGGTCTCGGTCGTGACAGTAATTATAAGGAATCTCAGGCTGAGGGGAATATTGCTTACCAATGGATATTGTATGGATGGATTATGTGTGTATGCCTGATGTGGGTTGTGACCGAGAAAGCTATGTATTATATATATATACATGTACAGATTATGAATGAGTGTGATAGTGTAATTTCTACACTCAGTTGTGGATAACATTAGTAGTAGGGAACTTACATGTATTTTTTAACGAAAAATTAGTTGCCAGTGGGCTTTCGGTTTCCCTTGGCATGAGAGATTACAAAAATGCTTTGTAATCCATCCCATTAGGTTTTGGGACATAGTAGCATGCCTGATGATGTGATGTATTGTAAGGTTATGAAACCTATTAGGCTTGTTTTTACTGCATAGTGTTTTTCAAATCATTCATTGTGCATACTTGCTTGTGAAACACTTGAGTGCATCTTTGGTACGTATAGATAAAATCGATGTTTAAATATAACTGTATTATACTTGATTATCTGTATGCCTTTATTCTATCAAATGTGCTTATGATACTGTAACTTCCACTGAGGTTTTTGATCTCACCCTCTCTTGTCGATCCTTGTAGGGCTAGTTTGTTCGTTGTAGCCGATCATTCTTGAGGTCGAGTATTCTTAATATTGGTCGTAGGGCTAGACTATTACACTTCTACATCTTGGAAGCTCGGTATGTTTTATGTTTTTGGCATTTTTACCTTTTATCGATATACATGGTTGCTTTAGATTATGGTTGTTGATATGGACCCATTGAGGGCCTGTTTTCTAGATTTGATACTCTATACGCATGCATGACTCATATTTTCGTTATTTGAGATGCATGCCTTGGGAACTTTTAAGTGGATCCATATGGCCTTTGTGTATATAGACTCAGGTTTGGGGGCATGTGGCCTATTGTATGTATTTTAAATACTTCCACTGTATATGTGTGTGTACTCCAATGTTTATTTATTCCTGGTTTGATTTGTGACGTGTCATGCTCCTTTTAAAAGGAAAAGTTCAAATTTCAATGCAATTTTGGGAATTTGGTTTTGAATAGTTAATATGAGCCTTGTGTGGTACCGATTGATCCAGACATTAGGTCGATCGGGACTACATAGCGGTGAGGATCCCATTTACTAGGAGTAGATCCTCACAAGGTTGGTAGCGGAGCAAGGATGTTTTGATGTGCATTGAGTACAAAATTATTTTAAAATAGCATGCTTTATAGGTGCATCACACTCACCGCACATGCATAGTCTAGCGTAGAGTCTGTTTAAAGGTCTTATTTTTTTTAGGCTTATATCTATGAATATGTGTCCAGTTAGTAGAGATGGCCCATAGTAGAGGTCACAGTCTTCCGGAGGTCGTGATGGCCGAGTTTAGATCAGAGAGCTAAATGAGAGCTAAGATGCCTGAGGGCTAGCAAGGCCAGCAATAGGTGTAGGTCAGCCAAAGGGTTCCCCAAAGGTACAGTCAGCTCAGGCAGCACTAGCAGTTCAAGATCAGGCTTTACTATAGATGTTGGCTGCTGTTAAAACTACCTTGGATCAAATGTAGCAGATGATGATGTAGTCTGTAGCAGTTCAGCAGCCACAGATGCAGGCACCAGCTCAGCTATAGATGCAAGCACCGCAGGCACCATCTCAGCTGTAGGTTGTAGTAGAGTTGGAGGTAAAAGTTGAGCCAAAGGTTCAGGGTGGTAGATTGCCAATGTAACTGTCGAAATAGCTAAAATAGGTCATACATTTGGGGTTCGAGAGTTTCTATGGCACAATATGATTGCAGCAAAGAACTGGAAGGACAAAGTGATTCTAACTACACAGGATTTAAGGTTGTTAGCTTATGACAAAGTGACACTAGTTCTCTGTCTGTTGGATAGGGATGCTGCCAGCTAGTAGAACTTGGTTAGAGACCGTTATGCAGGACAACCTACTTGAGAGGACTTTGAGAAGGATTTTGACCTTAGGTACTACACCTAGTACTTCAAGGATCATAAGAGATCTGAATTCTATCATCTATAAGAGAGGAACAAGACGGCTTCTGAGTATGAGACCGAGTTGTGAACACTAGCTCATTTTGTCCCCGAGGCAAACAAGACCAATGCCATGATGCTAGCAGATATGAGCATGGGATCAATTGGGATGTCTGTGGTGTTCTAGGTTCGAATACGAGCAATCACTTCGAGGAGCTGGTGATAGATGCAATGAAGTCAAAAAGATTCTATTGAGACTATACTGCCAGAAGTAGAAGCACCAGAACAGTTCTTATAGCAAGGGTCTGATTAGGCATAGTTCCAGATTTGAGCAGAGGCTCAATGGTAGGATAACTGGTCCTTATCCTTTGGTGCAGAATAGGTCTCAGGAGAGCACTTGAGTGACCACTCACCCACAGCCCACTTGATTCTTTCACAGTATGAGTAGACCATATGGGCCACCCAAATGCGGGAATTGCAGACAATTCCACCCACCTCCTTGCCCGAAGCCACCGAGATGCTATTAATGTGATTAGTTTGGGCATATGGCCAGAGAGTGTCCCAGAGCTAAAGCAACCTAGCCAGATGCTTTACAGTCGAGGATCCCAGTGCTTCTAGTAGCTCAGAGGTCTAAAGTTAGTAAGATGAGTTCACAGGGTTTTTCTGGAGCACCACAGAGGTAATAGGTGGGTTAGCCTTCTAGTAGTGAAACTATAGGCTAGTAGCAGCAGACACAGCAGCAGAGGTAGCAGATGCACCTCTAAATCTTAGCGGATGCAGAGGCCGTTGCCAGTCCAGAAGCAGTGACAGGTACTATTACAGTTTTCTCTTTTCTTGTGTTAGTGTGTTATTGGATCCCAGAGCGAATAGGGTGTTTGTCGATCCTAGGGTAGCTAGGAGTGTTGATAGAGTGTTATCACCCTTAGAGCCACCCATTTAGGTTTTGACCTCGTTAGGTAAGCAATTAGCTTGTAGTAGAGTGTATTTGGGTTGTGATCGAAGGAGGGGTTCAGTGAAGATTGAGGCAGATTTGATTCCGTTGGAAATCAAAGAGTTAGACATCATTCTGGGTATAAACTGTTTAGCTATAGAGCACGGATGAGTTGCTTCACGAAGAGAGTATGGTTTAGTTTGACTGATGGTATAGCGTTCTGCTTTGAGGGTAATATATGAGGATCACCGACTTGTGTGATATATTGGTTGAGTGCCAAACGGATAGTCAGCAAGGGCTGTACAGCCTCTTGGCACATGTCTGAGATATAACAGTTAAGTCCCCAGAGATAAGCAATAGCGCAGTGGTGAGAGAGTACCCCGTTGTTTTTCTTGATGATATGTCATGTTTACCACCAAAGCGAGAGATTGAGTTCGAAATTGAAATATCATCCGGGCAAAACGAATGTAGTTACTGAGACATTGAGTAGGAAGACGTCATCTTCCTTAGCATACATCCAATCAGAGTATATGCCAATGCTGATGTGTTTTAGAGAGTCTAGAGTCTAGCTTGATAATGATGAGTTTGGATGTGAGACCTAGCCTGCATAGGGTGTCAGTATTACTCAGTACCACATCAGAAAGTAGTGGGGGAGGTCTTAGGCTTATATATATTGTGTGAATGGATCATGCATTGTAAGGACCCAAATTCCAACCTATTAGGACCCTTAGCGCTTGAAACCCAAATACACTCATCCTAGGACCTATCTGAATATCACAAGACTTATCCCCTTAGAACTGATTTTTAACAAGTTTTATTCTTATGCTTTTAAAGGTTGGAGCATGATATTGGACAAGTATTCTGATAACATACAGAGTGAATAAAAACATCAGTAGAAATCTTTAAATTTAATCAATAAAATCCCAATTCACAAATCTCATAAGGATCCAAATATCCAGCAGATAAACCTCCAACATAATTTGGAAACAAACAAGCAAAGGAGGAACTTGAAAAACCAGAAAATAGTCCAATCATAGTTCATGTTATATGTGCAAGCAACCAAGGAAATAGGAATGCAAATGTGATGCAATATTTTCCTGCAGTTCAGCCTTGATCTCACACGCTAGTACCACGAACAGAGAATGTACCTAAGCCTGAAAAATTATGAAAACAACAAGGTGAGATCACAGGAATCTCAGTAGGGTCACAACATTATAAGATCTACAGAAATCTTAAACAAACATCTCCCAAACAACATCAAATCAGCCTATACAACAAAAGGGAATCACGTATTTCATCATTCAACCAAAAGGGATAGGACCGAAAACTAAGCCTGAGGGTGGACTACAAACACTTTTGAAAATTAAATATACACAGGCAGGTAAATCATCAATCAATCTCATCAATAGAAAAGGTCATCCCCTTCCACCTGTGTTGTTCAAAGCTTCGTTACACAAAGAGTAAAATGTTAGCACACAAGCTAATCAGCAAGCCTATTCATCTTGCATAAAAGACAAGGCATCTAGCCAGCACACATAACTAGGCATCCTAACCAGCATACAGGATTAGGACATCCAAACCACACAAGGATAAGGGCATCTTTTTAGCACACAGGACAAGGCATCTAGCCAGTACACAGGACTAGGCATCCTAACCAGCACACGGGATTAAGGCATCCAAACTACACAAGGATTAGGGCATCTTGTCATCACAAAGGACAAGGCATCTAGCCAGTACACCCCACTAGGCATCCAACATGCACAAGCTGGGGATTGCCACCCATACGACTCACATACTAGTATGAATGTCTCCTCTCCCGAGGAGCATCAGTGCTTATCCTTAATGGTCACCAGAAAAGGATCCTAACACACAAACACGTACAAGCACATACAGGCAAGCACAAAGCACAATACCTCAATCATGTCAGAACACAATCAGCATGTTTAATACACAAAACACATGCAAATTAAGAACTCATAACCTATCTCAAGGGTTCAGTATAGCCTAAAGGATTACATCTCTATCTGCAGTTCAAGCATACACTATCCAACATATGAGCATACAATCATCAACAAGTATATGCAGCGAAATCAACAAACAAACAACAAGGATCTCTGAAGAAACCGATGAGGCATAGAACCTACCTATCTTATCTTTGAACAAGAAGCTATTCCGTTGCCTTTATTCAAGGGATCCAAACCACCTATAACATCATAAGACATAGACAAAACCAAACTAAGCATGCATACTCAATAATCAAGTACATATCCTATTTCCTTACCAATTTTATTCACCAAACCTATCAGAAACCACTGATCAGATGCTGTAGGTGCCTCCCCCTTGTATGTGTAATGTGATAGCCAAGAACTTAACAAGAATCAACCTGAATTACCATCTCATTCAACCATACAAATTTCGGCATTAAGAATAGGGTAATAGGGCAAATTTCAATTTCATGTATACAAGCCTTAGGGATTACAATTTCATGTTATCAAGGAAGGATTAGGTATTAATAACACATACAATCAAAAGGAAAAAAATCAGAAACCAACTGGTTAATCAATTAATCAAAATTGGCAACAATAGGGCAAAAGAGTAGGGCATGCTGATTTCATGTATAGGGAAGATTTAAAGGATGAATTCATGATTTTATAGCATGAATGGATGCCAAACAATCATACAAAAAAAAGGAACAACAACAGATATCAATTAAAGGAAGAATCATACAATTTTGGCACCAAAACTGACGAATTATAACTTGAATTTAGAAAGAGAAAAACTAACCTTCTGATGACCAACCATAGATAGATAGATAAAGGATGGAAAGAACTTTCCAACAAGCTATTATTTGCAGAATTCCGACAAAGGATGAGAGAGTTATGTTATTCAAGGAAATTTCGGCAACAATAGGGTATGGTGTAGGGTTTCAGGCTTGACGAATTTTGAGTGTTTTTGGTGTATATGGACAAGTGTGGCCAGCTACTATTTATATAGGGTGGTTATGGGATTAATTTCCCTACTTTAAAGGCTTGATAAGGTAATATAATTATCAGAATTAAATTCTGAAATCATCCTTTCTTAATTTTAGAAATTTTGTCTCCTAAGGTAAGTTTGAACCAATAAGAAAACAAATCAAAGGGAAATAAAACCAAAAATGATTATTAGACATTCCATACCATTTTTGGCTATCACACGCCCATTTTTTCAGGGGAAAAATAGACATTTCACTTGCACTGGCTTCTAGACTTCTAGGACTCAAAAATCGGGGTCTCACATGTGTAACAAGATTCATGTTTTGGGCCATGTGGTTAAAAGTCCAATTCAATTCAACATTGCAATTGTTATCCATCACTCGCACATACACATCATATGTTCACATTTAGGACCAAGTCAGTTATGTTTAGGCTCCCCTCGTGAGGACAAAAGGCCTATAACAAGGGAAGATTGTGAGATCTAGCCTGTTTAGGGGGTTAATGTTACCCAATCCCAAATCAGAAAAGAGTTGGGGAGGTCTTAGTCTTATATGTGTTGTGTGAATGGATCATGTGTAACAAGATACATCTTTTCAGCCATGTGGTTAAAAGCTCAACCGAGTGTTGCAGTTTTGATCCATCATGCGCGTGTACACGTCCGGTTCCGCTGAACCTGGGGTCCGGGAGCCAGGTCGTGACACCGGAGCCTTGATTCCACAGCTTATTATTATACCATCTTAACTAGATGAGATTTGGGTTAAACAATTTGTCATGACAATGGTGATAGTACAGTCAACGAGTACCGAGTCAAAGATGATGGTGTTTTGACCTTCCGAGGCTGAGTGTGCATTCCCCGTGATAAGGAGTTGAGACAACTGATTTTGTACTGGGGCACACAGCTCGACATTTTTGATTTACACCGGCAATACCAAGATGTATCAAGATTTACTAGAGCAGTATTTTTCATGCCCCAGAACCCCAAAGTTTTCCGTGACAGTCGTCGTATGCCCACTACAAACATTTCCATAACATACAACTATGCATATATAGAACCCACAAGGCTAATGGTGTAGTAATAAAGCAGAGGAGAACATTTGAATAGATGTATAATTTAAAGCACAATGAATATAAAAGATACACTGATATCTCCAAATGACATCCAGAAACCTTAAGAATAATAGTACAAGAATGAGGATATTATAATAATTACATGCTCGATTTAATAATCAATGGCATATGTGAGACCCTGATCCTCGATAGGGTAGATGTCCTAGAATTCCACGGGTCATAAATGAAATTCAGGTACTGGTACAGCTGAAATGACTATTTTGTCCCTAAAAAAATGGATACATGATGGCCTGAAATGATTATATCGAACCGTTCCTATTTTGATTCTGGTATCTTGTTTATTTTTTTCTTAATTCATCCCTTTCCTTGATAGTTCTTTCCTAAATTGAGAGTTTCTAGAAGGTTTATTTCAAAATTATCTCCTACGTATTATCCCAACCTATCTAGATTTAAAATTAGGGAAATTTAATCTAATTAAACCCTATAAATAAAGTAGTCAGCCTACCCTCATTCTCACACCTAAATCTCTCTTTCATTTCACAAAAACACAAACTCTCTCTCTCTCTCCCTTTTGGCCGAATTTTCTCTCTCCTAAAACTCTAGTCGAAATTCTTCAATATTTTATCAGATTTCTGCGTGTGAAAGCTTGTTGGAAACAATTTGTCATGCTACCTTTTATTATCTTGAATTCATCATCAAAAGGTTGGTCTTTCTCTTTTATTATTGCTGTCAAAATTCCTTACCTAGATATGTGTGCTGATTTTGTTTATTCTTTCTAAAGCTTCTGAATCTTGTTTGTCTTATTCGTATGAGTGTTTGACACCTATTCCTCTTTTAATTTGATGAAATTGAAACCTCCCTCTCTTTTAATTATGAAATCGCAATTTTTCTCTAAACACTAGGTTGATTGCCGAAATTTATATAATAAAAAGGATTGAATAATCAGGTTGATTCTTATTGAGACTTGGCCTTCACATCACAAATTCAGGGGAAAGATATTGCTTTATCCAGATCGCTGGTCTTTGATAGGTTATTGGGTAAGGATCATAAGGATGTCTTTGGTTTTTGATTTGGTATTATATGCTTAATATTGTGTTGTCTTTGCCTTATGGTTGTTAGATGTTTCTAATTCTTCTAATAAAAGCAAAGGAATAGCATTTTGTTCATGTAACGACTCCAAATCCTAACCTATTATTAATTTCTCTGATTAGGGCCATTACCGTCGTGAAACTCAGACAAGCCCAAGAACTAGGACATATCTGAATTCCACAAGGCTTACTTATCAAATTCTTGATTTTTAGCATGTACATTCGTTATGTTCATTAGTTATTGGAGCATGATATTGGACATGTATTATGGTATCATACAGAGTGAATAAAATATCAGCAGAAGTCTTTAAATAAAACCAATGAATCCACAACTCACAAGTCCCATAAGGATCCAAACATCCAGTAAGTTAATTCCCAAAATAAAATGGAAACAAGTAAAAGAGGAACCATGAAAACCAGGAAAATAGTCCAATCATAATTCATGTTATATGCGCAAGCAATCAAGGAACAAGTATGCTAATATGATGCGATATCGCCCCGCCATGCAGCCTTGATCTCACACACTGGTACCACGGACAGTGGATGTACCTAAGCCTGAAAAATAGTGAATACAACAAGATGAGATTTTAAGAATCTCAGTAGGGTCACAACATCATAAAATCTACAGAAATCTTAAACACAAATCTCCCGAACAACATTAGATCATTCCTACACATCTATCGATATCATGCAATTCAAAAATCAATCAAAGAGATAGGGCAGAAACTAAGACTGAGGGTGGACTATAAACACTTCCGAAATCAGAAGTACACAGGCTGGTAAAACTTATCAGATTGCTCTCGGAAATAGGAAAAAGAAATGTCGTCCCCTTCCACCTGTGTTATCCAAGGCTTACTGCACAAAGAGTAAAAGGTTAGCACACAAGCTAATCAGTAAGCCTATTCATCCTTCCACACAAGGACAAGGGTATCCCACACCACACAAGGATAAGGGCATCCTGCCACAAAAGGACAAAACTTCTAGCCACACAAGGACTAAACATCCAGTACGTGCATGCTGGGGTTTGCCACCCATACAACTCCCATACCAGTAAGAGCCTGCCCTCTCGCAAGGAGCATCAGCGCTTACCTCGAATGGCCATTGGAATAAGATCTTGACACACAAATATGTACAAGCACACATAGGCAAGTATAAGCACAATACCATAATAGGGTATCCTCAATCATGTCAGAACACAATTAGCTTATTCATATCACATATCATATGCAATTCGGGCACTTAAAACCTAACTCAAGGGTTCGTTATAGCCTATAGGATTCATATCTCAATCTGCAATTCTTGCATATATCCTACAATCAATTCACATGCAATAATAACAAGGACATGCATCAAAAATAATAAACAAACAATAGGGATCTCTGGAGAAATCAATGAGGCATAGATCCTACCTCTCTTGTCTCTGAACAAGAAACTATTCCTTTGCCTTTATTTAATAATTCCAAACCACCTATAGTATCCCAAGGCAAAGACAAAACAAAACTAAGCATGCTTACTCAATAACCAATTGAATACCCTATTTCCTTACCAATTCCACTTACCAAACCTATCAAAAACCAGTGGTCAGATACCGCAAGAGCATCCCCTTTTGATGTGTGATATGATAGCCAAGAACTTAACAAGATTCGACCTGAATTACCACCTAATTTTACTATGTATATTTCGGCACTAAGCATAGGACACAAGATAGTTTGCGATTTCATGTTAGCAAGGTGTAAGGGTTGTGATTTCATGCTAACAAAGAGGAATTAAGTGTTTATAACTTATACAATCAAAAGAAACAAGATAGGAATCCAATAGGTTCATCAATTGATCAAGATAGGCAACAATAGGACAAGGGTAGGGCATACTGATTTCATGTATAGAAAATATTCAAAGGATGAATTCATGATTTTATAACATGAATAGATGCCAAACAATCATACGAACAAGAAGAACAACAATAGAAATCAATTGAAGAAAGAATCACACATTTTAAACCCTAATCCCATCAAAATTTGACTTATCTTACGATAAAGAAAAACTAACGTCCTAAAGAAAAACCATAAATGGCTGGAAATAGGATGAAGAGATCTTTCCATCAAGCTATTATTCTCAAGAATCCGACAAAGGATGAGAGAGTTAAGCTATTTTGAACTCAAGCAGATTTTGGCAATTTTGCCGAAATTTGATTTAACTTTTAACAAAGAAAAACTAATCTGCAAATGAAAAACCAAATATTACTGGAAAGAAGATGAAGAGATATTTCCAATAAGCTATTATTTGCAGGAATCTGATAAACGATGAGAGAGTTATGGTTGTTTGAAGTTCTAGCAAATTTCAGCAAAAATTGAGAGGTGTAGGGTTTTTAGGTCTTACGAATTTTGTGTGTTTTTTGTATAAAATTTTTGTGTGGCTGACTTCTTATTTATATGAGGTGGTTATGGGATTAAAATCCCTACCATAAAGGCTTAATTAAAGTAAGATAATTATCAGAATTAAATTATGTAATTATCCCCTCTTAAACTTAACATTTTTATTTCTTAAGGTAATTATCAACCAATAAAGAATCAATTTAAAGAGAATTAATACCAGAAATAATTACTAGATATCCTTAACCAATTTCGGCCATCACATATCTTTTTCTTTAGGGGAAAAATGGTATTGTTCACCTACACTGGCTTTTGGACTTCTAGGACTCAAAATTCAAGGTCTCAGAGTTCAGACACTTGAAAGGTAGGATCTACACCTCATCTGTTTCTCTGGATAATCTTATTTGATTATGTGATTTCGGCTTGCCTACTAGGAATTATATACTTTTGGTTTATATGCTTGTAGTTTATATGCTTATGCTATTGGGAATTTCCAAATATAATAGGGCTTGATATGTGCCTATTTCGAGGTTGATATTTTATATAGGATTGTGTGTTGTGTTTGTGTTTGATTGAGGATACCCTACTGGATTTCTGTGTGCTTGTATATATGCTTGTGTGTCATGATCCTCTTGTCATTGGCCATGCAACGTAAGTGTTGATGTTCCTTAGAGAGGAAAGATGCTTACCAGAATTGGGAGTTGTGTGGTGATTGTTCCTAGCACGTGCATGTTGGATGCCCTCCATAGCTTCTGGGTTGGGTATAGTTGGGTGCAGGATTCCCTACAGGTAACTTGGGTTGGGTACAGGTTCTTATTGGATGCCTTACATATTAACAAGGTTGGGTACAAGTTGTGTAAAATATCTTGTCTCCTGTGTATGACAAGTTTCCCTGCCTTGATACTATAGTTGGGTATAGGATGCTTGGCAGGATGCCTTGCATATCTTCTGGGTTGGGTACAGTTGTATGTTGGATGCCATATGTGTGGGAGGTATTGTAAGAAGGCTTGTTGTAACTCGTTTGGTAACCATTTTTTCTTTTTTGAAGAAAAACCTTAGACAACATAAGCAGATGGGGATTATCATTTGGTATGGGGAATCATATAGGAAAGTAAGCTACTTATGTGAGAATCGGAACATTGGAGTTACTTAGGCCGGAAAGCCCAACCAAAATTTATGAGGTTAATGGGCCTTAGCCCATAATTTAGATCGATGAAAAACAATAAGTTTGATTTTTGACGAAATAAAGTTAACTTTTATATTTGAGGAATTAATGCATTTATTGAAAATTTTAGATAATTATGAAATCGATCATTGAGAAATAGTGAGATGAGTTCTAATGGTGGTTTTGATGATTTAGGACATTGAATAGGTCCATTAATGGTTTAAAGGTAATAGAAAATTTTTAGAAAATTTTCGAAAGTGAAAATGGAATTTTCGTAATTTTTCTGGAATATTCGAGCAAAGTATCTAATTTTTAATAAATATTATATTTATATAAAGATAAATTTTATGGTAGCAACGAATAGTATTCTTCAAGAGGAGTTCGTAGGATTTTTCCGAGTGTTTTTTTGAAGAAGTATATTAATTTTTATGGATTTTAATGATTTTTTGCATTTAATAATATAATATAAAATATTATTATTATTTATTAATATAAAATAAAATAAATATTAATAAAAATGATTATATGTTGTGCCATTTAGACCGAGATTGGTTAAAATGGCACCATCTACCGCCATTTTGAAAATCAGGAGAAAATCTCTTGAGTTTAGCCATTTTGCCGAAGGCAAAAACGGTGTCGTTTGGTTTTTGGATCCGGTGCCTCCTCGAACCTTCCCATCGCCTTAGACCCATAGAGATTAATTTTTACATTCAACCTCGAACGTTTTCTGGAAATGCTCCCATCTGCTGCGATTTCGGTTTGCGAGTTTTTTTGTATAGGAATCGTGTATTTTCGGGCTATAGACGATGTGTGAGAAGTCGATTATCATAGCTTTGGTGCCGATTTCTTTTTCTGATGAGTTGGTCAAATTCTTTCTCTAAAACACTGATCTTTTGGTGTGTTTAGGTTATACGTGAATAGAGCTTTAATTTGGTGTGTATATTGCAAATTTTGATTGAGTATTTTGGTAGATCAGAATCCAGACATATTCTAGATTCCACTATTCTCATCATCCGACGGATGCAGGTGACAAGTCGTCTGGGCGAAGACCTAGGCTTGGGCGACTTGGCATACCCTGAAGTGGACGTGCGTCATGAAGATGGAGATTCGGGTAGTATACTGGGCACTCCTGGTTCTGCTAGATGTCGCTCAGTGACTGGCTAAAAATAAATAAAATATCAGGAAATTAGAAAATTGATAGAAAATGATAGAAAATTTGGGAAAACTAAAAAAAAAAAATTCTTAAAAACTTATGATAAATACCATAAATGATAAGAAATCGAACGGGTTAAATAAAAAGATTAAGATCTGGAAATATAGGAAAAATATCCGAATCAGTTTTGTATTGATTTTCGGGTAGAAACGCATCGTATTGAGATTATAGGTGCGTAAATTTTATGTGTTTATGTATTGAGGAGTCAATATTAAGCATTCGGGTATGAATGCATGTGTAGGTGGATACGTATAGGTAATGGATTTCGAGGAATCGCCCCAATGATCGACGATCAAATGTGGCCACTTCAAGTGTCGGGAAACCATAAGTAGACGGACCATTTTTATACATTATTTATGGGCATGAATGAATACGCATGAGTAGGATTAATTAGAAGCATAAGGAAAAGATTAATGAATAAAATCATTGTGAGCATGTGCTGTGAATTAATTGTGTTGCTTAAAACCTCGTGCTCAATTATTGAGGTGTGTTAGGCTATGAGTTATGTTATGCATCCATTGAATGTGCCATGTGTGATTTTAATAATGGAAGTTCCTATGAAGTGTTTGGGTGTATTCGACATCATAAGACAGAATCAAGCATGGCAACAGCATAGGGTGACCTATGCGACTTCCAAGAGCTCTCTGAGTATGGTAGTGCGGCTTGGATTTTCCAAAGGGAGGTATAAGGTGGGATGAGTTGTTTATAATTAAATAAAACTAAAATGAAAAAACAGGATATCCTAAAATGGGGATTGAGTAGGTGGAGTTACCATTACCTAACGCCTCGGCATCGTCAGTTGAACTGAGCCAAGAGGAGTGCATGTCCCATCTAGGTGGATCAAGTTTAGTATATGGGATAACAAAAGACGTAAAGAGCTGCATATAGAAGTGCCACTGATGGATCCCTGTCCTATTTCTAGCCCAAGAGGGACTGAGAGATATTTCTAGGCCAGCCATAGTCCTGATTACATGAGATATTACATGATGCATTATGTTATGCCTATGACTGTGCTGATTGCTATGATGAGTTTGCAAATGTTTGTTGTGTGCTAGTATGCATTTTTTATCGTTAAATGATTGTATGTGCTTTTTTATGCATATTTTCTTGTCTTCTCTCCTTGTAGGCTTTAGACAGATTATTAGTACGCATGCAGGAATAGTGAATGATGATTAGGAGCTAGTTCTCGGGCAAAGCAAGAAACGATCGGCTATTGAATAATTGAAATCGAGGTAACCCTAAGTAGCATTTTGTTCATAGTGTTTACCCTATAGTGTCTGATCATACTAAAGCCAATGTAATTGGTTGATTCCTGGTTACAAATTGCTAGACTAAATATTCATTAATGATACCCAGAAATCACTATATCTCCCTTGTAATTCCGCTACTCAATATATCGATAAATTCTTTCAATTATTATCTCCAATTTAATTTATATCACTATCCTTGTAGGTCTATCGTATGTAATGTCGTATGTCGTAGCAGTATGTACAATGGGGCTATGGCAGGGTGTCGCGCATGATCTTCGGTGTCCAAGGTGTGACAACCTGTGTACTTCTAGTTCAGTCTTGTGATGGCTACCTATGAAATATTTTGGAGTCCCTCCCCTTACTTTACTAAATTCGGCCCTACCTATGTTCTTTCTGATTGTTTGCTGAATTGTTTTTGAGTCTGTTACATAAGTATATATGATCTATGTATTGTTGGGAGATGTTTGATTGGGTTTCTCCAGATTTTATGATGTTGTGACCCTATTGAGCTTCTTGTAATCTCATTCCATTATATTTCTCCTTTTTCAGGTATAGGTTTGTGTTTTGCTAGCAGTCTCAAGGTGTGAGATCAAGGCTGCACAGGGGGACGGTTGCATCACTTTTGCATTGCACACTTTCTTGTTGGTTTTCTATGCTTGAACTTCCTTTCTAGATTTCCAACTTCTGTTCCTTCTTGTTTATGAATGCTTTTATAAACTATAGTTGGTGTTTGAGATACCTTGGGACTTGTGTGTTATGTTTCCACTAGTTTTTTGTATTTATAAAAGTCTTCCCCTGATGTTTCTTTCACTTTGTATAAGCCAAAATATTGTTTAATGAATTTACATACTCCAACACTTTAATGCATATGAATAAACTAATAAAATTGACAATTAGTAAGACTTGAGCCTTGTGGGATTCAGATAGATCCTTGCAAGTGCTTGTTTGAGCTTCATGGTGGTAAGGGTCCTTATAGATTGGGTTTTGGTCCTTACAGCATATAAATGACTCATTACAATAAAATGACTCAAAATGATACCTCGAATGCACATAGACTCGTAATAGTCTTCGAGTTATGCCTGGGAATGAGCTTTTGTTTGTTTACCCTGAAATCATGCCAAAACCTGGTAGAAACCTGTCAGGTGAGTGGATGGGAAAAATATATCGAAAATACACATACAATCATACAGTTAAAAAGGACACATGCTGGCATACAATAAGACTTGATGAGTCATAGAAAATGTAGCATAGTCACTGTCAAATGTCATATACACACAACATTCATACAAAACGACTATGACCAGACTGGTAATATCTCTCAGTTCATTAAATTCCTGGGATTGGGACTGAGATGCATCAGTGGTAATCTGACTTATCTTTTTCCTTATTTACCACATGTCCCATTCCACTGATGTTGCCGGGGCATTAAGTGATGGTAGCTCCACCTAAGCGGATCCCACTCCGCAGGTACCCATCTTGTGTTCATCAACTTGCTCATGTCATCCCTGTCCCCTTTATAGCTTCAATTTGATCGGCGTCTCTGCACCTCGCTACTATACTGAGAGAGCTCTCAAGAGTCGCATAGGTCATCCCATTTTATGCCTATGCATTCACATCTTATATATCCAATACATTCAATGCATTGCATGCCTAACAATTATCGTGGCACTCTAGTGCATCACTCATATCATAACACGGCATATCGGATCAACCACACCGCATGAACAACAATCACATCACATGCATAATATTTTATGTTAATTATCATTTAATTATTTCTTTGATAATCATATCTAATTAATCATGCCAGCAATACAAATGATAAACAAAATTCGTCCACTCACAGGTTTTCCGATGTTTGAAGACGTCACACTTGATTCCTTGATAGCTGGACCAATTCCTCGAGTTCTTACAATGATAGGTATTTTCCTATACATGAAATCATAGCCGATTCCACAATATTATAAACTAAATTATATAATTATGCATAAAATTACGTATCTATAACCTTAATTCGATGCATTTCTACGTGATACATAACTCGGAATTGATTCTGATATTTTTCATATTTTTCGAATAGTTTTCTATTATTTGACCCATCAAATCATATCAGATTCATACAATCTTGGTACCACTAGATTCCTTATTAATTATAGTATTTTCTATAATGTTTTGGAATTTTTAAAAACATTTTTACTATTTGCTCAATTTTTCTTCTATTTCTGCCTATTTTTCCCAATTTTCCAAATTTATTTATTTTTATGCCAATCAGAACGATATACCTGGCAGCTCCAGGTGTTGCCAGGGCACCTCCCAAACCTCAAGCTTCGTGGCATGCGTTTCACCCTCTACATGCCCTGCATCTCCGAGCCTCAGGCTCAGGACATTACTTGCCATCACCACCAGGTGGCAAGTCGCCTAGAATCTCCTTCAAACGACTGTCACCCAGACGACTCTCGGACGACATGCCATCTAGGGTCATCTTCTTCCCCTAGCCAGTTGAGTTGCAAGTCTTCCATTCGAAACCCTAACTCCTCAATCACACTTTAAAACTTAATTTAATCTGTACTACACTCAAGCACTCATAAAATCGAGCATAACCCTGGCTATATGTAGCTGAAAAATGCTTAGTTTCCCCCGTCAAATGATCACATACACCAAGAGGGAGTGGTATGGGTGTTTTTCGGGTTTAGATATCAACTGGAATGGGATAAGATGAAACAGGATTTTATCTTATTAGAATGATCGAAAATGGCGAGAACCGGGAAGGGGGAAGTGGCAGCAGGTGACAAGGCAAAAACGATGTTGTACAAAGCAACTACAAAACGATGTTGTATACATATCACAGTCCTCTTTGCAAGAATCTGATCGAAACGGAACCTCTTGATGTGTTTAGGTACCCGAGATCAAAACAACATTGACCTGTGTCATTTTGACCCCAGTAAAATATTATTATTAAAGTAATAATATATAAATAATATTATTTATATTTATTAAATACATAAAATATTTTAAAATTTATAAAAATTACCATACTGCTTTAAAAAATACACAGAAAATTTTTATAAATTCTTTATGAGCATTAATATCCATCAATACCATAAAATTATTTTTCTCGTAAATATATTATTTACTAAAAATTAAATATCATCCTTTTCATCCTAGTAAAATCATGATATTTATAAATCCACCTCCTAAAATTCTCAAAAAATTCATACATCCTTAAATGCCATCAATAGACCAATTTATGGTCTTAAAATTCCAAAATCACCAATATCACTTCCATAATAATTTTAGATCATTAACAATTAACTATAATAATTTCTCATTATAAATAACTATCTCCAAAATCATGTGAATCGAACCACAAACACGTAAACAATTTTAAATGATGGGCTAAGGCAAGTTATCCTCAATAATCCTCCCTTTGGCTTCTCGACCCATGTAGATCAAAACTTTTTGATTCATACAATATTGTTGGTCTGGGATAAAGAGGCACATTGCTGAGTTTGTGGTTAAGTGTTTGGTGTGTTAGCAGATCAAAGTATAGCATCAGAGACTGACAGGGCTATTATAATCACTACCCATTCCAGAGTGGAAATGGGAACACTTCACGATGAACTTCATGTTTGGATTGCCAAAATCTCAGTGAGGTTATAATGCGGTATGGGTGATAATGGATAGATTGACCAAGTCTGTACAGTTCCTCCCCATCTGAGTGGAAAATACACCAAAGAGATTGGCATCAAGGTATATGGACGAGATTGTGAGACTACATGGAGTTTTTGTGTCTATCATATTAGATCAAGATCTGAGATTTACATCCCAATTTTTGGGGAAAGTTTCAGAGTGCGTTGGGTACCAGGTTGAATTTCAGTATAGCTTTCCACCTGCAGACAGATGGACAGTCAGAGAGGATGATTCAGATCTTGGAGGATATGCTCTGTGCTTGTGCATTGGATAGGAAGACTATTTGGGAACGATGCCTACTGTTAACTGAGTTTGCGTACATCTTTAAGATTTCCATTAGTGTGGCACCGTACGAGACCTTGTATGGTAGGCGGTGTCATACACCTATGTGTTGGGACAAGGTAGGCGACAGAAAACTTGACATTCTTGATTATGGATAATGCGGGGGGAAATAGTTTCGGTGTCACAGTGTTCTGATGGTTAAGGTTGTTTGGCGTAGTGACAGATATGAGGAGATAACCTGAGACACTAAGCAGTCGATGAGAGATCAATACACTCACTTGTTTGAGGTACAAGGTAAGTGAATTTCGTGGAAAAAATTCTTACAAGGAGAGGAGGATGTGGGACCTCATCCTTTCGAGTGCCTAGTCAGTGAGACTATTCAGTGAGATTGTCCGATTTTGACCAATTTGACCTGAGAGTTTACTGTTCACTCAAGAGTGACCCTTAGGGTGGACACAGTTATAGAAAACCTAGGTGTACGTCTAGGTTTCTTAGCAAATGTTCTAGGTCAAGTGTCGAGCTTTAAGTTAGTGAAAATCGATATTGGTCGATTCCGGGTCTGTTTTGAATGATTAAGATCTTTAAGCCGAAAAACCTGTTTTGGGCTCATTAGTTTTTTTCCAGAGCTTATTATCCATTTTTTAACCCAATTAATTATTTTAGCCTACATTTAATGTCCATTTTTTTAAAAAACTATTTTATTGCACTCAAGGCATATCGGACTTTTAAAATATTTTGATAAGGTCTTTTCTGAGATTTTGGGCCCGAGGTATAAATACACAGCCTGACCCGTTTCCCCCCTTCTTCCCTCCTTCTCTCCTCTTTCTCTCTCCCATTTTCCTACCGATAACACTATTGAAATCTATCATTTTTCTTTTGATAAAAACCACCGGACATCGTCCTTAAACACTTTCGTAACATTGTCTGGCCCACTTCCAATGCTAGTTAACAATTGAGGAGCTGTAATCTGATTGTTGCTTTAAGGTACTTTTTGGGGATTTTTGGTATGTGCTTTAAATTTTTCATTTTTGTTATAGATTTTTGGTTCCAATAGTTTGCTGTTAATGTTTCTAAGTCAGTTTGATGGTTTTGATCTTTCAAAAATGCCCCCTGATCTGTTGGTGTGCTTTTTTCAGTTCAGTGGCAATTTTGGTAATTTTAGGTATTTTGAGATTTGAATTGAATTGTCGATTCTAAGTATTTCCGATGCTTGGGTCAGTTGATTTATATGTTGTGGGTTATGTTTGTGGTCTGAGAAACCTAATCGTGTGTATGAGACCCTAGTTTTTGTGTCCTAGAAGTCCAGAAGCTAGTGTAGGTGAAATGACCATTTTGCCTTTGAAGAAATGGATATGTGATGGCCGAATATGGTATTGAAGGTTTAGTGTTTATTTTTTATTTTATTTTTCCTTTATTTTATTTCTTTATTGGTCCAATCTTACCTTAGGTGATATTCTCCTAAAATAAAAGATAATTCCAGAATTTAATTTTAATAATTATCTCTTTAAATCTAACATTAAAAGTAAGGAAAATTAATCCAAATAATCTTATAAACATACTAGCCAGCCACACTTGTCCACACACACCAAAAATATACAAAATCATCAAGCGATCAAACCTTACACTCTATCCATTGTTGCCGAAATTTCTTAGCCTTCACCATAGTTCTTTCATCCTTTGTCAAATTTCTGAAAATAATAGCTTATTGGAAAGCTCTTTTCATTCTCTATCTAGCTATCTTAGTTTGATCATCAGAAGGATAGTTCTTCCCAATGCAAATCCTTATCACAATAGGGTCTTGGTGCCGAAATTCCTTAATTGATCCTTCAATTGGTTTCTGTTGTTATTCTTTTAGTTCGTATGATTGTTTGGCATCTAACCATGTTATGTAGTTTCATGAATTCATCCTTAGAATTTTTCCTACGCATGAAATCGGCATGCCCTACACCTTTGCCTATTTTTACCGATTTTTATCAATTAACTAATCTATTGGTTTCTGACCTTGTTCCTTTTGATTTTATGTGTTAATAACACCTAATCCTTCCTTGCTATCATGAAATTGCAACCCCTGAGTCCTTTCTGAATGAAATTGCAATTCACCCTATTGACCAATCCTAAGTGCCAAAATTTGTATGGTTGATTGGAGTGGTAAATCAGGTTAATTCTTATTGAGTTCTTGGCTATCACATCTGATTGGAGGTATCTGCGGCATCTGATCACTGGTTTTTGATAGGTTCGGTGAGTAGAATTGGTAAGAAAATAGAATATTTACTTGGTTATTGAATATGCATGATTAGTGTGATTTAGTCTTTGCCTTATGCTGGTATAGGTGGTTCAGATCCTCTACATAAAGGCAAAAGAATAGTTTCTTGTTCAAAGACAAGATAGGTAGGATCTATACCTCATTGATTTTTTCAGAGATCCTTATTGTTTGATTGATGTTTTCGGTTACATGTTTTGGTTATTGATATATGCGCATGCCTTGTGTTTGGTATTCTTGATGTTGGAATGAACTATGGAGATGTTAGGCAATTTTAAACCCTTGAGGTAGGTTATGTGTGCTTAATTCACATGTGTTGCGTGTTTTGAACATGGTGAATGTATTATGATATAATTGAGGATGCCCTGTTATGATATTATGCCTTGTACTTATGTGTCAGGATCTTTTTTCGGTGGCCATTCTGGGTAAGCACTGATGCTCCTAAAGAGATAAGAGGTTCATAATGGTATGGGGATCGTATGGGTGGCAGTCCACAGCTTGTGCACACTGGATGCCTAGTCCTTTGTGCTGACTAGATGCCTAGTCTTTTATGCTGGCTAGTTGCCTAGTCCTGTGTGCTGGCAAGATTGTGAGACCTAGAATTTTGAGTCCTAGAAGTCCATAGGCTAGTGCAGGTGAAAAAGACCATTTTACCCCTGAAGAAAAAGATGTGTGATGGCCTAAATTTATAAGGGATGTCAAGTAATTATTTATGGTATTAATTTCTTTTAAATTGATTTTTTATTGGTTGATAATTACCTTAAGAAATAAAAACCCTAAGTTTAAGGAGGGATAATTATATAATTTAATTCTGATAATTATCTTACTTTAATTAAGCCTTGAAGATAGGGATTTTAATCTCATAACCATCTTATATAAATAGGAAGTCAGCCACACAAAAATCTTATACAAAAAACACACAAAATTCGTAGGACCTAAAAACCCTACACTTCCCAATTTCTGTCAAAATCTTCTTGAACTTCAAACAAGTATACTTTCTCTCATCATTTGTCGGATTCCTGAAAATAATAGCTTATTGGAAATATATTTTCATCCTTTTTCCAACAATCTTTGTTTTTTTGTCTTGAGGTTAGTATTTATTTCTTTAAAGTGAAATCGAAATTCGGTAGAACTGCCAAAATCTTCTTGAACTTCAAACAAGCATAACTATCTCATCGTTTCTCGGATTCCTGAAAATAATAGCTTGTTGGAAATCTCTTTTCATCCTCTTTCCAAAAATCTTATTTTTGTCTTAATATTAGTATTTCTTTCTATAAAGTTAAATTGAAATTCGGAAAAACTGCCAAAATCATCTTGAACTTCAAACAATCATAATTCTCTCATCGTTTGTCAGATTCCTACAAATAATAGCTTGTTGGAAAGCTCTCTCCATTCCAACCATATTTCGTTTTTTGTCTGAAGTTTAGTATTTCTTTCTCTAAAGATAAATGAAAATTCGGCAGAATTAGGTTTTCAGATATTTTATAATTCTGCCTTTGATTGATCTCTGATGTTGTTACCTGTATTCGTATGATTGTTTAATATCCATTCATAGTGAACAATCATGAATTCATCCTTTGAATCTTTTCTATACTTAAAATCAGTATGCCCTACCTTTGCCCTACTGCCCTATTGTTGCCTATCTTGATCAATTGATTAACCTATTGGATTCTGATCTTGTTTCTTTTGATTATACATGTTATAAAACCTTAATCCTTCCTTGTTAACATGAGATCGCAACTTGCCCTATTGCTCTATTCTTAGTGCCGAAAATTGTATGATAATTAGGGATGGTAATTCAGGTTGTTTCTTGTTAAGTTCTTGGCCATCATATCACACATCCAAAGGGGGGGTACCTGCGGCATCTGATCACTGATTTCTGATAGGTTTGGTGAGTGGAATTGGTAAGGAAATAGGGTATTTAATTGGATATTGGATATGCATACTTAGTTTGGTTTTGGCTTTGCCTTGTGATGCTATAGGTAGTGCAGAATTATTGAATAAAGGAAAGGGAATAACTTCTTGTTCAGAGACAAGAGAGGTAGGATCTAAGTCTCATCAGTTTCTCCAAAGATCCTTGTTGTTTGCTTGTTAATTTTGGTGCCTTTACACGTAATGTTATATGCGCATATGTTGTAGTAGGAATGCTTGAATTGCGGATCAAGATGCGTTCCTCTAGGCTATAACGAATCCCTTAAGATAGGATATGAGTACCTAGTTTGCATGTGTTGTGTGTATTGAACATGTTGATTATGTTCTGACATGATTAAGGATACCCTGTGGGGGTATTATGTTTTGTACTTGCTTGTGTGTGCTGGTACGTGTTGTGTGTGAGGATCCTTTTCAGGTGGCCAAGTGGATATTAAAGCTTGTCATCAGTTTCAAAACTATATTACAAAAAAAAAGAAAAGAGAAATATATGGTATATAAGTGTGGAACAAGTCTACTTTAAGATCAACAGGTGGAGCAATCTTTTGATATTTACCTCAGATGTTTTAGCAAGCAATTTGACAGGCTTATGTTAAAAGATAGATTTCAACTTTCGAGGAGAAATTAAAATCTAGAATTAAGATATTATTTGCTGTCTAATTTGAAGAAAAATGTATTCTCTTTGTTTGTCTTCTATAGATGTTCCCAATTATATAAGGAATGAAATTATTATATTCTCAAAAGATTATGTTAATAATGTTTAGGGTTATAAATACCTAATTTATTTTAAATTAAATGTACCCAAATGTACGTTATAATGTATTTTGTTATATCATAACCATAACCTAATTATATGACTAATTAGTCCAAAGTTTTAAGGTGTTTTATACTTAAATTAAAATTAAATCATTATTAATTTTGAATATAAGAACAATAAAAATATAAATAAACTAAACAAAATAGTCACAGAATATAGAGTCATGACCATTTTTATTCAGGTAATAAGGTTTCATATACTACCCCATATATTATCCCTCTAAAAATAAGTCCAAAATACTGAAGTTGAAGATATCATGACATTCCTATTATAATCCTGAAATCTACGAGTTCTGAATGTTCATATTATAAACTTCAAGAGTCCTGAATATAGCAAAAATATATCTTGTAAGAAACTAATGATTTCACAAATAAATTTTTTTTATTAAATACTTGGTAAATACCTATGTAAATATTTTATTTTTAAACTAGATCTTTCATATTGTTATTTTATTTCCAAATAGTATATTTTATAAAGTTATCAAAATATTTAGAAATCATAATTTAAATTATTTTCTAATTTTTTAAAAAATTTAAATTATTTTAAAATTTAATTTTTCAAAGAAAATTTGTTTTAAAATCAAAATATTCTGAAAGTCATAAATGTCAAATTTTATCTCCTTTCATACTTATTTCCTCCTAATTTTCAATCTCAAAATTATTAATTAATCAAATCTGCTAATAATAAATTCAAATCCATAGAAGCAATAAATAACCATCAATAATAAATTGATCCTAAGCCTAATACTTAAATTAATCTTATTTGTTTTTTTAAATAAATTACGTAATAAGTCCCCTAGGCTATACCGAATCCCTTAAGATAGGATATGAGTGCCTAGTTTGCATATGTTGTGTGTATTGAACATGTTGATTGTGTTCTGACATGATTAAGGATACCCTGTGGGGGTATTATGTTTTGTACTTGCTTGTGTGTGTTGGTACGTGTTGTGTGTCAAGATCCTTTTCCGGTGGCCATTCGGGGTAAGTGCTGATTCTTTGTGAGAGGAGAGGTTCTTATTGGTATGGGAGTCGTATGGGTGGCAATCCCCAGCATGAGCTCGCTGGATGTCTGGTCCTTGTATGGCCAGAGGCCCTGCCCTTGTGTGGCAGGAAGCCCTGTTCTTATGTGGCAGGAAGCCCTTGTCCTTGTGTGGCAAGATGAATAGGCTTACTGAATAGCTTGTGTGTTAACCATTTACCTTTTGTGTAGTAAGCCTTAGACAACACAGGTGGAAGGGGATGACCTTTCTTCTTCATTTCCGAGAGCAATCTAATGAGTTCTACCTGCCTGTGTACTTCTGATTTTTCAGAAATATTTGTAGTCCCCTCCTTAGCCTTAGATTTGGCCCTAACTTTTTTAACTGAATTCTTGAATTGCATGATCCCCTTTAGTTGCTAGGAATAATCTGATGTGGTTTGGGGAGATTTGTGTTTATGGTTTCTGCATATCTTATGATGTTGTGACCCTACTGAGATTCTTGTAATCTCATTCTGTTGTTTCCACCATTTTTCAGGCTTAGGTAAATTCACTGTTTGTGGTACTAGTGTGTGAGATCAAGGCAGCACGGCGGGGCTATATTGCATCACTTTTGCATTCCTATTTCCTTGGTTGCTTGCGCATACAATATGATCATAGATTGGACTACTTTTCTGGTTTATTTTCAAGATCCCTCTTTTCGTTGTTTTATTTTGGAACATGTTGGAGGATTTGTTGCTGGTTATTTGGATCCCTATGAGACTTGTGTATTTTGATTCCAATAATTAAACTTAAAGACTTCCGCTGATGTTTTATTCACTCCGTATGATACTAGAATGATTGTCTAATATCATGCTCCATTTGTTATTAAACATATAGAACGATCATGTTAAAAGTCAAAAAAATTTAATGTGTAAGCCTGGTGGAATTCAGATAGGTTCTAGGTGTCTTTGGGCTTGTTTGGATTTCACTGCGGTAATGGCCTTAATCGGAGAAAAATTTAATAGGTAGGAATTGGGGTCATTACAAAGATGCCCTAATCCTGTGTACTGGTTAGGATGCCTAGTCCTGTGTGCTGGCTAGATGCTTTGTCATGTATACTGGCAAGATGAATAGGCTTGCTGATTAGCTTGTGTGCTAACCTTTTACCCTTTGTGCACCAAATCTTTGGACAACATAGGTAGGAGGGGTTGGCTTTTTCTATTGACGAGATTGATTGATCTTTTTGCTGCCTGTGTACTTCTGCTTTTCAGAATTGTTTGCAATCCACCCTCAGCCAATAGTTTTCTGCCCTGTCCCTATTGTGATTTCTTATTGGTTGTGTGATATTACTTTAGACATTTAGGCGAATTTTATGTTCTTCGGGAGATATTTGTTTAAGATTTCTGTAGATCTTACGATGTTGTGACCCTATTAAGATTCATGTAATCTCACCCTATTGTTTTCACCATTTTTTTAGGCATAGGTATATTCACTATTTGTGGTACTAGTGTGTGAGATCAAGACAGCACAGCGGGACGATATTGCATCACATTCAAATACTTGTTTCCTTTGATTGCTTGTGCATATAACATGAGTTTGATTAGACAACTTTCGGGTTATTGGAATGCCTCATTTGTTTTCTTATTTCCGAATTTTTTTGGGAGTATACTTGCTGGATTTTGAGATCCCTATGGGACTTGTGTGTTGTGGCTTTGTTGAAGTATAAATACTTCCACTCATATTTTTATTCACTCCGTTTATTGTCAAAATGTATGTCCAATATCATGCTCCAATCTTTAAAAAACATAAGTACTGAATCTGATAAAAATCAGAACTATAGGGGGGATACGCCTTGTGAGATTTAGATAGGTCCTAGGTTAGGTTTATTGGGTTTCACAGTGGTAAGGGTCCTAGTGGAGTGACTTTGGATCCATACAAGTTTGGTAGCGGAGCAAGGTTTAGGGAATATGGTTTGTTATATGCTAACTTGTTCGTTGGTTTTGTGTTTGTAGAAAGAGACATGTGCACACACCCACACTTAGAGGAATAATTCTGAAAGTAATCTAAAGCTAAAAGGATTGGTTCGTAAATGATAAAAATTGATTTAATGTGTGATCTTGTGTATCTTAGCATGTTTGTACATGTTCTGTTGTGTTTACTTTGCAATTGCCGAATACATATGTGCATTTGATGCATGTTAATGTATGCTGCCAAATGTTTCTATATGGTTGTCGAATGCATGTGATTGATTTATACGCCTGGCGAGTATGTTTTTGTGTGAGTGCCATAATTGTCAAATATGTATGTTGGATTGTTGAGGCATGCTAACGAGTGTGTATGTAACTTGCTATGTGTTGATTGTGCTTATGTGATGGGTGTTTCCGAATGCCTATATGTGAGTGTGCCAAATGTGGCTTTACATGGATGTGTGTGATTGCCGAGATTTGTGTGTACTTGTGTGCATATAGGTGTTTTATTTTTCCAGCATATGTATATTGTTCGGTGTATGCCTCTCCACCAGGTACCACTTTCTTTCCTAAGTTTCATATTTGGGTTATGTGTTGAGTGACACCGTGTTTTCGTATAGTATGGCAAGGCAGAACATGCCAAGGGATCGTTAGGGTAGGTATAATGCTCAAGCCAAGCAGCAACTTGTTGATCAGAACGAACCTGATGCACAAAATAAGTAGGGAGGGCAAGTTGAGCCTGAAAACCAACCTGAGGCACCAGCTGCACCAGCCATTGATCCTGTGATGGCACAAATATTAAACGTGTTGCAAGGGATTGCTGCGAATCAGTAGCGTATAGAGGCTCAATTTCAGAATTCACCGACACCTCTCGAAAATTCTATTCCACCACTTAAACCTATTAATCTGGTTCATCTGCTAGGAAGCCAAGCGACTTCCAATTATCATTATGAAGTTTCTGAAATAAGCCCGTCAGCTGGGATGCAAAGATTTCAAAGGTTCAGCAGGTGCCACTGCGGCTCGTGAATAGATTGACACCCTATGCAGAGTGTCCTTGTTTCTGCGCATCTCTGATGATGACAAGGTTGCCATCACCACTTTCCTACTTAAGGGAGAAGCCCTTGGCGGTGAACAGCCATAAGTTTGTGGTTCAGGGATTGTTTGTCTACATGGGAGAAATTTCGGCAGGAATTTGATGAAAGGTTCTACACCCTTTTCCACAAAAGCAAGTAGTAACAAGTTTTCTACAAGTTTGAGCAAGGCACCCGTTTGGTGCTGGAATATGAAAAGGTGTTGAGGGAATTATCTCGATTTGCACCAGAGGAGGATCGCTCACCATACCAGCTTGCTAGACGATTCCAAGATGGGCTGAGTACCGAGCTCAAAACCATTGTTGGTATGACACTGGTGCAGAATTTGCAATAATTAATCATTGTTGTGACTGAAGCCAAAAAGAACGTGCAAAATAGGAAACCGTCCATAGTAACTAGTAGCAGATCCTTCAGACGAAACCCAACGTTCAATCAGCGTACGAGACCTTACCCTTTAAAGGCTTACAGTCCAAAAAGATAATGGAAATAGAGGTAACTTTATAAAGAAATTTTTTGTTCCAAATCCTAATGGATCTACGTGGAGTTCACAGTCCTGACGATGCTGCAATTATGGTGAGATGGGCCATGTTTAGCATAAATGTCCCAAACCAAGGCGTATCACAGGCGCCCCAAATGCCGGCCGAGGCGGGTATGCCAATCCCACCAAACCACCAGCATGCACACCGAGAGGACCATCCAATGAATATACGAGTGAGGCGCAGCCCAGGCCCACGAGATTGTTCATCCTGACTGATGCCGAAGTTAGCCCTGATGTGTTGGTAGGCACTACTTCCGTCTTTTCTCAAAATGCTAAAGTATTATTAGATTGCGGAGTGAATAGATCATTTGTGAGTCCAAGGATAACACTTAGCTCGAATCGACCTTTGCCTCCTCCTATTGCTGTTTTGACCTCTTTGGCAGAGCAACTGACTTGTGATCTAGTCTACATTGACTATGCTATATGTATGGGTCCAAATGTGCTTAAAGTGGATCTAATTCCATTGGATATCCGAGAGCTAGATATGATCTTAGGCATGGATTGTTTGACGAAATATCAAGCCCGAATGGAGTGTTTCACCAAGCATGTATGGTTAACCTTTCCTGATGGTTCCGAGTATTACTTTAAAGGTGATAGGCAAGTTGTTTCTGTACACGACCTACCCTAGCAAAGTACACGACCATGTCCTTTCGTATACAGGCTATGTACACCTTTGTCCCCTCCCCCTATTTCAATTCCACATGTCCACATACCTAATCTGGTGACCCCCGTACCCTTCCCACAACCTGTGTACATCATTTTGAGACCCCCAAACCTACCCTAAACCTATTCAACACTATCAAACATCAAATCATAGCCAAACCAACCCCACATGAGTGTCCTTCATGGTGATTACTTGCATTAGATGCATTATTTGATTTCAAGAAAAACTATATATGTATGTTCTTAAGAACAACTTGGAATTGACGAATGATGTTTGGTCAAACATGTTAAGTACATAGAATCTCAAGCTAAGGAGAATATTTCTTATCGATGGGTGTTGTATGGATGGACTATATGTGTATGCTTGATGTGGGTTATGACCTAGTAGGCTATGTGTTATATATATATATATATATATATAATTTCTCTATTTAGTTGCAGATAACATTGACAGTAGGAGACTTATATGTATTTTGTAATAAAAAATTAACCACCAGTGGGCTTTCGGTTTTGCTTAGCGTGAGAGATTCCGAAAGTGCTTTGTAATCCACATCGATAGGTTTAGAGACTCAGTAGCCCGTGCAATGATGTGAAATATAGTGAGGGTATGAAACCTATTAAGCTGGTATTTACTGCATAGCGTTTTACAAATCATAAATTGTGCATACTTGCTTGTAAAACACTTGAGTGCATGTTTAGTATGTATGGATGAAATCAATGTTTAAATATAACAGTTTTATACTTGATTTTCCATATGGCTCTATTCCACTGGATGTGCTTATGACGCTGTAACTTTCACTCAGGTCTTTGATCTCAAAACAATTGTTAAATGTGCGTTTTGACCAGTGATGGTCAAAACAACATTGAATGAAGTCATTTTGACCATTTTTAATAAAATATTATTATATCTTAATAATACGAAATAAAATATTATTTATTAATTATCTAAAATCATAAAAAACCATAAAAATTACTGTGCTCTTCTGAAAAATATCCAGAAAATTTCTACATGTTCTTTGGAATATATTTCATCAAGAATTTAAAGTTATTTTTCTCATAAATACTTTATTTCTTAAAAATTAAATACCTCTATATATATTATTGAAAAATCAGATTAAATTCGATTACACCTTTGAAAATTCTCTGAAAATTAATATAACCTTATAAACTATCAATGAACCAATATATGGTCCCATAATTCCAAAACCCATAGTAAAATCTCTTTTTAGTTTCCACTTGTCAAATTGATAATTATAATAAATTGTAATAAATTCCAATATTAGATAATAACCACTAAAACTATCCAAACTGTATAATAAGCTCATTAATGATTATGAGATGTGGGTAAATGTCCACTAATATTGATGCTCTTCAAATAAATTTTCAACCTCAAGCAGTTCAAAACTTTCAAGATTTCACATTCGTCCTACTTTACAAAATATTTCATCCTCGAAACTTTCTTATAATGAGTTTACCCTTAATACAAAGTTAACTCCACTTTAGCATAATCACAATCTAGTTTGTAGTGTCCAATTGCATTCTCTTCATCCTCTATGTCAATTAAGGTTGCACTTTTCTTCCCAAATTATGGTTCAGTCGATATTGGATATCACAACTAGGCATCTAATATTATATGTTTAGAATTATAAACACCCTAACCACAACTTAAAGCTTAGTATCATTTCATATAATGCAAACAATATAATAATATGTTGACATCAAAAAAAGAAATTTATTAGCTCAAAGCTATAGTCATAATGATCATACATAAATAATAATTTCACCATTAATTCATATAAGAATCTATCTAAGTTATTCCAAACTGATAAACATCACGTTTTAGATGTGCAACTTTGTTGTTATCTATGCCTCCAACTGACACATTCAAACATAAATTTCGTGATTCTATAATGCTTTAGCTAAGTTCCGCTCACATCTTATCTTAGCAAGTTCATATCAGTCTATTTGGCATAGCAAGATGAGCATTACATCAAAGTTAATTACAAACTAGGATGTAGTCTCTCAACACATTCCTTTCTTCCACAATACCAACTAGATTCATTTTATTATCATATAATATGGAGTGACCAGCAAACATAAATAAGTTTCAATTCTCAAAGTCCATTATTAAGCCATCAAGGTCATATTGTGAAAATCCGAAATTTTCAAACTATTTAGGCTAGAAAGCTTAGTAGAAATTTTAGACAATAATGGGTCTTAGCCTATATTTTTGATCGATAAAGAATAATAGTCTGATTATTTATGATTCAAAGTTAAATTTTATTTTCATTGAATTATTGAATTTATTAAGAATGATCGATGTTTAAGAAATTGGTAATAAAAAAATAGAAAGATCAGAAGCATTGATGATTTTAATATCCTAGGACCTTGGATAGGTCCATTAAGGACATAAACTGTTAGAGAATTTTCCGAGAATTTTCGGATACAAAATCGAAATTATCAGAATTTTAGTAATTTTTCAAGAATATATGATTGTGGTATTTAATTTTTATTAAATTATATATTTATAGAAAGATTAATTTTATAGTATTAATGGATAGTAATATTCATAAGGATTCCATAGAAATTTTCTGCGTATTTTTCGAAAATGTATCCTAATTTTTATGAATTTTTGAAATTTTTTTATATTTAGGAAATGATAAAAAATTTATTATAATAAATTAATATATTATTTTATATATATGAAATTAAAACGACAAGATAGTGTATTATTTTGACCAGGATTGGTCAAAATGGCAACTAGCTTTGTCGTTTTCGGTGGAAATTCCCTCGAGTATAGTCATTTCAGTTTGAAACGACATCATTTTGCCCAATGAAAACGTCATTTTGTCGTTGAATCTGGAGCTCGACCAGAAAGTTTCTTCACCATTTAAGATTTTTTTTATCTCTTACACATCCAAAAATTTCATTGCATAAACAAAGCTTTGATGTTGCTCCCATCTGCTGTGGCTTTAGTTTGTGAATCTTCTCCTGCAAAAATCGTATAATTTGGGACTACTAGGTGTCAGTGTGGCATCGGTTTTGAGTGTTGCAAAGCCATTCGTTCTTCCTTCAAATTTTACAGAATCCGGCAGCAATTTCTTGATCTCTTGACACATATATACTTGCCATAATTAGAGCCTCATAATGATATAAGATATGTAGAGTTTGGTGAGATAAATTTACAGATGCCATAGTTGGGTTTCATGAGTTGCAGGTTTACTAGAGTTTGAAGACTACCTAGAATGACACGTCATTTATGGGCCTAGGTGAATGACACATCGCTTACAAGTGTAGGCGTTGGGTCATTTGAGATGTAGGATAGACTTGGACAGGAGTTTTAGACTCAGGCGATGTGGCACGCTCCTGTGGAGCAACATGTCACATCCTGGCAGTTTGGATTGTGGAGTGTCAGCTCCTGGTTCCACCACGTGTCGCTCAGTGATTGGCTAAAAAAAAAAATTCTAGAAAAATAGAATATAGCCAGAAGGGTAGAAAATTGGGGAAAATAGTATAAAATTGAGAAAACTTCCTGAAAAAGTATGATAAATACTTTAAACAATAAGAAATTTAATGGTATCAAGATTACATGAATCTGACATGACTTGATAAAACAAATAATTAGATTAAGATTTGAAAAATAAGAAAAAAAGAAAAAAGTCTGGATCGGTTTCGTATTGATTCTAGACTAAAAGCGTGTTATATTAAGGTTTTAGATGCATAATTGTGCATTGAGTATGCGAGATTAAAGATTTGATTATAAATACAAATCTAGGTGGATACCTAAAGGTGATGGGCCTTGAGAAATCAGTCCAGCTATCGAGGATCAAATGTGGGCACTTCAAACGTCGTGAGTGGACAGACCTCTTTAATACATTGTTTACTGACATAAATGAATATCCATGAGCATGATGAATTAGAAAACTAACGAATCAATGAGTGAAAGAATTGCATGTGTTAGAAACTAGATGTGCATTGCCTATTGCCTCATACTCGATTATCGAGATATGCCATGTGTGACTATAATTATAAGAGTGCATATGAAGTATTTGCGTGCATTTGGAGTCATGAAACAGAATCAAGCATCGTAACAGCATAGGGTGACCTATGCGACTCCTGAGAGTTCTCCGAGTATGGTAGGGTGGCATGGATTTTCCAAGGAAGGCATAAGGAGGGACGGGGTATATAATTTAATAAAAATAATACGAATAAATAGATATCCTAAAATGCTGATAGAGTAGGTGGAGCTACAATCACCTAACGCCTCAACATCGTCAGTAGAACTAGGCCAAGAGGAGTGTATATCCCATCAGGATGGATTGAGCTTTCATACAAGAGAGCAAGAGATGTAAGGAGCTGCACTGTGAGACCCCGATCCTTTCCTCAATAAATATCCTAGAACCAGTGAAACTGAAATGACCATTTTACCCATGAAGAAATAGATATGTGGTAGCCGGAAATGGTATTGAAGGTTCCTTCCTTATTTTTTATTTAAATTCTTCCTTATTTCAATTCTGTCATAAATGGCTTATTTTTTATCCTTAAGAGATAATTCCAAAATTAAATCCTAAACATTATCTCCTTATATCTAGCCTTAAAAGTATGGAAATTAATCCCATTAAACCCAATAAACATAGCAGCCTTCCATACATATGTTCTCACAACAAAAACACCCAAAATTATCACGTGATAACCTCTCTTCCTTACCCTTGTTGACGAAATTTACCCTACACTAACCATAGCTGAAATCTTTCATCCTTCATCCAATTTCTGGAAATATTAGCTTGTTGGAAACCTATTTTTATCCTTCATCTTGTTAACTTGATTTCATCATCATAAGGTTAGTCCTTCCCTATAATTATTATTGTCGTAATTTCCTTAATGTTGGTGCTGAAATTCCTTGATTCTTCCTTCAATTGGTTTCAGCTTTTGTTTCTCTTTTTTGTATGATTGCTTGACACCTATCTTTGTTATAATATCATGAATTCATCCTTTGTATCCTCTTTGTATGTGAAATTGGCATACCCTACACTTTTTCCCTATTGTTGCCAAATTTATCAATTGGCTTGTTTGTTGGTTTCTGTTCTTGCTCTTTTTAATAGTTTGAGTAATTGACACCTAATCCTTCCTTGTTATCATGAAATTGTAACCTATAACCTACTTGTGCATGAAATCGCAATTTGCCCTATTTCCCTCACTTGGTGCTGAAATTTGCATGGTGAAATAGGCTGGAAAATCAGGTTGATTCTTGTTGTGTTCTTGGTTACCACTCACACATCCAAGGGGGTGGTTCCAGTAGCTTCTGATCATTGGTTTCTGATAGGTTTGGTGAGTGGAATTGGTAAGGAACTAGGATGTTTATTTGGTTATTATATATCTATGCTTAATGTGATTTTGTCTTAGCCTTAAGATTGTATAGGTGGTTTTGGTTCCTTTGGTTAAAGCAAAGGACTAGCTACTTGTTCAGAGACAGATAGGATCTATACCTCATTGGTTTATCCAGAAATCCTTTTTGGTTGATTGATGGTTCGGTTTATGTTCTTTGTATATGTGCATGCTTAGAGTATGATTGTGCATGAATGCGGATTAGTTTGAGAATCCCTAGGCAATTACGAATCCTTATGATAGGTAATGTGTGTCTATTTTGGTTATGTTGTGTGCAATTGACATGCTGATTTTATTGTGATGTGATTAAGGATGCCTTGTTGTGGTATCATGCCTAGTACTTGCTTGTGTTTGCTTGTAATTGATTGTGTAACAGGATCCTTTTTCGGTGGACATTCAGGTCAGCACTGATGCTCCTTGGGAGAGGAGCGGTACTTACTGGCATGGGAGTCGCATGGGTGGCAATTCCCAGCAAGAGCTCACTGGATGCCTAGTCGTTGTGTGGCTAGATGTCTTGTCCTTGTATGGCAAGATGCCCTTATTCTTGTGTCGTTTGGATACCATTATCCTTGTGTTGTTTGGATGCCCTTGTCTTTATGTTGCAAGATGAGCAAGCTTGCTGATTAGATTATTTGCTAACCATTTACCCTTCGTACAGCTAAGCCTTGGACAACACAAGTGGAAGGGGATAGCCTTTCAATTGTTCGGATCAGATTATGAATTACCTGCCTGTGAAATTTTGTTTTCAAAAATATTCTTAGACCACCTGAAGCCTTGTTACTATCGTCCCTATCCCTATTGTGATTGTTTGAAGATTTTTTGATACCTCTTTAGTAGTATAGGCAAATCTAATGTTGATTGGGAGATGTTTGTCTAAATTTATGTAGATCTTATGATGTTGTGACCCTACTGAGATTCTTGTAATCTTACCCTATTGTTTTTCCTATTTTTCAGGCTTAGGTAGATCTTCTGACAATGGTACTGAGGTGTGAGATCAATATTGCACGGCGGAACGATATTGCATCACATTCGTATACCTCCTTCCTTACTGATTTCTTGCACATATACCCCTGAATATGTAATTTGATTAGACTACTTTCTAGTTCTCTATTTCCCTCTTTTTCCTACTAATTTTAGAAATATACTTGATGGTTACCTGCTGGATTTCGATACTCCTTTGGGACTTGTGTGTTATAGATCCTTTGGTTAATTATAAAGACTTTTGCTGATGTTTTATTCACTTTGTATGTTACCAGAATGTTTATCCATTGTTATCATGATCCAACCTTTAAAAAGCATAAGAATGAACTTTAAAAATACGTAGTTAGGATGATTACAGCCTTGTGGGATTCAGATCGGTCCTTGGGAGGCTTGTTTGGGTTCTACGGCAGTAAGGGTCCTAATAGGTTGGGTTTGGGTCTTTACAGGTTTGGTAGCGGAGCATGGCTTAGGAAATATAACTAGTTATATGCTAACATGTTTTCTGGTTTTGTGCTTGTAGGAAAGTACATGCGCACACACCCACACCTCTAGATGTCAGTGATGATAGTTCCTGATGTTAAAATGCTTGGTTTGTAGTGTTTAAATGCTATAATTGATTGTGTGCCTTATTGTGTGTTTTCATGTGTACTTGTATCTAATTGTATGTTGTATGATTCAATGTGATTTGATGTGTTTCGCTGAATGTTTGATTGTGATTCTTTGATATATGGTATATATGCTGCCAAATGCTCCTGTACGCAAGCATGTGTGCCCAAAGAATGTGTGTGATTTATATGAATGCCCAGTGTGCCTTTGTGTGTATGTATGCATTGCCAAGACTTGTATGTGTTTGTGTGTGTGTGCTTTTTTTTTGCAGCATATGCATTTCACCCAGTGTACATCTCTCCACCAGGTACCATTTTCTTTCCTTAGTTTCGTATTTGGGTTATGTATTGAGTGACTTCATATGTTTGTTTAGTACGGCAAGGCAGAACATATCCAAGGATCGTTGGGGTAGGTATGAAGCTCAAGTTGAACAGCAACCAAATGAGCACAATAAGCCGAATGCACAAAATGAGAATGGAGGGCAGGCTGAGCCCGAAAACCAATCTAAACTTGAAGCACCAGCCGCACCAGCCATTGATCCCGTAATGGAGCAAATACTGAATATGTTGCAAGGAATTGCTACGAACCAACAGTGAATGGAAGCCTAATTCTAGAATGCTCTTGTACCCGCACCTCCTGTGGAAAATCCTATGCCTCCACTTTATCCTGTCCAGCCAGCCTATCCTAAAGAAGCCGAGAGACTTCCGGCTGTCATTACATAGTTGCTGAAGGAAGCCTGTCAATTGGGATGCAAAGATTTCAGCGGTTCAGCAGGTGTTGTTGCAGCTCGGTGAGTGGATTGATACCATATTCCAAATATCCTTGTTCGTGGAACCTTCGACAAAATGAATTGAATATTTTCATGACGATAAAGAAGCCCTCACATGGTGGACAACTATGAGCCTATGATTTGGTGATTGACTACCTTCTTGGGAGGAGTTTTAGCATGATTTCAACAAAAGATTCTACACCCGATTCCACAATAGTGAGCAGCAACAAGCTTTCTACAAGCTTGAGCAAAGTACCTGTTCAGTGTTGGAGTATGAAAAAAAATTGAGGGTTCTATCCTATTTTGCACCAGAGGAGCATTGCACACCATGTCAGCTCGCGAGATAATTCCAAGATTGGCTGAGCACCAAGCTTAAAACTATTGTGGGCATGATGACACTTGTGTAGAATTCGCAAGAGTTGATTGTTGCTGCCACTGAAGCTGAGAAGATTGTGCAAAGCAAGAAACCTCCTGCGGTAAATAATGGTTGGTCATTCTGATGTGGTTCAAAATTCAACCATCGTATGTGACCCTATCCGTTGAGGTCCTATCCTCTAAAGAACAATGGTAATAGAGGTAAATTTAGGAAGAATTTCTCTTGTTCTAATCCTAATTTTAATGGATCCACATGAAGTTCACAGCCACGTTGATGCTATAATTATGGAAAAATGAGATATATTCAGAGGGAGAGCCCTAAATCAAGGCGTATTATAGGCACACCAAATGCAAACCGAGGTGGTATGCCAATCCCAATAAACCACCATCATGTACACCTAGAGGACCACCTAGTTGATCTACAAGTGAGGCATTGCCCAGACCCACAAGATTGTTCACATTAACTGATGCCGAAGCAAACCCAAATATGGTGACAAGTACTATTTCAATTTTTTCTCAAAACACTAATGTGTTATTAAATCCCAGAGATCATTTGTGAGTCTAAGGATAGCACTTAGCTCAGATCGGCCCCTATCTCTATTGTCTTCTTCTATTTCGTTTCTGAGACCTTAGAGAGAGCAATTGATTTTTGATCTAGTCTACATCGGCTGTGATGTATGTATGGGTTTTTATTGTGCTCAAAGTGGACCTGATTCCATTGGACATCCAAGAGCTAGATGTGATTTTAGGCATAGATTTTTTGGAAAAATATCAAGCCCGTATAGAGTGTTTCACCAAGCTTGTGTGGTTCAGCCTTCCAGATGGTTCCAAATTGCATGATTTTCTGGCTCGATATAAGGCGATTGATCAGCAAATGATGTATTGTATGCCTCACACATGTGCATGATATTTACAAAGAATCTTCAGATCTGAATTCTGTTCCTATGGTACGTGAGTTCCCGAATGTGTTTCCAGAAGACATCACCGGATTGTCGCCAGCAAAGGGAAATTGAATTCGGCATTGAGTTATTGTTGAGTCCAATTTCTATTCCACCTTATTGTATAGCTCCTACGAAAATAATGGAAATGAAGAAGAAATGGAAGACTTGCTGGATTGTGGTTTCATTCGATCTAGTGTGTCATTTTGGGGAGCACCTGTCTTGAATGTAAAGAAGAAAGATGGTTCGCAGCGGTTGTGCATCGACTACCGGCAGTTGAATCGTGTGATCGTGAAGAACAAATGAAAACAGAAAACACCCTTCCACGGGGTGACTAGCGGTTGATGACTTGTTCGACCAGCTCCAAGCTGCAGCCGTATTTTCCAAGATTGATCTTAGATCAGGGTACCATTAGTTGCGTGTTTGTGAAGCTGATGTTCCAAAGACTGCATTCAGATTGTGATATGGGCACTATGAATTTCTGGTTATGCCTTTCGGTTTGACCAATGCTCCAGCTATGTTCATGGATTTGATGAACAAAGTATTCCGAGATTTCCTGGACAGATTTGTGATAGTCTTCGTCGATGACAGTCTGATTCAATGCCATTTGGGTGATTGTGGACCGACTGACGAAATCTGCACATTTCGTTCATGTTCATGTTATAGACACCCCTGAGAGATTGGTTGTTCGTTATCTGGATGAGATTGTTCGATTGTATGGAGTGAAATTTTCCATTGTTTCTGATCATGATCCCCGTTTCACTTCACGATTTTGGGAAAAATTACAGAATGCATTGGGTTCAAGACTGAATTTCAGTACAGTTTTTCATCCCCAAACCGATGGTCAATCTGAAAGAACGATTCAGACGCTTGAGGATATGTTGCGTGCATGCGTGACGGATCGAAATTCCAGTTGGGGTCGATGTCTACCTTTGGTGAAATTCACTTACAACAGTTTTCATGTAAGCATTGGAATGGCTCCTTATGAAGCATTATATGGGAGACGTTGCAGAACTCCAATTTTCTGGAATGACGTAGGTGAAAGACATTAAGATAATTCGGAATTGATTGATCAAGCAACTGAATAGTTGAATTTGATTTGATGAAGGCTGAGGATGGTGCAAGATTGACAAAAAAATTATGTTGATAATCGACGAAGAGAGCTGGAATTTGCAGTAGGTAACAAAGTGTTTTTGAAAGTCACCCCGTGGAAGGGTGTTTTCTGTTTTCAGTGACGAGGCAAGCTAGCACCTCATTACATTGATCCGTATGACATTGTTGAAAGGATCGGCCCAATTGCATATCGACTTTCATTACCACTGAATATGGAGAGAATTCACAATGTATTTCACATTTTGATGTTAAGAAAGTATTTTTGAGATCCTGATCATATGCTACAAAAACCACCAATTGAGGTTGCTGAAGACCTATCCTGCCTCATACAGTTAGTTTCCATACTAGACTGGTTAGTTCGCCAGCTTCGTAGTCGAAGCGTGCCTCTGGTTCAAGTTGTATAGCATAATGGCCAAGTTGAGGAGCAGTCTTGGGAGACTGAGAAAACGATGTGAGCGAGATTTCCTTACTTTTTTTCTTAGGTACTTGTGTTGAAATTTCAAGGACAAAATTTTTACGAGGGGAGGATGTGAGATCCCGATCCTTTCCTTAATAAATGTCCTAGAAGTTTAGGTACTAATGAAGCTGAAATAACCATTTTACCCCTGGAAAAATGGATATGTGATAGCCAGAAATGGTATTGAAGGTTTCTTCCTTGTTTCATTTCTATCATAAATGGTTTATTTTCTATCTTTAAGAGATTATTCCAGAAATATATCCAAAATATTATCTCCCTATATCCAGCCTTAAAATTAGAGAAATTAATCCCATTAAATATTATAAACATAGCAGCCAGCCATACACATGTTCTCACAACAATAAGACCCAAAATTATCACGTGATAACCTCTCTTCCTTACCCTTGCTGCCGAAATTTACCCTACACTAACCATAGCCGAAATCTTTCATCCTTCATCTAATTTTTGGAAATAATAGCTCGTTGGAAACCTGTTTCCATCCTTCATCTTGTTATGTTTGTTTCACCATCAAAAGGTTAGTGGTTTCCTATATTTATTGCTGTCGTAATTTCCTTGATGTTGTTGCCGAAATTCCTTTATTCTTTCTACAATTGTTTTATTTTTCTTTTTTTTATATGATTATTTGGCACGTATTCTCATTATAATATCATGAATTCATCCTTTGTATCCTCTTATTATACGAAATCGGCATACCCTATTCTTGCTCTATTGTTGCTGAAATTTGTCAATTGGCTTGTATGTTAATTTCTGATCTTATTCCTTTTAGTCGTTTGAGTAATTGACACCTAATCCTTCCTTGTTATCATGAAATTGCAACCTGTAACCTACTTGTGCATGAAAACACAATTTGTTGTATTTCCCTAACTTGGTGCCGAAATTTGCATGGTAAATTGGGTTGGAAAATCAGGTTGATTCTTATTGTGTTCTTGGCTGCCACATCACAGATCCAAGGGAGTGGTTCTAGTAGCTTTTGATCGCTGGTTTTTGATAGGTTTGGTGAGTGGAATTCGTAAGGAACTAGGATGTTTATTTGGTTATTGTATATGCATGCTTAGTGTGGTTTTGTCTTTGCCTTAAGATTGTATAGGTGGTTCTGGTTCCATTGATAAAGGCAAAAGGCTAGCTACTTGTTCAGAGACAAGAGAGGTAGGATCTATACCTCGTCGGTTTCTCCAGAGATCCTTTTTGCCTGATTGATGTTTCGATTTATGTTCTTTGTGTATACGCATGCTTAGAGTATGATTGTGAATGAATGTGGATTAGTTTGAGTGTCCCTAGGGAATTATGAATCCCTGTGATAGGTAGTGTGTGCCTATTTCGGTTGTGTTGTGTGCAATTTATATGCTGACTGTATTGTGATGTGATTGAGGATGCCCTATTATGGTATCATGTCTTGTACTTGCTTGTGTTTTCCTGTAGTTGATTATGTGTCAGGATCTTTTTTCGATGGCCATTTGGGGTAAACATTGATGCTCTTAGGGAGAGGAGAGGTACTTAATACTATGGGAGTTGCATGGGTAGCAATCCCCAGCAAGAGCTTACTGGATTCCTAGTCTTTGTGTGGCTAGATGTCTTATCCTTGTGTGGCAAGATGCCCTTATCCCTATGTGGTTTAGATGTCCTTGTCCTTGTATGGCTTGGATGCCTTGTCCTTGGGTGGAAAGATGAGTAGGCTTGCTGATTAGATTGTTTGCTAACCATATATCCTTTGTGCAGTTAAGCCTTGGACAACACAGGTAGATGAGGCTAGCCTTTCAATTGTTCGAATTAGATGACGAATTACCTGTTTGCATACTTCTATTTTCAAAAATGCTCTTAGACCACCTAAAGCCTTGCTACTTTCGTCCCTACCCCTATTGCGATTGTTTGATGATTGTTTAATACCCCTTTAGTAGTATAGGCAAATGTAATGTTGATTGGGAGATGTTTGTTTAAATTTCTATAATTTTTATGATGTTATGACCCTACTGAGATTCTTACAATCTCACCCTATTGTTTTTCCCATTTTTAGGTTTAGGTACATCTTTTGTCAATGGTACTGAGGTGTGAGATCAAGGCTGCATGGCGGGACGATATTGCATCACATTCGTATACCTCCTTTCTTGCTGACTGCTAGCGCATATACCTTTGAACATGAAATTTGATTGGATTACTTTCTGGTTCTCTATTTCCCTCTTTTTCCTACTTATTTCAGAAATATACTTGAGGGTTACCTACTGGATTTCGATACTCCTTTGGGACTTGTATCTTATGGTTCTTTTGGTTAATTATAAAGACTTCCACTGATGTTTTATTCACTCTGTATGTTACCAGAATATTTTTCCATTGTTATCTTGCTCCAACCTTTAAAAAGCACAAGAATGAACTTTAAAAATACGTAGTTACGATAATTAAAGCCTTGTAGGATTCAGATGGATCCTTGGGAGGGCTTGTTTGGGTTCCACTGAGGTAAAGGTCCTAGTAAGTTAGGTTTGGGTCCTTACATGCACATAGAAGTGCCAATGACAGATCCCAATCCTATTCCTGGTGTCAGATGGATTGAGAGACATTGTCAGTCCAGCCATGGTCCTGATTGTCTAAGTTACTACATGTTGCATTGTGTTATGACTTTGACCGTGCTAAATTGCAATGATGAGTATGCAAGTGTTTATTGTGTACCAGCATGCATGTGTTATTGTTTAATGATTGCATGTGATTTGCTATACATATTTTCCCGTCCTCTTATGTAGCAGGCTTCTGCCAGATTATTAGTATATGAATGCAGGAATTTCGATCAAAAACTCACTCTCAAGCAATATGAAGAAAACAATGATGGAGCAAGTGTGATTGAGGTAATCCTAAGGAGCATTGTGTTCATCGTGTTCCCCTAGATTGTTTGAGTATGTTAGAGCCAATGTATCTAGTCGATTCTTGGGTAGTCTTTGCTAAATTATTCATTCACCAATGCCACCCGGACAACACTGTATGTTTCTCTTTTAATTCTGTTGTTCAGTATATCGATATATTTCTTAATTATTATCTCTGCTTTACTTTCGTACTACTAGCCTTATAGGTCTATTTTATACATTGTCATATGTCATACAAGTGTGTATGGTGGGCCTAAGATAACTGTTGCCCAAAAGTTTTGTATATAATCCATTTCTACGTCAATTAATCATTTGGGTATCTATAAATTTGGCTCATATTCCTCAACGTTGAGAGACAACAACCATTATTCATAAATAAATATAAAATATACAAGTATTGGTTTCAGAGCATTATGACATCATCATGAACCTCGTACCTTTGTTTACCAAACTAACCTGAACTCAATATAGGTCTAACTTGCAAAACTATACATCAAAATTTTAAGTATAACGACAATCCATTGATGGATTAATCCATATTTCAGTCAAATCTATTTTTCTGATAAATTTTCTCCAACTTTCACTATATATAATTCTCACCAACACATTTTCATATATATGAAAATAATTTAGTTAGCTTGAATTTTAAGAACTATTAATTATCCTCACTTATTATTGAATAAATCATAACACCAAGGTTTCAAAATAATATCAACATTACAAAATACTATATAAGGTTCCTGCACTACCTATTCAACATATACACGTCATGCCCCAATAATGACATTGTCGATCGTTAATTATAATACATGGATATGCACTCTCCATGCATTATTCATATTAATGAACGGTTAACAATCATTCTTGACAAATACTAAAAAAACCAGATCCCGTTGAACGTTAATATCTATTATCCCAACAAGCTACAGCTAGCTTAAAATATTATTTCAATGAAGAATATTCAACTCCCACTATGCACAAAACAACAATAATCCTAAGTAAATTCTAAACATCCACAAATTCCTATGAGTTCAACTACCCCAAAGCTCTATTCACATCTTCCTACAAATGATATATACCTTCTAAAAAAATTACACATATAATCCTTTTTACTTCTTCCAAGCCTTTCAATTTGAAATCAAATTTAGTACAATACTTATATTCATATTTTTCCTGACTCGAAACAATTAAAAAAAAAATAATCAATTTATTCTTTCAGAAAAATTCACCTTACACCCCATAATGCCACATCATCAATTTCAAAACAATATGGCAACTGAATATAATGATTCCTTACTCAAGTAAATGACAACTCATGATCAGTGGACACCAATCTGCCACCTGTTCAGTCGATATTTACGACTTGACATTGATATAATGCACAATGCACACATATAACCACAAACAATGGCGGGACTGAAGCTGGGTCAAACAATGAATTCTACAATTGAAAAAGAGGCTAAGGTATATTCATGGTACAAGAAGACCTAATGTGCGGGACCGTCACACTGCACTAGACTAACGTGCCTCGGATTTTATTTATTCACGAGCGACCATCCCCCGCCGTAGACCTAGCATATACACTTTTAGTCACCGGAAATGTATATACTGAGCCTACAAGGCTGAAAAGAAATTCGATAGCATAAAAGAACAAAATAAAGCACAACGGTATTTTAATGTACAATAATGCTAAACAGGTAGCACTTTCCCATTTTATTAATATAATACATTCATGGAAAACACATATATTTTTACGAAAACTCCAAACCCGACACCCAAACCTTATGCACCGATAGATATTATACAAGACTCACGAAGAAAACAAGCATTGACTACACATATTATTACCATTCGATATCTTAAATAACTAACTGCATTACCTGATGGGATTTGAGCTATCGAACAAGCCACCTACAGGGGTCCTGTACACACCAGATCTAAGGATCTAGCAAGAAAACTTTCCATGTGAGTGATCAGATTTAGACATCTCAAAACAATTGGGCAAGCATATCAAATATGTTAAAGAAAATGAATATCAGAAGGAAATCAAATCGATGCAAAATATGATCCACATCGACAATTTATCTTAAAACACAAGCATACAATTATACCAATTATGAAATTCAATCCTTAGTGACCACACAAACACACCTGGCATGAGACTCTTAGTCTTTCTGGGCTCTTGACAAGACTAGGATTTGTCAGTGGTAACCCTACTCGTTAATATTTAGTCCTTTGACTTCTAAATCGACAGACTTATTATTATGAACAATAGTCTAAAGCCCATTCCACTAACAATGTCGGATCGTTAGGCGATGATAGCTTTACCTAAACAATGCCCATAACTTGCAAAGAATGGTTAATTGATGCGCATTCGATATAATTAAACCTTATCAAACCTTATTCCTCAGAAAATGGATTTGGCGTCTCCATGCTTCGTTACCAAACTTGGAGAGCTCTCAAGAGTGATATAGGTTACTGTATATTAACCGACACCGCGTGCACACTGTTACTTGAATACATACGACTCAACACAATGACAAACAACATAACAACACAATTGTACACAACTAGGTTACGAATTAATCTTACAATTCGCATTACAGACGATATGAACTTTTAATAGATTTTAAGGCTTAATTAATGAAATTGTAAATAAAACTATGCACGCCCACAAACACCAATCACTCACTAGTTTATGAAAGTTCTTCCACAGGATCTGATTCCGGAAAGGTCTGAACTTGCCGATTTACTTCTATACCTGTTAATCAAGAATTCATTTAAGAATAATTCACACACTATATACTTATCCTCAATTCACACTTTTCTAAGTTATAATAGTTGTCTTACATGTAAATCATTGATCTAACGACATTCTCGTTTTTTCATCTTATTTTTCCTATTTTCCATTCAACTTCCATGATTTAATTAACCCATCAAATGACCTTAGATTTAATCAAACTTGGTACCATTGGATTCTTTTAATTTTCTAGTATTTTTCTTATTTTCCCTAATTTTTCTTTTTATTTTTCTTTAATTTTTTGGTTTCTCCATCAATTTTCCTTATTTTTCTGAAAATTCCTTCTGACCACACGTGGCAAGATAGTCATGTGCCACCACATTCCTAAACCTTTGAGATGTAGACACATGGCTCATTTATAGCTTGTACACTCTAGGTATCAGATGACATGTCTTCCATGTCTCAACTAAACTACAAGTCATTTAATCTTGATTTGAGCAACATGTCACCTAATATCTACTTTGAACTACATGTAGTACAGCCATAAATTAAACAACATGCATTTCATCAAGTCCCTAGACGGCCTGTCGTTGGGGACGCCCTCAGACGACAAGTTGTCTGAGGTTGTCTTCTTCCTCAGGTCGTCTCCCTTTTCAGCAAACCCTAGCCATCAAATATTTCTTTTTCCGATTTCATTAATCCGTCCAATTAAACACTTCAATACATGGATCAATACCTAGTTCAAGTCTATACAAAATGATTACTACCATTATTGAACAATTTATTCAATTCTAACAATAGCAATTCTAGGGTATAAGGCGCCCGAGTTCTCCGTGCAAAAACTTACCCAATATGGCCGATATCTCACAAGGTTTCTCTTAGAGACACTCGCAGCACACTCGTTCTCTCCTCTCGTCAATTTTTTTACTCAAAAATGGGGTTCTGGAGCTAGGTTCGAGGTATACCCACACGTAGCCTCATCGCCATATTTCTTCCGGCTATGTGCAAGAAAGGGAGAGAGATGGGTGTCGAGCCATACACGTGTAGGTTGGAGGTGTGAGACCTCGACCCTTCCTAGTTTAGATGTCCAGGAAGTCCAGTAGCCGATACAGTTGAAATGACTATTTTGCCCTGAATAAATGGATGTGTGATGGCTTAAAATAGTTGCTGCCAGATATTTTCTATTTTAATTCTGGTATTTTTATATTAATTATCCTTAGTTTTATCCCTTATTATCTAAGGTATTAGATAATTCTTCCTTTTAAATAGAATATCTCTTTTAATAGATTTATCCTTTTAAGTATAATTATCCATCTAGTAGAATTATCCTTTAATTATCTTTTTAAGCTTAAAAGTAGGGATTTTCTCTTAACTAAACCTCCTTAGACACCTATAAATGAGTGGCCAGCCTATCCCACCTAAACATATCAAAACCCATATAGAAATTTCGTAATTTATCCCCTTCTTCTCAATTTTTGATTTTTGCCTAAACCATAGCCGAAACTCCTTGATCTTCATCTTGGCATAACTCTCTCATCCTTTGTCGGATTCTTGCGAATAATAGCTTGTTGGAAATTTCTCTTCATTCTCTTTCCAACCATCTTGGGTTTTTCATCTGAAGGTTAGTTTTCTTTGTTAAAAGTTAAATCATATTTTGACAGAATTGTCAAAATCTGCGTGAACTTCAAAATAGTATAACACTCTCATCCTTTGTCGGATTCTTGCAAATAATAGCTTGTTGGAAAGCTCTCTTCATTCTCTTTCCAACTGTAGTGGGTTTTTTCATTTGAAAATTAGTTTTTTTTGTTAAAAGTTAAATCATATTTTGACAGAATTACCAAAATCTACGTGAACTTCAAAATAGTATAACTCTCTCATCCTTTGTCAGATTCTTGCGAGTAATAGCTTGTTGGAAATTTCTCTTCATCCTCTTTCCAACCATCTTGGGTTTTTCATCTGAAGGTTAGTTTTCTTTGTTAAAAGTTAAATCATATTTTGACAGAATTGTCAAAATCTGCGTGAACTTCAAAATAGTGTAACACTCTCATCCTTTGTCGGATTCTTGTAAATAATAGCTTGTTGAAAAGCTCTCTTCATCCTCTTTCCAACTGTAGTGGGTTTTTTCATCTGAAAATTAATTTTTTTTGTTAAAATTTAAATCATATTTTGACAGAATTGCCAAAATCTACGTGAACTTCAACTCTAAAAGATCCTCGGATGGTGTATTTCTTGGAATTTGGTATCTGTGGATAATTTCATCTTTTCACATCTCGATGCCTATCAACCTTGTAATACGTGTCTCCTGATGGCTACGACCCTTGAGTCTATCCTTTAAGACTCATAAGGGAATAATCTACACTAAAATAAATGAAAATGAGATGTTAATTCTTCAGAAGAATAAATACGTGATAACTAAGGAATTATATATATAAAGTTATGCATACATATGATATAAAAATGAAAAGAATTATATAAGAGTAATTTTTGTGGTTGAGGACCATGAATAGGTACCTTGATTGAATATAAATGTTTATAAAATTTTTGGGAGAATATTTATAGTTACTGGAATTTTTTTAAGAAATACTATATAGTATTATAAATTTTAATAAATTATATATATAAGAAAAATATAATTTTTTAATTTAATTAGACTCTACTAATCATAAGGAGTTTATAGTATTTTTAGGGTATTTTTCTGATTTACATGCTTTTTTTCATGAATTATTAAAAATTTATTTAAATTAGAAAGAAATAACAATTATATTATCATCATTATAAAATTAAAGGAAAATGTCAAAACATGGGCTATCTTGTCATTTTGCCCAAAGTGTTCAAAACAGCTGTGTTTATATCGAAACGATGTCGTTTCACCTTTGGGAAGGTTGCCAGTTTGTCTTGTCCGATGACCCACCAACTGAAGCAAAAATTATCCCGATTGAAATCAGGATTTGGGCATTTCGTGCCTAGCCACCACACTCATCCCTTCTTCCCCAAAAATTGTTCGTCTCGTCCCCGTGAGCTCATCTACAAGTTTTATAAGAGACTTTTTTCTCTCTTCCAGTGAGTAATCCGGCTTCTATCTGATCCAAAAGATTGAGATTTCTCTCCTTGAATTCGTGAGGCTTTGTTGAGTAGAAAATCGAGTTATGTTTGAGATAGGTAGATCTTTAGGTTGATATAGCTTTTGAATTGTGGAAATGTATATTTGATGAAAGTGGGTTTCGAAGAAAACCCTGAATCTCCCAATTTGCAGGTTTAGCGAGAGGAAGAAGACGACTATGAATGACACGTCGTCCTCAGGCCATCTCAGATGACATGTTGATCAAGGAGGGTATGACAACATGTACCGACACAAGTAGGTGTGATATGTCGTCATGTGCAGTTGGGTTGGTTAGTTCTGGTTTGTTTTGGGTTGAGATCAGGTTGAATCTGGTAAACACATGGTTGTGTCACGAAGTGACACATGGCATATTGACTTTGACTAGACAATTAAAAAAATAAAAAATTTTGATTAAAAATCGGGAAAAAATAAAAAAAAGGAAAAATAAAGAAAGTTCTTGAAAATAGAAAAAATTATAATGATTTTAATATGTTTTGATGTGTATAAAAATAAGTAGAAATTTCTAATTATTAAGAGAAAATACTGAAAGTATCTGGATCGAATCTAAGGATGATCACAGAATTTCTATGACAGGTTTGAGGGCCTAAAAATGTGTATTATGAAGTTATTAAGGTTTGTATGATGATATTAAGTATCACACTATGGTTATATGTGTAGATGTGCAGTAAAAGGATCAGGAATCAGATATAAGGGATACAGATCAAATCAAGAAAAAGAATCGGGATGACAAAACTATGAGTCGTTAGTTTTTAAATACTTCCCATGGTTTTAATTTAATCTAGATTGATTCCATGTGATGTGAGATATCCATGAGATGCTTGCATGTGTAAACGCATGATTGATGAGAAATTTCTTAAATCATGGCAAAACTCGATTGAATGCATTTAATTTAAATAAAACATGATTTTGTGGTTGCTTTCTAAGTCGTGATTAAATATTATGACTATGCTTGAGATAACATTAATTTGGAAAATGACAATATTGCACTGCCTAGTGGGAATTGTAAGGATAGCTCAAGAATACCTCATATGGCTTAAAGATCATATGACTAAGCAAAAGTAATAATTGAAGTAAGAATAAATCAAGAGATTCGAATCCTGCTGAGAAAGGCTTCTAGCCCCACTGATTACAAGAAAATATCCTAATAATATTAGGTATGATTGACTAGTCATATGAAAGGATTACTAATGTGATGAAAATAAAGCACTACCGAATAAGAAAATTTAAATCCAAAGTAATAAGAGAAAGAAATAATTAGAGGGTCGACCCAATCTAGGAGAAATAAAGAATTCTTAATAAGAACTTATCAAAGAACTAATGATGATTAATGGAGAAATTATCAATTGATATTTGCAAATACAAATTGAAAAGATTGCAAGAGTAAAAGCAAATCAAGAATATGAGAAGAAAGTAAGTAATGACATCAAGTAAATTAAGCAAAATAATGATAGTAAGAATTAAAGATTGAAGGATGGTTAGTCAACGAAATGCTAACCTTAACGGAATGAAAGATATGAGATAGGCTAAATTAACGTTATGCTAACAATAGCATAACAAAAGGAATAGGGGTCATGAGATGAATCAGTTATCGATACCCTAACCTCTGAGGAATACGGAGGTATAAGTGTCACGTCCCGGAATCCACCAAGACATAACAACCACCATATAACCATTGCAAAAACTTAGATGGTCATCATAAGGATTTTCAATAACTATACAAGATGAGAACAAAACATGTTTTAATTTTTTTTTCTATTTTGAATGCATGATGTGTCTCGGAAACATTCCCAAGACTAAGAAAACATACTAGAACAAACAGACATGCAAAATTTTTTTATGAAATTTACATCATGCGAGATATGAAACAAAAATCTTGATTTATTTGTCAATATTGTATGGGATATCAATTTACAATACATACACACACGAAATGTCATATGCAACTAGTCCACAAATCCAAACCCGAATCTTCGATCATACCTTATAATTCGTACTCATTCAAAGAGTCTACCATCTAAGGCAAAGCCAATCCTTTTGCCAACTTGAGGAACCTAACAAACACTAGCATGGTAACCAGATGAGTGGATGTTTTCCTTTACAAATTCTTTTAAGTTTAAACAAGTTATACGTTACTTTGATCATATGATTTCACAAGCATAGAGTCAAAATCATGGACATCGACCATTTAGATCCAATCATAGCAAAGCATCACGGTAAACAAGGCAAAACTATACCACAAGATATCATAACACATAATGTTTGAGCCCATCATTAGGATTACACTCAAGCAATGTCATCATACAACATAGAAATGTCTTTATATACCATACACATCTCAAATATATAGAGACCTTATAGTTCAGGGCATACAATCGATAGCCATTTTAATAGATGGCTAGTATAGCTAATGACCTATTTCTAACATTGGTCATCCATATGATTTTGGTTTGATTTTAGGTTAGTTGAGATTTAATTTTGATTAAATTAATGAATATTTTGATTTTTTGTTGAGTGTTGGGGTTGAACAGGTGTGTTATGGTTTTTAGCAGCAAAAGGAAGCATTTTCGTATGAAAAATGCACCAAGATGTCAAGACTGAAGTTGACAATTGTGAAGGTGAATTGACTAGTCAGCTCAATAGGGTATTTATGCCGAAGACACACCGAATGGTTGGTAAACAAAAGACAAAAAACTGACGGAGAAGCCGAGCACACACTGACGATATGTTATCTTCGATGAGTTGACTATCTGACTAGGATGAAATCCACACTCGTATCTACTTTTCCATTCCTGGTCAAACATGAGATCTGACAGAAACCTGCCAGGTGAGCGGACAGGAAAACAAAGATAGTAGTTCACATACAATCACACACTAGCATAGTGACATTCTGGTATACATTCAAAAAATTGACGAGTCAAATAAACACAGTAACTGTCAATAGATGTAACAATCTCAAAACACGACAGACATTCATGACTGTGACTGGGCCGACAATAACTCTCAGCCCATATAGATCCGTGGAATAGGCTGAGATTTCATCAATGGCACTTCATGTGACTCCTTACCTCTTTCCTCTTGTTATCTGGTATGATAATTTGGTATGACTTGATGGGACATGCATAATACTTGGCCTAGACAACTGACGATGCTGGGGAAAATAGTTGATGCTAGCTCCACCTATATGATCCTCACATTAGAAATTCCTGTCAGACATTTAGTTAGCGCAATTACATAAAAACCTCGTCCTCCTTATGTCTCCCTCGACAAGTCCATGCCTCACTACCATACTTAGAGAGCTATCAAGAGTCGCATGGGTCACCCCATGCTGCTGCAATGCGTGATTCACCTCACAACTTCGGATGCGACTCAATGCATCATTTAAATTTCTATAATGCACTTCATATCAAACATAGCAATCTAAAGCACACAATGGGTCCTATCGTTTAACTATTGACATGCATTTCAATTAAGCACACATATGCTTCACGCGATCAATTCATCATAAATTTTTCTAATTAACGCATTGATACGACCATGCTAGTAAATCAAGTAATTAATTAAAATAATTCGTCCACTCATAGGTTTTTTGATGTTTGAAGTGCCCTCACTTCATTGCCTGATCAATTCCTTGAGATCCTGCATTCGTAGGTATACACCTACACATAAAGACATTCGATTCTTAATCGATAATACTATAGGGCTATAAATAGATAAATTTATACTTTCGAACCCTCGACTCGAATGATTGTAGTCCTAAAGCCAATCCGAGATCAAACCGGAAACTTTTTTCCTATTTTCCTATTTAATCCGAAATTTGTAATATTTTTTTCACCAATCAAATCAATTCCAAATCCTATAAATTTGTTACCATTGGACTCAAAAGTCATTATAGTATTTTTTATAATTTTTTACCTTTTTCTGGTATTTTTATTGATTTTTCTACTATTTTTATCTATTTTTTTCATTTTCTAGCATTTTTTAAATTTCCGACCAATCTCCACGTGCCAAGCTTGCCTCCGAACCTGCAAGATTGTGGCACGCGTCTCCTCCTACACGTGTCACGTCTCGTCTGAGCCATAGGCTATGATCGAGTCTGCCTTCCCCCTGCACACTACACTTCGTCCACGTCTGAAACCTACTACCTGTTGTTTGATCACCCATCAAATACCCATCATCTGGAGGGACCGTAGACGACCCGAAACCTACTACCTGTTGTTTGATCAACCATCAAACTACCCGTTGTCTAGAGGGACCTCAGACAACATGTCGTCCACGGTTGTCTACAACCTCTACACGAGACGTGCTCAGCAGCCGAAACCCTAATTTCCCAATTTCGTCAAACCTCCATACATGCAACAACATGCTATAACAATACTCCCAAAACCTAAATCCCTTCATTTCGCACCAAACCCCACATGAAATCATCAATTTACACTGAATAAAAACTATGAATCTAAATGATATAAGCACCCGGATTCCGGGTGAAGATATTACCTTACTCCGGCCGTGGGAAGGCCGGAATCACTACGAAATTGCTGGTAGAAGACTTGCGTGCACAAGAAGGACGTCAGGGATGATTTTCTGAGGCTCGACACTAGGTATACCAGAAACGGGACACGTAATGGGGTATAACCCTGTTAGGCCACTGTCAACTGGCTGAGACCAGGACTACCTAGGTGGCTTCCAAAACGATATCGTTTAACTCTTTAGGGTTTTCAATACGAGGAAACAAAACGATGGCTTTTACTGTTGTTTTGACCAAGGTCAAAATAACACACATGCCTGTCATTTTAGGGTTTAATTTATATCATATATAATATTTAAATCTAATAAAATAATAATAATACATATATATTATTTATGAATCTTAATAAAGTTTAAAAAATTCATAATAAATCAACCGATACTCAGAAAAATATACCAAATTTTTTTGCGGAATTTTTATGAAAAGTAATATCTATTGGTATCATCAAATTAACATTTCCATCATCCAATAATTTTCTAAATATTCAAATATTTCATCCAAAAATGTAAAAATTTCATTATAAATCGAATCTCGATTCTGAAAATTCCAAGAAAATTTTCCAACCATCCTAAACCATCAATAAACCCATTTATGGTCCTAAATACTGATATTCATCAATGCAACTTTCATCTCACGTTTCGATCATAAATCAAATTAAAACAATCATTCTAAAAAAATTATAAAAATTCTTCAAAAATCAAATTTTACCGTCTACTTATCAAAATCAGCTTACCAGTTCATCTTTGATCCACAAATATAGGCTAAGCCCATCAAACCCCGTGGACTTTTAATTGAGCTTTCGGGCCTAAACAACTCGAATTTTCAGACTTTCACAAAAGCTACAAATTGGTTGGAGAATTTTCCCAATAGTTCCATATCCACTTGGGAGGAGCTGATGAATGCCTTCCTAGCCAGATTTTTCCCACCCACAAAGAGTTCGCAATTAAGACATGAAATTAGCAATTTCAAATAACAACTGAAGGAGACATTATATGAAGCCTATGAGAGATTCAAACGGTTATTGAAGAGGTGTCCACACTATGGCATTCCAGATTTCCTGATGGTGGATGCATTCCACAAAGGGTAGTCTGACATGCATAAACTTATGCTTAATGCCACTGCTAATGGTAACTTCCTGGATAAGGGAGCTGATGAGGCTTTCAGATTAGTAAAGAGAGTAGCTACTGGAGGACAAAGCTAGAAGGATTAAGATTTTGATAGAACTCTAGGGAGGTTGGAAGTTAATGCTATTACAAAGCTGATAGTAGAGATGGCGACAATGAGGCACGAATTCGCATAAAGTATGGCGAATTTAGCAACAATACAATAGAATCCAACAAGCACACCTGTGTTGGCTCTATGTGATGGTTGTGGGGCCAACCACAACAACTATCAGTGCCCTTAGAATACTGAAGAGGCCAATTATGTTGGCAATCCAAGGAAGCAACCTCACTACTTTGGGAATACTTACAATGAAAATTGGAAATACCATCCCAATATTTCATGAAAGAATAACAATCCAGTTCCTGTTTCACATCCTAATCATGGCAAGGGAAGAGGCTACAATCCAAGATTTCAGCCAGGCAATCCAAATTTTCAGAAAGCACCACCAGTGGAGAAGAAGAACAATTTATAGGACATTATGCAACATTTTATTTTGTCTTCTGATTCCAAGATTAAATATTTGGAAATCCAGATGAGTCAACTATCCCAGTTGCTACAAAACAGGCCACCAGGAGATTTTCCATCAGATACCAAGCCACCATCAGAGTTGAAAACTGTGACTTTGAGATCAAGTATAGTACTTCCAAAACTAGTGGCAGCCAAAGACAGTGATGGAAGCCAAAAGACTTCCGAAGTACCTAAGTTTGAGGAGGTTTAGGAGAAGCCAAAGGAAGAAATTTCGGCACCAGAGAAATCAAATGAAGAAAAATGAGCACAGCAGAAGAAGATGCTACCACCACCCTTCCTTAGGAGGCTGAAGAAAGAACACCTATATTAGTAATTTGCAAAATTCTTGGAGGTATTCAAGAAGTTGCAGATCAATATTCCTTTTGCTAAAGCTCTAGAACAGATGCCTACCTATGCCAAATTCATGAAATGTTTCATTGCCAAGAGAAGTAAGATTGGAGATTATGAAACAGTGGCCTTGACTGAAGAATTCAGTGTTATTATTCAGAGGAAGTTGCCTCCAAAGCTTAAAGATCCTGGGAGTTTTAACATTCCTATGGAGATAGGGACTAATTAATTTTGTAAAGTATTGTGTGATTTGGGAGCCAATATCAACGTTATGCCCTTTTGTATAGCAGAAAGATTGGGATTGAGAGATATGCAACCCACTTCTTATATCCTACAAATGGCGGATAGATATCTTTCATTTCCAAGAGGTATTGTGGAGGATATCTTGATCAAAGTAGACAAATTCATCTTTCCAGTTGATTTTATCATCCTTGACATTAAGGAAGATAAAGTTGTTCCACTTATCCTTTAAAAACTATTCTTGGCTACTAGGAGAGCCCTTATAGATGTACAGGCTAGCCAGCTTACTATAAGAGTAGGAGACTAGCAGTTGACTCTTAATATATATTCTTCGATGAAGCACACTGAGAGTGTGAATTCCATCAGTTCATGCGATACAAAAGATAGCATTGATACAGAAGCTAAGTAGTAGGATCTATTAGAAGATATTTTGACAAGGACAGAAGAAAGTGATGAAGAAGATGTAGCAGTCCTAACTAGAAGTTTGGACAATATACCTAGCTGGAAACAGAGGCAATTCGAGACACTTGATGTATCACTTTAGTAGCTGAATAAAATAAAGTCATCAGTTGAAGAGCCACCAGTCCTGGAGTTAAAGCAATTACCAGCCCACTTGAAGTATCAGAATTTGGGAGAGAATGATATAATTCCTATCATTATCTCTTCTTCCTTGACAAAATTACAAGAATAAAAGCTAATGCGAGTGTTAAGGAAGAACAAGACTGCAATAGGATGGACATTGATGGACATTAAGGGAATCAGCTCTTCATTTTGCATGTACAGGATCTGGCTAGAGAGAGAACATAAACCTTCGATTGAGAACCAGAGGTGACTAAATCCAAACATGAAAGAAGTAGTGCGAAAAAGAGGTGATTAAGTGGCTTGATATTGGAATCATCTATCTAGTGCTTGACAATAGTTAGGTGAGTCCAGTCTAATGTATTACCAAGAAAGGAGGCACTACAGTTGTGAAGAATGAAAAAGGAGATTTCGTGTCAACCAAGACAATTACAAGTTGGAGAGTTTGCATGGATTACAGAAAACTAAATAAGGCTATTTGTAAGGATCATTTTTCATTACCTTTTATTGATCAGATATTGGGCAAGCTCACTTGTAGGGAATTTTATTACTTCCTTGATGGTTAGCCTAGTTATAATTAGACAAAAATTGCTCTAGAGGATCAAAGAAAGACTACTTTCACCTACCCCTATGACACCTGTGCTTTCAGCCGAATGCCCTTTGGATTATGCAATGCACCGATTACTTTTTAGGGATGTATGATGGCTATCTTCATAGACCTGATTGAGAGATGCATGGAGGTTTTCATGGATGATTTTTTGTCTTTGGAGATAATTTTGATCAGTGCCTACACCATTTGGGTGCTGTCCTGGAGAGGTACTGAGAGACAAATCTTGTGCTGAATTGTGAAAAGTGCCATTTTATTGTGACTGAAGGCATTGTCTTGGGACATCTGATTTCAAAAAGAGGTTTGGCAGTGATTAAGGCAAAAATTGAAGCAATTAAGAAGTTTGCCATTCCAACCACAGTCAAAGTTGTTAGAAGTTTCATTGGACAAGCTGGATTTCATAGGAGATTTGTCAAAGATTACTCAAAGATCGCCAAGCCCTTGTGCCAATTTCTGATGAAAGATCAAATGTATAATTTTGACAAGAATTGCATGGAGGTCTTTTAAGAAATTAGGAAGCTTAAGGTAACTATTCCAATCATTATTACACCAGATTGGGGATAGGAATTTGAGCTTATGTGTGATGCCAGTGACTATGCCATTGAAGCTAAACTTGGTCAAAGGAGAAATAAAAATTTTCATCTTATTTACTATGCCAGCAAGACCCTTAATGAAACCTAGGTGAATTATACTATCACAGAGAAACAATTGCTGGTTGTGGTGTATGCCTTCGACAAACTCCGGTCCTATCTCATTGGGTTAAAGGTGATTGTATACTCTGACCACACTGCTATCAGACACCTAATGGAGAAGAAAGATGCCAAGCCACGCCTTATCAGATGGGTTCTTCTTCTTTAGGAGTTTGATCTAGAAATTAAAGAAAGGAAAGGTTCAGAAATCAGGTGGCTGATAACTTATCCAGATTGGAGAATCAACCAATATCAAAAGCAGCAGAGATTTGGGAATCCTTCCCTGATGAGCAAGTTCTAGCAGCCAAGAATATTGATCCACAGTATACTGATATTGCCAATTACTTGGTATGTAATGACCCTAACTTCTAACCTATTATTAATTGCTTCGATTAGGGCCCTTACCGCCATAAAACCCAAGCAAGCCCAAGAACCAGGACCTATCTGAATCCCACAAGGCTTACTCATCAAATTCTCAATTTTTAGCATGAACATTCTTTATGTTTATCAACAATTGGAGCATGATACTAGACAACTATTCAGGTATCATATGGAGTGAATGAAATATCAGTGGAAGTCTTTAAATAAAATCAATGAATCCACAACACACAAGTCCCATAGGGATCCAAATATCCAGCAAGTTAACCCCCAACATAAATCGAACACAACAAGTAAAGGAGGAATCTTGAAAAACCAGAAAGTAGTCCAATCATAATTCATGTTATATGAGCAGGTAATCAAGGAACAGGTATGCAAATGTGATGCGATATCGTCCCGCCGTGCAGCCTTGGTCTCACATACTGGTACCACAGACAGTGGATGTACCTAAGCCTGAAAATGGTGAATACAACAAGATGAGATTACAAGAATCTCAGTAGGGTCATAACATCATAAAATCTACAAAAATCTTAAACACAAATCTCCCGAACAACATCAAATCACCTCTACAAAACTATGGGTATGACGCAATTCAAGAATCAATCAAAGGGATAGGGCCGAAACTAAAGCTGAGGGTACAAGCCTGAAAAATGGTTAATACAACAGGATAAGATTACAAGAATCTCAGTAGGGTCACAACATCATAAGATCTACAGAAATCTTAAACAAAAATCTCCCGAACAACATAAGATCACCTCTACACAACTATGGGTATCACGCAATTCAAGAATCAATCAAAGCGATAGGGCCAAAACTAAGGTTGAGGGTGGACTACAACACTTCCGAAAATCAGAAGTACACAGGCAGGTAAAACTCATCAGATTACTCTCAACACTAGAAAGAAAGAAAAGTCATTCCCTTCCACCTGTGTTGTCTAAGGTTTAATGCACACAGGGTAAAAGGTTAGCACACAAGCTAATCATCAAACCTATTCATCCTGCCAGACAAGGACAAGACATGCAAGTCACACAAGGACAAGGTTTCCAGCGTGTGCATGATGGGGATTGCCACCCACACAACCCCCATACCAGTAAGAGCCTCCCCTCTCCCAAGGAGCATCAGCACTTACCCTAAATGGCCATCGGAACATGATCTTGACACACAAACATGTACAAGCACACGCAAGCAAGTACAAAGCAAAATACCACAACAGGGTATCTTCAATCATGTCAGAACACAATTATATGCATGCCTATAGGATTCATATCTCAATCCGTGATTCATGCACATATCTTACAATCAATTCGCATGCAATAAAAACAAGGGAAGGTATCGAAAATAAAAAATAAACAACAGGGATCTCTGGAGAAACCGATGAGGCATAGATCTTACCTCTCTTGTCTCAGAACAAAAAGATATTCCTTTGCCCTTATTTAATAATTCTGAACCACCTATAGCATCACAAGGCAAAGATAAAACCAAACTAAGCATGTATACTCAATAACCAAGTAAGTACCCTATTTCCTTACCAATTCCACCCACCAAACCTATCAAAAACCAGTGGTCAGATGCCGCAGGTGCCTCCCCTTTGGATGTATGATGTGATAGCCATGAACTTAATAAGATTGAACCTGAATTACCACCCCAATTTAACTATGTATATTTCGGCACTAAGCATAGGACACAAGATAATTTTCCATTTCATGTTAGCAAGGTGTAAGGGTTGTGATTTCATGTTAACAAAGAAGGATTAAGTGTTTATAACTTATACAATCAAAAGAAACCAGATCAGAATCCAATAGGTTAATCAATTGATCAAGATAGGCAACAATAGGGCAAGGGTAGGGCATACTGATTTCATGTATAGAAAAGATTCAAAGGATGAATTCATGATTTTATAACATGAATGGATGCCAAACAATCATATGAACAAGAGAAACAACAACAGAAATCGATGACAGAATCACACAATCTTGAAACCTAATCCCACCGAAATACGATTTAACTTTTGATAAATAAAAACTAACTTTCAGACATAAAACCCAATGTTTTGGAAATAGGATGAAGATAGCTTTCCAAAAAGCTATTATTTGTAAGAATCCGACAAAGGATGAGAGAGTTCTGCTATTTTGAAGTTCAATCAGATTTTGGCAATTCTGTCAAAATACGATTTAAATTTCGACAAAGAACTAACCTCCAGATAATAAACCAAGGATGGATAGAAAGAGGATGAAGAAATCTTTCTAACAAGCTACTATTTTTAAGAATCTGACAAAGTATGAGAGAGTTATACTGATTTGAAATTCAAGCGGATTTCGGCTAAAATTAGGAGGTGTAAGGTTTTTAGGTTTTATGAATTTTGTGTGTTTTTTGTATAAGATTTTTATGTGGCTGGCTTCCTATTTATATAAGGTGGTTATGAGATTAAAATTCCTATTTTAAAGGCTTAATTAAAGTTAGATAATTATCATAATTAAATTTTATAATTACCACCTCTTAATTTTAGGGGTTTTAATTTCTAAAGTAGTTATCAACCTATAAAGAACTAGATTAAAGGGAATTAAAACCAAAATTACTTACTGGACATTTCTTATCAATTTTGGCCATCATACATCCTTTTTTTCAGGGGAAAAATGGTCTATTCATCTGCACTGGCTTCTGGACTTCTAGGACTCAAAATTCGGGGTCTCACATCCTCCCCTCCTTACAAGAATTCCATGTTCAAAATTTTAGCACAAGTACCTAAGCAAACAGGTAAGGAAATTTTGCACGCATAGATTGCTCAGTCTCCCAAGACTGATTCTCAATTTGGCCATTATGCTAAACAACTCGTACCATAGGCACGCTTCGATTGCAAAGCTGTCGAACTGACCTATCTAGTATGGTAACTGGCTGTACGGGATATGATAGGTCTTCAGAAACTTCGACTGGGGGTTTTTCGAGCAGATGGGTAGGGTCTCACACATATTTTCTTAACATTGAAACATGAAACACGTTGTGAATTCTTTCCATATTTGGAGGTAAGGCAAGTCGGTATGCAATATGGCCGATCCTCTCGATAACGTCATGCAGACCAATGTAATGAGGTACTAGCTTACCTCGCTGCTGAAAACAAAGGACTCCTTTCCATGGGGTTACCTTTATAAACATTTTGTCACCTACCGCAAATTCCAGCTCCCTTCGTCGATTATCAGCCTAGTTTTTCTGCCGATCCTGGGTTGTTTTTAGCCATTGTTGAATCAAGTTCAACTGTTTCTTTGCTTGATCAATCAATTTCGGATTGTCTAGGCATCTCTCGCCTACTTCATTCCAGAAAATGGGAGTTCTGCAATGTCTCCCATATAGTGCTTCATAAGGTTCCATACTGATGCTTACATGAAAACTATTGTTGTAAACAAATTCTTCCAATTGCAAGCATCGATCCCAACTGGTATGTTGGTCCAACACACTCGCACGTAACATGTCTTAGATAGTCTGAATCGTCCTTTCTGATTGACCATCGGTCTGGGGATGAAATGCTGTACTGAAATTCAATCTCGAACCAATCGCATTCTGGAATTTCTCTAAAAATTGTGAGGTGAAACGAGAGTCAAGATCTGAAATAATGGAAACTGGCACTCCATGCAATCAAACAATCTCGTCCAAGTAATGAACAGCCAATTTCTCAGGTGTATCCGTCACACGTATAGGAAGGAAGTGTGCAGATTTAATCAATCGATCCATGATTACCCAAATGACATCGTATCCTTGCTGCAATCTAGGCAAACTGGTCACAAAATCCATTGTGACATGCTCCCACTTCCATTCTGGAATCTGAAGTGACTGTAGTAGACCAGCGGGTCGTTGATGTTTGATCTTTACTTGTTGACATACGAGGCATCGGGCAACGAACTCAGCAATGTGGCGTTTAATGTTTCGCCACCAATACTGCTTCTTTAAATCTCGGTACATCTGAGTGCTTCTGGGATGGATAGCGAATTTCAAACCATGAGCCTCTGATAGAATAAGGTTACGAATATTAACATCTTGTGGAACACATACCCTATTTTTAAAGACAAGCACTTCCCTTGCTGGTGGTAAAACGTTTATGTCTTCTAGAAATACTTCTGGAAATTCACAAACCACTGGAACAGAATCCAGATCCGAGGATTCTTTAGAAATATCATGTATATGCGCGAGGTATGTTGTACATCCTTTGTTGATCAATCGTTTTGCATCAAGCCAAGAAATCATGCAAGTTGGAACAACTTGCCTATCACCTTCAAAACAGTACTCGGCACCATCAAGAAAAATGAACCACACACATTTGGTGAAACACTCCATACGGGCTTGATATTTCGCCAGATAGTCAATGCCTAAGATTACATCCAGCTCTCTGATGTCCAATGGAATAAGATCTACTTCAAGTATATTTGGACCCATACGTACAGCACAACCGATGTTGACTATATCACAAATTAGTTGTTCTCCCAAAAGAGTCAAAACCGCAATAGGAGGATTCAAGGGAGATAGAGGCCGATCAGTGCTAAGTGCTATCCTTGGACTTACAAATGATCTATTTGCTTCGGGATCTAATAATACTATAGCATTTTGAGCAAAAAACTGAAATAGTACCTGTCACCACATCAGGACTAGCCTCGGCATCAGTTAGGGTGAATAGCCTTGTTGGTCTTGGCTGCGCCTCACTTATGGATCCATTGGGTGCTCCTCCTGGTGCGCGTGTTGGCGGTTTGGTGGGCTTAGCATACCCATCTCAGCCTACACTAGGTGAGCCTGTGATACGTCTCAGCTTCTGGCATTCCCGATGAATGTGCCCTATTTCGCCACAATTATAACATCGACGTTGCTGAGAATTCCACATAGACCAATTGGAATTCGAACCAGAAAAGTTCTTCTTGTTGTTACTTCCATTGCTATTAATTTTCTGAGGATAGGACCTTAAAGGATAGGGTCCCGTACGCCGATTAAATTTCAAATCTCGCCTGAAGGATCCGCCACTAGTGGCTGCAGATAGCTTCTTGGTTTGCACGATCTTTTCGGCTTTAGTCGCAGCAATAATTAGTTCTTGCAAATTCTGTACTGGTGTCGTACCAACGATGGTTTTGAGTTCGGTACTCAGCCCATCCTGAAATCGTCTCGCAAGCTGGTACGGTGAGTGATTCTCTTCAGGTGCAAATCAGGACAATTCCCTTAATGCCTTCTCATATTCCAGCACCAAACGGGTGCCCTGTTCAAGCTTGTAGAAAGCTCATCGCTGCTCGATTTTATGGAATCTCGTATAGAACCTTTCGTCGAATTCATACCGAAATTCCTCCCATGTAGCCAGACAATTGCAAAATCGCAAGCTCACAACTGTCCACCATGCGAGGGCTTCTCCCTCAAGTAGGAAAGTGGCGATGGAAACCTTGTCATCATTTGATATACGTAAGAACAAGGACACTCGGCATAAGGTGTTGATCTATTCACGAACGACAGCAGCTAAAGCTGAACCATTGAAATCTTTACATCCCAATTGTCGAGCTTCCTTCAAAAATATGGTAATCACGATGGGAAGTCTCTCGGCTTCCTTAGGATGCATCGACTATACAGGTTCAAGTGGAGGAATAGGTTCTTCCAGGGGCATGAGTGCAGGAATATTCTGAAATTGCACCTTCATACGTTGCTGATTCGTAGCAATTCCTTGCAATACGTTTAGGATTTGGGCCATCACATGATCGATGGCTGGTGCCTCAAGTTGGTTTTCGGGCTCAGCTTGCCCTCCCTGCTCAGTTTGTCCATTCGGCTCCTCTTGCTCAATAGGTTGCTGTTCGGCCTGAACCTCATACCTACCCCGTCAACCTTGCCATACTATACAAGCATGCGATTGTCACTTAACACATAACTAAATACGATACTAGGAAAATAAGTGGTACCTGGTGGAGAGGCGTGCACCGGACAATACACATATGCTGGAAAACAATATACAAGTTTTAGAAATCATATGCACACATGTAAATACATACTCGTCACTCATATCACACATATGTACTCTCGGAAATCATCATCAAGCAATAGGCAAGCATGGATTCACACAATCCATATTCGGCAATCATGCAAACTCACACCCCATGCATTCGGCAATACACATCCACAATCACACGAATATACATTCGGCAACATAGAAATCACATAGGGACACTTAGTAATATGCCCCAACAACATGCACATTCTTGGTAATAACAAGAAACACAGCAAACATTCACCGAAACACATTAAGGCATACCAAGCATAAGAACATACATAAATACACAACAAGTTAAATTATCATTCCCACAATTGAAATCAATCCCTTTTTAGCATTAGTTCACTTTCGGTATCAACCCCTAAGTGAGTGAGTGTGTGCGCATGTTCTTACCTACAAACTTAAAATCAACAAATAAGTTAGCATATAACCAATTATATTCCTTAAACCATGCTCCGCTACCAAAACTTGTAACAACCCTAACTCCTAATCTATTATTAATTGCTCCGATTAGGACCCTTACCGCCGTGAAACCCAAACAAGCCCAAGAACCAGGTCCTATCTGAATCCCACAAGGCTTACTCATCAAATTCTTGATTTTTAGCATGTGAATTCTTTATGTTTATCAATAATTAGAGCATGATATGGGACAAGTATTATGGTGTCATATGGAGTGAATGAAATATCAGCGAAAATTTTTAAATAAAATCAATGAATCCACAACACACAAGTCCCATAGGGATCTAAATATCCAGCAAGTTAACCCACAACATAAATCGGACACAATAAGTAAAGGAGGAATCTTAAAAAAACAGAAAGCAATACAATCATATTTCATGTTATATGCTGAGGCAATCAAAAAATAATTATGCAAATGTGATGCGATATCACCCCGCCGAGCAGTCTTAATCTCACACACTAGTACCATAGATAGTGAATATACCTAACCCTGAAAAATTGTGAATATAACAGGATGAGATTACAAGAATCTCAGTAGGGTCACAACATCATAAGATCTACATAAAGCTTAAACACAAATCTCCCGAACAATATCAGATCATCCCTACACAACTATGGGTATCACACAATTCAAGAATCAATCAAAGGGATAGGGCCGAAACTAAGGCTGAGGGTGGACTACAACACTTCCGAAAATCAGAAGTACACAAGCAGGTAAAACTTATCAGATTACTCTCAGCACAAGAAAGAAAGAAAGGTCATCCCCTTCCGCCTGTGTTGCCCAAGGTTTACTGCACAAAGGGTAAAAGGTTAGCATACAAGCTAATCAGCAAACATATTCATCCTGCCACACAAGGACAAGAAATCCAAGCCACACAAGGACAAGGCTTCATGCCACACAAGGACCAGGCATCCAAGCCACACAAGGACAAGGCTTCAAGCCACACAAGGACCAGGCATCCAAGCCACACAAGGACCAGGCATCCAAGCCACACAAGGACAAGGCTTCCAGCGCACGCATGTTGGGGATTTTCACCCATACAACTCACATTTTAGTAAGAGTGTCCCCTCTCCCAAGGAGCATCAGCACTTACCCCGAATGGCCATCAGAACAGGATCACATGTACAAGCACACACAAGCAAGTACAAAGTATAATACTACAACAGGGTATCTTGAATCATGTCAAAACACAATTATATACAACTTAGGTACTAAAAACCTAACTCAAGGGTTCGGTATGGCCTATAGGATTCATATCTCAATCCGCGATTCATGCACATATCCTACAATCAATTCGCATACAATAATAACAAGGGAAAGTATCGAAAATAACAAATAAACAACAGGGATCTCTGGAGAAACCGATGAGGCATAGATCCTACCGCTCTTGTCTCAGAATAAGAAGCTATTCCTTTTCCCTTAATTAATAATTCCAAATTAATATAGCATCACAAGGCAAAGACAAAACCAAACTAAGCATGCATACTCAATAACCAAGTAAGTACCCTATTTCCTTACCAATTCCACTCACCAAACCTATCAGAAACCAATGGTCAGATGCTGCAGGTGCCTCCCCTTTGGATGTGTGATGTGATAGCCAAGAACTTAACAAGATTCAACCTGAATTACCACCCCAATTTAACTATGTATATTTTGGCACTAAGCATAGGAAACAACATAATTTGTGATTTCATATTAGCAAGGTGTAAAAGGTTGTGGTTTTATGCTAACAAAGAAGGATTAAATGTTTATAACATATACAATCAAAAGAAATAAGATTGGAATCCAATAGGTTAATCAATTAATCAAGATAGGCAACAATAGGGCAAGGGAAGGGCATACTGATTTCATGTATAGAAAAGATTCAAAGGATGAATTCATTATTTTATAACATTAATGGATGCCAAACAATTATACAAACAAAAGGAACAACAACAAAAATCAATTAAAGACAAAATCACACAATCTTGAAACCTAATCCCGCCGAAATACGATTTACCTTTCGACAATTATAAACTAACCTTCAGAAACAAAATACAAGATGGTTGGAAAGAGTTTGATGAGAGCTTTCCAACAAGCTATTATTTGCAAGAATCTGATAAAGGATGAGAGAGTTCTGCTATTTTGAAGTTCAAGCAAATTTTGACAATTCCGTCAAAATACAATTAAACTTTAGATAAAGAAAAACTATCCTCCACTAAATAAACCAAATAGTTTTGGAAAGAGGATGAAGAGATCTTTCTAACAAGCTATTATTTGTAAGAATCTTACAAAGGATGAGAGTGTTATGTTGATTTGAAATTCCAGCGGATTTTGGCAGAAATTGGGAGGTGTAAGGCTTTTAGGTTTTACGAATTTTGTGTATTTTCTGTATAAGATTTTTGTGTGGCTGGCTTCCTATTTATATAAGATGGTTATGGGATTAAAATCTCTATTTTAAAGGCTTGATTAAATCAAGATAATTATCAGAATTAAATTCTATAATTATCCCCATTAATTTTCGTGATTTTAATTTCTAAGATAATTATCAACCTATAAAGAACTAGATTAAAGTGAATTAAAACCAAAATTAAGTACTGGAAATTTCTTACCAATTTCGGTCATCACACATCCTTTCTTTAGGGGAAAAATAGTCTTTTCACCTGCACTAGCTTCTAGACTTCTAGGACTCAAAATTCGGGGTCTCACATAGTATGTAGAACTATCCCTCCTGAATTTTCCAGCTAGCAGAAAAAGAAATTTATTCATAGCACCAAACTCTACTTCTAGGAGGAACCTTTTCTTTATTGCTAAGGAAATGACCAGATCATCAGGCAATGTATTCCAGAGGATGAATTTGGAGACATTCTGAAGCAATTCCATTCATCCCTATATGGTGGTCATTTTAGTGCTGATAAAACTATAGCAAAGGTACTTCAATCAGGTTTCTTCTGGCTAACTATCTTTTTTGATGCACATCAATTTGTTACTAGATGAAATGGATCCCAAAGAGTTGGAAATATTGGCAGAAGAAATAAGATGCCTTTGAATTATATGTTGGAAGTGAAATTAGTCGATGTTTGGGGGATTGATTTCATGGGACCTTTCCTATCTTCTTATGGGAAGAAATATATACTGCTGGTGGTTGAGTATGTTTCCAAATATTTTGAGGCTGAGGCCTATAAAACCAATGATGCTAGGGTTGTCTTGAGATTTTTAAAGAAGAATGTTTTCACAAGATTTGGAGCTCTAAGAGCTATCATCAGTGATGAGGGAAGCCATTTTTTCAATAACCAATTCAGGACCCTATTGAAACAATATGGGGTTAGACAAATTGTGGCTTTGCCTTATCATCATCAGACCAATGGCCAAGCAGAAGTATCCAATAGATAAATCAAGCAAATTCTTGAGAAAACCGGTGGCCCTACAAGGAAAGATTAGGCCAGTAAACTAGAAGATGGATTATGGGCATATTAGACAGCCTATAAAGCACCATTGGGAATTACACCTTTCTTATTAGTTTATGGAAATGCTTGTCATCTTCTTGTAGAACTAGAACATAAGGCTTACTAGGCAATCAAGAAGCTGAATTATGATATGTTGGTAGCTGGAAAAAAAAAAGATGTTACAGCTGAATGAATTAGAGGAGCTGCGCCAGATGGTCTATGAAAATGTCAAGACTTACAAAGAAAAAATGAAGAGATGGCATGAAAAGCAACTAAAAGGCCAAGAATTCAAGTCAGGAATACAGGTGCTGCTGTTTAGTTCCAGACTCAAATTATTTCAAGGAAAGCTAAAATCGAGATGGTCTGGACCTTTTATAGTGGTAGCTAGGTTCCTATATAGTTCGATGGAGGTGCAAAATCCCAAATTTGGTAAAACTTTCAAAGTAAACGAGCAAAGAGTGAATAGTTATTATGGTGGGGAGATATCTCCAGCCTCCACCATTATTTTGAAATCTAGAGATTGAATTGTATAAGGTCATGCTAGGACCTAAACTAAGGTGCTGAATGGGATACAACCCATAAAAAAAATATAAAAAAAGAGAAAGAAAATAAAAAAGAGAATATAGTGAGACAAGAGAAGAAATGAGGGTTTATCATAAATTTTTTTTCTCTATGCAGGAAATTAATTTTGAGGACAAGCAAGCATATGAAAATAAGTCAGTTAGGAATTCATGAGAAGACCAACTGGTTTGTGTCAAACCAATGGCTAGTAGGTGATCAAAAGGGAATTTCGACGAGGGACAACCGACCTACCGGTCACTTGAAGATTAAAGACCGAAGCAATACCGACTGGTCAGTACCTACTAACCGACCGGTCAAATGTTAATGGGAACTTAGCCGAACAATCACCGACTAGTCGGTGCCTACCAACCGACCGGTTGGTGAGTCCCCACCTGCTGAGCCATCTTTTCCAGTCCTAAAACCTTTGTTTCCATTCACTTATTCTTACATTGGAGCAAAGATAAAATTGATAGATGCAATGAAGTTCACGGCGGATCATCCGTGTTTTAAGTACTATGGAATGGTATATTTGACAGGTGGGACCGCACCACCACCACTACATCTTAATTGACTACTTGAGGAAGGGTCTTCTTCGTGTACTGTTGTTGATTTTGATTTGATGGCACATTTGGAAGAAATTTTAATTCAGTAGTGAACATTGGTGGACAACAGGATGTTATAATAAAAACATTATGGGAGGTTCGAGAAGATCAAAATAAGTAGATGGAAATGTTTCAGTAGTTGCAGAACCAACATAGGCAAATTTTGCAGTATCAACATAACATAACTCAGTGGATGTTTTAGCAGTTCCAATATCTCAATCCAAATGGTCCTCCTCAGCCACAATGGGACAATGGTGCGCACGCGCAAGGAGGGAGCTAAGTCACTATCTCATCTCTATTTCTCTTTGGTTATTTAAATTTTTCAGTTTCGTAGTTATGTTTTTCTATTTGGTTATGTCATAGCATGTTATGATTTGTTGATAAAATTTGATATAAAGTCCTGGACGTCCATTTATTTTAAGATTGAGGAGATTGGTTCACTTCTGAAAAAAAGTTGATGAATGTTTATTTTTGTTTAGTATGGATGATTATGTTTGAACCTGGGATATCAAGGAATTAGTTTCACAAATTAAAAGTGGCACTAGGTCTAAACACTAACCAATATTTAGAGCAGCATAGTATCAAATTGGTCAATTTATGTTGAGGAAAAAATTAAAAGGGTTAGTTAGTACTGGTTAAACTATTGATTAATTCACCAATATTATGTATGCTAAAGTAAGAGAATACAATTTTATGTGCTGGGAATTGAAAAGAAAGAAAAATTTTTGGAAGCACAAAAGAATAAAAAGAAATTATGTTGAGTTAATTTAATAGAACCTTTAAGCTATATTTCTGAAATTCCAATAAATATTTTGATTGATTTGATGAACTAGAGCATGAGTATTGGGTTTTTTACAAATCCTAATTCCTTTATGTGAAATTGAATTGGTATAGCCAGGTAAGAATTGAAAAACTAGAACTTCAGAATTGAATGTTTGTTGATTGGTTATTGATGAAATGAGTTAAGATTCTTGATCGAAATTTTCAACGTATTAGGTATTTCTATTTCTTTATCGAAATATTTTTCCTCGGGACTAGCAAAGTTTTATTGTTTAGGAGATTTGATGACCTGTTTCTAACACTAGTCATCCGTATAATTTTTGTTTGATTTTAGGTTTGTTGCATACTAATTCTATTTAAATTAGTGAACGTTTTGATTGTTTGTTGAGTGTTGTCATTGAATAGGTGTGTTATGGTTTTTAGTGGAAAAGGGAAGCATTTTTGTATAAAAAGCACGCCAAAACGTCAAGATTGAAGTTGAAAATTGCGAGGGCCAATAGACCGGTTGGTTCAATAGGGTATTTATACCGAAGACACACCGACCGGTCGGTAAACAAAAGACGGAAAACTGACGTAGAAGCCGAGCACACACTGACCAGTCGGTGTACCTACAGCGACTGGTCGGTGTACCTACATCGACTGGTCAGTTCAACTTGACAAGCCTGCCAACAATCAATGGACCATTCGGTTCACATACACCGACCGGTCAGTTGTACGAGATCAAATCTAGAAATACGAGGATAAAGACGATCGCTTAATGCATAAGGACTAGAAACTCATGGTTTCATATAAATAGATGTCAGAGGGTAATTGTAATGTATCAAGTTCTTTGTTTACAAAGCATAAACATCAGTTTTACTATTGGGAATCATCGTCTTTTCAGAGATTATACTACTGTATGTTATTTGAATTTTGAGTATGATAATTGATTTTGTTTTACTCATTTTCTTTTCATTCCGTTGTTTTAGTTTCTAAGCACCCAAACAGGATTCACTCCGAAATTTGTTAACCTACTAACCAGTGAAGATTATTCTACCTTGTTCTTAATCATGAAACTGATCACTTTGTCCATGTAATTCTAATTTGATAGGGGTATTGGCTTAGGTTCCGACAAAGGGGTAGAATACCTAGGTAACCCATAATTGACAGAATAGGAATATATCTGTCAAATCTAGGATTCAAACTATTTGGGAAAAATCAACCTAATAATCAAATTAGCATAGGAATATAGCTAATTAGGGTACTAGGTAGCCAATAATAGCCTGGGAAGGTATTATTAGATAAAAGGAAATCAGGAATATCTTCTAGGTTAGACAATAAAACAGATTCTAGGTGCGAATTTTGATTCAGTCTATTGATTCATTAACGATTTTTCAGTTATTTAGATTTAGTAATTTATTTAATTCTGAAATTAAACCCAATATTCGATTAATTTAACTAGAGTAGAGGATTCAACGAATTGATTAATCTTAAATAGACTTTCCTTGTGGGATCGATACTCGTTCTTCTAAACTATATTACTTGTTGACATCGTGTGCTTGTGATTAAAGATAAATTCAATTTTACGCCAACAGTGTCTGTGTCACAAAGTGACACGTGTCATGTTGACTTTGATCAAAAAATTTAAAAAATAGAAAATAATAAAATATTGGGAAAAATATAAATAAATTATGAAAAATATGGAAAATTTCTAAAAAATAGAGGAAATTATGAGGAGTTTGATGATATAGAGTTTGCCAGATTTTGATGTATTTTGATAGGTATAAAAATTAGTAGAAGTTTCTATTAATTAAGGAAAAATACAAAAAGTATCTGGATTGAATCTGAGGACGATTGTTTAGCTTCTACGACAAGTTTGATGAACTAGAAATGTGCATTATTAGCTTATTAAGATTCGTATGATGATACTAAGTATTGGATTGCGATTATATATATAGGTGTACAGTATGACGATCAGGAATCTGGAACGGATATAGATTGAATCAAGAAAGAAAATTGGGACGACAAAACTATGAGTGGACAATTTTATATTAATTTCCATCATTTTAAATGAATCTAGATTGATTCCATGTGATATGTGATATCCCTAAGCTACTCGTATCCATAAATGCATAATCAACGGGAAATTTGTTAAATCATGGCAAATCTCTACTACATGCACATAATTGAAATTAAACATAATTCTGTAGTTATTTTCTAAGCTATGTTTAAACATTGTGATTATGCTTGAGATAATCGTGATATGGGAAACGACAGTATTGCACTGCCTAGTGAGAACTATAAGAATAACTCAAAAATACCTCATACGGCTTCAAGGTCATACAAGAAGAGTATTGAATCTAGTGTTGGAAAAGCACAACACTTGAATAACCGAAATAATAATTGAGGTAATAATAAATCAAGGACAATAAGGACCCTAACCCTAATTATAAGGAAATATCCTAACATGTCACATATGACTGACTAGTCATAAGAAAGAATACTGACCGTGCTGAGAATATAGGAAAATCAAAGAATTCTTATTAAGAACTTATCAAAGAACTAATAATGATTAATTGAGAAATTATCAATTGAAATTTGCAAAGAAAAATTTAAAGGATTACAAGAGTAAAAGAAAATCATGAATATACGAAGAAAGTAAGTGATGAATCATGGTAAATTGAATGAAAGTATGATAGTAAGAAATGAAGATTGAGGGATGGTTAGTCAACGATGTACTAACCTTAACAGAATGAAAGATAAGAGATGGGTTAATTAACGTTATGCTAACCCTAGTATAATGAAAGGAATATGGGTTATAAGATGAATCAGTTGTCAATACCTAAACCTCTTTGGAACACAGAGGTATTAGTTTATCCTGGGGTTGGTTACCCCAGCAAATCAGATTATTATATGTTAAATCAAATTACTATATGTTCCTAGATTACTATATATTCCTAGACCACTATGTATGAGTATAAACCCTAATGAAGAGGTACTGATGATAATACTAACCTGACATGATGGTTTGATTATATTATCCAACTATTAGAATAACTAATGATTGTATGTCGAGGTCTATAAGATCTCTGTCTATTTGAGATGTGTGTGGAATGTGATGACATTTCTATGTTGTTTGATGACATTGCTTAAGTGTAACCTTGATAATGGGGTTATACGTTATGTGCTGTGATATCTTGTGGAATTGTTTTGTCTTGATTTGACATTGATGGATTGTTATGAAAGGATCTAAGTGGTCTATAGCCATGATTTTAGTTCTATGCTTGCTAAATCATGTGATCAAAGTAAGATATCTAATCTTATTTAAATTTAAAAGAGTTTGTAAAGGAAAACATCCACTTACTTGGTTGTCATGCTAGTGTTTGATAGGTTCTCCGAGTTTGAGCAAAAGAATTGACTTCACCCAGTTCGCAAACTCTCTTAGTGGGTATGAATTACAAGGTATGATCGTGGATTTGGGTTCGCACTTGTGGACTAGTTGCATATGATATTTCGTGTGTGTGTGTGATGTAAAATGGGATCCCTCATATTATTATGTAATCAATCAAGTATTGTAATTCATAACCTCGCATGTAAATTTCGCAAAATTTCTGCATGTCAGTTTGTTCCAGCATATTTTGTTAGTCTTAGGATTGCTTTTCGAGGCTTATCATGTATTTATCAGATGAAATAAAATTTAAACTAGTTTCATTCTTACCTTTCATAGTTATTGTATACTCTTAGGATGACCATCTAAGCTTGTACAGTAACTATATGGTGGTTGTTAAGTCTTGGAGCATTCCGGGGCATGACATATACTATGAGTTAGATCCACCAAATCCAAGATATAAACCAATAAATCTATGTCTTATCTGGAATCCCTTCAAAGGAGCATAAATTAACTTTAAAAAATTACAAGCCCTTTTCTAGTAAGTCAACCTAGTCACTTGTCCCACCAAGAGCACCTTGGGTGTAAACATGTGACCCTCCAGATTTGTAAAGATCTTTGGATAAGATTTGTTGGTTCAGATTTGGGCTCATTCTATTGTTATAGTTCTGAGGAAGTGAGTCCACAATCTTATGGACCATAGTTTCTTTTTTGAATTATTTGGATAATTAGGCTTGAATAACTCAATATAATTATATTTTATTCAGTCTAATTTGAATGAGAAAATTGATTTATATGGTTTTTGTATTATATTTTTATTGGACTCTTATTTTGTTCTTAGTAAATCAATTGATCTCACATTTATTATGATAGAGTTTTCTTTATAAGTATTAAAGTTTTTCTTTCAAGCAGTTTAAAAAATACTCAAAATGTTTATAACAACTGTATTTATGTTCTTGATTAGATGTAATGATGTATGTTCTTGAGATACATACTAGACTTTTATATTTTTCATTCAGAACAGTTTGGATGAGTTGGTCCAAGAAAATTAGTAGGAGGAAAATGAAAGTCAAAATGAAAAATACATAGCATATTCAAATAAAAATTAATTTGATGTAGCAAAATATATTATTATGCACATTTAAATATGTTGTTTTGCACATTAACAACAGTACCTTCCTAATAAATACATATTTGACCATTGATTACTTCGTTCTACGCTGGGCTTTTCTCTTTGATAATCATTATTCCCCAATTACCTTTTATCAATCTTGTGATGGACATCTCAATCAATCAGAGCAATAAGTACCCATAGATTATAAGTCTCCACCCATTGTAGATATGATTTTCATGAGGTATTATTTTCATATTTTATCATCTTATTTATTCTTTTTAGGTTAGAATTATAAACAATGTTTGCCTTCTTCTACCTAGTTGACTTTCTAATTTTTGTCTGTCTTCTTTTTTAAATCAAGATTCTCGGTGTGTCTTAAGGCTAGACTACTGTATTTGATATGTTTGGAAACTCAACATCCTTTTGTATTTTTGACATGTTGACAAGCTTATGCTATGCATGATTGTTGTATTGTTGTTGTCCCTTAATAGACTTGTGGTATTGGATGTGCTATACATGATTGTTTTTAGTTGAGTAGATGAGTATGGTGCCTAGGACATTTTTGTAATCTGGGCTTGTGGTTTATGGATCCTTTGCGTGTTGCATGTTTAGGACTGTATGGCCTGTTGTGTGATTATTTTAAGTCTTTCATTGATTGTGTGTGCTACTTTGTGTGTATGCATGTTTTGCTGAGGTTTTCCGAAATAAAACTTGCCCCTTTTATAAGAAAAAAATTAAAATTTATATATATATTTACAAGATTTTTGGAATACGAGTTTAAGAAATACCTTGTGTGGTTCCCTGGGAGCTGCATAGCGGTGAGGGTCTTTTTTCCAGGATCAGATCCTCACAATAGATATATCTTATAAAAAGAATCAAAGAATCTCTTTGAAATCTTGACACCTAGATGCAGTTAGGATAGTGTTAATGTATTGGCTAGCACCTATGTATGATTGGGGTAGTGCTTAGAGAGAGTAATTCAGCACCCAACAATAGTTAGGGTAGTGTTGACTTTGTATTTGGCAACACTGTTATGGGTTGTTTTATCAAGTAAGAAAAAATAATCAGAAATGGGCCCGATTACTTTCACCGTATATATTGTGACTAGGTGTTTTGTATTGCCTAAATTCTGCCCTTTTTCAAAGAAAAGAAATACAGATATTGTTTACCAATGGTTTGTTATACTACTGAGATGGTTATTATGACTAATGATACATCATGTGCTTAGTTTCTATTTGATTTAGGTCCTCTCACTCGATATCAGTAATCCATTGTGTTTTTCATTCTTTTCAGGCTAAGGCTAGTAGGATAGCACCAAAGGACGTGGGGGATTACACTTGACGAGCATCTCAGTCGCATATATTTTTGAGGTTCTGTTTTCGGATTTTTGTGGTGCACTTATTTTAATTTAATTTTGATAATTGAACATGTCATTGGTTGCGTTTGATTATTTTAAGTGGTTGTGAGACCTTTTTTTTTAGGGATGTGAAGTTTAGATACTTTGGATAATATTCCAATATCAGATATCTCCAAAGTGGGTAGCTTGGGTTAAAAGAAATTATTGTGCATGTATTTTAATTTTTTTTGCGCTCATTTTCAGAATACCTTAAATTTAGTAAGATTTGCATAGTTCCGAGAGTGACTTGGAGATTTGACATTTGAAGGACTTTGCGGCGGGTTGATCCTCTGAAGTAGGATATAGAGTATGACAAGCATGAGCTGAGGTGTGCCAGTGAGTAAGCAATTCGTTGGATTGTGTAACATCTTGAATTTTGAGCTACTTTGAGCCTAAAAATCTGTTTGTGAGTCGTCAATGTTACTGGGTCTTAGCCCATAACTCGGGATAGGTTATGGGTTTATGAGTGATTTTGGTGTTTTATAGGTTATAGGTTATAGGTTATGGGATAAGAACAATAGTATTATTGGTTTTGGTGTTTTAAGACTATAAATATGATCAATGATGGTTTGTAACGGTTAGTTAATTTTTTGAGAATTTCTGGAAGTATATTTAATTTATGATAAATTTCTTAGGATGTATAATGGGATATTTGACTTTTAGTAAAATATATATTTATGAAAAAAATAATTTTTTTATCTTGATGGAATATACTCTCCATAAGAAGTTTATAGGAATTTTCTAAGCATTTTTGGATTATTATAATATTTATTATAAATTTTTAATAATTAATAAATAATATTTATATTTAATATTAATAAATTCTATTAATATTTTATTAGGGATGGTCAAAATGATATTGATTAATGTCGTTTTTCGTTTTGACTAGAAACGAGTGGTTGTCGTTTTGGCCACTCGCGTGGGTTTGTTGCCGTTTTACTTTAGATATTGTTTTGGTCTCGAGGTGACTGCTGGTCCACTCCACCACCTTTGACTGCAATTTTTTTAGATAATTGACTTTTGGTGGTGTGCTCATTTGATTCCAAGCCAATAAAACCACATCAAAAGTTCCCTCATGTCCCTCCGAAATAGTCCCTGAGTTCTCATGATGATTCTGGCTATGCTATAGACGGAATTGGGTAAGTTTTATACCTGGAAATCCAGGTGTCCTCTCCTTCAAATTACTTGTTTTAGTTAATAGAAATTAGTTGGTTTAGGTGGATTTAGAATCGAGGTGGAATGACCATGAGTTTGGTATAGTTTTTGAGCATTGTTGGTGTGTATTTATGTTGATTGGAATTTTGAATTGTGGGATGAACAATGCACGTCACAGGTTTGTCGAGAGGTTGAAGACGACCTTGGACAACCTAGGACAACCTATGACGACATGTCGTTCAATCTCCTCTTTATGTGACTTGTCGTGTGGTCTCGGGATCAAACGACGTGGCACCTACATGCTGTTACGGGACTAGAGTCTTGCGGAATAGAAACTTTCCATATGGCCTTAGACTATCCTCTCGCAATAGACTAAGTCAGTCTTCCTCATAAAGCTAGCTAGAATGCTACATTTAAGAATAACCGAAAGAGAGACAACAAAGAAAACGGAGATAAACCTTTATAGTCTCAATAATGCAAGAATTGTTGGATGATTACAAAAGAGGGGAGACTAATGACCCATGTTTGTATCAGTTATTTGGTTTATTATTGGGCATCATTTCGATCGAACTACAGGTTATTTAATCAATTTTGCAAAGGCTATTGATATATTTGTTAGATCTTGTTTAGAAGGCCATTGCAGAAAAATTTTGGAACCGAAGACTTCTAGGAGAACAATTCGATCAAGGAAAGGAAAAAAAAACTACAAACTGAACCTAGAACATGAGGGTACGAACAACATTGCAAGGCTTAGGGACAACGACCAGTCATTGATAGGGTCGAACAAATCAGCCCGAAGCAAGACCGATCGATCAATGGTAATTCGAAACAAGAGCAACCAGTCCTCACATCATATACGACTAGTCAGAGGCAGTACAAAAGCAAGAAATGACCAGTCATACCAACCAAAACCGTTTGTGTAATCTATGAATGACACAATGACTTTTTAGGTAATGATCGGTCATTGAGCTAGGTACGACTGGTCGTTAGTGTCTATTATTTAAGAAATGTAGGTTCTTCTTTTATTTTCATCGAAGACTGTACGTATTTCTTTATTATCTTCAGAACAGCTTTCAATCTATTAGTGATCAAGATGTTGGTATGTTTATTTGAGTTTCAATTAATGCAAAGACTTTTGGATTAATTCTTTCTCTTCATCTTTTTCAATCTTGATTTCCTAACGTAAAGCTGGTGTGACGACCCCAATTCCTAACTATTACTATTTGCTCCAATTAAGGTCATCACTGCTGTGAAACCCAAATAAGCCCAAATGACACCTAGGACCTATCTGAATCTCACTAGGCTTACCATTAACTTCCGACTTTTAGCATCTTTATTTTAATTTAACAACAATTGGAGCATGATACTGGACAAATATTCTGGTAACATACGGAGTGAATAAAACATCAGCGGAAGTCTTTAGATTAAATCATTGGGTTCATAACACACAAGTCCCATAGGGATCCAAATAACCAGCAAGAAATCCTCCAACATATTTTGGAAATAGCAAGCAAAGGAGGGTTCTTAAAATAAACCAGAAAGTAGGTCAATCATTCATGTTATATGCGTAAGTAAACAAGGAACAAGTATGCAAATGTGATGTGATATTGCCCCGCCTTGCAGCCTTGATCTCACACATTGGTACCACGGACAGTGGATGTACCTAAGCTTAAAAAATAGTAAAACAACGGTATGAGATTACAAGAAACTCAGTAGGGTCACAGCATCATAAGATCTGCAGAAACCCTAAACACAAATCTCCCAATTCACATTAGATCATTCCTAAACAACTAAAGAGGACCACGTAATTCAAGAACCAATCAAAACGGGTTAGGGCTGAATCTATGGTTGAGGGAGGACGATAATCACTTTCGAAAAATCAGAAGTACATAGGCAGGTAGAACTCATCAGATTGCTCTCGGCCATGAAGAAGAAAGGTCATCCCCATCCACCTGTGTTGTCCAAGGCTTACTGCACAAAGGTAAATGGTTAACACATAAGCTAATTAGTAATCCTATTCATCTTGCCACACACGGACTAGAGCATCCCAAACCACACAAGGATAAGGGCTTCCTGCAACACAAGGACAGGGTTCTGGCCACACAAAGATCAGACATCCAGCGCGCGCATGCTGAGGTTTGCCACCCATATAACTCCCATACCAGTAAGAACCTCTCCTCTCCCTAGGAGCATTAGTGCTTACCCCGAATGGCCACCGGAAAAGGATCCTGACACACAAACACGTACAAGCACACACAGGCAAGTACAAAGCATAATACCACAACAGGGTATCCTCAATCATGTCAGAACATAATCAACATATTCAATTCACATAACATATGCAACTCAGGCATTCAATACCTAACTCAGGGGTTCGATATAGCCTATGAGATCCATAACTCAATTCAAAATTCATACTTTCACTCTATAATCAAATCGCATACAATACAACAAGGGAAGGTATCAAAAACATCAAGAAAATAATAGGGGTCTCTGGAGAAATCAATGAAGCGTAGATCCTACCTCTCTTGTCTCTGAACAAGAAGCTACTCCTTTGCCTTTATCAGGTAATTCCGAACCTCCTATATTATCAGTAGGCAAAGACGAAAACAAACTAAGCATGCATATTCAATAATCAACTGAATACCCTCTTTCCTTACCAATTCCACTCATCAAACCTATCATAAACCAGTGATCAGATGCTACAGGTGCCTCCCTCTTGGGTGTGTGATGTGATAGCCAGGAACTTAACAAGATTCAACCTGAATTACCATTTCAATTTAACTATGCAAATTTCGGCACTAAGAGTAGGGTATAGGACAATTTCTACTTCAAGCATAGAGAAGTTTAAAAGAAGGAAATTCATGATCATACATCATGAATAGAATCTAAGAAATCAGAAGAACACCCAAAACGAAAACAGAAATCAACCAAAGATAAAAACTGTAGAAATCTAGAAAACCTAATTTCGTCGCCTATTTTTGACTTAACCTTAAACAAGGATATATTAATATCCAAAAAAACATATATTTTTGGAAAGAGAATGAAAATATCTTTCCAACAAGCTACTATTTTTAGAAATATAACAAACGATTAAAAAGTTATGCTATTTTGAAGTTCAAGAAGATTTTGGCAATTCCGCCAAAAACCTAATTCCACCATCGATTTTCAACTTATCTTTTAACAAAGAAATATGAACTTCAAAACAGAAAAATAAATATTTTTGGAAGTAGGATGAACAGAGCTTTCGAACAAGCCATTATTTACAGGAATCCGACAAACGATGAAAGAGTTATGCTACATTGAAGTTCAAGAAGATTTGGCAGTGCCGCCGAATTTCAACTTATCTAAGGTCTTAATAGGAGCAGTTAATAATAGGTTAGGATTTGGGGTCCTTACAGCTGTGAACAACGTCCATGATAAGAAGCTTGACAAGATTTTATCAAGGCGTGTGGTGCAAATTAGTGGGAAGCATATGAACTAGTGGAGTATTTGGTTTAATGGAAAGATGACCCTCCTAGTGAAACTAGTAGGGAGAAAGATTTTGATCGTTGGCAGTACCAAGAAGAGATCAACGAGTTCTTAAGGCAACACACAATGAGGATGTTATCGAGTTTGGTGGGGGAGAATATCATAACCGAAACTAAGACTATACGTCATTCGACTTCATGTATGGGATGTCCCTCTTATAATGACATCCCAGGTGTTGTTGAGCCACCATCAAAGTTTGCAATACGGGAACCCCAATCAAGGATAATAGGGGTATTGAAGGAGAATCAATCAAAGGCAATCAAGACATTCAATGGGAAACTGGCCTTGCCATATAAAAGACCCGATTTGGAGAATCATGGTAATTAATATAGTCAAAGATTACTATAGATGGGATACTCAACCATTAGTGCTTGTCATGTATACTGTTGTATAGACAACATTAGATCTTGATCATTCATTAAGGAGTTATATTGGCTATATAAAAGATGTCTCTATTGGCATAAACAAGTAATATAGTTCAAAAAAATGAGTATCGATCCCATAGAGAAATTTGTTTAAAACTAATAAATTTGCCTTATCCCCTATTCTAGTTAAATGAATTGAATAAGGAGTTGTAATTTAACTAAACGAAACTTTAAACCTAAGTTAACTAATTAGGTGTTAGAGTTAGGATTGTTAATTAATTTGGGAACCAATACAACTATTGTTTAATTCCAATATTTTGTACATGTTCTTGATAATCTTTTAATCTCCTAATATCTTTTTAGACTATTAGAAGCTAATTCAGACTCCCAACTAACTTTATTCCTATGATAATTGAACTTTTGAATTGTTTTGCCCAATCAATATGAATCCTAGGTTTGATAGATATATTCCTATTCTACCAAGTTTCAGCAATGCCCTTGGACTTCTAATCTGTTGTCGTAGTTTAATTATTCTTCTCAATCAATTTAAACTCACCTATAGACGAACTGACCAGGTTTGTCAATTAATCAAGATTAGAAATAGGGTTAAGAACTCATAATCAGAACACAGTGAATTTGAATCCCAACTATGAGACCCCGAATTTTGAGTCCTAGAAGTCCAGAAGCCAGTGCAGGTGAAAAGACGATTTTTTCCCTGAAGGAAAGGATGTGTGATGGCCGAATTGGTAAGAGTTGCATGGTAGTTAATTCTGGTTTTAATTCCCTTTAATCTAAGTCCTTATAGATAGATAATTGCCTTAGAAATTAAAATCTCTAAAAATAGGGGAACATAATTGCAGAATTTAAATCTGATAGTTTCTTATTTTAATAAAGCCTTTAAAGTAGAAAATATAATCCCATAACCATCCTCTATAAATAGGAAGCCAGCCACAGAAAAATCTTAAACCAAAGTACACAAATTTCGTAAACCCTAATAAACTTACACAACCCTACTTTTGTCGAAATCCGCTGGGATTTCAAACAAACATAACTCTCTCATCATCGATCGGATTCTTGCTAGCACATAGGACAAGGCATCTAGCCAGCACAAAGGACTAGGCATCCAGCACGCGCAAGCTGAGGATTGCCACCTATATGACTCATTTACCAGTAAGAGCCTCCACTCTCCCAAGGAGCATCAACGTTTACCCCAAATGGCTATCGGAACAGGATGCTGACACACAAACAAGCACACACAGGCAAGCACAAAGCACAATACCACAACAAGGTAATTTCAATCATGTCAAAACACATTCAATATGTTGAAAGCATACAACACATGCAAATTAGGCACTCATAACCTAACTCAAGGGTTCGGTATAGCCTAAGTAGTCAGATCTTAATCCGCAGGTCATGAATATACCATATAATCAATTCCCATGCAATATTATCAAGAGTATTCATCAAAAATGACCAACAAGCAACAAGGATCTCTGAAGAAACCGATGAGGCATAGATCCTACCTCTCTTGTCTCTTAACAAGAAGTTATTCCTTTGCCTTTATTTAATAGATCCGAACCGCCTATAGCATCACAGGGCAAAGACAAAACCAAACTAAGCATGCATATTCAATAACCAAGTGAGTATCCTATTTCCTTACCAATTCCACTCACCAAACCTATCAGAAACCAGTGATCAGATGTCGCAGGTGCCTCTCCTTTGGATGTGTGATGTGATAGCCAAGAACTTAACAAGATTCAACCTGAATTATCATCTTAATTAACTATGTATATTTCAGCACTAAGCATAGGAAACAAAACACATTGCGATTTTATGCATATAAGGTGTAAGGGTTGTGATTTCATATTAACAAAAAAGAATTAGGTGTTTACAACTTGTACAATCAAAAGAAACAAGATCAGAATCCAATAGCTTAATCAATTGATCAAGATAAGCAATAATAAGACAAGGGTAGGGCATACTGATTTCATGTATAAAGAAGATTCAAAGGATTAATTCATGATTTTACAACATGAATGGATGCTAAACAATCACACAAACAAGATGAGCAACAATAGAAATCAATCGAAGGCAAAATCGCACAATTTTGAAACCTAATCCCGCCGAATTATGACCTAACTTACCATAAAGAAAAACTAACTTCCAGATGAAAAACCAAAACTTTTTGGAAAGAGGATGGAAAAAACTTTCCAACAGGCTATTATTTTCAAGAATCTGATAAGCGATGAAAGAGTTATGCTACTTTGAATTTCAAGTAGATTTTGGCAATTCTTCCGAATTATGATTTAACTTTTGACAAAAAAAAAACTAATCTCCAGATAAAAAAACCAAGATGATTGGAAAGATGACAGAAATATCTTCCCAACAAGTTATTATTTGTAAGAATCCGCCAAAGTATGAGAGAGTTATGCTTGTTTAAAGTTCAAGTAGATTTCGGCAGAAATAGTGAGGTGTGGGGTTTTTGGTTAAACAAATTTTGTATATTTTCTGGATGAGGTTTAAGTGTGGCCAGCTTCCTTTTTATATAGGGTGGTTATAGGATTAATTTTCCTACTTTAAAGATTAGATTAAAATAAGATAATTATTATAATTAAATTATGTAATTATCCTCCCTTAATTTTAGGGATTTTATTTTCTAAGATAATTATCAACCAATAAAGATTCAAATCAAAGGGAATTAATACTAGAAATAATTACTGGATATTTCTTACCAATTTCGGCCATCACATGTCCTGTTCTCCACTACCAAAAACAAGGGTCAATACCAACTTACTGGTAGGTTTTTCATATACACTTTAAAAACATTTACATACATAGCCCCTTCTACCAATGTTGTCCGAGACTAGATTGATTAACAAAACTTTATACGTAAAAGATCAGCTAGTCCTCTCAGATCATCCTACGAAGCAGGGAACATACAGCATCCATACAACTCCCAACAGATGAGTGTCTCTCCGCTTACTCTCAGATACCGAGCACTCACCACGTTTGGCCAAACGGAACACAAGTAACATAAAAACTTACATACTTTACTTACATATAAAGAAAACTAGTTTAACTTCCAATAACTCTGGAATTCCATATTTTACAATTAAAACTCCACAATACGATACCGTCACAGAAACCTTAAATTACCATAATTACTTTCTTACTTTACGAGCAATGATACAAAATCAGCCCAATTTACACCACAAATCAATCAAATGGACTTTGATTGATCACATAAAATTTTGGAGATACATTATGAAACTTTACGGCTACATACGGAAGAGATCAATGTTATTTGAACAAAGGACTAATCGGATAGGCTCCGATGGACTATACAACGAATCAATCAAAACCAAGGTAATACGGATTTTAAGATAAGGAAATACTCATAATGGGTAACATACTGTAAAGACCCTACCTTAGGGGCTGAAGAAGAGGAAGCGATACATTTTCCTTTGTCCTCAACACTCGCCCTTCCTCAGAACACAACATGAAGGTTAGGTTCAACATACGGATATTAACCTTTAAAATGACTATAACTAAACAACGACACATTAAATGGAAAAACGGATCGCGTCATTGCGATCAGAACGTCGAAATTACCAAACGAGGAGGTTTTCACTTTTTGGTCAACGGTCAAAGTAAACAGTCAACGTTAACGGTCAACGTTGGTCACCGTTAGTAAATGGTCAAAGGTCAATGTCGCCGGTCAACGGTTGCCGGCGGTGGCCGGAAAATTCCAACTTCATCCAAAACCGAAAATATTTACATCAAAACGAAGCTACAAACATCAGGAATACGAATCCAAAAACAAAACTTCAAAACTCACCTCCGATCGGCCGGAATCTACGATTTTCCTGTGCGAAAATCGGAACTTTCGGGCTCCGATCTGCGCTCGTCCGTGGTCCGATGAAGATGAAACCAACGGCCGGTTACTCGCGACGACGAGAGAAACGCAACGGTGTAGACGGTGTGACGATCGAACGGTCGGTGACGATACCAAAGGTGGACGGCGACGGTGAAAGAAAGAGAAATGGACAGATAATGGGGAAGGGGAAGAAACTGGCCGGGAAAAAGACTTTTATGTTGTGGGTGACATGACAAAAATTTTCCACATCAGCCACAGGTCTTACAACGATGGCCAGACATTGGACCTACATTCTTTGGTTTTCTGGAGAAGAGGACCTGCCAGAGGGAGAGAGAAGCCATTGGGGAAAAAAACATGAGAAAAAAAAAAGAAAATGTTTTTTATCTAAAACCAGACCAAAACAACATACAGTTGGAATTCCCCAAAATGACGATGTTCCATATTTTTTTAAAAAAATTGAAGCTAAAACAGATTCATTTTGACATTCACAAAAAAGGTCGTTTGGCCTATATATAATAAAATTATTTATTTATTAATAATTATTTAAATAATAACAGAATATATATATAAACTATAAAAATTTATAGTAAATATATACAAATATTATGAAAATTTCACTAAAAATTAAAAAAATATATATATCTTTTAAAAAATAATTAAAAATCATATTTTTCTAATCAGTAAATAATTAATTAAAAATAAAATAAGATATAAAATAAGATATAAAATAATATAAAAATAATATTTAAAATCATAAAAAAATTATATCATATCATTTATTCTTTTTAAACACACTCTTAAATATTTTTAAACAATAACACAAATACAAAAATTCAATTCAAGCTACAAAATATAGAACAAGAGAAAGTATGAATTTTTCCTTCATCAGAAAATACATAATCACACTCATATGTATACACGAAGAAAAAAAATAGGAATTTATAGAATTTGTTTACTATTTTTTATTTTACTAATGAAATCTCACAGTAACACACTTGATAATCCATATCCATATTCTGTAAAATATGACCAATGTACTTGTTCTTTTACACTTAACAATAGGTAACTCTTAGAACATATATCTTTATTAATTGTTTATATATGATACAAAATTTTATAACATAATAATTGGACTTAGGACATGTCCTATAATCCAACATACTTAACTTTTAGACCAATCATACTTAAAAGCAGCTTTCTATTATAGTTCAAAGTTAATAAGAAAAATTGACTTACCATTTGAGTAAAGATTATCCAAGTACTATAGTGATTCAGTACGGAAACCCTAAATCCATGGCACTAATCTCCTTAAATCTCATCTTTATCAAGGACGGAGATTTACATCGGTTTATCTTTGATAAAAATGGACATCTCACGGTATTACTCTATATTTTTTATGGTTTTTGATCAAAATATATTAGAACATACATCCTATGAACAAAACAAGTTTATTTATATTCCAAAGTTTTAACTATTATTCAATACTTAAAAAATTATTTTTGTTTAGGTCAATCGATAAAAAAATATTTATATAATATAATATAATTAATTCAATTTTGAATTTATACAATTGATTCTTAAAATAAACAATAACAAATGCATTATGATTCATATAATATTTTTGTTAGAATTATAAGCTTATAAAAGAGAAGTGAGATTAGTTCTATTATTAGTTATCATAATTAGCCTAACTGGCCTATACACAAATATATATAATATTATACTAGATTATTATCTTTACAATCTAAAAGATATATAATTTACACATCGTATGTGTATCTCCACCTTCATTCTTTTTTGACATGAGATTGAATTTTAAAATTTTTGAATTAGTCTTTAAAATCGCCCTAATCCTCTCTCGTTTCACATGCTTTTTCTTTTAGTTAGAATTCCAAGGGAGCTTTAATGTAACGACAAAACGGGATAGATAGCCTTCTGGTACATCTGGTTATCAGTAGATGAAGCTCCACAACTCAACGTCATGGAATTAATGAAAATAAAAATGAAAATATAAATATAAATATAAATATAAATATAAATATAAATGAATAGATAAATAAAAATAAATAATTTTTTTTATTTTTCTAAATTTTAATTTAAAAAATAGAATATGTTTTACTTATCTATGATGTTCTCAGAACACCACTTTAAATTTACTCCAACGAATGAAACAACAATTTAAAATCTCATCCAGTCAGCTACAAAAATTGTACATGAACCACTCCAGAAATCTGTCTGGATTCTGTGGCTGGATCAGAAGCTAGACCAAGGAAGCCCAGTCTACGTCATGTTTGGGTCCCAGACAAAGGGTCGGAGAAGTCTGGGGTAAGTTTCCTGTGGGCAACAAAAACAAAAGAATCACAATTAGGAGAAAAGTATGAAGAGAGAATCAAGGAGAGAGGGATTGTTGTGAGGGGGTGGGTGAACCAAATGGAGATACTAATGCACCAGAGTGTTGGAGGGTTCTTGAGCCACTATGGTTGGAACTCGGTCTTGGAAAACATATGCGCAGGAGTGCTAATCCTTTCTTGGCCGATGATGGTCGAGAATGCAAGAATGGTTGTGGAGGAGATAAATATAGGACTTCGAGTGTAGACTTAGAATGGGTCCATGAGAGGGTTCGTGAAGTGGGAAGCGTAGATAAAAATGGCACGTGAGTTGATGGAATGAGAACTCGGAATGGAGGACATTAAAAATATGAAGCGTTACGAAGAGATGGACAAGAGAACCATGGAGGAGGAGACAGGATCTGTGAGACCAAGTCCTTTTGAGAGTCTAGTCAGCACTCGTATTCAGTCAGATTTTTCGGATTGAACGTATTGAGTGAGTTGACCAAGTGATTGTCTGAGTTGACCAAGTGATTGTCAGAGTTGACCTTTTGACCGAGTGACCTAGACATAGTCATAGAGCCTAGGTGTCAGGTTTAGGATGTCTAGAACGTCATGTCGTTAGTGGTGTGTCGATAATTTGCACGGCGTGTCGTTTCGGAGTTTAACGTGCATTAGATTATTTAGTCGATTGGTGTGTTGTTCGAGGCTTGAGTCCAGAGGATATACCACATTTTACTCTTTTGACCCGCATATGAGTTTTTGGAGGCCCATTTTGAGTGGTCGTTGGTCTTTGGGTCGACTTACCTTTCGTGAGCTCGATTTCGGTTCTCGAGCCCAATTATGTTTTAAAAGCCTGATTTTCACATTTTGAACTTTTAAATTTTATTTTGGCCCATTTGGGGCATATATGAGTCATTTTATAATTATTTCAGATTTTCAGAATTTAAAAAAAAAATGTCAAAGTCAACGGTCAAAGTCAACAGTCAAAAAGAGGCATATTTTCAAAAATGCCATTAGCCCCCTTTTCTCCCTTTTCTGCACGTGAGTGTGCATAAAAGCAAAATACCCCCCATTTTCTCCCATTTTCCCCCTTTGCCGAGAGCTTCCAAAACCCCCCAAAACCTCCCAATTTCATTTTTTCTTCAAATTAAAGAGTGAGTTTTGTTCCAAAAACTTAACTTAATCCCTCTCCCCTCTTTTGCTCAGATAGTATGTTTATTTATGGTGATTTTGTCTTAATTAGAGTAATTTTTGTAATTTCGGATTTTGATGGTTTATACTTAATTTCTTCATTTTCTTTTCCGATTTTTGGTTGATTTCACATGCTTAGATGTTCATTGTTATAGTCTGATACCTTAGTTTGCTCGAAAACATCATTTGATTCATGTTTGATCATTTTTTGTGTCTCGATGGCATTTTGGTAATTTCAAGATTTATGTGTTTTTGTGGGATTGGATGAAATTGGTTGATGCCATTGCTTGAGTTAGGTTGTTTGTGTGTTGTAGAGAAGGTTTGTTGATTGAAGAAAACAATTTTGATGTTGGTGAAGTTTGGAATTGGGATTTGAGCTTAGGATCGATTAAGTATGTGAAGGGGTTCGTTGTTTTTCTTGAGGAATTGAGTGGTTTGTGTTTCTAGAGGTTGTATTGAGTGATTTGGGACTTAGAGTGAGTGTTTAAGGGGTCTCTTAGGTTGTTTTAAATTCTGGTCATTTTTCGAGTTTATTATTTTCGGCTTTGTTCTCAATGTGGTTTTGTGTGCATGATTGTTTAGGTGGTGCTTCGGCGACCGATAAGGGCAAGAGCTTAGTCGTTGAGTCGTCGACGCTTCAAGAGGTGGGAGACTATGTTTCATTTACATGCACGGAAATATTTTATTTTATTAATTAAAATTGGTAAATACTTGTTTTTGAATGGAGGCAATACGTGCATTGATGAATGACTTGTCATGCTAGGTTCATTATGTGTGAGACATATTTATGATGCATAAAATGTTTATTTTGATCCTATATGCATGTTGTGATGTGATTAAAATGTGTTTGAGAATATTCATATACATTGAATTCTTGAGTTGTTGGGGCTCCTAGGGAGCCTTTGAGTTGTTTTTGAGTGCACTACATTTTATTTAAATTATAACATGATTTGGGATTGTTCTACATGTTTGCAAAGAATACGTATACATATAATTGCTAGGCATGACTTGGAATTGACGAACTGCGCTTGGCCAATGCGAAGGTAAGTGGATGAGTATCCTTAGATAGAAGGATAGTCTCTTGCCTAGGAGTATGGATGGGTTATGTATGCCTTGTGGGAGTAGGTGATGGGATAAGCTACATGTGCCTTCGGGCTTTTTGAGTTGTGCATGGGTTGGGAATCGTGTGATAATTATTTTCTCCACTTTTCTCGAGGACAACACTGGTGGTAGGGGACTTATTATTATTTTAAAAATATGCATTTAATTAACCACCAGTGGGCTTCCGATTTCCCTTTGGCCGGGGTTATCAGTGAAGCAGTTTTAGAGGTCCACCCCGATACTTTTTGAGCATAATTGTAACAACCCCAATTCCTAACTATTAATAATTACTCCGATTACCGCCGTGAAACTAAAATAAGCCTAAATAACACCTAAGACCAATTTGAATCTCACCAGGCTAATCATAAATTTCTAATTTTAAGCTTGTTAATCTTATTGCTTATCAACAATTGGAGCATGATATTGGACACATGTTCTGATCATACGGAGTAAATAAAACATCAGCGGAAGTCTTAAATTAAATCTTTGGGTTCATAACACACAAGTCCCATAAGGATCCACATAACCACCAAGAAATTCTTCATCAAGGTTCGGAAATAGTGAGTAAAGAAGAGTGCTTAAAATAAACCAGAAAGTTTCCCAATCATTCATGTTATATGCGAAAGTAACAAGTATGCAAATGTGATGCGATATCGCCCCGCCGTGCAGCCTTGATCTCACACCCTAGTACCACGAACAGTGAATGTACCTAAGCCTGAAAAATGGTAAAAACAATGGTATGAGATTACAAGAATCTCAGTAGGGACACAGCATCATAAGATCTACAGAATCCCTAAACACAAATCTCCTATTTCACATAAGATCATTCCTAAACAGCTAAAGAGGATCACGCAATTCAAAAATCAATCAAAAGAGGTTAGGGCCGAATCTATGGCTGAAGGAGGACTGCAAACACTTTCGAAAGGTCAGAAGTACACAGACAGGTGAAACACATCAAATTGCTCTCGGCAATGAAGAAGAAAAGGCATCCCCTTCCACCTGTGTTGTCAAAGACTTACTGCACAAAGGGTAGATGGTTAACACACAACCTAATCAGTAAGCCTTTCATCTTGTACTCGCAAGGACAAGTCGACTAGTCCCACACGGACAAGTCTTCCCTAGTCACATAACTACTAGGGAATCCCAAACCTCGCAAGATAAGGGCTTTCTGCCTCGCAAAGGATCCGGCCTCGCAAGGACAGATATCCAGCGCTAGCTTGCTGGTTTGCCTTCCACACAACTCATACCAGTAAGAACCTCTCCTCTCCCTAGGAGCAGTGCTTACCTCGAATGGCCACCAAAACAGGATCCTGACTCACAGACACGTACAAGCACAGACAGGCAAGTACAAAGCATAATAGCACAACAGGGTATCCTCAATCATGTCAGAACACAATTCACATAACAATTGCATCCCAGGCACTCAATTCCTAACTCAGGGGTTCGATATAGCCTAGAAGATTCATATCTCATTCCACATTTCATATTCTCACCCTATAATCCAATCACAAACAATACAACAAGGGCAGGTAACAAAAATATCAAGAAAATAACAGGGGTCTCTGAAGAAACCGATGAGGCATAGATCCTACCTCTCTTGTCTCTGAACAAGAAGCTACTCCTTTGTCTTTATTAAGTAAATCCGAACCATCTAAATTATCACCAGGCAAAGACAAAAACAAACTAAGCATGCATATTCAATAGTCAATTGAATACCCTATTTCCTTACCAATACCACTCACCAAACCTATCAGAAAACCAGTGATCAGACGTTGCAGGTGCCTCCCCCTTGGATGTGTGATATGATAGCCAGAAACTTAACAAGATTCAACCTGAATTTACCATTCCAATTAACTATGCAAATCTTGTCGCTAAAAGTAGGGCATAGAACGATTTCGTCTTAACCTTAAACAAGGAAATATTTACATAAAAACTTCGATTTATATATTTTTGGAAAGGGGATGAAAAGATCTTTCCAACGAGCTATTATTTGTAAGGATCTAACAAACGATTAGAAAGTTATACTATTTTGAAGTTCAAGAAGATTTGGCGAAAACCTAATTCCGCCGCCGATTTTCAAATTAACCTTAGATAAATAAATACTAACCTCCTGAAGAAAAATCAACAATGGATGGAAAGAGGATGAAGAGAGCTTTACAACAAGCTATTATTCGCAGAGATCCGACGAACGATGAGTGAGTTATGCTGGTTTGAAGTTTCTGCGAATTATGACGACTATAGGGAGCTATAGGGTTTTAGGCTCATACGAATTTGTGAGTTTTCTATGAATGATTTTTTTGGGGTTGGTTTCCTATTTATAATGAATGGGTATAGAATTATGATTGCTACTTTTAATCACTTTATCATAATAAGATAATCTACCAGATAATTAAACTCTAAATTATCTTCCCTATTTTTAGGGTCTTTAATCTCTAAGGCAATTATCCATCTATAAAAACTTAGATCAAAGGGAATTTAAAACAAAGTTAACTACTAAACAATCTTACCAATTTCGGCCATCACACATCCTTTCCTTCAGGGTAAAAATCGTCTTTTCACCTGCACTGGCTTCTGTACTTCTAAGACTCAAAATTATGGGTCTTACAATAATAACCCATGAAAATGAGATTTTGGGATTTATATACTTATTGGGCATGGACCTGAGTTACAGGTTTACATTATCAAACTCATGTATGTGCATTTGTTCATATTTAAATGTTAGATTGTTTACAGAAATAACATCATGGACTTACTGTGGATTTTATTATAAAATGTTGATTTTGGTTTTTGTATATGACTCTATTCCACCAGAATTGTTTATGACACTGTGACTCTTACTGTGGTCCTTGAGATCTCACCCCCTCTTGTTGCTATTTTTCAAGACTAGGTCGAGAGCCAGTGTAGCCGACTTTATTTTGAGGTCGAGGTTTCTGGTTTGTCATAGGGTTGGACTACTGCATATGACATGTTTGAAAACTCGACATGCTCTTTTGTATTTTGGATTTGGTTATGCTTGCTTATCTTGTTTGCATGCTTGCTCATTGACATTGTGACCCCTTAGTGGGCTTGGGTTGATGCATGCTATTGGATATTGATGTATTCTTTTGAGTTTATGATATATGAGATTAGTATGATGCCTTGGGCATGTTTTGATATTCTCGGGCTTGAGTTGATTGAACTTATTTTGATGAAGCATGTTTGGGGCCGTGCGGCCTATTGTGTGTGAGATTAAGACTTTCGTTGTTTGTGATTGTACTCCGTGACATATTGTGTTGTGTCGAAGTTTTCGTTTAAATACATGCTCATTTTTAAAGAAAATGAAAAGTTTCAAATTATATGCAATTTTATACGTTTTGCGAATTAGATATGAGAGTAAGCATTGTGTGGTTTCAATTGGGTCACGAATTGGGCCGATTGGGACTGCACGGCGGTGAGGAACCCAATTACCGGTTTCGGGTCCTCACAGGATCGTCCTGGGATAGATTGATGAAGTCTAGGGTAAGATTTTTGTCCCATACTTTTTTTTAATCCAGACAAATGCATCCGTGACGGATGCGAATTTAAATTGCTATCTTGTGCTCTGAGAATACCCTAGATTTACCCCTTTCCGAGTTCATTTCATGCGAAGCAAACTAGTCCTAGTCCACGGTGATAGGGTTCCCTTCAGTAGGATGAATAATAATAGTAATATACATGTCCGTTATCTCAAGTTTAACCAAGACGGAAAGAGCGTATCTTTCACGCAAATTACAATATCTCGAGAGAGATATTAAATAAAAAATTGGCGTTTAAACTAATCCCACCTACAATGCGTGTTATTTGCTTTTGCCTCAAATGCCATAAGCACAAGGAAACTATATCTCATTGTTTAAATAATAAAATAAATTTATAAATTTCCCAGGGCTGTTTAGATGAGATGGTAAAAATTTTAAAAAAAAAAATTAAAAAAAATAATCCAAAAACATAGTTCAAACAGAAGTGAATTCCCTGAATAATGGAATTAAGTTCTTACCGCAGAAGTTGGCTGCTTCCTTTCTAAGGTTGCCCAAGGGGCCCCGTGGCCTTGCGACATACCTTCCAGAATAGAAAATCTTACTCCGAAGAGATACAACTCACGTGGCTATTACAATGATCAGATTGCCTATCTAGCTGCCACGAATAAGAGTTTCTTTTTAAAAATCTGTAACTGGATATAGATATATATTATCTGGACTTGTAAGGTAAGTCATACTTTGCAAAGTAGTCCGGGGATACCCTTACTAAAGAAGGGCTTCTTTTGTTACCCATGTGAGGACCGAATTCCACTAACTGATTAACAGATATGATACAGACATAATATTTTCCGGTATCGATATGATATCTTTATTTCTATCTTATTGCCTTGTATTTTTTGTCCGTCTATGAGGTAAATCTGTCTGTCTTAAAGTTGATTCCCACAGTTCGTTGTAAAATAATTCTCTCTAGCGTGCATTTCAGGAAAACGCGTATGTACCATATGGGTCTCTTAACATTGTGATGACTTGACAATGCGAAGTTTGTTTCCCTGCTTGAGCTCTTTCAGGAGAGGTGTGTTAGTTATGTGCCGGTGTTTTCTAGCAAAGGAACTGACAGGGTTCTGCCTCTTTAATTCTCAGTCTTTTCTGTTCACAGATGCTGGTAGTAATTGTAAGTGTAATTAAAGACTCTGGTCTTTTTCTTCTCTTTCTCTTCTAGATTCTTTTCACTTTGGTCCTAATAAAAGAGAATTTTGTACACAGCTGAGAGATAGTTTTAGCAGTTCCAACTCATCTGATATTAGTTGTACGTCCTTCCTAGAATTGAATTTGCAGTCCGCCATGGCATCTTTTAGAGGGTTAGTTATTGGCTTAACTCTAGTCTTTGGTTGCCTTCTTTTAGCCTTTGTTGCCAAGCTCTATTACTCGCTATGGCGGAGGAAGCGAAACGTCAACGGAGTAACTGGCGAAGAAGATGATGATTGCAAAACCAGCTATGCAAAGCAATTCCTTCGTCTCATTTGTCCGAAGAGACCATCGTGTTTGCAAAGCATTAACGGAACTCAAGTTCTTCTCAGAGGCCCAGAAGCCAATGGCCAAGAGCCTGACCTTGAATTAGGCACAACAACTCAGGGTTTGCTGATTAAAGCCTCTAGCGGTGAAGAAAGTGTGGAAGCAGAGCTCATGAGGCTTCACAATCTCGCTGGCTTGCCAAGATTCCTCTCCACGATCAAAGAAGAAACAAAGGAGGATTTGGAGTCTGAGGATGGGAAACCTTGGGGTGATTGGGGCAGAAAAGGGTCGAGGGCAAGCTTGAGAGATCTTATGCTGACAGTTGAGACTGCATCGCTTACTCCTCTGGCTTCTCCACGTTCTAACTATCATTCTCTCACTGTTTTGGACTCTTATAACCAATTTGGATTAAATCCTCTGTATGAAGCCTCCACCGAGACGGAGCTTAACAGCTTGAGATCTTCACCACCACCAAAATTCAAGTTTTTGAGGGATGCAGAGGAGAAATTGTTGAAAAGGTTAATGGAGGAAGCTGAGAGAAGGACAACAAAAAGTAAGATTCCTGTTCAAGACTCTGCTATTCCCTGATCCAGCAAAGGTTACAGAAGACAAAGAAAGTAAGCTTCTTCATCATCTACCGCAATATCCTCCTGTCTCGCCTCATGTTTCTTCCATTGGCTTCTTCACCTACAACATTCAGACCACTAGAGCAGAGGTCTATTGATCCACAGATTTTCTCTCTTCCAAGGAACATGACCGCCACTTAAATAGTTTTGAGTGTGGCTTTTGAGGAGGCTGACATAGATGTTTGCAATTATCATGGTTTTGTAGCATTACAAGTCCTAATTGTAACAAAATAATTGATATTTATATCTAAAGTAGAATGTTAATTTAAATATCAAACATTCAAGATGTATAAATTAAAACTATGATAACTAGATTAACCCTTCTTACCTGCCGTGTGATCCTAAATAGATCAAAAAAAACTTTGGAAAAATATCGATTTCATATCATGTCCAATGGAGAACTGTGAGATAAGTAAAACAAGTACAAACAACTTTCATAAAAATAAAAAAAAAAGGTACAAATCAACTAACGCCTCGCTCGAGCCTTTGGCTGGGTCCTAGTCTGCTAAGCACCCTATTGAATGACCAGTCACACGGGTAGACGAAAATGACACCTCGTTCGAGATGGTCATCTCCCCGCACCTGCACCAGAAAATTCCAGAAATCCAAAACATCTAATACTCAAACCACGGAAATTCACAGCACAATTCTTACACCGAATCGAAACTATAATTAAGGCGAGTATATTCATGCAAATCCTTACCGCCGACAACCGGCCAAAATCGAAGTAGAACTTTTATATTTTTGGGACATGAAACGCAACAACGATCACGCGACACACAACACTGAAACTCATGAAATAAACTAGAGAGGATGGATGAAAATTTATTCGGGTAGAGCCGGCAGAAGAAGAAGGGGAAGACAACTAAATCCCAAACGTCTTTTCGTAAACTATGAAAGACATCGTGTTTTCCAAAACGACACACCCTGTGCATTCACGCTTACGGCATTGTTTCGGGGTTACCCAAATGGCGTCGTTTGACTTAATTGATGGTCAAACCTTCATTTGACCCACATTAAAATGATAATGGTAAATAATAATTGATAAATTATAAAAAATATGATGAGTTTAAAAATTCATTATTACTATTTTACTAATCAGGAAAAACCCATAAGATAATATAGAATTTTTATTAACAGAAGAATCTACTCACATTAGAAAACAAAATTTTTCATAAATATTTAATTTATCAAAAATATAATATCTTATTAAAAATTATAAAAATTATAAAAAATTTATAATAATTCAAAATATCATTATGACAATTCTGAAAAATAACAGCTCTTCATTAAATACATTATGTCTAACTGAGGTCCTAAAAAATTAGGGACAATTCGTCTTGTAATCTTTTTATTAAAAATATAAATACAAATAATATCTTTTTAAATATACTAATTTTTAAAAAAAAAATTAATTCTTAAATATTTTATATAAAATATTTAAGATTTACATATATAAAAAATGTGACATTGAAAAACATGATAGATATCAGATATGAAAATACTAAATTGATTTTGGATTCTAATTTCAAAGCGAATGTATTAAAATACTCTATTTACAAAGAGATAATTGGTTTTTGGAGGTTTGGAGGTTTGGATTCAAACCCATTTGATATATGAGATGGATGATAAGTTAGTCTATGGTCCACACATCCAGCATTTAGAATAACCTGTATGTTTTCCAGTCCAGTGAATATTATACTTAAATATTTAAATATCATATTTCTTTGTGTGTTAATGGATGAAAATTTGGGATGATGTTTTAAAACCTTGGATAAGTCTATATTGGTTGATTAGAGTTATGATATTTATTGAGATTTTAATTTTCTCTAATTATTCAAAAATTAAATTTTATTTATTTATTAAAAAAAAATGATATCCAGCTTTAAGAGTACTCTAGTGTTCATGAAAACATACATTATTTTTTTTAGAACTGTTTTGATTTTCTTATTATTTTTTATAATTTTTTTAGAATTTTTAAATTAATTTTGGATTAGTAAATTTATATTATATCTATTATATTATATTATTTTATTTTTCATTTAGTTTAAGTAGGTTTTTAATGGTTAACTTGAGATGGAGCTACTTTAGTCGTGCAAGGGCATCATGTCGATAGTCTTAAACAACATCGTTTCACGTGGAAATGGACACCTCTTTGTCTACTTCCTCACCGCCTGTGAACTCTGAAACACGAGATAAGTTCGGCCTTTGGGTATGATGAATTTCATTTCAAAACTTTTGTAAAAACACCACATGATGGCAAGTTTTCCCTCGTGTGCACAAATATGTATTTTCTGCACGATTTCCGTTTGTTTTGGTGCGTTTCACCATTCGAAAAGCTTGAAATTTTGATTCATGGTAACTTGTGATTTTGTGTTTTACTTTCTTTCTTTGATTTTTAGTTTGTTATGTTTGTTGTGTTGCGAGGAGTGATGTAGTATAGGTCTGGGGTCGATTCGGGGCAAGAAATGCTGAATTGTCATTTATGGGAGAACTTCTGGCTTGCAAGCCATAAATTGAAGATGGCCCCAGTGGACGAGCAGTCGTCTGCAGGTCCTCCGTGCTGCAAACATACGATAGATAGTCTATGTTAGATATTACCGACATGTAACCAGGTCGTGTCCGAGTCAGGCTAGTGCCGTGGACAAAGAGCGGGTAACACGTGGCCTGTTTGATGATGACATATATTGGGTTGACCTTTTAATTTTGACCAGATTATAGATAATACAAAAATGGTTATAAATTCTTAAAAATCTAGAAAATAAGAAAAATTACGAACAAATATTAAAAATAAAAAAAAATATGAAAAATCAAAATGTATAAAATTTAGGTGATTTAATCTTTTTTGACAGGTGTAAAAATTAGAATAAATTAATAGAAATTTAGAAATATTGAAAAAATCCAAGAAAATTCTTATTTGTTTTTCTAGAATTGTAGGTGTTGGTTTATCATTTGTGCAAGTAACACCAATTCTGTATTTGATTCATCGTTCTACTTGTCCTTAGTTTATTGCCTACTGCCCACTCACAATTATTATTTTTTAAAAAAAAGATTTTGTTAAATTATATTTATATCCTTAGGTTAAAAATTTTGTAAATCTGTTATTAGACAAAAATATATACAATGTATTTGCAATCAGTCTATCAAGATTCGGAATCCAAAAATTTCATGCAACAATCGTCGTATACTCACTATATATACTGTCACATTATACAACAATGTATTTAAGCAAACTTATAAAGCTTGTGGTATAATAATAAATAGCAGAGTCGATACTAGAATAAATGTATAAATTTAAGCACAGCAGTTATAAAAAGATACTAATGTCTCCGGTAACATCGAATAATCCTAAGAATGCACAATTCATGAATGAACATATCATAGGGTTTACATGCTCGATTTCATTATCAATGGCATATCAATAACTCAATACAATCAAACTGACAGAGGGGACACAACAATGAACATAAATTCTCATACAATACCTCAAACTCTCACAATCCACTTAAATTTTTGTGTTATGCCTGGGAGTGAAGTTCTATGTTATCATTCTTTAACCTTATAAATATGCCAAAAGCTTGGTAGAAACCTGCCAAGTAAGTGAACAAGAAAAATATATTCAAAGAACAAAGACAACCATGCACTTATTAAACACACATGCAAGCATGAAATTAAGGACCCGATGAGTCAAAGATATGCAGCATAGTCATAGTCAAAATATGACATATTCGTATAGCATACAAAGCAATCGAGACCATAACCGACCTGACAATGTCTCTCAGCCCGTTAAAGGCCTAAAATTGGGACTGAGATATATTACTTGTAGTTCTGACTTACTTTTCCTTAATTACCACTATGTTCATTCCATTGACGCTGCTGGGGCGTCAGGTGATAGCAACTCCACCTAAACAGATCCCACTCTACAGGTACTCGTCTTGTATTTATCGGATTACTTGTGTCATCCCTACCCACCTCACAGCCTCGGTTTTATTGGCATACGCACCATGCTACCATACTCAGAAATCTCTCAAGAGTCACATATGTTACCCTATTCTATGCCTATGCAATCACATCTCGTGTATTCGATGCACTCAATGCATTACATGCATAATATTTATCATGGCATATCAAGTGCATTATTCATATCATAGTATAGCATACCAAGTCAGGCATACCGCATAACCGACAATCACATCGCATGCATAGCATTTCGATTTACCTATCAATCAATTAATTCTTATGTTCATTACTAATTAATCATACCAGCAATAAAGCATTTAAATAAATCCGTCCACTCACAGTTTTTCAAAGTTTGAAGAGCCCACACTTATTTCCTCCATACATGCTAGACTGATTCCTCGAGGCCCATCACCTGTAGGTGTCCACAACATATGCATTCATAACCAATATTCAATATCGCATGCTAAATGACATAAGTTCATATGAATTCATGAATCTATAACCATAATCCGATGTGTTTCTACCCAAAAATCAATTCGAAACCGATTTGAATATTTTTCTTATTTTCTCTTATTTTTTCATATATTGTTCTAATTATTTGACTCATCAAACCAACTCAAAATTAATCATTCTTGATATCACTAGATGATTCTAGTGTTTTCTATAATTTTTCAGGATTTTTTTTATTTTTCTACTATTTTCCCTATTTTTCTTTTTTTATACTGATTTTCTTATTTTCTGAATTTTATTTATTTCCAACCAATCTCAGGCACTGCCAGGCCAACTCCTGGACCTGCTTGAGGGTGACATGTGACCGTTTTAGTGCAAGCCATGCCTCGTTCGAGCCTATAGCTCGTACCGAACCTGGTTTCCCCTTCCTATCAAACTACTTGTCGCTCAAACCTACAGTCGACAAGTCGTTTGTGACTTCTACCAAATGACACGTCAAACCTCGGCTGGAGCAGACGACCCGTCGTTCAATTGGGTCGTCTTCAACCTCCAGCTGAAACCCTAAAACCTACAACTCCCAATTTTCAAATTCCACCCAACACAATCATACATCCTCTTGCATTCATACCTCAACAAAACCAAAAATCACTCGATTGCGACTCTAACCCAACAAATATCAACCAATTCTACAAACCAAAACAAGTGAATCGAAGAAGGAAAGACAACTAGATTCCAGGTGAAAATTCCAATCGTTTAAACGACGCTTCCGGCATGAAAAGTGTATGAGTGAGTTTGCAAGGGTGAGGGGAAGGCTTCGGGAGCAAAGTTTTAACTCATTACATTCTGGGATTAAAATCCCAGAAATTTCGATTTAACCCTGATAGTCTCCGCTCAAAGGCGGTGGGAAGATTCGAGAGAAAATTCAGGGTTTGAAAGCAAAACGACATCATGTTGCTAGTGTTCGATACGGAGTCGTTTCAAAAGAAATGACGCCCCCCTAAATGTCCTTCATCAAAACGGCATGACTTACTGCCTTATGATTTGTTATATAATAAATATAACATATACAATATATATTATATAATTAATATTTATATTATTTTATAAATTAAAAAATTATTCAAAAATCCATAAAAATTACTATATATCTTTGAAAAATATACGGAAAAATTCTACGGACTCCTTATGATTAGCACTATCTATCAGTATCATAAAATTATTTTTCTCATAATCAATTAATTTATTAAAAATTAAATACCTTTATATTTTCTTTAGAAAAATCACAAAAATATCAAATTTATTTCTGAAAAATCTTCAAAAATTTGTACACTCTTAAATACCCTCAATAGACCAACCTATTATCTTAGAATTCCAAAACCACTAGTACTACTTCCTTAATAATTTTTTAATCATTAAATAAATTATTATAATAATTTTTAATAATGAATAATATCCTAAAAAGAGTACGAACAATACCGTAAGTCCGTAAACGTTTCTAAATTACGAGCCAGAGCCCGTTAACACCAATAATCCTCTCTTGGGTTTCTCAGCTCTAACAACTCAAAAATTTCGGATTCTTACACTGATATGTGTCTTCCAAGCCAATTGGAAATTATTCCTCAAATCTTTCTATTGAAGAATGAAATTATTTCTATATATTGTATTTATTAGTCTGTGATATCTTTATTATTATTCTTTATAACTTTTCTTTCATGTAATATATAAATAGAACATGCTTTAGTAACAATGACTTATGCCATTCATTTGATCCACTCGAGAATCTACTCTTACTTTTATTTGGTAGCTGAATGGCCATACATCATGAAAATACATCTCGTGTTGTGAAAACTGCAGAAGCAACGGTGAACATAAGTGATAAGCGTAATGTTACTAAGTGGATTATTGACAATGGATTCAACCACGATATGGCAGCCAACTTAAAGCAGTTGTCAAATGTACAATTGCTAGATCGTCCAGTGAGGATTGCTTTACCCGATGATAGATATTTTTTGGCAACACACATGGGAGAGTTGTATCAAGAGATTTTATCCTCAAAAACATTATTTATATTCTAGATTTTAAATGCAATGTTATCTCAATTCCACAGCTTAGTCAAACTCACAATCTCACAGTAAAATACGATTAAGTTTCTTGCAAAATGCAAGATTCAGTAATGAAAAAGATAAATTTGGCAAGCCGCCACATGAGGTTCTTTTTGGCAAGCCGCCAAATTTTTCCCATCTTGATGTATTTGGATGTCTGATGCTACGCTTCTAGACATGAAAAAATAAGCAATAAATTCGATACTTGATCTTCTTATATCTTTCTTGGATATCCTCAAGAAAAAAGAGATTCGAGAGTTTATGATATTGAAACATAAATTTTTTTTTCTCAAAATATAATATTTTATGAATTTTTGTTTCCTTCTAGGGATAAAATTATTGATGCGACACCTAACACCTAGCCTTTTTGGTCCTCAACCAGCTTTCGGTTCTATTCACTCACCAACTTCCTGTTGTGATGATATTCCATAGTTAATTCGAAGATGCCTTGTTGGATGGAGCTTCTAATGATCATAAGCTTCTATATAAAATGATTTTGTCATGACCTGACCCTTGGACTCTCGGCTCAATAGGTCCGGACTTATATGTACGTGCTATGGATCACAACTGTTGGGCTTCTAACCACATAGCTCAAAAGATGTATCTTGTTACAAATGATCTATTTACACAACTCATATAAGTCCAAGACCTCTCCTATTCCTTTCTGATGTGGGATTGGATAATATTTGACCCCCTTCACAGGGTGGGTCTCACAATCTCCTCTCTTTACATACCTTGTGTCCACAAGAGGGGAGCCTAAACTTAATTGACATAGGCCCAAATGTAAACTCAACACACGGCCCAAGCCTACATGGAAGAGAGAGCGAGATCGGCTCCGCTACCATTTGTCACGACCTGCCTCTCAGACCCGCATCCCAATAGGCTAGGATGTGTGTGCGTGTGATGGATCACAATTGCAACACTTGGTTAGGCTTCTAACCACATGGTCCAAAAGATGGATATTGTTACGAATGATCTACTCACACAACACATATAAGCCCAAGACCTCCCCCACTCTTTTTCAATGTGGGATTGGGTAACATTTGACCCCCTACGCAGGCTGGGTCTCATAAGTTTGACTTTCAATGTAAATATTAAAGGAGATGATGCTGATTTATTCAAGCCAATCAGATGGAATGGATAAATCTAATTTTTCTTTAATAGATAAATCTAATATGGATTTAATTGAAAAAATCCTAATCCAAATCAATATAGTTTTGATCTAGAAAATATCATGCCATTTAAGGAGCAATGTGAGACCCTGATATTTGAGTTGATGAATCGGGATGTTAGTATTGAGCTTGAGAAGTGTATATTGGCCTGTTCGATATTAAGAGAAGGATTTGATAGGTATAAAGCCCTCATGTTTGGTTGTTTGGACATAAAGGATGTAGCCATTATTTATTGACTCAGTTTTATAAAACCTGAATAGTGGGTGCTCTTGTAATTTTACCTTCGGTTACATTAAATCCTATTGAATTCTTCCTGATATTGATAACCTTGGAAAAGTCTTCTGAACCTTGGTTTTGAAGCCTATGGATCTAAACTGAAATCCGAACCATTTATTTTCGAAGATCTCTTATTAATGTTAAATTGTATACATGAATTTCAGGAATTATGAAAATAATTACTATACTGAGATCTTGAGAAGATTTTACCATTTTGAAGACTAGAATTAAGCTTAATGATGAGATGAGAAGGTGCGAAAATTTTCTCGACATTTTCGGAAGAATATTTCAATATTAAAGGTCATTTTGGGTTATTAAAATTATTATAAATATTATAATTATAAAAAATATAAATTTAATCTTTTAGAATGTTCTATTATTTTTTAGAATTTTATTAGATTTTTTTGGATATTTTTTGAGAGATTATACTAATTATTAAGAATTATATCAAATTTTTATAATTTTAAATATATATTAAATAAAAAATAAAAAGAAAAAGCTGGTTAAAACGATGGATGTCCCTGCCGTTTTGGTTGAGGTGTTTGAAGAACTGAAGCCCTAGGTCGTTTTGTTTCAAAACGATGTCGTTTCTTCCCCGAGTGAAGCAATGTCGTTTTGTCTTTAGGATGAGTCACCTGCTGAGAAGCCTTCTGCCCTACACATTCCGAAGCACCACACCCATCCTTCCAAGTTACCCAAATGTGGCCGGAACGAGTCTGGTGAGGAAGCCATGTGTGGGTATAGCTCCAATTCACCCCGAGACCTTCAGATTTGTGCGAGGAAAAGCCTAGAGAGAACATCCGAGTGTATAACGAGTGCTCATGAGTGAAACAACATAATTTCGAGTGAGATTCGAGTAAGATTCGAGTAAGTGTCCTGTCCAGAAACTCAGGCCTTTAGATCATCAATTTTACAGTTTTTAATCGGTTAAAACTTGTGTTGGATGGCTGCATTTTATTCGGATAGGCCAGGGCTATGTTGTGATGTGCTAAATAATATTGTTGAGAGCTTAATTGTGTAGATCTATGATGAGATAAAAGAATTTTCCGGTAGGGTTTTCATGGAGCTTCGTCAGGCTAAGGAAGAAGACGACCTCCGACGAAGGGTCGTTAGAGGGTGCCCTGACAAGGAGTCGACCGAAAGAGAGCATGGGCAATAGGTCGTTTAAAATGAAAATGAAAAACAAGCCATTCAAAGGTATATATTGCATGACATGTAGTCCAAGCACAACTAAACGACTGATCATTTATAAATAAAATAAATGACAAGTAGTTCAAAGGACAAACAAATGACAGGTCGTTTACTGTATAAGGAAAGACACTTGGACGAGCTCAGATCGAGTCACATCTGAGCATCCTAGAGGTTTGCTGCCATTTGTCAGACGATTAAAGGGTCAGATAAATAATTAAAAGATAGCAGAAAATTCTGAAATTAAGGAAAATTAAGGGAAAAATAAAAGAAAAAATTAAGAAAAATACTAGAAATTATAAGAAATTTGATGGTATAAGATTTTTTGAGATTAAATATCGTTTGATAGTCAAATAAATCATAGAAGTTGATAGAAAATATGAGAAAAATAAGAAGAAATCGAAAATTATTCCCAATCGATGTTTAGATGATGTCGAGATGAGTATGGGATCGAGAATGTATATTTATTGAATATGTCCTTTATTTGAGATTAATAAAAGATGGATTTTCTAAATGGAAGGTGCTGAACCAAGCCAAGAAAGGATATCTTCTCCTGAATCAGATCCCGAGGAGGAACCAAAACCGTAAACTGTGAGTGGTTGGATGTTTGTGCATGAAATTTCATATTATTATATTTGAAATTAAGCAAGATAATTGAATAATCGAATAAGCATGAACATACAAATTCAAGCATGCAGTATCACTAGTTTGGTTTACGGTTATTACCTGAATTGATTGAATTGAATGGTATAAGTATAATTGTGTATATGTATTGCCTTGTACAATAAATATTTCAACGAAGGATATGATAGTAACATGTATCTTCATGGGGTAATGTTTGCAATCCTTGAGAGCTTTCTAGGTCTGGTAGCGTGGTATAGAGACATTAGACCATGAGGAATAAAGTTGGACAAAGTTTATTATTTTATTGTGAACTTAATAACTACTTTTGTAGATTTTGGAAATTGTTTAGGTGGAGCTACCATCACCTAACATCCTAGCATTTTCAGTGGAATTTTGATGTAGAAGTGTGTTTAGAAAATTATCTAAGTATTTAAATATAAGGAGACATCAAAGGAATTCACTTAGGATACCATTGAAAAATCCTAGTCTTATCTAGGGTTTGGAAAGATTGCAAGTTTATGCCAGCCCAAACATGTTCTGTGTGCTCACTTAAGAAGGAATTTCATAATTGGATAATTACAATTGCGAGTGCTTGTTTTATTTATTAACTTGTATGTATTTTGATTTCCCTGGTTCTAGTATGACTATATGAATGGGTACAGGTTGTGCTTGTGCATGTTGAAAGTATTTGTATTTTCCGATTACTCACCTGGCAGGTTTCTACCAGATCACTAGATCTGGTTGTTGTAGGAGCTGTTTAATAAGGCTTGATCGTCAGTTTGTTCCTCAACTATTCACGGTCAGTTATATAAGATATTATATGTGAGGATCTGCTCCCGGTAAAATGGGACCCTCACTGCCGTGTAGTCCTGATTAACCTAATATGTGGACCAAAACCAAAACCAAAACCCCAAAAACGCATACAAATTTGAATTTATATTTTAAATGGAGCATGACACATCACATAATACACTTGTCATAAAACAACCAATGGAATAGGTAATACACATACAACAAATGTCTTAAATCACGAGTAATAGGCCACACGGTCCTAAACATGTAACGTACTGAGTCCATACACACAAGCCCATAAGGATCCACACAAAACTATCCGAGGCATGCATCTCATAACATAAACTGAAATCTGAGTCATATATATGTATAAATGTCAAATCCAGAAAACAAACCCGCAATGGGTCCATAACAAATAACATAGTTTAAAACAAGCATGTACATCTCTAGAGTATGAAAGTGATAAAACATAAAATATGTTAAGCTTTCAAGATGTCCAAGTGCAATAGTCCAGCCCTAAGACTAACACCGGGAAAACTTGACCTCAAAAATGAATGGCCATGGCTGACGAACTAGCTCTGAAAAGATTAACAAGAGGGGATGAGATCAAAAATCTCAGTGAAAGTTACAACGTCATAAGCATATCTAGTGGAATAGAGGCATACGTAAAATTAATTATAAAGCAGTCATTTTAAACACCATTATCATCCATGCATACTAAATGTGCACTCAATGCATCTCACAAGCAATAACGTAAAATGCATGAATTTTGAAACACAAGCAATAAAATTCATCCGAATAGGTTTTATACATCCACAACACACATCATCGTCACATGGGCTACTATTCTCCATAAACCTATCAGGGTGGATCACAAAACACTTTCTAGTAACCCCCACTAAAGGAAAACCGAAAGCCCATTGACAGTTAATTTTTTGTTTTAAAAATATGTATAAACCTCTACTACCAATGTTATCCAAAATCGAGTGGAGAAAATATACTATCACACTGAATCACCAATCCATATATATATAAACATATAGTTTGCTAAGTCATAGCAAATTCAGGCACACATATATAATCCATCCATACACAACCTTAGGTAAGCAATATTCCCCTCAGTTGGGATTCTATATTGTGAGGTTCTGTAATTTAGTAGATTAGGCCTTAAGCCCAATAACCCAATAGAATGTAGATTGGTAAGCCCATAATCCATGGACCAAGGTTATAAGAACCTAAGGATGCCATAGAATCGAATAAGTATGAATAATAGATCAGTGAATATCGAAATTGATAGTTGTCGAGCAATGTTATATGTGTACGGCTCGATAGAAGCCGACTTAGATATCTTGTCCATACTCTGATCTGTCGAGTCATTCAGACTCGCAGATGTATTTTTTGGCTTTTGGCAGATCCGAAAGAATCTCTGATAGTGTGTTTCTTGCAACTTGATATTTGGGGGTAATTTTGTCTTTTCACACCTTGATACATGTCAATCTTGAAATCCGAGTCATTTGATGACCAAAGTCGGGATATACCTCATTTTTACACTCAAGCCAGGAAAACTAGAGTTATTGTTAGGATCCTTCTCGCCTTGCTCCCTCAAGTGTGTTCGTGAGTTTTCTGAGTGATTTTCCACTCATTTCCGGTTAGTATCGCCAAAATTAAGTAAGAAATTTTGATTTCTTATAATACCTGAATTTGAGCATGATAGGACACGATTTAGACTAGGTTTGGTTTCAAATTTCAAAATGAAGCTTAGGTGTAGAGCTCGTGTAGTGTTGTGATGTATCTGTGTAATTGATAGAAATTAGGGTTTTGGGGAAAGAGAGAGTTGCAGGTGTGGCTAGAGGAAGAGGATGACTATAGACAACATGTCATCTGCAGGCATCCTGTGTGACATGTTGTCCGGAGAGGAGAACAAATGGCATGTCGTCTATGGGCGACATGAGCGACATGTAGTTCAATCTGATCTGGTATGGCTAGTTCTGATTCAAAGCTGGGTTGGTACCAGGCCAAAACTGGTATAAACGTGGCAACATGTCTGGGTGACACGTGTCATGTTGACTTTGACCAATTTTTAGAAAATTGGCAGAAATGATTAAAAGTTCAGAAAAATATAAATAAATCGGAAAAAATATAAATAGTTGAGAAAATTAAGAAAATTACGAGGAATCCAATGATATAAAGTTTTGATGGCTTTGATAAATTTTGATAGGTGTAAAAAAATTAGTAGAAGTATCTAGAAATTAAGGAAAAATATGTAAATTACCCGGACTGAATCCGAGGGCGATCAATGGGTTCCTAGGGTAAATCTGAGTGCCTATGATTTATTGTTTTGAGATTACTAGGAATTGTTTGATGATATTAAGGATCGGATTGCAATTTTTCTTGTAGGTTGCAGATAAAGAATCAGGATTCCGAATCATATCCAAGAAGGAAATCGGGATGACAAAACTGTGAGTGGACAGTTTAACCTAATTTCCATCGTTTTAAATGAATTTGGTTCATTTTTACATAGTGAGTGATATCCGTGAATTGTTTACATGTTTAAACGCATGATCGATGGGAAATTTCTTAAATCATGGCAGTTCTTGATTTCATGCATTTGATTTGAATTATAATGTGCTTCTTTGGTTAATTTCTGAAATTGTACTTGAGTATCTGAGATGTGACCAAAGCAACGATGATATGGGAAATGACAATATTAAACTATTGAATGGAAATTGTATAAAAATAGTTTAACAAATACCTTGTGAGGACCTCAAGGTCGTACGAGAAGAATGTGAACCTCATATTAGAAAGGTGTAATATGAGAGGTAATTAAGACAATATTCGTATAGTAACAAGATGGGAATATTAAGGAATTAAATTCCTATTGATGAAAACCCTAAGAGACGAATCGTAAAATATATCCTAATGATGTCTCGTATGATCAACTGATCATATTAAAGGATACAACTCATGCTGAGTTTATAGCATGGTTGTATAAGAAAAACAAAATTTAGAATAAGAGACAACACAAATTGTAGGGGATTGACCCGATTTAGAATAACAAATAACTCTTATTGAAAATCTATGTAAACCCTAGCGATGAATAAATCATAAATCTATTAAATAAATTTTTACAAGAAGAGCAAGTGGAGAAAGAAACGATAAAAGCTTATGTAAATAGGAATATACGAGTAAGGTAAAAGATAATTCGAAGTTAATAATTGAAATCATCTAAAAAAATGAGACAACGAATCAAGAAAGGCTTAAGCAGCAGAAAATTAATGTTAATAAAATAGAAGTCATAAGAAAATTAATTAAGAAGATGCTAACCCTAGTGGATAAAGGAAGTAATGACTATGGACTTAGTCGAATTACGATACCCTAATCTAAGGACAACATAGTCTAAGGATCTATACTAGAATTGATCACCCCAGTATATCAAATTACTGTGTGTTACTAGATTACTATATGTTTCCATATCATTGGGTGTTATCCTAATCCCAGGAACAGAGAGAGAGAGAGAGAGAGAGAGAGAGGGGTTATATTACCAACCCGTATTAAAGGTTGGTTATTTTAGTCATCTATAAGTATGGCTATCGAATGAATGTCGAGATCTATAAGATCTCTGAATGTTTAAATTGTGTCAGTTGTTAAGTGTTGGAATTGCTTAAGTGCTACCCTATTGATGGGGTTTCATGCTGCGTATTGTGATTTCGTGTGACATTGCCTTGCTTGATTTGTCATTGACGCATTGCTTGAATAGGTCCGAATGACCTTTAGTCATGATTTAAGCTTTGTGTCTGCTAAGTCGTCGATCGAATGAATACGTGATCTTGTTCGAATCTTAAAAAGGATTTATAAGATAAATGTCCATTCACCTGATTTCCATGCCAGTGCCTGATAGGTTTTTCTTGAGATAGAGCCAAAGGATTGGCTTCGCCCCAAATCGTTGACTCTCTGATCGTGTATGTGATACAAGGTATGGTCGAGGATTTGGATTGACACTTGTGGGCTAGATGTATATGACATTTCATTTATGTATGTATTGTAAATTGGGATCCCATACGATGTGATAGTTAAATCAAATTTTGATTCAAGTCTTGCATGATATAAATTTCGTATGTCCGCTTGTTTCAATATATTTTTTAGTTTATTGGGATTGTTTCTGAGGCAGATCATGCATCTAAAATACAAAAACAATATTTAAACTGGTTTCATTCTCGCCTTGTATGGTTATTGTATACTCTTAGGATGGTCATCTAAGTTTATACATTAGCTATATGGTGGTTGTTACGTCTTGGTGGATACGGGGCATGACATATATACTTACCTTGCTTTACCAAATATTAACCGTCAATTACAAGTTGTTCCTAAGAACACATATACATTGTCTTTACATAGTAAAACCATAATGCATACAATGCAAAGGATCACCTAAGGGAACTCATCAAAGGTTAATTAAGGTATGATTTGATGTTCATTTGGTGTTTGATATGTTTAGGATAGGTTTAGGGGTATCAAAATAGGGTATGCGGGCTGTGGGAAAGGTACAGGGGTTGCAAGTAATGACATATGGGAGTGTGGTTCTGGAAACAAAGGGTGTAAAAGTACATTCGATAAAGTATACGACTGTGTACTTTTTGGAACAAGCTGCATATAAGTACATGGCCTGAGTACACAGGCATGTACTTCCTTGTACAGGCCGTGTAACTGCACATGGCCTGAGTATACGACTGTGTACTATCCTGCACAGGCCGTGTATTGTTCTGTCCAGAACAGTACATGGGCTATTGGAAGAGTACACGGGTGTGTGCTCATCCTGGATGAGCTACACACCCAAAAATTCACTTGGAACAACCCCCAAACTCACTCAAACCCTCAGAAACCCTCTCCAAGGTTTCTTGGCAACGAAAAAAACCTCCCAAGTCACAAAACTTGCAAATCAAAGGGATCCAAGCTCAATCAATTACACGAGTACAATTATCACATCACATGCCCTTCAAACATGCCTAAACACACAATCAACATGGTTTGGAGTTCAAACATACGGTTAATGCACCCAAAACGTGGCAAGAAATTTCATGAAACTAGAATGACATCATTCACAATGCAAGTATGGCCTCCATTCAAAATCAAGCAAGTTTTCGTATTTTATTTCAACAAAACAAAACATTTTCGTATAAGAAAATGAAATATAAAACCCCCACCTCTTGTCATGTAGATGACTTGACGGCAATACGCTTGCCCTTATCGATTGCTCCAACACCGCCTAAGCACAAAACTGAACCGAAGCACACACAAACTCAAAATCGAAAAAATCGACAAATGAAAACTCACAGATCATGCCCTAATAGAACACTCTCAGCTCACAAATCCAGAAATCCAACCAAAACACCCACTCCTCATACAAGCCGCTCAAGGCTCAAAATCGACACCCAAGCTCAACTGATCACATGATTGGGTTATTTAGCTCACAAACACACTCCGTAACACATAAATTAACAAACCAAAGCAACGAAACCAACTAATTTCATCAATTCAGCCAAAATCATAAAACTCTCAAATTACCGAAATTGCCATCGGAACGGGAAACGCTCACTCACAAATCAGAGGGTGTATATGTGAAATCAAAACCACAAAACGAGCTTAGAAATATTGAAAGAAATCTAAAGAAACCAAAAATCGACAACGAAAATGAAGATTTAGGGCACTTACCATTAAATCCCCAAAAATGCCCTAAAACGAAGAACGATCAGATTCCATCCTTACAATCCAAAACTAATAGTGGAAATCTGTTACAGGAGTTTAGGAATATGTTTAGGTTCGATGCTCAATGGTTTTCTTTGAAAGAAAAATCAAAAGGAGATGATCAGGTTCTTTGGGGGTGAGTGCGTGAGAAAGAGAAAGAGGAGAAAGGGAGGGAGATGTTGCCGGTGGTTCCAACACTTAGAAAAATTTCTAAGTGGTGGGTGGCTGACTATTTATACTTTCGGCTCAAAATCTTAGAACAACCTGAACAAAAAATTTTAAAAGTCTGATATGTCTTGAGTGGGCCACTGAGAGGTTTAAAACCATAAAACATAAAAAATAGGCTTAATTAATTAACTGGGCTTAAAAAATGATAAATGGGCTCAGAAAATAACAAACATGCCTAAATTGGATTTTTGGGCCCAAAAGCCTGCAGTCGCTCAACACGGATCCGAAACCGACCCAAATCGATTTCCAGTGACTCAAACCTTGACACTCAACCTAGATCACTCGTTAAGACACCTAGAGGCGTACCAAGGATTCCTATGACCATGTCCACCTCACTAGTTAACTCTTGGGTCAAACGGTCAAACCGGTTAAGAACTAACAAAGGACCAAAAATCAGACACTCTCACTGTATGGTCATGCTGACTAGGCACCCATAGGGATGAGGTACCACATTGTATTTGTGGTTGTTGGTCTGTATTGCACATGTTTATTTGGTTTCTTGCATCTTCTGCCAATGTGTATATCTGGTGTTTGAGGTGTGGGTAAGGTTTGTAACAATAAAATGGTAATGTAAGATATCTATATGTGTAATCATAGGGTAAGTGCCACCCGAATGGCACAATTGTTTCTTAAACTTTCTGCTATCTTTTATTGAGTTATTTTCTTTTCGCCACTCAATATTGTATCTAACCTTATAGGCTTACTATATATCCTGCTAGATGTGAGCAAGATATATAGTGGGCCTACAGCGAATTGTCACGTAAAATGTTTTGGGTCGGGGCATGACAAGCAATCTCCTTTGAATACTGAAGATATTTGCTCCAAGGATTGTGCACGTTTAATAGATAATGCCAGTCCAACTTCTCATGGTAATATGTTCATCAATATTCCAAGATCTACTATCATTATTTCTTGGTTCCAAATGGTTAAAGTCATTTACACCAACTAATGGCACATCTTCATCACATTATTTGCATGATTCCATTATGTTTCTAGCTACTCAATCTCGTCCACAACATGATAGGAAACCTCATTCTGATCTCAATTATTTTGTATGGCAAGACTTGACATCTTCTCATTTTTGCATAATTTATAAACACTCGCAAGTATACAATTGTCAACAAACAATATAGGTACCAAGGTACCAGATATCCTTCCCACAAGGAAATGTTTAAACTCAAGTAATCGCTCTAATTCTAATTTCCTAGTTAAATTAGTCATTAAATTCATTTGATTTGAACTAAAAATAAACAAATGAGTAATTAATGAAAGTTAAATTCATAATTAAATAGATAAACACAATTCTCTTCTCACTCTTCCTAAATTAAAATTTTGTTCTTAATTTTTATGACTGATGATACTTTTTCAAGTTATCATCAGCTGATTTATATTCTTATTAACTATATTCCTATGTTAATCTTAACAATGAACCACTTAAATCAATCTAAACCTAGACTTGATAGATATATCCCTATTCTAACAATCTTTAATGTTCCTAGGATTCGTATCTTTTCATCAAAACATAGGACTGTCTCCCAACTAATCGTAGTTCATCTAGATACAGCTTAATCATATTGCTTAATAAGTATAAAATAGAAATATACTGAATCATAATATGTAAGGCAATGACAATAGGAAAACAAGACTATAAATAAAAGTTAGAAAATTAATATAATACAAACGACTGCATTAACTAAAATTCTAACAATAATACATACCTCATGCTTGATTCATATTGAGTAAAAAACTGAAACATAAAAGAAATTTATTACAAAAAATTAGACATTTATGAATGTTCAATTATGTTCTAGCTATGACCTGTTACAATTTATAGTAAATATCGTACGCTATGATAGCTACCATGATCACTTCATGATGGCTTGTTTGTCTACTTCACATGGTGCTCCTGGATGTCAACTAATTGATGCACGATGGTGGCATGGTGATGTAAATCTCGCATGACATGAATGGGAATCTGACTTCAGTAGATTTTCTTCTCACCACGTATCAAATAATAGCTACAATTTTGGTCCATGAATTCTGATTGGTGTAGTGTGTGGGATACTTGTCTGGTGCAAGCGAACAATGAGATCAATGGGTCGGTTTAGTCAGTCCTATTGATCAGACATTGTCGTCCTACTAGTTGGACTACTCAATTCGATAGGTCAAACTCCTCATTCCGAGGGGTCGGATTTTTCTATTCATCTAGTCAAACTAGTCAGTCTCATCAGGTCAGACTTTACTGTCTGACAGGTCGGATTAGTCAGTCCAATCAGTTCGGTCTTTACTATTTGACTGATCGGAAAAGCAAGTCTGAATGGTCGGACTAGCAAGTACAATTGGTCAGACATGATTAATCCAATTTGATTGTTCGATGGGTCTGATATGTCGGACATAACGACTTGATTGGTTAGATATAACCGTCTGATTATCCTGATCTTCAGTATATCTCCAATACTTGATTCAACGTGATGGTTGTACGTATTTCTAGAAAAATTCACTTTTCATACTTTACAACATAAACACATGTTGTTATTGAAAAATTTCTTGCTATTATTTTATAAAATATCAAGAAACAATGGTTTATGACACTGTAAATGACAAGGTCATTACTCATCCACATTTGTCTTTTAATATAGCTTTTACTTATGACATCTCATATACTGATTATTCTCCTTCACACAAAACCTTTTTGAGTGCTATTACTGATAGTCATGAGCCCTCCTCTTATGCACAGGCTGTATAACGTCCACATTAGCAAGAAAAAATGAATTCAGAAATTCGTACTTTGGAAGCCAATGGTACTTAGATATACTCTCCTTTACGGGAAAAAAGAAGGCTATTCAGTGTCGATGGGTATATAAAATCAAAAACAAGGCTAATAGTTCTATATTAGAGATACAAGGCTCAATTAGTGGCTAAAACTACTCACAGGTTCAGGGGGGAGGACTTTACCACTACACAATGAAAACGACCCTTTTTCACATTCTTCATGGTGATTTTGCTGAGGATATTTACATAGTACCTCCTCTAAGTATTCACACTTTGGAACCCAGAAAATTTTGCAAGCGCAAGAAATCATATATGGGCTTGTTAAGCGGGACAAAACTAGTTCACCAAGTTATCAAGCGCACTAAAAAAATTTGATTTTATTCATCACTTAGTTGAACAATCAACTTTTGTTTTATCAAGAGGAGACACTATCACAGTACTTTTGTGAAACCTCATCCCTTCAGGTGCCTAGTCAGCGAGATCGTTTAGCAAGAGTGTCTAATTTTGACCAGTTGACCAGTGAGTTAACTGTAGACCCGAAAATGACCCTTAGGATGGACATAGTCATAGAAAGCCTATGTGTACGTCTAGGTGTCTTAACAAGTGGTCTAGGTCGAGTGTCGAGGTTTGAGTTAGTGGAAATTAATATTGGCCGATTTCAAGTTCCTTTTGAGTGGCCGGGGACTTTGTGCTGAAAAACCTATTTTGGCCTCTTTAAATATTTTTGGGGCCCGATCATACCCCATTAAACCCATTTTTGATGTTTATTGGTTTTAAAACTTGTTTTGGCCTACTCGGGGTATATCGGGCTTTTAAAACGTTTATTCACATCTTTCTGAGGTTTTGGGCCCGGGGTATAAATATCCAACCTGATTCGACACTTAAACTTTCTAAGTGTCAGAATCAAGCAGTAGCCTGTTATCTCCCTCTTTTCTCTCTCCCACTTTCCCTCTCGATAACACCATTCAAAATTCATCGGTTTTCTTCCGACGAAAATCACCAGGCATCAACCCTAACTACTTTCCTAACATTCCCTCATTGATTTTTAGTGCTAGTTGTCATTCGAGGAGCTACACAATCTGTTTTTCTTTGCGTTTAGGGCACTTTCTGGGGATTTTGTGGTAAATGCTCTAAATCTTTGTTTCTTTTGTCGATTTTTGGTTCCGATAGTCCCTCGTCATTGTTGCTAAGTCAGTTTGGTGGTTTTGATCTGTCGAAAATATTCCTGGATCCGTGGGTCAGTGTTTCTCAGTTTAGTGGCATTTTCGATAATTTTGGGTGTTTTGAGATTTCGATTGAATTGACAATTCTGAGTGTTTCCGATTCTTAGATTAGTTGATTTCTGTGTTTTGGAGTGTGTTTGTGGATTGAGAAACCCATCGGGTGATCGAGTGAGCTTAGGTGTCAATTCGGAGCCGTGTGAGGCTTGTACGAGGTTTGGGCATTTCGCCCATTGATTGGTTTCCCGGAATCCTGAGTTGCGAACGTGTTGTTTGTGTGAGGTGTGTGCTAATGAGTGTGTCGTTGGGTCTCTAGGGTTTTGATTTCAATTTAGAGTCCTTTGTCGATTTTATCAGTTTTTTATGCTTATATGCTTATGGTTTGGTTTGTGTGTTTAGGTGATGCTGGTGCAGTTGATAAGGGAAAAAATATTTCCATTGAGTTTTCCATGCATCAAGAGCTGGGATTTTATGTTTCATTTGCATATGCATAATCGTTTTGTGTTTTCGATTTAAATATGGTAAGTGTATAGTTTTGAATGGAGGCTATATGTATGTTGTGTTTGACGAACATGTTAGCTACATGAAGTTTCTTGCCATGAATGGAGACTATATGCGGATTGTGATCGAGTGTGATAGTGTGATTTCTCTACTCGGTTTCGGATAACATTGGCAATAGGGGACTTATATGTATATTGTAACGAAAAATTAGCTGCGAGTGGGCTTTCGATTTCCCTTAGCATAAGGGATATCGAAAGTGCTTTGTAATCTACCCCGATAGATTTTAAGGCATAGTAGCCTCAGTGATGATGTGATATATTGTGAGTTTATAAAACCTATTGGTTGGTATATATTACATAGTGTTTTACAAAACATGTATTATGCATACTTGCATTGTGAAACACTTGAGTGCATGTTTTATACGTATGGATGAAATCAATGTTTAAATATAACTGGATGTGCTTATGACACTATAACTCCCACTGAGTTCTTTGATCTCACCCCCTCTTATTGATCTTTTCAGGGCTAGTCCATTCATTATAGCCGATCGTCCTTGAGGTTGAGTATTCCTGGTGTTGGTCTTAGAGCTGGACTATTGCACTTGCATGTTTTGAAAACTCGGCATGTTTATGTTTTGATAATTTCATACTTGATGATATACACACTTGTTTTGGATTGCGATGGTTGTTGTAGACCCATTGTGGGCTTGTCTTTCGATTTGACTTTTATTACACATGTATGACTTGTATTTCCATTATGATATGAGAAGTGTGTCTTGGGAATTTTTCATATGGATTCTTATGGGCTTGTGTGTTTGGATTCTTCTGTTACATGTTTGGGACTGTGTAGCCTGTTGTGTGCGATTTAAAGTCTTTCGCTGAATGTGTGTAGGTTGTTATTTATTTTATACTGGGTGTATCTTGTGACGTGTCATGCTCCTTTTTAAAGGAAAGATTCAAATTTATACTCATTTTTGGGATTTTGGATTTGTAAAGTTAACACGAGCCTTGTGTGGTTTCGATTGATCCACAGTTGGATCGATCGAGATTACACGATGGTGAGGGTCCCATTTACCGGGAGCGGGTTCTCACAACTTTTGATTTATGTCAATAATATCATGCTAACTAGAAATAACATGCATGGGTGTAACAAAGTGAATGAATATCTTCATCAATAATTTCACAATAAAGAACTCAACAATTTAAAGTACTTCTTTGGCGTCAAAGTCGCTAGGTCTAGGAAAGGCTTATTCATGTCACAAAGATACTGAGCTAGTTTATGCAAAAACCAAGAGACAAACATTGGGAAGCAATCATTTGTGTGAGATCTTGGAAATTTTGAACTGTTTGGGCCTGAAAGCCCATTTGAAGATTGTCATCATTAGTGGATCTCAACCCACAACTTCGGATTATTAACGAGATTATGATACGGTTTGGGTAATTTTAACGGTTATTATCTATTATTAGAATTTATTATAATTATTAATTTGACTAGTGAAGATTATAAAGAGAGTGTTATTGTTGATTTTAGAATTGTGAGATCATATTTTGGTTTATTGAGATATTATATGATTATATAAATTTTTTATGATCTTTCAGAGGTCTACTCTCGGATTTATTTTATTTTTCTAAGATATACATGGAGGCATTTGATTTTTAATAAATAAATTATTTATGAAAAAATTATTTTTAATATCTTGATGGAATATATTATTTATAAGGAATATATAGAAATTTTTTAATTTTTTGGAAGAATTTAATAATTTTTATAAATCTTTAATAATATTAGATAATTAATAAATAATATTTTATTTAATATTATTAAGATATAATAATATTTTATAAGAAATGATCAAAATGACATCAGTCAATGTAATTTTGACTGTTGGTGGTCAAATCGCACGTTTAACTGTCGTTTTGACCGTCAGTTTGATGTTGTTTTTGGAAAAATAACTTCAGTGTGTAACCCAACACGACGTTGTTTTGTTCTCGGGTTCTATGCTTTGTCAAATTCCTTCTCCCCCAACTTCCTTGACCCGTGTAAGTGTACACATGGGTCGAGGGATTGATTTATTTTAGTAAAGCTTAAATAGCTCTAAAACTTCTCCTAGTAAAGCTTATATAGCTCTAAAACTTCTCCTGTGAGCTTAGCTTCCATTCCCCAAATATTTTCACTATGAAATTGTGATGCTTCGCGTTAGGAGGGGTGAGTTTTAGTTCGATTTTCAAGGTTCGGAAACCAGTTTCTTACTCCGGTGAATTGGCCGGATTCCAGTGATAAAATCCTATCTCCTTTACATGGTTACACTCGTCTTGATTAGGGCTTCATTTCAGTACAGATTTTACACGGTTTGCTTGAGTATTTTAGGAGTTACAATTCTGGGTTTTTTTCTGCAACTCATCGTGTCTGGAGGTTGAAGATAACCCATCCAAATGATGAGTTGTCTTCTTCAGACGTGCAATAGGTAGTCTGTCACAGACTTATATGTTGTCTAGAGATGCCGGCGACATGTCGTTCACTTAGGGCGGACGTTAGGCAAGGGACTGAGCCTTAAGCTCGGGCGACGTGACACGCTCCGGGGAACTGCATGTCACGATCTAGTAGCTTTGTGTGGTGGAGTGGCAGCACCTGGTGTTTCCAAGTGTCATATTTTTGTTAGTCTGATTATTTAATTTAAAGTTGATTTGATTGGTGTAATAAATAGAAAAAATATTGGAAAAAAAGAAGGAGAAATATTCTGTTTGATCCTGGATGGGTTTGCGAGTTAGAAATATACCAGGTAAAGGGTATAAACACATGATTTTATGAATTATAATTAATTGAGTTTGGTTTATCAATAATTTGGATATGATTGTATGTAAGTGAATATTTATAGTAGCAGGACCTCAAAGAATTAGTCCAAAGTATTATTGACAGATATGTGGATTCCAAAACCCATGAGTGAATGGACTTTTCTTTGCATGCTTGATTTACTATTATGAATTCATTAATAATAAATAAGAAAGTAATAATAAAATGACTATATGAAATATTGTGTATGTGATGGAAATCGTATGAAATGTAATGACTATTCCAATATGCTATGCTTTGTTGGAATATGCTTTTTATGTCATGATTATGAAGATGCATGTGGTGCATCGAGTACATCTGAGACAAGTATTGTGTAAAACACTGAATTAGCACAGGACAACCTATATATTTCTTGAGAGCTCTCTAGGTCTAGTATCATGATGTGGAGACGCTAGAGAATGAGGTATCAAGGGAGGGGTATTATTTTATAATGTGAATTTAATGAGACTGAAACAGGATCTTGCAGAGTGGGTATTATGCCCCAGAATCCTCCAAGAAATGGCAACCGCTATATAGTTACTATAAAAGCTTAACAGGTCATCTTAAGAATATACAACCATACAAGACGATAACGAAACTTATCAAAAATTTATTTATCTTTAAATGCATGATATGTCTTGGCAACCAAGCCGGAAACCTAGAAAACATAAAAAAAATTTAACGCACAACCATTTTCTCATTTTATACTATGCAAAGTCTGAATCATAAATTTACTTTAATGCACAAATTTATAAGGGATCCTAGTTTTACAAGATACACGCAAGATGACATATGCAAATACTTTACAAGTATAACCTCAAATCCTTGATCATACCTCATAGCTCGCTTCCAGTCTGAGAGCTTGCAGTATGGGATGAAACCAATCTCATTCCTTCAATGGTGGCCTATCAAAAATTGGCATGACAACCAGGTGAGTTGACGTTTTTTCTTTAGAAAATCTTTCGAGTTTTAACAAAGATTATATATATTTCAATCATATAAGTATAACTAACATCTGAACCAAAATCAAGGTTACATGTCATTCTATTCACATTATAGTAATGCATCATGGTAGGTTTAGGATACAAACAATGTCGTACATAATTTCAAGTCATAACCCATCATCAGAATTATATTTTAACCTGACAATTCAACTACATAGAATAAACAACCCATTCTTACGCATCAAAGATAGTCAGAGATCATATTAAGTATGAGTACATATCTAATAGCCGTTATAATAAATGACTAGTGTTACCAAACTATTATCATAGGTTAGCCTTATATCACTCTTCCTACCATAAGGGAAAATATTGACATATAGTGATCTAGGAACATGTAATAATATCTACAAGTAGTAATTTGATAATATATATATATATATATATAAATTTAACACGTAGTAATCTGGCCTTCAGAGGTAACTAACCCTAGAACAGCTAGTATATTTTTAGCAAATTCATCGTATACCTTTTATTTATTTTTCAACTATTGTGCTTAACCCCACTTTGGATTATTCTTTGCTTTCCTTATATATTTCTTAATCTATCCCAAATCTTGTAATTTCCGTAATGTGTCATCTTGAATTTTACTTATTAATTTACATCATAAGATTTCTTTAGTCCTTTAATACTTGGTCCATTCTCTAATTGTTAATTTTTCTCTATTGTCTTAAAATTTGGTTTCTTATATAGTAGTGCATTCTTATTAGCACAATCAGTATCTTTTCATATGACTCGTTAGTCACTATATAGTGTTGTTAGTATTACTCTTTGTTGTCACCGGGGTCAACATATCTTTAACTCTCTTGGTTTTATTATTTCAAGTGTTGTGTTTTTCCAACACTACATTTGGTATCCTCTTCATATGACTTTGAAGCCATATGAACTATTCTTAGAATTGCTCTCATAACCCCGTATAGCGGTTACTACACCTCATATCATAGTCAAATCAGTTATAACTCACAACATTTGTAATTACGATACAGATACAATCGAAAAATCATAATTCGTCCCCAAAAAAACATATATGAGTTGAAAATTTCTGTCTTTAAAGGGTTCCCATCGATCATGCATTTATGTATGTGGGAAACACACTTATGTAAATTTAACTTTAATCCAATTAAAATGATGGAAATATTTTAAAATCATCCACTCATAATTTTTGTAGTCTTGATTCCCTTTCTTTGCTTGGTCCGTATCCGCTTTGGATTCCTGATTTATTTACTTTGCACCTACACACATAACCACAATCCAATACTTAATATCACTATACAAGCCTTAATAACATTATAATCCACATCTCAAGGCTCTCAAACTTGTCCTAGAAGCTTCTCGGATCCATTCCAGATATTTTCTATATTATTTCTTAATTATCTAAATATTCCAAAAACTTTTATACCCATCAAAATACATCAAAACCATCCAAACTTTGCATCATCAGACTTTTCATTTTTCTCTATGTTCTAGAATTTTATTATAATTTTTCTGATTTTTAAACTATTTTTATCATTTTTTGAATTATTGGTCAAAGTCAACATGTCATGTGTTGATCTATGACACTGCCACATATTATTCTGGTCTGACCCGGATCTAACCCGAATCAATCATCCGACCCAGACTGAACGACTCGTCGCTCATACCCTACCTAGATGGCATGTCATCTATTCTATCTTTGAACGACATATCACAGAGATAGTTTGTGGATGACGTGTCACATGTCGTCCACTAATATTCCATCACATAACCTACCCATGGTCCTAGATCACCCAAATCATTCTTTTATTTTTTATCTTATATATATATATTCATTTACGTTCCAGAATCTACCAAGACATAACACCCACCATATAGCTATTGTACAAGCTGAGATGGTCATCGTAAGAATATACAATAACTATACAAGGCAAGAATGAAACTTGTTTAAATTTTATTTCTTTTTTTAAATGCATAATATGCCTCAGGAAGCAATCCTAAGACTAAGAAAACTTGTTGGTCGAGTAAACGCATAAAAATTTTGCGGAGTTTATATCATGCAAAGAAGTGAATAAAAAATCTTGATTTATTTATCAATTAATATGGGATCCCGATTTTCACTACATACACACAGGAAATGTTATATGCAACTAGTCCACAAGTGCGAACCCGAATCCTTGATCATATCTTATAAATCGTACCCATTCAGAGAGTCTATGATCTGGGGCAAAGTCGATCTTTCTTCTCAAAGCTCAGGGGACCTATCAAACACTTGCATGACAACCAGGTGAGTGGATGCTTTACTTTACAAACTCTTTAAAATTTAAATAAGATTATATATTACTTTGATCATGCAATTTAGCAAGCACATAACCAAAATCATGACTATAGACATTTTAGATCTAATCACTATAATGCATCATGACAAATCAAGGCAAAACAATACCACACATAAACAGAACATATAACCCCCATCATCAGGGTTTCACACAAATAATATCAATATCAACCCATTCAATACACATCTCAGATAATCAAAGATCTTATAGATCTCGTCATACATTTAGTAGCCATTCTAATATATGGCTAGTATTATCAAACAACTGCCCATGTTAGTATTATAATCACTCACTTTTTATTAGGGTTTATACTCACACACAGTGATCTAAGAACACGTAGTAATATCTACACATAGTAATATAGAAACATATAGCAATTTGATCTAACACACAATAATCTGATTTGTTGGGGTAACTAACCATAAAATAGACTAATTATGAAATTTTTTACCTTAAAGGGTTGGGCCTTAAGCCCAATAACTCGATAAACTATAAATTGGTGGGCCTATAACCCATGAGCTAAGGATATGAGAAGCTATAGATGCTATTGAAACAGATAAGTATGAATAATGAATCAGCAAAGACCGAAACTAGTAATTGTCAAGTGTTGACATAAGTGTACGGCTTGAAAGAAGATGACTTAGATATCGTATTCATACCTCTTCCTATTGAGTCATTTGGAGTCGCATGTGTATTTCTTGGCTCTTGACACCTCCAAAAGAGCCTTAGACAGTCTATTTCTTGAAACTTGATATCTGGGAGTAATATCGTCTTTTTATACCCCAATACCTGTCAGTCATGTAATCCAAGTCATTTGATGACTAAGACCCTTGAGTCTATCCTTTGAGACTCATAAGAAATGATATACATAATAAGAAATGAAATTGAAATGTTAAATTATTTGGTAAGAATTATTATATGATAATTTGGAAATCATATACATAGGATTATGTATATATAAGATATAAAAATGAAAAGAATAAAATACAAAAATAAATTTGATGGTTTAGGACCCTGGATAGGTTCATATATGGAATATTAGTGTTTAGAAAATTTTGGGGAATTTTCGGGAAGGTATTTCTAATTATTAGAATTTTTTTAAAAAATACTTAATGGTATTATAATTTTTTGTAAATTATATGTATAAGAAACATATAATTTTTAAATTTAATTAGACTCTAATGTTCATAAGGAATCTAGGATAATTTTTGGATTATTTTTCTTAATTATATGCTACTTATTATAAATTTCTAAAGATTTAGCAAATTAAAAAAGAAATAATATTTATATTATTATTATTAAAAATAAAGTAAAGAAAAAATGAAAAGGGGTAAAAAAGCAGCAAGTCTTGCCATTTTGACAAAGGTTGGTCAAAATAGTGGCAAGACTTGCCATTTTAATAGGCTCAGCCTTAAGCCGTGCCTATGTTGTTTGAGTCGGGGATGATGTGGTTTCACCAGAAGGGCTTGGCCTTACTCACGGGAATCTATTGGCCTTATTTTTGATTGATTTTTTTTCTCCTTCCAGTGAGCATCACTGTTCGCACCTTTAAGATTGTGAGTGATATAGATTTCTTAGTGTTTTGCTTGATCTTGAATAAAATCGTAAATTTTTGGTTGGTTTGGTTTATATCTAGTTCTGGAGTCATTTTATGGAGTTTTTGGTTGTTATCGAGGTTTAGAATGGCAGATTGCCGTTAGGGTTTACTCTGGCTCACATGAATAAAAGGTTGAAGATGATTGCGGACGACACACCGTCCATAGGCTTTCCGAGAGACAGGTCATTCATAAGGCACAATGAATGACATGTCATTTGTTTTCAATGTGAAATACATGTCGTCTGATTCAGTTTGGTAAGGATGGTTCCGGTTCAGTGCTGGGTTGAGATCGGGTCAAATTTAGTAAGCATATGGTTGTGTCTCTGAATGACACCTGTCACGTTGACTGGATTGACTTTGATAGGATTTTTAGAAAAATATATAAATTATTTAAAAATCAAGAAAAATAGAAATAAATTGAGAAAAATTATGAAAAAAATTATAAAAAAAGGGAAAATTGTGGGGAATCAGATGATATGAAGTTTTCATGATTTTGATGAGTTTGATATGTATAAAAATTAGTTGAAATTTATGGTAATTAATGAAAAATATGAAAATTATCTGAATTGAATTCAAGGGCGATTGTCGAGTTCCTATATCAGGTTTGAGGGCCTAGAACTGTGTATTATGAGATTATTAAGATTCGTACGATGATATTAAGTATCAGATTGCGGTTCTATGTGTAGGTTACAGTAAGAGAATCAGGAATTTGGATTGGATACGTATCGAATTCGGATTGGATACGGATCGAATTTGGATTGGATACGGATCGAATTCGGAGAGGAAGTCGAGACGACAAAACTATGAGTGGATAAATTTAATTTAATTCACATCATTTTAAATGAATCTAGGTTGATTCCATGTGATGTGTGATATCCATGAATTGCTTGCATGCATAAATGCATGATCGATGGAAAATTTCTTAAATCATGTCAAATTTTCATCACATGCATTTCTTCAGAATGAAATCCGATTCTCTGGTTACTTTCTAAGTCATGTTTGAATATTGTGACTATGTTTGAGATAAATATGATATGAGGAATGATAGTATTGCACTACAAAGTGGGAATTTTGAGAATAACTCAAAAATACCTCATATGGCTTCAAGGTCATACGGAAAGATTATTGAATCTCATGTTGGAAAAGCACAACAATTGAGTAACTAAAATAATAATTGAAAGTCATGTTTGAATATTGTGACTATGTTTGAGATAACCGTGATATGAGGAATGATAGTATTGCACTGCCAAGTGGGAATTGTGAGAATAACTAAAAAATACCTCGTATGGCTATAAGGTTATATGAGAAGATTATTGAATCTCTTGTTGGAAAAGCACAACACTTGAGTAACTAAAACAATAATTGAAATAAGAAGAAATCCGATAAAATTAGAAATTTAAGTCCTATTAATAAGAAGACCTAATGATACTGATTTCAAAGAGATATTCTAACAATATTATATATGACTGACTAGTTATATGAAATGTTACTGACCGTGCTGAAATTACAGCACTACTGCATAAGACAACCAAAATCTAAGGTAATAAGAGTAAGAAACGATTAGGGATCAACCCATTATAGGAAAACCAAAGAATTAATAATGTTTACTCAGGAAATTATCAAATGAGATTTGCAAAGTTAAATTGAAAGAATTATAAGAGTAGAGACAAATTAAGAGCATATGAACAAAGTAATAATGACTCAAGGCTAGTTAAGCAGAATTATCTCAGAAAGAAGCAAAAGATTAATGGAGAGTTAGTCAACGATATGCTAACCTTAATAGAATGAAAGCTATGAGAAGGGTTAGTTAATGTGATACTAACCTTAGTAGAATGAAGGGAACAACAGCTATAGGATTAGTTGACTATCGACACACTAACCTTTGAGGAATATAACGATATGAACCTATCCTGGGATTGATCACCTTAATATATCAGATTACTGGGTGTTACATCAAATTTCTATGTGTTTCTAGATTACTATGTGTAGATATTACTATGTGTTCCTAGACCACTGTGTGTGAGTATAAATCCGAATATAGGGGAAATGATTATAACACCACTTGTGATAATGGTTGGCTATACTAGCCATCTATTAGAATGGCTATCGACTGTATGCCGAGATCTATAAGGTTTTTCTCTATTTGAGATGTGTGTGGTATGTGAAGACATTTCTATGCTGTATGATGACATTGCTTGAGTGTAACCTTGATAATGGGTCCAAACATTATGTGCTATGATATCTTGTGGCATTGTTTTGCCTTGTTTTCCATGATGCTTTGCTATGATTGGATCTAAATGGTCCATGGCCATAATTTTGGCTATGCGCTTGTGAAAACATATGATCTAAGTAACGTATAGCTTGTATAAATTTAAAAGAATTTACAAAGGAAAAAATCCACTCACCTAGTTGTAATGCCAGTGTTTGTTAGGTTCCATGAGTTGAGCAAAAGGATTAGCTTCGTCCCAGATTACACACTCTCTAAACAAGTATTAATTACAAGTTATGATCAGGAATTCGGGTTTGCACTTGTGGAATAGTTACATATGATATTTTGTGTGTGTATGCATTGTAAATTGGGATCCCATACAATGTTGATAAATAAATCGAGATTTTGGTTCATATCTCGCTTGTTGTAAATTTCGCAAAAAAGTTTCCGCACGTCTGTTTATTTCTGCAAGGACCCAAACCCAACCTATTAGGATCCTTACCGCCGTGAAACTCAAACAAGCCCTTGCAAGGAATTATCTGAATTCCAAAAGGCTCAAGTGACACTAATTACGAATTTTAAAGTTCATTCTTATGTTTTTAAAGGTTGGAGCATGTTTAACATTAGACATACAATTTGGTATCATACAAAGTGAATAAAAACATCAACGGAAGTCTTTATAAATAATCAATGGAACCATAACACACAAGTCTCAAAGGAGTCTCAAAATCCCACAAACAATCCCAAATATGTTTCAGAAATGGGGAGGAAAATTAGAGAATTATAAAACCAGAAACTAGTCCAATCAAGCAAAAAAAAAAAAGAGGCATGTGAATGTGATACAATATCGTCCTGCAATGCAACCTTGTCTTGCCTACAATGATAAGGCATCTTGCCCACAAGAACAAGGCATCCAAACCACACAAGGATAAGGGCATCTTGCCATCACAAAGGACAAGGCATCTAGCTACACAAGGACTAGGCATCCACCATGCACATGCTGGGGAATGCTAGCCATACCAGTAAGTATCTGTCCTCTCACTAGAAGCATTAGCCACTTACCCCAAATGGTCACCAAAAAAAAAGATCCTGACACAGCATACAAGTACAGGCATAGACAAGCAAGTACAAGACATAACAACATAGCAGGGTATTTTCAATCATATCACAATACAATCAGCAACTCCAATGCATAAGATATAACTGAAGTAGGCACTCAATCCTAGTATAGGGATCCACAATTTTCCTAGGGTATCACAAACCAAACCGCAAGCATGCATAGCAAACCACAAGTATGCGCATATCAAGGAAAACAAACCGAATCATTAAAAAAGCAAAAGGATCTTTGGAGAAACCGATGAGGTATAGATCCTATCTCTCTTGTGTTTGAACAAGTAGCTAGTCCTTTGTCTTTATTAAGAGGATCTGAACCACTTAAGCACACATAAGGCAAAAACAATACCACACTAAGCATGCAAATTTAGAAACCAAATAAACATCCTAGTTCCTTACCAATTCCACTCACCAATCTTACCAAAAACCAAAGATTAGATGCAGCTGGTACCTCCCCCTTGGATATGTAATGTGATAGCTAAGAACACAAAAAAAATCAACCTGATTATTCAATTTAATTCATAGTATAATTTTGGCATACTTAGGGCATAATATAAGGTATATGCGATTTCAACATTAGAGAGGTTAGGGATTGCAATTTCATGAATGTAAGAAAGGAATAGGTGTCAATTACTCAAATGATTAAAAGGAACAAGATCTGAAACCAATAGACAAGTCAATTGATCAAATTTTGGCAAATATAGGGTTAGGAATAGGGAGTGCCGATTTCTATATATGAAAAGATACAAGGACTGATTTCATAATATTATAACAAGAATAGGTACTTAACATTCAAATGATAAAGATGAATAGAAACAGAAACCAACAAGAAGAAGAAAAGTAGATTTTAACACACATCCCTAGGAATTTCAGGAATAAAAATTAAAATAGAAATTCTAACCTTCTAATGATGAATTCTAGATAATAAGATACAACACGGAAAGAGGATTCCAATGAGCTATTAAACGCAAAAATCTGATGACAGATGATCAATTTCGGCTATGGTTTGTGTAGGGAGAATTTCGGCAGCAATGGGAAAGAAATAGAGGGTTTAATTTCAGAAAAATAAAAGAGGTTTATGTGTATGGAATAGGCTAGGCCAGAATCTGTATTTATAGCTTTTTTTAGGATTAATTTTTCCTATTTTTAAGACTAGATATAAAGAGATAATGCTTAGGAACTAAACCAGCTGAGATCTCGGCAAACCAGTCACAAAGTCCATTGTGACATGCTCCCACTTCCATTATGGAATCGAAAGTGACTGAAGTAAACTAGCTAGTCTCTGATGCTCCATCTTCACATGTTGACATACAAGGTATCGGGAAACAAACTCAGCAATGTGGTGCTTCATATTCGGCCACCAGAATTGCTCTTTCAAATCTCGGTACTACCAGGATGAATAATGAACTTCAAACTGTGCACTTTGGAAAAAATCAGATTGCAAACATCAGCATCTTGTGGCACACATAACCGATTTCTGAAAACAAGAACTCCATCATCTCGGATTCTGAAATCACGAACTTCTGCATCAGCACTTTCAGCTAATTGCTGCCAAATTTCAGCCAATTTTGGGTCTTCAAATTGCTGATTTTGGATTTCTTCCAATAGAGTAGGATTAACTTCAATTTGGGCCAAAAATTAACCAGAAAAATCATTGTCAAGATGCACACGTGTAGCTCTCAAATCTAGCAACATAGGCATGTGGTGTGCATGCACATAGGCCAGAATAGAAGAAGAAGAAGAAGAAAGAGAATGGGTCTTCCGACTTAAGGCATCAACACCTACATTTGCTTTTCCTAGATGGTACTCAATGACCAAATCATAGATTTTAATCAATTTTTGTCTCATATTCAACTCCTTCTGCGTAAGGAGATATTTCAAACTTTTGTGGTCGGTGAAGATTTTGCACGTCTCACTATACAGTTAGTGGTGCCATATCTTCAATGCAAATGCTATGGCTGCTAGCTCCAAATCATGTGTAGGATAGTTGCTCACATGCGGATACAACTATTGGGAAGCATAGGCGACGACTTTTCCATCTTGCATCAGTATACATCCAAGACCAGATTTTGATGCATCGCTGTGAACCACATACTCTTTTCTGCTAACCGGCAATGAAAGGATAGGTGTGGTCACCAATCTGGTCTTCAATTCTTCAAATCTTTGCTAGCATTTCTTAGTCCACATGAATGGCTCTCCAATGCACGTTTGTTTCGTCAAAGTTCCAGCAAGTGATGAGAAATTCTCCACAAAGTGATGGTAGTATCCAGTTAGGCCAAGGAAATTGCGAACTTCAAATACAGCCCTCGGGGGTTCCCAAGTAACAACGGCTTCAATCTTCTTTTGATCAACAAGAATGCCACGGGCAAAAACAACGTGGCCAAGGAAACCAACCTCACATGACCAGAATTCACATTTGGAGTACTTTGCAAACAACTGTCCATCTCTCAAAATTTTCAGCATAATCCGTAGATGTTCAGCATGCTCCTCTTCTGATTTTGAATATATCAGAATGTCATCGATGAAGACTATCATGAATCTGTCCAGGAATTCTCAGAATACTTTATTCATCAAGTCCATGAATATCGCTGGAGTATTGGTCATACCGAATGGTATAACCAGAAATTCATAGTACCCATATCGCGATCTGAATGCAGTCTTTGGAATATCAGCTTCACGAACACACAACTAATGGTATCCCGATCTGAGATCAATTTTGGAAAATATGGCTACACCTTGGAGCTGGTCGAACAAGTCATCAATTCATGGCAGAGAATACTTGTTCTTCATGTTCACACAATTCAGCTACTGATAGTCGATGTACTATCACAGTGAACCATCTTTCTTCTTCATGAACAAGACAGAGGCTTCCCAAGGTGACACACTGGGTTGGATCAAACACGATCCAGCAAATCTTCCAATTGCATCTTCAATTCTTCACTTCCGCAGGAGCCATACGATAAAGAGGAATGAAAATCGGATTCGTAATTGACTCTAATTCAATGAAGAATTTCACTTCTCTTGATGGTGGAAAACCAGCTACGTCTTTCGGAAATATATCCGGGAACTCGCAAACCACGAGAAAAGAATTCAGATCTGAAGACTCTTTGGAAATGTCAAGCACATGTGCAATATATGTAGTACATCCTTTGATGATCAATCACTTCACATCGAGCCAGGAAATCATGCAAATTGGAACAACTTGCCTATCACCTTCAAAACATAATCCAGAACCATATGGAAGGCTGAACCACACACGCTTGGTGAAACATTCCATTCGGGCTTGATACTTGGCCAGACAATCCATTCCTAAGATCACATCCAGCTCTCGGATATATATACAAGTACATACAAGTCTCGGCATGCATACATACACATATAGGGGCATACTGGGCAACAGATTAAAACACATACATACACTCGACATTCACAAAACTTAAGACAAGGAAACATAACAAAACACTTATCAAAACACATCAGAGCACATGCAGGTATACAACAAATAATCACATGTAAGAACACACAGCAAACCACACAGTTAATCATAGCATTTAAACACAATAAACCAAGCATTTGACATCAGGAACACATTCGGCATTAGCATCTAGAAGTGTGTGTGCATGCATATATATTCCTACAGCAAAACAAGAACACACATTAGTAAGTATCAATCAAACTTATAGGTACATGTATATAATAATCAGAATCAAAGTTATGCAATTAAAGTCATGTTTTCTAAACCATGCTCCGTTATTAAACCTGGAAGGATCCAAACCCAACCTATTAGGGCATTACTTCCGTGAAACCCAAACAAGCCCTTCCAAGGACCTATCTGAATCTCACAAGGCTCAAGTCACACTAATTACGAATTTTAAAGTTCATTTTTATGCTTTTAAAGATTGGACATGTTTAACATTAGACATACAATCTGGTATCATACAGAGTGAATAAAAACATCAACGGAAGTCTTTATAAATAATAAATGGAACCATAACACACAAGTCCCATAGAAGTCTCAAAATCCAGCAAACAATCCCAAACATGTTTATGAAATAAGGAGGAAAATTAGAGAATTATAAAACCAAAAAGTAGTCCAATCAAGCAAGCATGAATCAAAGTATATGTGCAATCAATCCAGCAAAAAAAAAAAGGCATGTGAATGTGATGCAATATATTCCCACAGTGCAACCTTGATCTCACACCCTAGTACCATTGGCAGAATATGTACCTAAGCCTGAAAAATGGGAAAAACAATGGGATAAGATTACAAGAATCTTAGTAGGGTCACAATATTGTAAGATCTGTAGAAATCTAAACAATAATCTCCCAATCAACATCAGATTCACATATACTACTAACGGGGTACTAAATAACAATCAAATAATCACAATATGGGTAGGGCCGAAAACACTAAGTATTGGGAAAACAAAGAACACTTCTGAAACCAGAAGTACACAGTTAGGTAATTCATCATCTGATTTGTACAATTGAATGGCTATTCCCTTATACCTGTGTTGTCCAAAACTTAGTTGCACAAAGGGTAAATGGTTAGAAAACAATTTAATCAGCAAGCCTATCCATCATGCCACATAAGGACCAGGCATCCAAACCACACAAGGATAATGACATCCAAACCACACAAGGATAAGGGAATCTTTCCATTACAAAGCACAATGCATCTAGCCAGACAAGGACTAGGCATCCAACGTGCATATGATGGGGATTGCCACCCATGCGACTCCTATACTAGTAATTACCTCTCCTCTCACTAGGAGCATCAATCACTTAGAGCATCAGTCACTTACCCAGAATGGCCACAAAAACAATGATCCTAACACAACAAACAAGTGCAAGCACACAAAAGCAAGTCCAATAGAGAATCTTCAATCATTGTAGAGCATCCTCAATCATATCACAATACAATTAGCAAGTCCAATACACAAGATATAATTGAAGTAGGCACTCAATCCTAGCATAGGGATCCACAATTTTCCTAGGGTATCACAAACCAATCCGCAAGCATGAATAGCAAACCACAAGCATGCATAGCAAACCACAAGCATGCACATATGAAGGAAAACAAACCGAATCATCAAACAAGCAAAAGGATCTCTGGAGAAACTGATGAGCCATAGATCCTACCTCTTTTGTGTTTGAATAAGTAGCTAGTCCTTTGCTTTTATTAAGAGGATCTGAACCAACTAAGCACACATAAGGCAAAGGCAAAACCATACTAAGCATACAAATCCAAAAACTAAATAAACATCCCAGTTCCTTACCAATTCCACTCACCAATCCTACCAAAAACTAGAGATTAGATGCAGCTGGAACCTCCCTCTTGGATGTGTAATGTGATAGTTAAGAACCCAACGAGAATTAACTTGATTATTTAACCCAATTCATAGTATAAATTCCGGCACACTTAGGGCGTAATAGGGTATATTCGATTTCAACATTAGAGAGGTTAGGGGTTACAATTTCATGAATATAAGAAAGGAATCGGTGCCAATTACTCAAATGATTAAAAGGAACAAGATCTGAAACCAATAGACAAGTCAATTGATCAAATTTCGGCAAACATAAAGTTAGGAATAAGGTATGCAAATTTCTGTATATGGAAGGATACAAAGGCTGATTTCATGATATTATAACAAGAATAGGTACTAAACATTCAAACGATGAAGATGAATAGAAATATAAACTAACAAGAAGAAGAAAAGCAGATTTCGACACACATCCCTAGAAATTTGGGAATAAAATTTAATATAGAAAATCTAACTTTCTGATGATGTATTCTAGATAATAAGATGTAGCACGAAAACAGGATTCCAATGAGTATTAAATGCAGAAATCTAATGATCGATGATCAATTTCGACTATGGTTTATATAGGGAGAATTTCGGCAACAAGGGGAAAGAAAGAAAGGGTTTAATTTCGAAAAAATAAAAAAATAAAAGAGGTTTGTGTGTATGGAATAGGGTAGGTCAGCATCTATATTTATAGACTCTTTTGGGATTAATTTTCCCTACTTTTAAGGCTAAATATAAAGAGATAATGCTTAAGAATTAAATATGGAGTTATCTCTTAAGAATAAGAAAGAAACCATATAGGATAGAAATGACACAGAAAAGAAATGAAATAGAAAGGAAATGAAATGAATCAAAATAGGAAAGAACCATCAAAACTATTTCTGGCCACCACATATCCATTTCTTCAAGGGAAAATGGTCATTTCAGCTGCACCGGTACTTGGACTTCTAGGATATCTATCAAGGAAATGATCAAGGTCTCAAATCTTCTTCTCCTTATAAAAATTTCATCCTCGAAATTTCAGCACAAGTACCTAAGAAAACAACTTAAGCTAGGTACGTAATAGACCCTACTTGGACGGATTTCCTACATGAGTTTCATAAATAGTATTACTATAGCTTCCACTGAGAACAAAAAAGGAGAGAATTTTATATGATTAGACAAGGTACCAAAATGGTCATCGAGTATGAAGCTGAATTACAAGAATTATCTAGCTTTGTACCCAAAGTTATAACTCTGAAGGAGATTATGGACCAACAGTTTGAGGATGGATTGACATTGCCTATTAAAGACTGTATGGGTTAAACTTCAGAGTTTAGTTATCATGCCTTAGTGCAAGCGGTTTTACATTCCGAAATGATTGTTCAAGCTCAAGAAGCAACTAACAAGGGGAAGACACCCTTATATGCTTTACTTGTAGTTGAGGAAACCCTACCTAATAAATTTGTGTACTAACAAGGTATTTCTAGATCTAGTGGTAAGATTACAAACAGTAGGGTCACAACAATATAAGATTTGCAGAATCCCAATCAAACATCTCCCAATAATACATAGATCATATATACTTATGTAACAAGTCCAAACAATCATATACAATATAGGAAGGGCTAAAATTATCAAAATAACAGGGTAGGACTAAAAAAATTTCATAGGTAACTATCATAAGATAGAAACCAGAAGCACACATGTAGTTCAATTCACTATCTAATTTCCAAAACCATTTGATTATCCTCTTCTACCTATGTTTTCCAAGGCTATGTTGCAAAAATGGAAAATGGTTAGTAAACAAGCTCACAGAAAGCCTTCATTTCCTTGACAAACATAGGACAAGTTATCTTGCCACACACAGGACAAGGCATCTTGCCGCACACAGGACAATGCATCTTGCCGCACACAGGACAATGCATCTTGCCGCACATAGGACAAGGCATCTTGCTACACACAGAACAAGACATCTTGCTGCATACAGGAAAAGGCATCTCTCGTTCAGACTTGAACCGACATAGGGGCATCCAGCGAGCTCGTACTAGGAATATCCACCCATACAACTCCCATACCAGTAAGTACCTCTCCTCTCACTAGGAGCATCAACATTTACCCCGAATGGCCACTAAAAAGAGGATCATGACACACAAACAAGTACATGCAAAAAAAGGCAAGTATAAGCACACAAAAATCCAGCAAGGTATCCTCAATCAATACACAATACAAAACATAATCCAACTCACAATATCAACATCGAAATAAACATATAACAAGCCCTAATGCATCCGAAAATTCCTCACACTATAAGTAAACAAACTTCCAGCATATATAACACAATTAAAAAAACCAAAATCACAAAAAACAAGCAAAAAGATTTCTATTGAAACTGATGAGGTATAGATCCTATAACCAACTCTCAATTAGCAAGCATGCATAGGCTATTACCCAACCAAAATCAATAAACAAGCAAAAGGATTTCCGAAGAAATCGATGAGGCATAGATCCTACCTCTCTTGTGTCTGAATCAGATGCAATCCCTTTGCCTTTATCAATAGGATTAGAAACACCTAAACAACCATAAGGCAAAGATAATACAATACTAAGCAATAGGGTATGAAATCAGAAACCAAAGGCATCCTAAGATCCTTACCAAAAACCAGCAAATAGATGCAGCAATATCGAATCCCTGAATACGTGATGTGATAACCAAGAACTTAGTAAGAATCAACCTGATTATTCATCCCCATTTAATGCACAAATTTTGGCACACATAGGTATAGGGACTAGGGTTTGCGATTTCTTCATACACACAAAGAGAGGTTATGATTTCATGAAAATAAAAAAGGAATAGGTGCCAAACACTCATACAATTAAGAGGAACAAGATCTAGAACCAATAGAAAGAAGAATCAGAATTTTTAGAACACATCCCTAGGAATTTTGGAAATACAAATTAAAATAGAAAATCTAACTTTTTTATGATGAATTATAGATAATAAGATGCAGCACGGAAAGAGGATTCTAACGAGCTATCACACGTAGAAATCTGATGAAGGATTGAATAATTCGGATAGGGTTTGTGGAAGGTAAATTCCGGCAGCAAAAGAGAGAGAAAATGGTGTATTTCCATAAAAATAAAATAGATTTAGGTGTATGGAATAGGATAGGCCAGCCTCTGTATTTATAGAGTCTTATAGAATTAATTTTCCCTACTTTTAAGTATAGATAAGTGAGGATAATGCTTAGGAGATAATTCTGAAATAAATCTGGGATAAACTTTCTAGAAACACCTCAATTTAGGAAAGAAACCAAATAGGAAAGATTTGATTTAGTAATGAAATGAATAGGAATACCAGAACCAAAGTAGGAAAGATTCGACATAGCCATTTCAGGTCATCATGCATCTATGTCTTCAGGGAAAAAATAGTCATTTCAGTTACATCAGTACTTGAACTTCTAGAACATCTACTCTAAGGAGGATCAAGGTCTCACATTCTCCCCTTCTTATAAAAATTTCATCCTTAAAATTTCTGCACACACACTACTGAAACAAGAGAGCATCTAACAACTGGCTGCACAGGATAAGATAGGCCTTCAACAATCTTCAAGAATATGAGTAGGGTCTTGGACACACTTTCCACACTTCTACTACGTACTCAGCTTATCTAACATGAAATTTAAGATCTGGAGGAAAGACAAAGGTGGTACCTTGGGCTTCATCAGGATTAACTTCTATCAAGGTGAAAAGTCTTGCAGGACGGGGCTGGGATCCAGATGCGGCTCCACGAGATAGTGGTTTGGAGGGATTGGTATACCCACTATTTGAATTTGGGGCTCCAAAAGTCTTTACACCATTGCTCCTTGGCTTGGTGCATTCCCTTTGTATATGGTCAAGCTCTCCACAATTGTAGCACCTATGATTGTTCCAAAGTTGGTGCGGCTGGGGCTACAAATGCGGCTTGGTTCTCCGGCTGTTAGACTTGGACTTCAGGCTCAACTTGCTCACCCTGCTCATCTTGCACAACCTGTTCCACTTGTTCATTTTGATCCTCATTCCTATCCAGTTGCATCCTTGCAGTACTACGAGTCCTGTTTGACCTCGCTATACTAAGCAAAACACACATATAATATAATTGTCTAATACAAAATACAAACCAGAAAAGAGATGGTACCATGGTGGAGAGGCGTACACTGTACGATTGCATATGCTGGAAATAAAACACAATCATGCACACAAAATACAGCACACATCTCGGCATACATGCTAATACACAAAGAATATTCGGCAATTATACATCAATACACAGCTATACACAACTTGTCATACAATAATACTCACAATCACATATAAATTTTGCATACTCACAAAGTACACAACATAATCACATTAGTCATATATGGCATCATATAGAATAACCCATCAATCCACAAAAAACATCATCTGGTAATCATACCTAAAGACACACAAAAGTATTTGGCATACATGCAAAAGCACACACAATCCCTCGACATATCACATACGTAAGCATACCAAAACATTCAATCAAGAATACAGTAAAACATGGCATCAAAATCATGATATATGCGCCTATAACAGACAATAAACTTTTCAGCATGTCAAGCAAGCAACATAAACATATTCATAACCAAACTTGTAAGTTCTAAGCAATCAAAGAACATGCATATTCAAATCAAGGTAGGCATATGCACACATAATTTAGAAAATAAACATCAATCATGTAATTAATTATGTCAAAAACATGTGTATACATCAAGTAAATCATACAAATCACATCAACATATAACCATGCTTGTAAAGATCCAAACCCAACCTATAAGAACCCTTACTATCGTGAAACCCAAATAAGCCCTCGCAAGGTTCTATTAACATTCCACAAGGCTCAAGTCTTACTAGTTATCAATTATATTACTCACTTTGAGATGCTTTTAAAGGTTGGAGCATGTAATTTATTAAAAAATATTTTGGCTTATATGGAGTGAAAGAAAACATCAGCGGAAGACTTACATAAATTCTGAAAATTTGTGGAAACATAACATACAAGTCGTAAAGGAATCTCAAAACATCAACATCTATTCGTATTATAAATTCGGAATCAAAAGGGGAATAGATAGAAATCAAGCCAGAAAGATAATTTATACACATGGAAACATGTGCAATTTAAGAAACTAGCAAGGATGTTTAATTTAAATATGATGCAATCTTGATGCAAATCATCCTACTGTGCAGCCTTGATCTGCAGAAATCAAATCAAATATCTCTCAATAATATATAGATCATATATACTTATGTAACAAGCCCCAAAAAAAATCAACAAACAATCATATACAACATAAGAAGGGCCAAAATTATCAAAAGTAACAGGGTAGGAGTCAAAACACTTTGTTGGTAACTATCACAAGACAAAAACCAGAAGCACATAGGTAGCTCAATACACTATCTGATTTCCAAAACCATTTGATTATCCCCTTCTGCCTATGTTGTCCAAGGCTATGCTACAAAAAGGGAAAATGGTTAGCAAACAAACTCACAACAAGCCTTCATTTCATTGCCAAACATAGGATAAGGCATCTTGCCGCACATACGACAAGGCATCTTGTGCACACAAGAGAAGGCATCTTGCCACATATAGAACAAGACATCCCACATCCGGACTTGAACAGGGATACGGGCATCCAGCGAGGTCGTGTTAGGAATATCCACCCATATGACTCCTGTGAGGACCCGTCCCGGTACCAGGGCCCCTCACCGCCGTGCAGCTCCAAATGGCCCAACCTGTGAACCAATTGAAGCCACACAAGGCTTCACAACATAAAATCTCAAACATGCAAATAAAGTAGAATTTTACTAAAACAGGAGCATGATATTAATTTTGCATTCGGCTCGGCAACAAGAAATCACGGAGTACACAATATCAACAAGCGGAAGACTTTAAACAAGCACAGAAGGCCACACGGCCAACGTATGCCTCATATAAAAAAAAATCTCAAGTCACAACACACAAATGGACAAACCCATCAAGGGCCAACACGAGTCAATGAGAAACATGCAATACGATAATCCAAAATACAAAGATATGCTGAGTTTTCAAATGTGCCAACGCAGTAGTCCAGCCCTAAGAAAAACCGGGAAGCTCGACCTCAAAAGGAAAGACTCAACAAGCTCCTGAAACTAGTCCTGAAAAACAACAACAAAGGGGAAGTGAGATCACTGGGACCTCAGTGAGAGTTACCGCGTCATCAGCGTAAACGATGGAATAGAAGCAATCACTAAAACCAAGTATAAACAGTTGCTGAATAAACGCAAGTAAAGTCCATCCTTACTCAAAGTGCATCTCATCAACAAAGATGCCATCACATAGCATACACATATCAACACAAGCACATAACCTTGTCACAATCTCATTCGCATGGCTATTACACCAGAAATATAGTTGGGAAGAAGCTGTATTACTTCACGATGAATCCCGGCCAAAGGATCACCGGAAGACCGTTGGTGGTTTAATTTAAAACACATGCACTGATTCAAAATAGATATAGTCCCCACCACCAACGTAGTCTTCGGGACAAATGGAAAACAAAACCACAAGATCACACAAGTCCCTACAATTCAACTGAAATGCGTAGCCTGGCATTCCATTCATCAGTTCGGATCCGAGGCCTACACACGTCACCCTGTACATCTAGGTAAAGGATCGTCCCTCTAAACGAAGGGATACTCCCGTCCCTTACCTCCACATTGGCCAAGCGTTGTTTAACAATTCCAGGATAAGTCCCGGAAGAACTCCACATACAGTTTTATATTTATATATGTATGCCTGCACAATCATTAGACCACATGTCACAATCCCACTAAGGGACTTAATTACACACATACATGCAAAACACACATACATGCTCAACGTTTCAACCACACATTCTATGCATAAATCATGACTCATGCAAGCATGTTCTAGCATGCGTTTCAACACATTTTAAGTACTGCCTCTATTCAAATCAAAGCATGCATACCACATTGTAATTATGAAATCAAACATTGCGCGTACACTTATGAAACTTAAACTCCCACCTGTTGTTGTGCGGACGACTCACTAATCGCCACGCCCTTGCCTTTGTTACGTGCTACGGCACCACCTACACGCAAGGCAACACCAAAACCAACTCAAACACAACTTCAACAAACGAAAATACACAAAACGAAAACAACCCTACGACCCCTTCCGACACACTCAACAACACCCCTCTAAACCTCAAAACACAAGCTAACAACCGAACCGCACCTAGGCATCAATCATGCCACACACAACCATAGCCACAACCACAACAAACTTGATATCCATCAATCCTCACTCCATGATTGGATTTCCAGAAAACCCAATCCATCACCAACAGCACAAATTCCACACTCCTCAATCACATTCACCTCAAACCAGCACACACATTAGTCACAAGCCATCCATTATACCAACTCCATCAAAAACTATCAATTCCACACGCATATCTCATTACCCCCACTCATCAGATCATCACATACTCAACACACAAACAAAACCAATCAAACCAAGCATCAAAGCAACAAAACCAACAAGCCTTAAACACAAACCAACCAACACTCAAACCAAAAACACAAGCAAACAGAAATTACCTCAAACGCACTTGCTAATCCCGCTCAAAAGCCAAAACCACACCAAAAACACACCCAAAACACTCCTACAAGGTGGAAAACAAGAGGAAATGGTGGGGAAGTGTTAGGGTATCACTCACCAAGTGATTTTTGGTGAAAAACAAGCAAAATCAAGATTTTGTGAGGGTTTTCAGTGGAGAACCAAGGGAGAATCGGGAGAGAAAAAGAAAAGGGAGAGAGAAACTGATTTGGGAAGCACTTGGGCTTGTTGGCTTATAACCAAAGTGTTGGGCCTTAAGGCCCAAATGGTCCTCGGGCCCAAAACTAAAAAGAAAAGCCCGACAAACCAAAGTGAAGCCCGGGTATGTGTTATCAACACCAAGAAAACTCAACGGGCCCACCAAAACACAATTGGGCCCATAAAAACACAAACGGGCCCAAACAAACAAAGCATAGGGCTAAAATCCCACGGTAGCTCAAAACAGACCGGAAACTGAACCAATGCTTTCCACCGACCCTAGCCTAGACCACACAACCTAGACCACTCACCAAGACACCTAGACACGCTACGGGCTTAACACAACGGTGTCCACATCACCAAACAACTCCCGAGTCCAAAACAAAGTCAACCACACTCGCTGACTGGCACTAAAACGACGGGGTCTCACATCCTCCCCTCCTTATATGAATTTCGCCCCCGAAATTCACTTACCAAGTGCCTCATAAAAGAAACGGGTACTTTCTGCCTCATCAATTGTTCTGGCTCCCAAGTTCTTTCTTCAAAAAGGTCACTGCGCCACAACACACTGACCATCGGCACCTGACGACTCCGTAACTGTCTCACTGATCTGTCCACTATCGCCACTGGTCGTGTCGTGTAAGACAAGTCATTGGCAATCTCCAACGGCGGCGACTCCAAAATGTGAGACGGATCCGGAACGTACTTCCGTAACATAGACACATGGAAGACGTCGTGGATCTTCTCTAACTCCGGTGGCAACTCCAAACGGTATGCCACTGTCCCAACGCTGTCAAGAACACGGTAGGGACCAATATATCTCGGAGCTAGCTTGCCCCGCTGCTGGAACCTGATCACTCCCTTCCACGGCGCGACTTTCAAGAAGACCATATCTCCTACTTTGAACTCCAAGTTCCGTCTACGGTGATCTGCATAACTCTTCTGTCTACTCTGCGCTGCCTGCAATCGTTCTTTGATCAAAGCAACCTGCTGCGTAGCCTGCTCCACTAACTCAGGACTGTCAAGACGCCTCTCACCAACCTCATCCCAAAGCAAAGACGTACGACACTTGCGTCCATACAACGCCTCATATGGTGCCATACCAATACTCCTCTGAAAACTGTTGTTGTAGGCAAATTCCACCAAAGGTAAACTTCGATCCCATGTGGTCTGTCCGTCCAACACACAAGCTCTCAGCATATCCTCCAAAACCTGTATGGTCCGCTCTGACTGACCATCTGTCTGGGGATGAAAAGCTGTACTGAACCTCAACTCTGTACCCAAAGCTTTGTGGAACTTCTCCCAAAACCGTGACGTAAATCTCGGATCTCTATCCGACACTATGCTCACTGGCATGCCATGCAGTCTGACGATCTCATCCATGTATTTCGTCGCCAACCTCTCCGGCGTATCAGTCACCCGAATGGGGAGGAAGTGTGCAGACTTGGTGAGTCTGTCCACTATCACCCATATGGCATCAAATCCTCGCTGCACTCGTGGCAATCCAATAATAAAATCCATGGTAATGTGCTCCCACTTCCATTCCGGTATAGGAAGCGGCTGCAACATCCCTGCTGGTCTCTGATGCTCGGCCTTCACCTGCTGACATATCAAACATCGTGAAACAAATTCCGCTATATGCTTCTTCATGCCTGTCCACCAATAAAACTGCCTCAGATCTCTATACATCTTGGTGTTACCCGGATGTACAGAGAAAACTGAGCTGTGAGCCTCTGTCAAGATCCACTGTCTCAACTCCTCATCATGTGGTACACAAATACGGCCTCTGAAAGTCAGAACACCATCATCACGGACTCTGTACTCACTACCAGAACTCTCGGCACTTTCCAAACTCTGTCTCACCTTGACCAAAGCTGGATCTTGCATCTGTCCATCCCGAATCTTATCAAGCAACAATGGTCTCACCACCATCTGTGCAACCAAAGCTCCGGTCTCATCACTGTCTAGCTGAACTCGGGACTCCCTCAAACTCATCAACAAAGGCATGTATTCAGCTCTCACATATGCCAAGGAAGAAGCAGTCTTCCTACTCAATGCATCTGCAACCACATTGGCTTTACCAGGATGGTAATCGATGATCAAGTCATAGTCTTTGATCAGCTCCAGCCAACGTCTCTGCCGCAAATTCAAGTCCTTCTGAGTGAGAAGATACTTGAGACTTTTATGATCTGTATACACATGACAAGTCTCGCCATACAAGTAATGACGCCACAGCTTCAAAGCAAAAACCACTGCTGCGAGCTCAAGATCATGGGTCGGATAGTTGCCCTCATGCGGCCTCAACTGTCTCGAAGCATAGGCAATCACCTTGCTATCTTGCATCAGCACACATCCCAACCCAAGTCTCGAAGCGTCACTGTACACAACATAACCTCTACCACTGACTGGCAAGGTCAACACAGGAGCTGAAACCAATCTGGACTTCAACTCACTGAAGCTCTGCTCACACTTGCCAGTCCACACAAACGGAACACCCTTGCGAGTCAACTTTGTCAAAGGTGTCGCTAACACTGAAAATCCTTCCACAAACCGTCGGTAATAGCCTGCCAAACCAAGGAAACTGCGGACCTCAGTCACACTACGGGGCGGCTCCCAAGATACAATAGCCTCAATCTTCTTGGGATCTACCAACACTCCGTTGGCTGACACCACATGCCCCAAGAAACCAACTTCACTCAACCAGAACTCACACTTAGAAAACTTCGCATACAGTTGCTGAGCTCTAAGTGTATCCAATACAGTCCTCAAGTGTAACTCGTGCTCCTCCTCAGTCTTCGAATACACTAATATATCGTCTATGAAAACTATAACGAATCGGTCCAAGAACTCGCGGAAAACCCGATTCATCAAATCCATGAATACAGCCGGTGCATTCGTCAACCCAAATGGCATGACAACAAACTCATAATGCCCATACCTCGATCTGAACGCCGTCTTCAGAATATCAGCTTCACGAACCCTCAACTGATGATACCCCGATCTCAAATCAATCTTCGAAAACACCGAGGCACCCTGCAACTGGTCAAACAAATCATCTATCCTCGGCAAAGGATACCGGTTCTTCACCGTGACTCGATTCAGCTGCCTATAGTCGATGCATAACCGAAGAGTACCATCCTTCTTCTTGACAAAGAGGACCGGTGCACCCCAAGGCGAAGTGCTCGGTCTGATGAAACCTCGATCCATCAAATCCTCCAGCTGAGTCTTCAACTCTTTCAACTCCGCCGGTGCCATACGATACGGCGGAACAGAAATCGGAGTTGTCCCTGGCAACAACTCAATCTCAAATTCAATTTCCCTGACTGGCGGTAAACCCAACACCTCTTCAGGAAACACATCTATATATTCGTTGACAATCGATACACTACTTAACTCAGGCAGCTCCATAGACACATCCCTGACATGAGCTAGGTAAGCTGCACACCCCTTCTCAACCAAGTGCTTAGCACTCATCCAAGAAATCAAGCATGTCGGCAACACTCGTCTGTCACCCTCAAAACAACACTCTGTTCCATCCGGTAAACTGAACCACACCTTCTTTGTGAAGCACTCAAGACGAGCTCTGTACCGGGCTAGGCAATCCATGCCTACAATCACATCAAAGTCACTGATATCTAGAGGTATCAAAGCCACTTCCAATTGTACGGTACCCACCGTCAATACACAATCCTGATACACCCCACCACAAGTAATCTGCTCACCGAGGGGTGTCAACACCACTACGGGTGGCTCTAGGGGAGACAACACTCTACTCAAACTCCCTACCACTCTAAGACCCACAAACGACCTATTCGCTCCGGGGTCGAATAAAACTCTTACAGGACTAGAAAACAAGGAAGCTGTACCTGTTACGACATCCGGATTGGCGCTAGCCTCTGCATCTGCCAATGTGAAAAGTCGTGTCTGTGGTCGCTGCTGTTGTGTCTGCCTCGAAGCCTGACTACCGGATTGTCGCACAGTCTGTGACCTCGTCTGTGGTCTCGATGATCCTTGTGAACCCACCTGGCTCACCCCTGACCTCGGTGTTACTGGCACAACTGGGAGTCTCGACTGTGATGCAGTCTCTCTAGGTACATTGCCCAAAGGGAAATCTCTGGCAAAATGCCCAAACTTGTCACAAGAGTAACACCTGGGCGGATGAGGACAAGGCGGAAAATGATTCTGCCTACAATTGGAACACCGGGGAGCTCCTGCTGGCTTCACAACACTGGGTGCTGAAACTGTGGTCTGCGCTCGGGACACAAAAGAAGGAGTGCCCTGCGGCCTAGTCTGCCCCACTGAATAAGGAGAGGAAAACCGACTCCTCTGCCCGTGGATAAACCTGTCCCTATCCCTATACTTCAAGGGACCTCTACTCGCCACTACATCTCTAGGTCTTCCGGACTGACCACTTTGTCCGCCTCGGACAATCTCCTCAGACTTTACAGCATCTACAACCAACTTCTCAAAATCTATGCTGACATTAGGCCCCATCACCTTTCGGATATCTTGGTTGAGACCCTGCTCAAACCGACTTGCCAACACAGTCATATTTCGCTGCACCTCTGGAACAAAGTGTGCCAAAGCTCTGAATTCAGTCTCATATTCGGCCACCGTCTTACCCCCTTGGCGAAGCATGTAAAACTCAGATCTCTTGTTGTTCTGAAAATGAGGAGGAAAGTACCTCATGTCAAATTCTTTCTCAAAATCTTCCCATGTAGGCTGACCACCATATCTATTCCGGACTGTGCTCCACCATATAGCAGCATCTCTCTCAAGTAGTCGTGTAGCCAATGTCACCTTATCAGCTGAAGACAACCTCAAGTCTTGAGCAGTCAACACCACTTTGTCTTTCCAAATCTTGGCCACCAGAGCATCGCTCGAACCGTAGAAGCTCTCGCAACCGAGATGTCTGGCCTCTTTCAACAGCTTAGACACTTGCACAGGCACTCTGACACCCTGCGCCTCAGCTATTTGATCTCTGGGCTGTGTTGGTTCCACCACAACCTCTGGCTGTACTGGTGCTGGTGCCTGTGGCTGCTGAGCTACTGTCTCTTGCATCATCTGCATGGTCTGTTGCATCTGACCCAAGGTAGTCTGTAACGTCGCCAACATCTGTATCAAAGCTGGATCCTGTACTGTGGGCACTGCCTGTACTGGTGGTGCTTCTGATACTATCTGTGGCTGCTGTTCCTCCACTGTAGGACCTCGTGCATCGGACCTCTCATCAACGTCCGCAGCCTGCCCAGCCTGACCCTCAACTCTCTTACGAGGTCTGCCCCGTGGCATCTTAACAACTGAACACATAATCATGTAATAAGCCCACAACAAACCAAATAACAACTAAAAACACTCTATGCTGGACTACGCATGTGCAAAGTGAGTATAATGCACTGTAATGCATTTTCAAAACATGCAATTTAAAACAAAACAATACTTGAAAGCTTTGCACACAAAGACAACAATGCTCCGCTACCAACCTTGTGAGGACCCGTCCCGGTACCAGGGCCCCTCACCGCCGTGCAGCTCCAAATGGCCCAACCTGTGAACCAATTGAAGCCACACAAGGCTTCACAACATAAAATCCCAAACATGCAAATAAAGTAGAATTTTACTAAAACAGGAGCATGATATTAATTTTGCATTCGGCTCGGCAACAAGAAATCACGGAGTACACAATATCAACAAGCGGAAGACTTTAAACAAGCACAGAAGGCCACACGGCCAAGGTATGCCTCATATAAAAAAAAATCTCAAGTCACAACACACAAATGGACAAACCCATCAAGGGCCAACACGAGTCAATGAGAAACATGCAATACGATAATCCAAAATACAAAGATATGCTGAGTTTTCAAATGTGCCAACGCAGTAGTCCAGCCCTAAGACAAACCGGGAAGCTCGACCTCAAAAGGAAAGACTCAACAAGCTCCTGAAACTAGTCCTGAAAAACAACAACAAAGGGGAAGTGAGATCACTGGGACCTCAGTGAGAGTTACCGCGTCATCAGCGTAAACGATGGAATAGAAGCAATCACTAAAACCAAGTATAAACAGTTGCTGAATAAACGCAAGTAAAGTCCATGCTTACTCAAAGTGCATTCTATCAACAAAGATGCCATCACATAGCATACGCATATCAACACAAGCACATAACCTTGTCACAATCTCATTCGCATGGCTATTACACCAGAAATATAGTTGGGGAGAAGCTGTATTACTTCACGATGAATCCCGGCCAAAGGATCACCGGAAGACCGTTGGTGGTTTAATTTAAAACACATGCACTGATTCAAAATAGATATAGTCCCCACCACCAACGTAGTCTTCGGGACAAGTGGAAAACAAAACCACAAGATCACACAAGTCCCTACAATTCAACTGAAATGCGTAGCCTGGCATTCCATTCATCAGTTCGGATCCGAGGCCTACACACGTCACCCTGTACATCTAGGTAAAGGATCGTCCCTCTAAACGAAGGGATACTCCCGTCCCTTACCTCCGCATTGGCCAAGCGTTGTTTAACAATTCCAGGATAAGTCCCGGCAGAACTCCACATATAGTTTTATATTTATATATGTATGCATGCACAATCATTAGACCACATGTCACAATCCCACCAAGGGACTTAATTACACACATACATGCAAAACACACATACATGCTCAACGTTTCAACCACACGTTCTATGCATAAATCATGACTCATGCAAGCATGTTCTAGCATGCGTTTCAACAAATTTTAAGTACTGCCTCTATTCAAATCAAAGCATGCATACCACATTGTAATTACGAAATCAAACATTGCGCGTACATTTTTGAAACTTAAACTCCCACCTGTTGTTGTGAGGACGACTCACTAATCGCCACGCCCTTGCCTTTGTTACGTGCTACGGCACCACCTACACGCAAGGCAACACCAAAACCAACTCAAACACAACTTCAACAAACGAAAATACACAAAACGAAAACAACCCTACGACCCCTTCCGACACACTCAACAACACCCCTCTAAACCTCAAAACACAAGCTAACAACCGAACCGCACCTAGGCATCAATCATGCCACACACAACCATAGCCACAACCACAACAAACTTGATATCCATCAATCCTCACTCCAAGATTGGATTTCCAGCAAACCCAATCCATCACCAATAGCACAAATTCCACACTCCTCAATCACATTCACCTCAAACCAGCACACACATTAGTCACAAGCCATCCATTATACCAACTCCATCAAAAACTATCAATTCCACACGCATATCTCATTACCCCCACTCATCAGATCATCACATACTCAACACACAAACAAAACCAATCAAACCAAGCATCAAAGCAACAAAACCAACAAGCCTTAAACACAAACCAACCAACACTCAAACCAAAAACACAAGCAAATAGAAATTACCTCAAACCCACTTGCTAATCCCGCTCAAAAGCCAAAACCACACCAAAAACACACCCAAAACACTCCTACAAGGTGGAAAACAAGGGGAAATGGTGGGGAAGTGTTAGGGTATCACTCACCAAGTGATTTTTGGTGAAAAACAAGCAAAATCAAGATTTTGTGAGGGTTTTCAGTGGAGAACCAAGGGAGAATAGGGAGAGGAAAAGAAAAGGGAGAGAGAAACTGATTTGGGAAGCACTTGGGCTTGTTGGCTTATAACCAAAGTGTTGGGCCTTAAGGCCCAAATGGTCCTCGTGCCCAAAACTAAAAAGAAAATCCCGACAAACCAAAATGAAGCCCGGGTATGTGTTATCAACACCAAGAAAACTCAACGGGCCCACCAAAACACAATTGGGCCCATAAAAACACAAACGGGCCCAAACAAACAAAACATAGGGCTAAAAGCCCACGGTCGCTCAAAATAGACCGGAAACTGAACCAATGCTTTCCACCGACCCTAGCCGAGACCACACAACCTAGACCACTCACCAAGACACCTAGACACGCTACGGGCTTAACACAACGGTGTCCACATCACCAAACAACTCCCGAGTCCAAAACAAAGTCAACCACACTCGCTGACTGGCACTAAAACGACGGGGTCTCACACCTCCCATACAAGTAAGTACCTCTCCTCTCACTAGAAGCATCAACACTTACTCTGAATGGTCACCAGAAAGAGGATCCTGACACACAAACAAGTACAAGCAAACACAAGGCAAGTATAAGCACATAAAAATCCAGCAGGATATCCTCAATCAATACACAATACAAAACACAATCCAACACACAATATCAACCTCGAAATAGGCATATAACAAGTCCTAATGCATCCAAAAATTCCACACACTATAAGTACACAAACCGCAAGCATATAGAATACAATTAAACAAACCGAAATCACGAAAACGAGCAAAAGGATTTCTGGAGAAACCGATGAGGCATAGATCCTACCTCTTACATGCCTAAATCAGATGCAATCCCTTGTCCTTTATTAGTAGGATCAGAAACTTCTAAACAACCATAAGGCAAAGACAATACAATAGTGAGCAATAGGGTATGAAATCAAAAACCAAAAGCATCCTAAGATCCTTACCAAAAATAAGCAACCAGATGCAGCAATATCTTTCCCTTGAATGTGTGATGTGATGGCCAAGAACTTAGCGAGAATCAACTTGATTATTCATCTCAATTCAATTCACAAATTTTGACACATATGTGGTATAGGGACTAGGGTTTGCAATTTCTTCATACATAAAAGGAGAGGTTGTGATTTCATGAAAATAAAACAGGAATAGGTGCCAAACATTCATACAATTAAGAGGAACAAGATCCAGAACCAACAGAAAGAAGAATCAAAATTTTTGGCACACATCCCTAGGAATTTCAGAAATACAAATTAAACTAGAAAATCTAACCTTCTGATGATGAATTATAGATAATAAGATGCAGCATGGAAAGAAGATTCCAATGAGCTATCACACGCAAAAATCTAATGAAGGATTGAAGAATTTAGCTAGGGTTTGTGGAAGGTAAATTTTGGAAGCAAAAGAGAGAGAGAAAACGGTGTATTTCCATAAAAATAAAAGAGATTTAGGTGTATGGAATAGGATAGACCAGCCTCTGTATTTATAGGGTCTTATAGAATTAATTTTCCCTACTTTTAAGTATAGATAAGTGAGGATAATGCTTAGGAGATAATTCTGAAATAAATCTGGGATAAACTTTCCAAAAACACCTTAATTTAGGAAAGAATCTAAATAGGAAAGAAATGAGATAAGAAAGATTTTATTTAGGAAAGAAATAAATAGGACTACCATAACTCAAATAGGAAAGATTCAACACAACCATTTGAGGCCATCACGCATCCATTTCTTCAGAGACAGAATAGTCATTTCAGCTAGGCTGGTATCTAAACTTCTAGGACATCAACTCTAAGGAGGATCGGGGTCTCACAAAAATTATGTGATTGAAGTTAAGAATGGATTTGAATAGTGAATAACTGCTTGTTATGTTTGTGATTTTGATTATTACTAATTTGTTGTGTGTTATATGCACTTGATAGAATGATATATGCGAATAAAGTGAACAAATAAACGAATTGTATAAATAATGTGTGAGGATGATATGTACAATAGTTAAGAATAATATAGAGTGATATTTGTGACTAGTCTGAGACTAGTAAGATTGATTGAGATTTGATGATTGAAAAATGAAAAAATGGCAGGTTGGTATAAGTGAGAAACAGGAGAGATAATGTCAAAATTTATACGGATTCATTAGAGTTCTTTAAAATGTAATTGAAAGAATTATAAGGTATAAGTAAGTCCTAGACCATGGATAACGAAAAGAGTTTGTGACTTATAGTGATTGGGTTGTGTACTATGATATCAGAAAACTTGATATACAAATCATATATAGAGTGGCATCCCTAGATTGTGCATTAAAATACAGTGGCTAAATGAAAGGAATATGTGTATATAATTATTATACACACGCATTTAGAATGTTAAATGGATTGATTTGGGAAGTTTAGAAATTTTATAGGAATAAGGAAATTCAAATGATGAATCAGGATTATAAAAAGCTCCTAAGGGAAGTTACATGGAATGATTCAAGCCTAATTATTAGAGTAGTAACGAGTTTTAGATGTGATAATGGATAGGTCGTTAGAGAATAAATGTGTGGATTTATGATACGTAGTATAGTATGAAAAGTTTGACACGCCAAGTGCATAACTTGAGTCGGATTTGATAAGTCTACCAATTAGCATTGTTTAGTTTTACTTTAAAATGATGTTTGAGGCTGTATATGTTTAGAACTCTATGATGAGACTGAAAGGAACAAAAAATATCTCCATGTCAGATTCAAAAAAATAAGAATATAAGGTAGTTAATGAGGAATAAGTGTATGAAGCTATGACTATCAAGGAGGACTTGTGTATCAATATGCTCATATGAGAATATACCAGTATTTTAAGTAAAGTATGCCTAGAGGATGAGTAACATGAAGGAGGAATATAATTCCACTATAGTGTAACCTAGTGGGGTGCTGGGGACTATATAGGTAGAACGACACAAATGACGAAGATTAGTAGTCCGAACCCGTTATGGACCAGACTGCCCCGTAAAGTACATGTACTTGTGAAACGATCAACTGTGAATTGGTATTTGTGAGCTTGAGCTAATGATCATAGATGATCAAAAAATATCGACTAAAATTATTAAGTAGTGATGATTAGAATATGGCTATGAATACTTAGTGAACTTGTATGATACTAGTAAATTGACAACAAATGTAAGCCGATATTATGATTAATGAGCTGAAATGGCAAGGAGGAAGTTAAGTATATGAGACCGCTAATTGTGAACTTTATGTTATTTATATAGTCAGAATAATGAGTATGGAGATTGTCATATGTAGTATGGAAAATGAACTAGTTAAAACCTTAATGATATTGAGGATGCAGAAAATGCAAATGATATTACACTATTTAGATGAAATTCTTTCGATGTATGTCTACCTCTGAGATAAGGATGACTTTATTCATAAGTAAGTTTCAAGGGCAAAACTTTTTATAAAGTGGGTAGGATGTGAGGTTTTGTACCTTAAAGGGTTGAGCCTTTAGCACAATAACCCGAAAAACCATAAATTGGTGGGCTATAAGGGTTGAGACGCTATAGATGCTATTGAAATGGATAAGTATGAATAATGAAATGGTGAAGAATTGTATGGCTCGAAAAATACCGACTTAATTATCATATTCATACCCCTTCCTGTCAAGTGATTTGGATTCGCAGGTGTATTTCTTGGCACCTGAGACCTCCGAAAGAGCTTCGGATGGTGCATTTCTTGTAACTTCATATTTGAAGGTAATATCGTCATTTTATACCCCGATACTTGTCAATCTTATAATCCATATCATTTGATGACTAAGGCCCTTAAGTCTATCCTGTGAGATTCATAAGAAATGATACATATTATAAAAAAAGAAATTGAAATGTTAAATTATTCGGTAAGAATAATTATATGATAATTTAGAAATCATATACATAGGATATATAAGATATAAAAAAGAAAATGATGAAATATAAAAATAATTTTGATGGTTTAGGACCATAGATAGGTCCCTATATGGAATATTAGTGTTTAGAAATTTTTGGGAAAGTATTTCTAATTATTAGAATTTTTCTAAGGAATACCTTATGATATTATAATTTTTATTAAATCATGTGTATAAGAAACATATAATTTTTCAAGTTAATTAGACTATACTACTCATAAGGAGTATATGATAATTTTTCTGAATCATATGCTATTTATTACGAAATTATAAAGATTAAGAAAATTAAAAAAGAAATAATATTTATATTATTATTATAAAAAAAGAAAAGAAAAATGAAAATGGGTCAAAACGAAGCAAGTCCTGCTATTTTGACAGGCTTGGTTTAGCGTCGTGTCGGGACAATGACATTTCACCTTCACCTTTTAATCTTGGGGAAGGTAATTGGTTTGTCTTCTCTGGCAACCCACCGTTTTCAGATGTTTATCTCGATCGAAATCGGGAGATACTTCATTTTTGATTCAAGCTAGAAAAACTCGAATCGTCACTGCCATCTCCTTCGCCTTGCTTACGCGAGTCTGTTGGCATGATTTTTGAGTGACTTTTCTTCTCCTTCTGGTGAGTATCACCATTCACAACTTTAAGATTCCGAGTGATATAGATTTCTTATAGTTTTGCTTGATCTTGAATGAAATCATAAATTTGTGGTTGGGTTTGGTTTATACCTAGCTCTGGAGTCATTTTATTAAGTTTCTGGTTGTTATCGGGGATTAGAATGGTAGATCGCCATTAGGGTTTACCTTTGGTTCACGTGAACCAGAGGTTGAAGACGACTGCAAGCGACGCATCATCCGCAGGCCGTCTGAGAGACAAGTCGTTCATAAGGCACAATGAACGACATGTCGTTTGTCTTCAAAGTGAAAGACATGTCATCTAATTCAGTTTAGTGAGGATGGTTCCGATTCGATATTGGGTCTAAATCGGGTCAAATTTGGTAAGCATATAGATGTGTCTCTGAGTGACACATGTCGCGTTGAATGGACTGACTTTGACTGGATTTTTAGAAAAATATAGAAATTATTTAAAAATAAAAATATGAAATAAATGGAGGAAAATTATGAAAAAATTATAAAAAATTAAAAAAATTGTGAGGAATCAGATGATAAAAATTTTGATGAGTTTGATGAGTTTTGATAAGTATAAAAATTATTAGAAATTTACGGTAATTAAGAAAAAATATGAAAATTATCCGAATTGAATCCAAGGGCGATCATCGAGTTCCTAGGGCAAGTTTGAGGACATTGAAATGTGTACTATGAGATTAATAAGATTCATACAATGATATTAAGTATCATAGTATGGTTATATGTGTAAGTTATAGTAAGAGGATTAGGAATCAGGATCGGATATGGATCAAATCTAGAGAGGAAGTCGGGACGACAAAACTACGAGTGGACGAGTTTAATTTAATTCACATCATTTTAGATGAATCTAAGTTGATTCCATGTGATGTGTGATATCCGTGAATTGCTTGCATGCATAAATGCATGATCGATGGAAAATTTCTTAAATCATGTCAAATTTTGATCACATGCATTTCTTCAGAATGAAATCCAATTCTCTGGTTACTTTCCAAGTCATGTTTGAATTTTGTGACTATGTTTGAGAAAATTGTGATATGAGGAATGATAGTATTGCACTGCAAAGTGAGAATTGTGAGAATAACTTAAAAATATCTCATATGGATTCAAGTTCATACGAGAAGATTATTGAATCTCATGTTGGAAAAGCACAACACTTGAGTAACTAAAACAACAATCGAAAGTCATGTTTGAATATTGTGACTATGTTTGAGATAACCGTGATATGAGGAATGATAGTATTGCATTGCCAAGTGGGAATTGTGAGAATAACACAAAAATACCTTGTATGGCTGTAAGGTTATACGAGAAGATTATTGAATCTCTTGTTGGAAAAGTACAACACTTGAGTAACTAAAACAATAGTTGAAATAAAAAGAAATCCGATAAAATTAGAAATTTAAGTCCTATTGATAAGAAGACCTAATGATACTGATTTCAAAGAGATATTCTAACAATATCATATATGACTGACTAGTCATATGAAATGTTACTGACCGTGCTGAAATTACAGCACTACTGCATAAGACAATCAAAATCTAAGGTAATAAGAGTAAGAAACGATTAGGGGTCAACCCATTATAGGAAAACCAAAGAATTAATAATGTTTCTCGGGATATTATCAAATGAGATTTGCAAAGGAAAATTGAAAGAATTATAAGAGTAGAGACAAATTAAGAACATATGAACAAAGTAATAATGACTCGGGGCTAATTAAGTAGAATTATCTCAAAAAGAAGCAAAAGATTAATGGAGAGTTAGTCAACAATATGCTAACCTTAATAGAATGAAAGCTATGGAAAAGGTTAGTTAATGTGATACTAACCTTAGTAGAATGAAAGTAACAACGGCTATTGTTAGGATCCGTTCCCGGTAAATGGGACTCTCACCGCCATGTAGCCTCGATTGACCCAACACATGGATAAATAGAAATCACACAAGGCTCTCGTTAATTTTTCAAAATCGATTTCCAAAATATGCGTATAAATTTTAATTTTTTCTTTAAAAAGGAACATGGCACGTCACAAAATACACCGGTATAAAACTAACAATGGAGTACGCACTCACACAATCAGCGAAAGATTTTAAATAACACACAACAAGCCACACGACTCCAAACATGGAGCACATGAGTCCATACACAACTCCCATAAGGATCCATGTGAAACCTATCCAAGCCACATATCTCATATCATAATGTAAAATACAAGTCATACATACTAATAAGATTCAAATCGGAAATAATCCCACAACGGGTCTATTTAAACAACCAAAATTCAAAACAAGCATGTGTGAGACCCTGAGTTTTGAGTCCTACAAGTCCAGAAGCCAGTGCAAGTGAAAAGACCATTTTTCCCCTGAAGAAAAGGATGTGTGATGGCCGAAATTGGTAAGGAATATTTGGTAATTATTTCTGGTATTAATTCCCTTTAATTTGGTTCTTAATTTGCTAATAATCACCTTAGGAATTAAAAATCTCTAAAATTAAAAGAGTATAATTACAAAATTTAAATCTGGTAGTTATCTTACTTTAATAAAACCTTTAAAGTAGTAATCTTAATTCCATACCCATCCATTATAAATAGGAAGCCAACACTATAAAAATCATTCATAGAAAACATATAAAACTCGTATAGCCTAAAACCCTTACACCTCCCTATATTTGCCAAATTCGTTGAAACTTTACACCATCATAAATCTCTCATCATTTGTCAGATTCTTGCAAATAATAGCTTGTTGGAAAACTATCTTCATCCTCTTTCCAACCATCTTTGATTTTTCGTCAGGAGGTTAGTATTTCTTTCTCGTAAGAAAAGTCGAAACTCGGCGAAACTCTTCTTGAACTTCAATGTAGCATAACTCTTTCATCGTTTGTCGGATTCTTACAAATAATAGCTTGTTGGAAAGCTCTCTTCATTAAATTTCCAACCATATTTATTTTGTTGTTTGAAAGTTTATAATTCTTTGTCAAAAGAAAAATCAAAACTCGGCGGAATTGCCAAAATTGTCTTGAACTTCAATGTAGCATAACTCTTTCATCGTTTGTCGGATTCCTGTAAATAATAGCTTGTTGGAAAGCTCTCTTTATCCTCTTTCAAAACAGAGTTTTTTGTTGTTTGAAAATTTGTATTTCTTTGTCAAAAGATAAGTTGAAAATTGATGGCGGAATTAGGTTTTAAGATTTGTATAATTCTGCCTTTGATTGATCTCTGATGTTATTGCCCTTATTCATATGATTGTTTAGAATCCATTCATAGTGAAAAATCATGAATTAATCCTTTGAATCTTTTCTATACATGAATTCTATCTTGATCAATTGATTAATCTATTGGATTCTGATCTTTTTTCTTTTGATTATACATGTTATAAACCCTTAATCCTTCCTTGTTAACATGAGATTGCAACTCCTACAACTTGTTAACATGAAATCGCAACTTTCCCTATTGCCTTATTCTTAGTGCCGAAAATTGTATGATAATTAGGGATGATAATTCAGGTTGTTTCTTGTTAAGTTCTTGGCTATCACATCACACATCCAAGGGGGAGGTACCTGTGGCATTTGATCACTGGTTTCTGATAGGTTTGGTGAGTGGAATTGGTAAGGAAATAGGGTATTTAATTGGATATTGGATATACATACTTAGTTATGTTTTGGCTTTGCCTTGTGATGCTATAGGTAGTGCAGAATTATTGAATAAAGGCAAGGGAATAATTTCTTGTTCAGAGACAAGAGAGGTAGGATCTATGCCTCATCGGTTTCTTCAGAGACCTCGTTGTTTGCTTAATTGATTTCGGTACCTATGATTGTGAAAATGTATGCGTATTCATAATAAATAATGCATGCTTGAGTTTCGGATTGAATTGAGGAATTTCTAGGCTATACCGAATCCCTTAAGGTAGGTTAGGAGTGTCTAGCTTGCATGTGTGATGAGTATTGAACATGCTGAATGTGATCTGACAGAATTGAGAATACCCTGTTGTGGTTTTGTGCTTTGTGTTTGCCTATGTGTTCTGGTACGTGTTTGTGTGTCAAGATCCTTTTCCGGTCGCCATTCAGGGTAAGCGCTGATGCTCCTAGTGAGAGGGGATTTTCTTACTGGTATGGGAGTCATATATGTGGCAAATCCCAGCAAGAGCTCGCTGGATGTCTGGTCCTTGTGTGGCTAGAAGCCCTGTCCTTGTGTAGCAGGAACCCCTTATCCTTGTGTGGTTTGGGAAGCCCTTATCCTTGTGTGGTTTGGGATGCCCTTGTCCTTGTGTGGCTTGGGATGTTTTGTCCTTGTGTGGCAAGATGAATAGGCTTGCTGATTAGCTTATGTGTTAACCAATTACCTTTCGTGCAATAAGCTTTGGACAACACAGGCGAAAGGGATGGCCTTTTCTTCTTCATTGCCGAGAACAATTTGATGAGTTCTGCCTGCCTGTGTACTTCTGATACTTTTCGGAAGTGTTTGTTGTCCCCCTTAGCCTTAGATTCGGCCCTACCCTTTTTGATTGAATCTTTCAATTGCATGAATCCCTTTAGTTGCGTAAGAATGATCAGATGTTGTTCGGGAGATTTGTGTTTATTGTTTCTGCAGATCTTATGATGTTGTGACCCTACTGAGATTCTTGTAATCTCATTTTGTTGTTTTCACCATTTTTTTCAGCCTTAGGAACATTCACTGCTTGTGGTACCAGTGTGTGAGATCAAGGCTGTACGGCGGGGCGATATCGCATCACTTTTGCATACTTGTTCCTTGATTACTTGCGCATATAACTTGAATAAAAATTGGACTACTTTCTGGTTTATTTTAAGATTACTTCTTTGTTTATTATTTTCGACTATGTTGGAGGAATTCTTGCTGGTTATTTGGATCCTTACGGGACTTGTGTGTTATGAATCCAGTGATTTAATTTAAAGACTTCCACTGATGTTTTTACTCACTCCGTATGATACCAGAAAGATTGTCCAATATCATGCTCCAACTGTTATTAAACATGTAGAATGAACATGCTAAAAGTCGAAAACTTAGTGAGTAAGCCTGGTGGGAAACAGATAGGTCCAAGGTGTCTTTGGGGTTGTTTGGGTTTCACTGCTGTAATGACCTTAATCGGAGCAAATATTAATAGGTAAAAGTTAGGGTCGTTACAGCATGTATATCGTCTAAGTATGCAAATATAAAAAACATAATCATGGCGAGTTTCCAAGATGTGCAAGTGCAGTAGTCTAGATCTAAAACCAACATACTGAAATACTTGACCTCTAGAATGAATAGCTACTCGAATAGACAAGCCCTAAAAAGATATCAACAAACGGGGGTGAGATCAAAGACCTTAATGGGAGTTATAATGGCATAAGCACATCCGGGGAAGAGAGGCTTGCGGAAAATCATTTAATAAAATTGCTATTTAAAACACACTTGTCATCCATGTATACTAACATGCTCTCACGGTGTTTCACAAGCATGTATATCGTCTAAATATACAAATATAAAAAACATAATTATGACGAGTTTCCAAGACGTGCAAGTGCAATAGTCTAGTATACTTGTCATCCATGTATACTAACATGCTCTCACGGTGTTTTACAAGCATGTATATCGACTAAATATACAAATATAAAAAACATAATCATGACGAGTTTCCAAGACGTGCAAGTGCAGTAGTCTAGATCTAAGACCAACATAAGGAAATACTTGACCTCTAGGATGAATGACTACTCGAACAGACTAGCCCTAAAAAGATATCAACAAACGGGGGTGAGATCAAAGACCTCAATGGGATTTACAATGTCATAAGCACATCCAGGGAACAGAGGCTTGCGGAAAATTATTTAATAAAATTGCTATTTAAAACACACTTGTCATCCATGTATACTAACATGCTCTCACGTTGTTTCACAAGTAATTATGCACAATGCATGGATTGTAAAACACAATGCAATATATATACAAACCCAATAGGTTTTATCAACTCACAAATCATATATTTTCACATGGCTACTATCCCTCAAAACCTATCAAGGTAGATTGTAAATCACTTTCAGAATCCCTCTACCTAAGGGACACTGAAAGCCCATTGGTGGTTAATTTCCATTTACAAAATATATATAGGCCCCCTATTACCAACATTATCAAAAATTGAGTGGAGAAATCACACTATCACACTCAATCTCAATTCACACATATATAGATATACACAAGCCTGCTAAGCCATCACAAATATCATACAATCACACATATTCCATCCATACAACACCCTTAGGTAAAACATATTCCCCTCAGCTTGTGATTCCATGCACTTACCATGTTTGGCCAAATATCAATTGTCAATTCCAAGTATTCCTAAGAACATACATATAAAATTTCACATGAAAAACCCAAGAATACAATGTGATGTAAGTAAACACTATGAATGGCAGTCACAAGGGGGTTGATTTGGGGTATGATTTGGTATTGGACTGAGTGGAATAGGTTTATGGTAGGTTTAGAGGTCACAATTTGGTGTACACGGGTTGTAGGACGGGTACAGGGGTAGTCAAAATCGAAGCAGGGGTTGTCGGGATCAAATCGGGCGAAGGAGGAAAAACAGTACACGACCTGTCTACTGAAGTACAAGACCGTGTATTTTCTTAAAGGATGCCATGTATAGGTATACGGCATGGGTACACGGGCGTGTCCTCCCTTCCAGTAGGGGTACGCACCCCGAAATGGACCCGAAACGCTTCTGAAACTCATCGAAACCCTCAGGAAGTCTGACCATAGATTCTCAGCAATGAAAAATACCTCACAACATATCAAACACTCGAATCAAAGGATTGAAACATGATTGAACACATAAGCATAAACACAAGTCTTAAGAACATATTCAAGTGTCGGTTCACATACCCATAAACATGCATCAACACACAATCGACATGCTTAATAGTTCAAACACGTAATTTATGCATTCAAAACATGTCAAGCAAGTCCATGCAGCTAGAATGCACATCATACGCATCATACGTATAGCCACCATTCAAAACCATGCATTTAACGTATTTTAAAACAAAAACATCAAATGATTTTGCATATGCAAATGAAGCATAAACTTCCATCTCTTAACACCTGGAAAAATCAGTGGCAATACCTTTGCCCTTATCGACCACACCAGCACCGCCTAAACATACAAACCGAACAAACACATGATAAGCACCAAAACTGAACAAAAACCACAAAAGACTCAAAATTAAAAAAATGAGCCCTAAAGACCCCAACGACACGCGCACCAACGTACATTTGACACTATGAACAAGCACACCACTTAGGATTTCATGAAACCAACCAACAAGCAAAATGTCCAAACCTCACACAAGTCTGACACGGTTCCAAAACGACCTATAAGCACATCCGATCTCACAATCAGGTTTCTAAATCAATAATCACGCTCCATAACATGGAAATCAACTATTCTAAGTATCAAAAACACCCAAAAATGACAAGTCCATCGAAATAAAAAAAACCTAAAATTACCGAAACTATCATTGAACTGAAAAATGCACACCCACAGATCATGAGATGTTTTCAACAAATCAAAACCACCAAACAGGTATAGGAATGACAATAGAAAACTATCAAAACTAACAATCGAAGAAAGAAACAAAAATCTAGGACATTTACCACAAAATCCCCAAAAATGTCTTGAAATAGAAAAATGATCGATTACAGCTTCTTAAGCATTGACTAGCAGTGGATATCGGCCGTGGAACATTAGGAAAAACTTTAGGGGTAATGTCCGGTAGTTTTCATTGGAAGAAAATCAACTGATTTTGAACGGTGTTATCAAGAGGGAAACGAGAGAGAGAAATGAGGGAGAGAAAGAGAGAGAAAGTGGAGGCTAAGTCTGATTCCGATACATAGAAAGTTTAAGTGTCATGTTGGGCCAAGTATTTATACCCTTGGACCAAAATCTTGGAAAGAACCCGATTAAAATATTTTAAAAACCCGATATGTCCCGAGAGGGCCAAAACGGGTTTTAAAATTAAAAAACACCATAAATGAGTTTAAACAATAAATTGGGCTCGGAAATGGGTAATCGGGCCCAAGAAATCAGTAACAGGCCCAAAACAGATTTTTCGGCCCAAAGGCCCCGGTCATTAAAAACAAACCCGGAGTCGGCCAATCATAATTTTCACTTACTCAAACCTCGACACTCGACCTAAAATACTTGCTAAGACTCTTAGAAGCAAACCTAGGTTTTCTATAACTGTCTCCACCCTAAGCTCAACGCTCAGGTCAACAGTCAACTCTCTCGGGTCAAAAGTAAACTCTCGGTCAAACTGGTCAACTTAGTTAAAATTGGCCACTCTCGCTGAATGGTTATGCTGACTAAGCACTGGGAGGAGATCGTGATCTCACTCTCTGCCCTCCTTATAAGAATTTCGTCCTCAAAATTCACTTACCTTGTGCCTCAAACAACTGCAGGTACTGATCTCTCATCAATTGCTCGATCTCCCATGTCATCTCTGCATATCTATCACTGCATCACACCATCTTGACCATCGGAACACTACGACGTTGTTTCACCACACTATCCACAATCGTAACTGGCTGAGTCAAATATGACAAATCGTTAGCTATCTCCACAATATGAGAAGGGTCTTCAAAATGCGAGAAGGGTCTCCAAAATGTGAGAAGGGTCTCTAATGGTGGCCAATTGAGTCGGTATGCCACGGGTCTAATTCTCTCGGTGATGGCATATGGACCGATCTACCTCAATGCCAACTTGTTGTCCTGCAGAAACCGAATCACACCTTTTCAAGCCATGGCCTTTAGGAATACCATGTCACTAATCTCAAACTCGAAATCTTCCTTACAGTTATCAGTATAGTTCTTATGTCTGTCTTTGTGCTATCCTCAACCGCTTTCTGATCAAAGCCAACTTTTTTATCGCCTACTCAATCATCTCATAAGTGTCTAGCTTCCTCTCGCCTACCGTATCCCAACACAAGGGTGTACGATACCGCCTACCATACAAGGCCTCATAAGGTTCCATACTAATGAAAACTGGAAGTTATTATTGTATGCAAACTCCGCTAACAGTAGGAAACGATCCCCAGTGGTTTGTCTATCCAACTCACAAGCATGAACCATGTCCTCCAAAATCTGGATCATCCTCTATCGTTCATCTGTCTACGGATGGAAAGTCGTGCTGAAATTCAGCCTGGTGCATAAAGCACTATGTAGCTTCCCCCTGAATATGGACTTAAATCTTGGATCTCGATCTGATATGATGGACACTGTAATTACGTGTAATCTGACAATCTGGTCCATGTATCTCGATGCCAGTCTCTCTGGTGTGTCTGCCAATTTGATGGGAAGGAAGTGTGTAGACTTGGTCAGTCTGTCCACTATCACCCACACCGTGTCATACTCTCACTAAGATCTCAGCAATCCAATAACAAAGTCTATCGTCACATGTTCCCATTTCCATTCCGAAATAGGTAGTGACTGTAGTAACCCTACGAGTCTTTGATGTTTGGCCTTGACCTGCTGACATACTAAACATCTAGCCATAAATTTTGCAATGTGTCTCTTCATCCCAGACCACCAATACTGCTCTCGTAAGTCAAAGTACATTTTGGTACTACCAGGGTGAATTGAAATTGTTGAGTTGTGTGTCTTTATCAAAAACAGTTGCCTCAACCCCTTGTCATCGGGCGTGCAAACCCAGCCTCGGAAAATCAAAATGCTTTCATCTCTGACTCATTACTCACTAACTACTGACACCACTATTATCACCCTCTAGCTGTTGTCTTACTCAGACTCACACTAAATCCTCAAGTTGCTTGTCACGAATCTCATCTAGCAACGATGGTCTGAAGACCAACTGTATAAACAATGCTCCGAATTCATCACTATCACGCTGGACTATGGACGCCCTCAAACACATCAGCATCAGCATATACTCGTCTCAAACTTAGGCTAAGGAAGATGATGTTGTACTACTCAACACATCAGCAACTACGTTCGTCTTGCTCGGATGGTAGTTAATCACCAGGTTATAATCCTTAGTCAACTCGAGCCATTTCCTCTAACTAAAATTCAACTCCTTCTGGGTGAGAAGCTATTTGATGACTCTTATGATTGGTTTAAGCTCTGCAAGTCTCGTCATACAAGTAATACTGCCAAATCTTTAATGAAAATACCACTACTGCCAACTCTAAGTCATGAATCGAGTAGTTGGTCTCTTGCAGCCTCAACTGTTTGGATGCATAAGCTACCACCTTTCCTTCTTGCATCTACACACACCCCAGTCCCATCATCGAAGCATCACTGAGCACCACATACCCTTTACCATTAACTGGAAAAGTGAGGACCAGAGCTGACACCAACCTAGACTTCAACTCCTGGAAACTCTACTCAGACTTCTCGGTCTACACAAATGGAACACCCTTGTACGTCAAATACGTCAAAGAGCCTTCCAATACCGAGAAGTTATCCACAAACTACCTATAGTAACCTGCCGAACCGAGGAAACTACAGATCTCTGTGACACTATGAGGCTACTCCCAAGACACAACTGTCTCTATCTTCTTGGAGTCCACTAGCACTCCTCTAGCTGATACCACATGTCCCAAGAAGCCAACCTCGCTGAGCCAAAACTCGCACTTAGAAAATTTGGCATAAAACTGCCGATCTCTAAGTACATCCAACACTGTCCTCAGATGCACTGTATGCTCATCCTCTAATCTTGAGTATATCAAAATTTCATCTATGAAGATGATGACAAATTGATCTAAGTACTACTAGAATACCCTGTTCATGAGATCCTCGAACACTATTGGGACATTGGTTAGCCCAAACGACATAACTCAAAACTCATAGTGGCCATAACATGAACGAAACATTGTCTTCGGGATGTCTGAGTCTTTGACCCTCAATTGATGGGAATCTGATATCAAATCAATCTTCAAGAACACCGATGCACCCTAAAGTTGATCAGACAAACTGTTGATCCGTGACAGTGGATACTGGTTCTTCACTGTGGCCTAGTTTAACTATCTATAGTCGATACACAATTGAAGGGTGTTGCTTTTCTTCTTCACAAACAACACTGGTGTGCCCCACGGAGATACACTACGCTTGATGACTCCTCTGTCCACCAAAGCCTCAAGCTGAGTCTTCAAATCTTTCAGCTCCGCTGGTCCCATCCGGTATGGTGGAATAGAGATCGGTGTTGTGCCTATAAACAGCTCAATCTCAAGCTCCAATGGCAAACCCATCACATTATTAGGAAACACATTGGGATACTCTCTCACCACTAGTACACTGCTAAATTATGGAGACCCGACTGTCATATCTTTAACATGTGCCAAGAACGTTGTGCAACCCTTGCTGATCATGTGCCTGGCACTTCAGTGTCTCTATCACCTTTATCTTTGCTCCAATATATGAATAAGTGAACGGCAACAAAGGTTTTAGGACTAAAAAAGATGGCTTAGCAGGTGGCGCTATTCCTGCCTCCAAACATAAGGCTGATATCATGTGTGGAAAAGGAAGCCTATTGTTCAGCTTTTGCTTCAAGGATAGAATTTTTCCAGAAATTACTATCCCAACATTGAACCGTACACCCAACATAATCTCGTACAACAGTAGGCTAGATTCTTTGTTGATTTCATGGTCTTGAGATGTAGGAAATAGATTGTGCCCCATGAATATTTTCTAGAATTTTGCCTCTACAAAAATTAGTGACAGTAACAGTACCACCAACTGGTTCCTCCACACCTTGCCTGAATGTTAACACATCATAGACAAGCATTAAGTTCGGTTCTTCTTCCTTACCATCCTCTTCCTCACAATCAAATTCTACCTCATAATAATTTTTCAGAGCAATGGCATAAACTCTAACATAATGCTTCCTAGCCATAGCAAACCCATCTATCGCATCTTTTCTTGTCAGAATTGACGTTCCTTTAGCGACTTATATATCTTTTCTGTTGCGGCTGAACTAAAACGAAAAGCATCAAAATCAGGCTCTTCCCTAGTTGACGTAGCTCGATATGTGGGTCCTCTCACTCGTTTAGAGGGCTGGCGAGGAGGAGATCGCCTTGGTTGGCTAGTTTGCCCCTTAGTTTTTCCCATTGCTGCTGCTAGGTTTAGGGTAAAGAGAGAACAAAAAAGTTGTAGAGATCTAAAGTTTCAGCTACAAGATGATTATAGTATAAGATAAGGAGGTGGAGGTGAGTGTTTAAGCTTGAGGGAGAGTGTTTTCAAGTTAATTTTGTAGACAGAAGGATGAGAGTGGCCGACTTTAGAGAGACAAAGAGGAAGGTATCAGGTCGGGTTTCAAAGGTATGAGAAAAGAAGGAGAATAGGGCTTTTAAAACCCTTATCCTGACTCACCGACCGTCAGTTGATGTCCACCGACTGGTCAGTGCACATTCACATTTTGGTTCCTATTTTGTTCTTTTTTCCAATGACTGGTCGGTGATTGTTAACCCAAGTTCTCAACAACATTCGACCAGTCGGTTAGTAGGTACCAACAGGTCGATATTGCTTCAGTCTCTAATCTTCAAGTGACCAGCCAGATAGTTGTCTCTCATCAAAATTTCTTTTTGATCCTTGACCGGCCGCTGGTTTGATACCAACTGGTTGGTCTTCTTGTGAATTCCTGACCGACTTATGTTGCTACGCTTGCTTGTCCTTAAACTTAATTTCCTGCATAAAAACAAATTTGTTAATGATAAACTCTCGTTTCTTGTCTTGTCTTACTATTTTCTCTTCTTTCCTTTCCTTCTCTTTTTTTTTGATCGGTTGCTTCTCATTCAGCACCTTAGTTTAGGTTCTAGCTTAACCTTATACAATTCAATTTCTAGATTTCAAAATGATGGTGGAGGCTAGAGATACCTACCCACCATAATAAGGTTTCAGTCTCTGCCTGTTTACTTTGAAAGTGTTAATAGATTTGGGATTCTGCACCTCCATCAAAGTGTATGGGAACACAGCTACCATTATAATAGGTCCAAACCATCTCAATTTTAGTTTTCCTGGAAATAATTTGAGTCTGGAACTAAAGAGCAGCACCTGCATTCCTGGCTTGAATTATTGGCCTTTTAGTTGCTTGTCATGCCATCTCTTCATTTTTTCTTTGTTAATCCTGGCATTGTCATAGGCCAACTGGCTTACCTCCTATAATTCATTTAGCTGTAACATCCTCTATTTTTCAACTGCCAACATACCATAATTTAGATTTTGATTGCCCAGTAAGCCTTGTGTTCTAGTTCTACACGAAGATGACAAGCCTTTCTATAAACTAATAAGAAAGGTGTAATTCCCAATGGTGATTTATAAACTGTCTGGTATGTCCATAATGCATCTTCTACCTTACTGACCCAATCTTTCCTTGTAGGGCCAACGGTCTTCTCAAGAATTCATTTGATTTCCCTATTGGATACTTCTGTTTGACTATTGCTCTGAGGATGATAAGGCAAAGCCACCTTGTGTCTAGCCCCATATTATTTTAATAGGGTTCTGAATTGGCTGTTGACAAAATGGCTTCCCACATCACTGATGATAGCTCTTGGAGCCCCAAATCTGGTGAAAATACTCTTCTTTAAAAATCTCAAGACAACCCTGACATCATTGGTTTTAAGGCCTCAGCCCCAACCCATTTAGAAATATATTAAACTGCCAGCAGCATATATTTCTTCATATAAGAAGATGGGAGAGGTCCCAAGAAATTAATCCCCCAAAAATCGAATAATTTCACTCCCAGCATATAATTCAAAGGTATCTCATTTCTTCTACTAATATTTCCAACCGTTTGGCATCTATTACATCTAGTAACAAATTGATGTGCATCATGAAAGATAGTTGGCTAGAAGAAACCTGATTGAATTACCTTTGCTGCAGTTTTATCAACACCAAAATGACCACCATAAAGGGATAAATGGTATTGCTTCAGACTATCTCCAAATGCTTCCTCTAGAACACATCACCTGATGATCTGGTTATTGCCTTGGAAATAAAGAAAAGGCTGCTCCCAGAAGTAGAATTTGGTGCTGTGAATGAATTTCTTTTATTGTTGGCTAGAAAATTCAAGAGAGATAGTTCTGTATACCAAGTAATTGGCAATATCAGCATAACGTGGATTAATATTCTTGGCTACTAGAACGATCTCATCAGGGAAGGATTCCCCATTCTCTACTGCTTCTGATATTGGTTGATTCTCCAATCTGGACAAGTGATCAACCTCTTGATTTTCTACACCTTTCCTATGTTTAATTTCCACATCAAAATCCTAAAGAAGAAGAACCCATGTGATAAGGCATGGCTTGGCATTTTTTCTTCTTCATCAGGTGTCTGATAGCAGTGAGGTTAGAGTATACAATCACCTTCGACTCAATGAGATAAAACTAGAATTTTTCGAACGCATACACCACAGCCAGCAATTCTGTCTTTGTGATAGTATAATTATCTTGGGTTTCATTGAGGCTCTTGCTAGCATAGTAAATAGGATGAAAATTTTGTTTCTCCTCTAACCAAGTATAGCTCTAATTGTATAGTCATTGGCATCACACATAAGCTCAAATTTCTGTCCCCAATCTGGTGTAATAATGATTAGAGCATTCACCAATCATTTCCTGATTTCTTCAAAGGCTTCCACGCAATTCTTGTCAAAATTAAACTTTCTATCTTTCATTAGCAATCGACACAAGGGCTTGGTGATCTTTGAGAAATCTTTGATAAATCTTCTATAAAATCCAGCATGTCTTAGGAAGCTTCTAACAGCTTTGACTGTGGTTTGAATGGGAAGCTTCTCAATTGCTTCAATTTCCATCTTGTCCAATGCCAATCCTCTTTCTAAAATTGGATGTCCCAAGACAATGTCTCCAGTCACCATAAAATGGCACTTTTCCCAATTTAACACATGATTATAGTCTCTCGGCAACTCTCCAGGACAACACCCAAATTGGCACTGATCAAAATTATCTCCAAAGACAAAAGAATCATCTATGGAAACCTTTATGCATCTCTCAATCAGGTATGTGAAGATAGCCATCATAAACCTCTGAAAAGTAGCTAGTGCATTGCACAATCCAAAGGGCATTCGGCTGAAAGCAAAGGTGCCATAGGGGCAGGTGAAAGTAGTCTTACTTCGGTTTCTGGATTAATCACAATCTGATTATACCCAAAATAACCATCAAGGAAGCAATAAAATTCCCTACCAGCGATCTTGTCCAGCATCTGATAAAAAAAAGTAGTGAAAAATGTTCGTCACAGATAGTTTTATTTAGTTTTCTTTAATCCATGCAAACTCTCCAAACTATAACTATCTTGGTTGGCATGAACTCTCCTTTTTCATTCTTCTCATATGTGGTGCCTCCTTTCTTGGGAACATATTGGATTGGACTTACCCAATTGCTATCAGACACTGGATAGATGATTCCAGTATCAACCCAATGAATCACCTATTTTCTCACTACTTCTTTCATGTTTGGATTTAGTCTTCTCTGGTGCTAATTCGAATGTCTATGTTCCTTCTCTAATCGGATCCTACACATGCAAAATGAAGGGTTGATTCCCTTAATGTCCGCCAACGTCCATTCTATTGCAGTCTTGTTCTCCCTTAACACTCGCATCAGCTTTTCTTCTTATAATTTTATCAAGGAATAAGAGATAATGACAGGAAGTGTATCATTCTCTCCCAAAAAACGGTACTTCAAGTTGGTTGGTAATTGCTTCAACTCCAGGACTGGTGGCTCTTCAACTGATGGCTTCATTTTATTCAGCTGCCCAAGTGGTACATCAATTGTCTCGAATTGCCTTTGTTTCCAGCTAGGTATATTGTCCAAACCTTTGGCTAGTACTATTATCTCTTCTTCATCACTTTCTTTTTTCCCAATTAGAACAGCTTCTAATAAATCCTAGTACTCGGTTTTTATATCAATGTTGTCTTTTGTATCCCAGGAACTGATGGAATTCACACTCTCAACGTCATAATGCTTCATCGAAGAACAAATATCAAGAGTCACCTGCTGGTCTCCTACTCTCATAGTAAACTAGTTGGCTTGTACAGCTATATGAGCTCTCCCAGTAGCCAAGAATGGTCTTCCAAGGATAAGTGGAACAACTTTATCTTCCTCCATGTCAAGGATATTGAAATCAACTGGAAAGATGAATTTGTCTACTTTGATCAAGACATCCTCCACAATACCTCTTGGAAAAGAAAGAGATCTATCCGTTATTTGTAGGTTATAGGAAGTGGGTCGCATATCTCTCAATCCCATCCTTTCTGCCATACAGAGGGGCATAAGGTTGATAATGGCCCCAAAATCATACAATGCTTTACAAAATTGATTAGCCCCTATCTCCATAGGAATGGTAAAACTCCTCGAATCTTTAAGCATTGGAAGCAACTTCCTATGAATAATAGCACTGCATTCTTCAGCCAAGACCATCGTTTCATAATATTCAATCTTTCTTTTCTTGGCAATGATGTCTTTCATGAATTTGGTTGAGGTAGGCATCTGTTCTAGAGCTTTAGCAAAAGGAATATTGATATGCAAATTCTTGAATACCTCCAGGAATTTTGTGAATTCCTGATCCAACTATTCCTTCTTCAACCTCCTAAGAAGCATGGTGGTGGCATCTTCTCCTGCTGTGTTGATTTTTCTTCAGCTAATTTCACTGGTGTCGAAATTTCTTCCTTTGGCTTCTCCTGAAACTACTCAAACTTAGGTTCTTGGGCAGTCTTTTGGTTTTCATAACTGTCTTTGGCCGCCACTGGTTCTGGAAGTAATGTACCTAATCTCAAAGTTTCAACTATAATGATAGCTGGGTATCTAATGGCAAAGCTCTTGATGGCCTGTTTCGTAGCATTTGGGACAGCTGACTCACGTGGGTTTCTAGATTTTTATTCTTGGAATAAGAAAACATAATAAATTGCTGCATAAGGTCCTCCAACTTGTTTTTTTCTCCACTAGTGGTAGATTCTGAAAATTTAGATTTCCTGGCTGAAATCCTAGATTATAGCCTCCTCCCTTGCTATGATTAGGATGTGAAATAGAAACTGGATTGTTATTCTTCCATGAAAAATTGGGATGCTATTTCAAATTTTCATTATAAATGTTCCCGAAGTAATGAGGTTGCTTCCCTGGATTGGCAACATAATTGGTTTCGTCAGTATTTTGAGGGCATTGATAATTGTTGTGGTTGCCCCCATAATGATCATATAGAGCCAGCACGGGTGTGCTTGTTGGATTTTTCTATACTGTTGTTACATTCAACCTACTTTGTGCAAATTTGTGCCTCATTGCCGCCATCTCTGCTATTAGCTTTGTAATAGCATTAACATCCAATCTCCCTGGAGTTCTATCAAAATCTGAATCCTGCCAGGTTTGTCCTCTAGCAGCTACTCTCTCTACTAACTTGAAAGCCTCATCCGCTCCCTTGTCCAGAAAGTTACCATTGGCAATGGCATTAAAAATAAATTTGTGCATGTGGGACTGCCCTTTGTAGAATGCATATAGCAGCAGGAAATCTGAAATGCCATGGTGCGGATACCTCTTCATTAGCCCCTTGAATCTCTCATAGGCTTCATATAATATCTCCTTCAGTTGCTGCTTGAAATTGCTAATTTCATGCCATAATTGTGAATTCTTTGTGGCTGGGAAAAATCTGGCCAGGAAGGCATTCATCATCTCCTCCCAAGTGGATAAGGAACTGTTGGGAAAATTCTCCAACCAGTCTCCAGCTTTCCCAGCAAAATAGAAAGGGAAAAGGTGCATTTTGATTTCTTTGGCAAGAACCCCGTTGAATTTGAATGTGTCTGTCAGCATTATGAACATTTTTTACATGCTTCATAGGATCTTCTTTTTCCAGCACAAAGAACTTGTGATTTTTCATCATATGGATCATCTCAGGCTTGATCTCGAAGCTATTGGTTGGTCTTACTGGCCTGGGGGTCCCATCGCCTAGCAAATCGGCTCTCGACATGTTCTAGTCCCTCACCGTTCTGTTCCTCGGCTGCAGGTTATCCACCGCTGGAGCTGGATCTGTGTTGTCCCCTCCATTGACACCTCCACTTGGATGGTTCACAACTTAATCAGTGTTTTTAAGATGTCTGAGTCTTTTAATAAATTTCACGATATCAGGGTCTACAGGTGCTAGGTCAATTTTCTTACTCCTCAGATTGTACCTGTTTTTTAGCTCTGCATATAAAAAATAAAATAAAAATTTAATCTAGAAAAAGAATTCGATATAAACTGTTAATCTTGAAATCGTTTTTCCCCGGCAACAATGCCAAAAACTTATTTACGTAAAATTGAATTTACCTTTAATTGCAAACACATGATGTCAACAAGTAATATAATTCAGAAAAATAAGTATCGATCCCATAGGAAAATTCTGTTTAAGACTAATCAATTCGTCGAATCCTCTACTCTAGTAAAGTTAATCAAATATTGGGTTTAATTTCAGAATAAACTAAATTACTAAATCTAAGTAACTGAAAAATAAGTAACGAATCAATGGACTTAATCAGAATTCGCACCTAGAATCTATTTTACTATCTAACCTAAAAGATGTTCTTGTTTTGTTTTCATCCAATAATACCTGCTCAGGCTATTATTGGCTATCTAGTACCCTAATTAGCTATATTCCTATGCTAATAACAATTACTAGGTTGATTTTCCACAATCAGTTTGAACTCTAGGTTTGGCAGATATATTCCTATTATGTCAATTATGGATTACCTAGATATTCTACCTCTTTATCGGAACCTAAGCCAGTAACCCTATCGGATTAGATTAACCTGGAATGAAGTGATCAGTTTTGTAATGAAGAACAAGGTAGACTAATCTTTGCTGGATAGTAGATTAACAGATTCCGGTGTGAATCCTGTTTGGGTGCTTACAAACTAAAACAACGGAAAGAAAAGAAAATGAGTCAAACAAAATCAATTTTCATACTCAGAATTCAAATAACATACTATAGTCTAATCTCTGAAAAGGTGATGATTCCCAAAAATAAAACTGATGTTTATGCTTTGAAAACTAAGAACTTGATATATAACTATGTCCCTTTGACGTCTATTTATATGAAAACCCGAGTTTCTAGTCCTTATCCGTTAAGCGATCATCCTTATCCACGTAATTCTGGGCATGATCTCATACAACCGACCGGTCGGTGTACGTGAACCGATCGGTCCGTTGATAGTCGGTAGGCTTGTTAGGTTGAACTGACTAGTCAGTGTGTGCTCGACTTCTCTATCAGTTTTTCGTCTTTTGTTTACCGACTGGTCGGTGTGTTTTCGGCATAAATACCTTGTTGAACTGATCGGTTGGTTGTCCTTCGCAATTGTCAACTTCAGTCTTGACGTTTCGCTGCGTTTTTCATACAAAAATGTTTCCTTTTGCTGCTAAAAACTATAACGCTCCTATTCAACCACAACACTCAAAAAACAATCAAAATGTTCACTAAACAAAATTAGTATGCAACTAACCTAAAATCAAAACGAAATAATACGGATGACCAGTGTTAGAGACAAGTCATCAGCCACGTTCTACCCTGATTTTTCCTGGACTTGACCCGATACCAAGCCAGAACCACTCTACTAAACCAGCATCAAACAATGTGTCTTTCGTATTGAACTCAAATGACATGTCATTCGTTCTACCCATGAACGACTTGTCGTACAGACGGCCTATAGACAATGTGTTGTCCATAGTCATCTTCTTCCTCATACACCTACCTTTTTCCAGCAAACCTTAGTTTCTTCAGCCCATAAAACACTACATAATTCTTCATAAAATCTACTTTAAAAGCTTCCCCACACAATCACAAACTTAAATATGCATAACCCACAGTAGATCAAGCTCAAAATCATATAATCAATGGAAAAAGATTTTCCAATGAAGAACGGTGATATTTACCATTTTTATGAACAAAAAATGCACAAAAATCATGTGGACACTATAAGACCCTGTCCTTCAGAAAGTCTAGTCAGCAGTTGAGTATAGTCGAATTAATGGGATTGGTCCATTTTAGTGGGTTTGACCAGTTTGACCATTTGACTAGTTAGATCAACTAGTTAACCAAGTGCCAATTAGGACATTCAAATGGCATGGCCACATTCATAGAGCCTAGGTGTCGAATCTAGATTTCCTAGAGTGTTATATCATCGGGTGAGTGTCGATAGTTATGCACGACATGTCATTTGGAAACATGGCATGCCATTGTATGATTTGCGTGTTTTCGAGGCCTGAGTCTAGTGGAATACCCCTTTTAGCCTATTTGAACCCATGTGAGGATTTTTTAAGTCCGTTTTGAGTAGTCGTAGGCCTTTGAGTCAAATTTATTATATGTGGGCTCAATCACTATTCACTGGGCCCAATTTGATTTTAAAAGCCTAAATCATTGTTTTTAAACCAAAAACACTATTTTGGCCCGCTCGGGGCATGTAGATCGTTTAAAAACTTGTTTCAATTTTTTGGGATTTCCGAGCCTTGGGACAAAAAAGTCCAAGCTCAACACTTAGGATTGTTTCAAAGTGTTAACATCCCAAGAACCCTCTCTCGAGACATAAAAGTCCCAGCGCCCCTTCCCCCTAAAGAAGAACCCAGTCTCACCAAACCCATTTTCTCTCCAAATAAACCATCGGACTTTCTTCCCCTCTCAATTCCTCACCCTACTCGACGAGTTTCCACTGGTGTTAGCTTCACTTGGAGTGTATTTGGCCGGTTTAAGCATTTAAGAGAAAAATTGAGTTTGTGGATTTGGCTTGCTATGATGTTGTTTATGATGTCTTGATAATTGGTTTTGATTATTTTGTTGTTTTATATAGTATGTGAGCTTCGAGGAGTTTGATGACATATGGGTCTTGGGGATTTCAACCCCATTGGTGTTCTTGTTGATTTTGATGATTTATTTTGGTTCCCTTTGAGTTTGTGGAGTGTTTTTGTGGGTCTTGATGTCAATGGTTTAGGCTGAAGCGGGTCGTGTCCTTATGTCAGTTTACCAATGGCCATTCGCTTTTGATTCGCGTTGTGTTTTAGTGATACCTAGAGGTTGATTTCAGATTGAGTGAGTGTTAATAGAATGGACCAGTGTTAGTGAGTGTATCGGAGGGAGTCTTAAGTGTTATTTTTGGTTTTGTGTTGGTAGCCTTTGAGTTTGGTTGCTTGACCTTTGTGTTTGATCATTTGTGTTTAGGAGACATTGTGGGAGTTCCTTGAGATCATTGTAGTTATAGTGCTATTCTACACTTCACGAGATGGGAGTCTATCCTTCATACTCATGAAAGGAATTGTTTTGGTTTTTATGCATTAAAAAGAGAAACTAAGTTTTGGGTTTGATTGTGAGGTATCCATTAGTATGAATGTATTTAAATGCCATGTTTAGAGCATGTAATGTGTATGACAAGTTTTAGTATGCAAATTATGTATCTTGAACACTTGAAAATGCATTGATATGCATGTGTTTGCATGTTAGTGGTTTGAGTGATCTTTTCATGATATTGTGGATACCCTCATGCAATGAGTTAGTATAATCACATTTTTAATGCAATGTTTGAGGTTTAGTAGTTGTTAGTTATGCTTAGTTGTATGTAAACCCATGAAGAATGTATTCAGTGTGTCGCTTTCGGTAAGTCATTGAATCGGTGAGGAAATGCAGAAAACCTAGAGTGTCAGAATTTAGACCGATCGAAACTAGATCTGTCGAAATCATAGTTAAACACTTTAGACCGGTCGAACTTAGACTTCTTAGACCGGTCAAACCTCTGTTTAAACACCTTAAACCAGTCGAAAACCTGATAACGTGTCCAGAGAGCCCTTAGACCAGTTGAAACTAAACACTTAGACCGGTCAAACTCTTTCTAAGTGAACTTAGACCGGTCGAAACCTTAGTCCTTAAATCGGTCAAAATTCCTGAGAATCTCTTAGACCGATCATTTAGACTGGTCAAAATTCTATAACTTTGTTTTTTTCACCTTTTCTTGTTACAATTAAACCAGTCCAACCCCACAATTGGTTAACCCTTTTGATAATATAATCCTACACTTTCCCTAACCCTAGATGAGTCCCCATGAGTGTCTTTTCTGTATTATACCATTAGAATCCTAAGGCTTAGTGGCATGGATTTGCAGGAATGAGGCATGTTTGAGTGTTAATGTTTTGAAGGTATGATTTGATTCCCCTTAACAAGAGGTATGAGTAGTCTATGTTCAAGTAGTCCTTGATAACCGATCTTTTCTTGTATTAAACCCTTATTAGAGTATCCTTAAACTTCTTTTGCCCTTTAGAGTCTAAGTTGGAATTAGTACAGGATGAATGCGGAGACTATGAAAGTATTCCTTTAACATTTTACTTGGTTAACTTTGTTCCTTAGAGCTGATTGTGGTATCTAATAAGTATGATTGAGTCATTTTGTGAGGACTATTAGAACGAGGAAAGAGTGTATTCTCCTGTATGCAAGAGTATAATGATTTGTATTATGGTAATAGAGATGTTTGCATCATCATTTATATGGGAATGCTGAGTGGATTGTTGGTACGAGGATGAGTCTATTTTCATGCATGTGATCATACTGAGTATTTTCTTCATAAAATAGTTTTGTGATTTATGAGAAAAAATGGATTATGAGTATACCTATGTGTGTATACACTGCTTGATTTATGAAATTGATGGTAATATGTACTTGGCCAATTCGAGGTAAGTATATAGGATCCTAGTAGTTGCTTACCTAGGAGTTGTATGGATGGTATTTGCTAAGCAGTGTACGAGTGCTCGAGTAGAGGTAGTCACTTGCTTGAAGCAGGTGGAGGGTATATTATTATGTGTTCAATATTATTATGTACGATAAATTATAATAGGTATCCTATGTGATATTATAGGATACGATAAATTCTCTACTCGATTCAGACAATGTTGGTGGATGGGGTTATGAAGATAAGATGTATATATAATATTTTAAAATTAAATGCATGAAAAACCCACCAACAAGTTTCAGACCTTCCGTACATCGGGAAGAGTCTCCATAGCTTCTTTCATATTCACCCCGACAGGTTTCGGGCCAATTGCTCAATATATGTGTATTGTGACATGTTTATGAGATTTGTGATTTTTTTCACCTGTTGGAATGCATGAGAAAGCATATTTTCTTACTGTGCAAAAAGACATTCATATGCATATGTGAGGTTGCTTTGCACTATAGAATGCACAGACTAACCTTAAAGTGTAGTTATTACCAAAGGTATATTTTTACTCGTTTTATGGGTTGCCTTCTTTCCCCTTCAACTGTATATGACGTTTCGACTCCTAAGGAGGTCCTTGTGATCTCACTCCCTGATGTTGTTTATTTTTCAGGATTAGCTTAGAGTGCTGTTTTAATCTATCAGGTAATTATGGAGCTTTCTTAGGAGTTGGACTATTGCATTCACGATTTTAGCACTTGGCTTGTTTTGTATATTTTGAGATCTTATGCATATTGATTTTAGTATGTTTATGTGTAAGACCGTGAATTTTGAGTCCTAGAAGTCCAGAAGTCAATGTAAGTGAAAAAGATTTTTTTGTCCCTGAAGAAAAGGATGTATGATGGCCGAAATTGGTAAAGGATGTCTAGTAATTATTTCTGGTATTAATTCTCTTTAAATTGATTCTTTATTGGTTGATAATTACCTTAGAAAATAAAAACCCTAAGTTTAAGGGGGAATAATTACAGAATTTAATTCTGATAATTATCTTACTTTAATTAAACCTTTAAGGTAGGGATTTTAATCCCACAACCACCTTATATAAATAGGAAGTCAGCCATACAAAAATGTTATACAGAAAACACACAAAATTCGTAAGACCTAAAAACCCTACATTTCCCAATTTCTGCTGAAATCTGCTAGAACTTCAAACAAGCATAACTCTTTCATCATTTATTGGATTCCTGCGAATAATAGTTTGTTGGAAAGCTCTCTTCATCTTCTTTCCAACTATCTTTGGTTTTTTTTTTGGAGGTTAGTTTTTCTTTATTAAAAGTTAAATCGAATTTCAACGGAATTGCCAAAATTTGCTTGAATTTCAAAATAGCATAACTCTCTCATTTTTTTTGTCGGATTCTTGAGAATAATAGCTTGTTAGAAATCTCTCTTTATCCTCTTTCCAGAAAGCTTTTTTTTTTCAGGAGGTTAATTTTTCTTTATCTTAAGATAAGTCGAATTTCGACGGGATTAGGGTTCATGATTGTGTGATTCTGTCTTCAATTGATTTCTATTGTTATTCCTCTTGTTTGTATGATTGTTTGGCATCTATTCATGTTATAAAATCATGAATTCATCCTTTGAATCTTTTCTATACATGAAATCAGTATGCCCTACCCTTGCCCTATTATTGCCTATCTTGATCAATTGATGAACCTATTGGATTCCGATCTTGTTTCTTTTGATTGTATAAGTTATAAACACTAAATCCCTGTTTGTTAGCATGAAATCGCAACCCTTACACATTACTAACATGAAATCGCAAACTATCTTATGTCCTATGCTTAGTGACAAAATATAAATAGTTAAATTGGGTGGTAATTCAGGTTGAATCTTGTTAAGTTCTTGGCTATCACATCACACATCAGGGAGACACCTGCGGCATCTGACCACTTGTTTCTGATAGGTTTGGTGAGTGGAATTGGTAAGGAAATCAATTGGTTATTGAGTATTCATGCTTAGTTTGGTTTTGTCTTTGCCTTGTGATACTATAGGTGGTTCAGAATTATTAAATAAAGGGAAAGGAATAGCTTCTTGTTCAGAGATAAAAGAGGTAGAATCTATGCCTCATCGGTTTCTCCAGAGATCCCTGTTGTTTGTTTTTTGTTTTCAATGCATGACCTTGTTATTATTGTATGTGAATTGATTGTATAATATGTGCAAGAGTTGCGGATTGAGATATGAATTCTATAGGCTATACCGAATCCTTGAGTTAGGTTTTGAGTGCCCAAATTACATATGACATGTGAATTGAATAAGCTAATTGTCTTCTGACATGATTGAGGATACCCTGTTATGGTATTGTGCTTATGCTTGCCTGTGTGTGCTTATTGTCACGGGACTAGAGTTTTACGGAATAAAAACTCTTCGTACGGCCTTAGACTATCGCACTCGTAATAGGCTAAGTCATCCTTCCTCACAAAGCTAGCTAGAATGCTAAGCTTAGAACACAACCGAAAAGAGAGAGGGACACAAAGGAATGGAGAGAAAACTCTAAACTCTCAATATTGCAAGAATTGCTGGATGATTGCAAATGAGGGGAGGCACCCCTTATATAGCCAATACAGCTCCCCGATGAATGGTGGAGATTAAGTCAACCGATCTAACGGTGTCTATACAAAGATATACAAGGCAAGCACTATTGGTTGATTTCCCATCTACGGTAATCTTTGATTACATTGATTACCTTGATTCCCCAAATCAGGTCTCCAATATGACAGGAACGGATTCCCAATAAATTCCTTGATTGCCTCTGATTGATCCTCCATTAATGTGCCGATTCTCTTTGATTGAGGCACCAGATTTGAGAGACGGGTCACACACAAAGCCAAATGACACGTAGTCTGAGTTTCTGTCATGACATTCTCCCCCACCAAACTCGACAATGTCCTCGTTGTGTGCTGCCTCAAGAACTCATCGATCTCATCTCGATGTCAAATATCGGATTCACTCTCCCAACTAGTCTCACCAGGAGGGTCTCCTTTCCAATGAACCAGATACTCCACATGGTTCATGTGCTTCCCGCTCATACGCCTTGATAAAATCTCATCAAGGTATTTGTCATGAGTCTTGATGGCTACAAGTTCGTCCCTTCTACTGAAAGCATCCACCACCAAGTTCACCTTCCCTGGCTTATACTCAAGTATGTAATCAAACTCTGCCAAGATGTCTTGCCACCTCGCTTGCTTTGGTGATAGCTTCTTCTGCGAAAGGAAGTAGCTTATGGCAATGTTGTCAGTCTTGACAATGAACTTGCTCCCCAGCAAGTAATGTCTCCAAACTCACAAGAAATGCACCACGGTTGTCATCTCCTTCTCTTTCATCATGTTCCGCCTCTCGGTATCATTCAGCTTATGGCTCTCATAGCAATTGAGTGGCCTTCTTGCATCAAGACACCACCAATTGCAAAATCTTAAGCATCCTTCTGTACCTCGTATGGAAGTAGGTGGTTAGGCAAGGCTAACACCGGCTCCTCCGCAATGGCTGCTTTCAGAGCATCGAATGCCTCTTGGCATCCACTCGACCAATCCCATGCCTTGTTCTTCTTGAATAACTCGGTCAAGGGTGTGGCAATGGAAGAGTACCCTCGTATGAACCATCGATAGTAATTGGCCAACCCCAAGAAGGAACGAAGATCCGTGACCTTCTTTGGTGGTTGCCAATTCTTAATAGCTTGGATCTTGGCACCATCCATCTTGATCCTTCCTCCGCCCACTATGTGGCCAAGAAAAATCACCTCTTGTTTGGAAAATGCACACTTCTCCCGCTTGGCATACAGCTCATTGTCCCTCAAAGCTTGAAACACCATCTTTATATGTTGGATGTGCTCCTCGAGTGTGTGGCTATATATCACTATATCATCCAAATACACAACAACAAAGCAGTCCAAGAACTTGTGGAGTACTTTGTTCATTAGTGTGTAAAAGGTAGCAGGTGCATTTGTTAAACCAAATGGCATGACCAAGAATTCATAAGAACCATACCGTGTGACACATGCGGATTTGGCCTCATCTCTTTTAGCTATGCGGACTTGATAGTAGCCCGACCAAAGATCCAACTTGGTGAACCATCTCGCATCCCCAAGTTGATCGAACAAGTCAGCAATGAGAGGAATGGGGTACTTGTTCTTCACAGTTACCTTATTCAAGCCCCGGTAGTCGATGCACAATCTCAGCGACCCATCTTGCTTCTTTTGGAAAAGCATCGATGCTCCGTAAGGTGCTTTAGATAGTTGAATGAAGCCCGCATCCAACAACTCCTTCAGCTGCCTTCATAATTCAGCTAACTTCGTAGGTTCCATTCGATAAGGGGCTCTCGCAGTTGGTTTGGCCCCGACTTCTAACTCGATGGCATGGTCTACCTCCCATATGGGTGGTAACTTCTTCGGGAGCTCCTTGGGCATCACATAGGTAAACTCCCCAAGAACTTCCATAACTTGGATGGGCACATCGTTATCAGCAGTTGTTCCTTTATCCATCACCAAGGTAGCTAGAAATGTGGGTTCTAGCTTTCTTATTCCCTTCTTCAGTTGCATGTCTGACAGTTTTTTTGCCTTCAGCTCCTTCTCTCGAGCAACAGACACCACGCAACACTGGCTCCCTTCCGAAAGTATGAGGGTGTTTGTGCGAGACACTGGGACTGCTCTCGTCTGATCCAAGAACTGCATCCCTAACACAATCGGAAAGTCATCCATGGGAAAAATGGAGAAAGTCAAGTTCACCTTTCCATTCTCCCATTTATAGCCCAACCCCTCGGGCTACTCCAAATATTGGCAGTGCTTTAGTGTTCACCATCTTCAGCCAGCCTTTCTCCTCTTGGAACTTGATGCCAAGTCATTGTGCTTCCTCCTTCTTCATGAAGTTGTGAGTAGCACCGGTATCGATCAATGCACGGGACTCCCTCCCTTGCATGATGGGTCTAGCAAACATTCTCCCAGTTTGCTCCACCTTGGCATCTTTGGTTGAGGCTTTAATGGCACTCAACAATTGCATGGAACTCATCCTTGGTGCTTCCATCTCTTTGGCCTCCATAGCAATGGCTGCTAGCTTATTCCTCATCGGGCAATCCACAGCTTTATGCGGCCCCTCGCATAGAAAGCATGAGAACTTGGGTCTCTCGCCCTTGCCCCGATTTTCACCTCCCCCTTGTGTGAGTTTGGCTGGACGGAAGGACTTGAAGGACTTGAAAGGCTTGTCCTTCCCCTCATTAGCTTCGTGGACTGCTCCCCCACCTTTAGCCTTATAGTCGCGGAAACTCTTAGGCTTAGGTGGGCTATAACCCTCGGGTTTCTTCTTGAATTCCGCCAAGGATTCGGCCTCGGAAATCGCATTATTGAGCTCATTGACATTACCTCGATGAAGCTCCAGCTTGGCCCAACTTTGTAGGCCTCCCAGCAACACATACATGGCCTCCATCTCGAGCATGTCTGGGATCTCCAATAAGACTTCTGTAAACTCTCTCACATAGTCTCGAATGTCGTCTTTGTGAGACAACTTGCAAAGCTTCTCCCTCGTTTCTAGCTTCACATTTCTCGGTGAGAATTGTGCTCTCAGGAGCGATGGAGGTCGAGCATGCTTCATCCTCCACCAGGTTGTGGCACTCTCGGTTAGATACAGTGGGGCTTGGGAAAGTCGATCTCCATCGCTCTCCATGCCCACCCCTTGAAAGTACTGCTCAAGGTTGAAAAGGAAGTTATCCACCTCCTTGGCATTCTTCGTCCCACCAAATGACTTTGTCTTCGGGACATCCAGTTTCGCTTTGGGCATGGCAACTACTTGCACTATGCCCTTCTTGCATTCATCCCTGATTTCAACCAAGTCATCATTAAATAAAGTGATTTCAGCAAGAAGATTTACCTTGAAATCATCTAAATTTTGCATCCAAGAGTTGATAGCAATGAGGGCGCCTTGCATCTTCTCACGAAGCTCATTCACGTCCCATGACTTGAGCTCGCTTATGCGTTGGTCGTACTCCTCAAGTGTATCTTTGTCATCGGCAACCTTCATCTCCATACGAGTGATTCTTGCCTCCAATGATGACAGATGATCAACAGTCTTCATTCTCTTCTTACTTGGTTCGGGAGCACGTTAGGGTAGTCACCCCACACGGACCTCCTCCACCTCCTCAACAACAGAGATGTTGGCATCAGAAGGCATCTCCATTTCTCTCTAAAAGAATTGAGTCGTAACTCCGCTACCAACTGTCACGGGACTAGAGTTTTGTGGAATAGAAACTCTTCGTGCGGCCTTAGACTATCGCACTCACAATAGGCTAAGTCAGCCTTCCTCACAAAGCTAGCTAGAATGCTAAGCTTAGAACACAACCGAAAAGAGAGAGGGACACAAAGAAATGGAGAGAAAACTCTAAACTCTCAATATTGCAAGAATTGCTGGATGATTACAAATGAGGGGAGGCACCCCTTATATAGCCAATACAGCTCCCCAATCCATGGTGGAGATTAAGTCAACCGATCTAACAGTGTCTATACAAAGATATACAAGACAAGCACTAATGGCTGATTTCCCATCTATGGTAATCTTTGAATACATTGATTACCTTGATTCCCCAAATTGGGTCTCTTATATGGTAGGAACGGATTCCCATTGAATTCCCTGATTGCCTCTGATTGATCCTCCATTAATGTGCCGATTTTCCTTGATTGACGCACCAGATTTGAGGGACGTGTCACACACAAAGCCGAATGACATATAGTCTGAGTTTCAGTCTTAACATTATACATGTTTTTCTGTCAGGATCCTGTTCTGATGGCCATTCGGGGTAAGCACTGAAGCTCCTTGGGAGAGGGGAGCCTCTTACTGGTATGGAAGTTGTATGGGTGGCAAACCCCAGCATGCACACGCTGGATGTCTAGTCCTTGTGTGGTTTGGGATGTCTTGTCCTTGTGTGGCAGGATGAATAGGTTTACTGATTAGCTTGTGTGCTAACCTATTACCCTTTGTGTAGTAAGCCTTGGACAACACAGATGGAAGGGGACGACCTTTCTTATTCCTATTGCCGAGAGCAATCTGATGAGTTTTACCTACCTATCTACTTTTGATTTTCGGAAGTATTTGAAATCCACCCTCACTTTTAGTTTTGGCTTTATCTCTTTGATTGATTTTTAAATTACGTGATACCCATAGATATGTAGGAATGATCTAATGTTGTTCGGGAGATTTGTGTTTAAGATTTTTGTAGATCTTATGATGTTGTGACCCTACTCAGATTCTTGTAATCTCATCCTGTTGTATTCACCATTTTTCACACTTAAGTATATACACTGTCCGTGGTACCAGTGTGTGAGATCAAGGCTGCACGGCGGGGCGATATCACATCACATTAGCATACCTGTTCCTTGATTGCTTGCGCATATAACATGAATTATTATTGGATTATTTTTCTGGTTTAAAGGTTCCTCCTTTACTTGTTTCCGTTTTATTTGGGGATTAACTTACTCGATGTTTGGATTCTTATAGGACTTGTGAGTTGTGGATTCATTGATTTTATTTAAAGATTTCTGCTGATATTTTATTCACTCCGTATGATACCAGAATACATGTCCAATAACTAATGAACATAATGAATGTATATGCTAAAAATTGAGAATTTGATAAGTAAGCCTTGTGGAATTCAGATACGTCCTGGTTCTTGGGCTTGTCTGAGTTTCATGGCAGTAATGGCCCTAATCAGAGCAATTAATAATAGGTTAGGATTTGGGGTCGTTACAAGTTTGGTAGCGGAGCATGGTTTAAGGAATATAATTGGTTATATGCTAACTTGTTTGTTGATTTTATGTTTATAGGTAAGAACATGCGCACACACTCACTCACTTAGAGGCTAATACTGAAAGTGAACTAATGCTAAAAAGAGATTGATTTAAATGATGATAATGATAATTTGATTTGCTGTGTGTTTATGTATGTTCTTATGCCTGGTATGCCTTGATGTGTTTCGGTTAATGTTTGCTGTGTTTCTTGTCATTGCCTAGAATGTGTATGTTGTTGGGGCATATTACCAAGTGTCCCTATGTGATTTCTATGTTGCCGAATGTATAAGCATGTGATTGCTGATGTGTATTGCCAAATGCATGGGGTGTGAGTTTGCATGATTGCCGAATATAGATTGTGTGAATCCATGCTTGCTTAAAGCTTGATGATGATTTCCGAGAGTACATATGTGTGATGATATAAGTGACGAGTATGCATTTACATGTGTGCATATAATTTCCAAAATTTGTATATTGTTTTCTAGCATATGTGTATCGTCCGGTGCACGCCTCTCCACCAGGTACCACTTCTTTTCCTAGTATCGTATTTAGTTATGTGTTAAGTAACAATCGTATGCTTGTGTAGTATGGCAAGGTCGAATGCTATAAGGGATCGACGGGGTAGGTATGAGGTTCAGGCCGGACAGCAACCTATTGAGCAAGAGGAGCCAAATGCACAAACTGAGCAGGGAGGGCAAGCTGAGCCCGAAAATGAACCTGAGGCACCAACCACACCAACCATCGATCATGTGATGGCCCAAATCCTAAATGTATTGCGAGGAATTGCTGCGAATCAATGGCATATGGAGGCGCAATTTCAGAATGCTCCTGCATCCACGCCCGTGGAAGAACCTATTCCTCCACTAGAACCTGTACAGCCGGCGCATCCTAAGGAAGCTGAGAGACTTCCCATCGTGATTACCAAATTGTTGAAGGAAGCTCGATAATTAGGATGTAAAGATTTCAATGGTTCAGCTGGAGCTTCTGCCGCTCGTGAATGGATCGACACCTTATGCCGAGTGTCCTTATTCTTATGTATCTCGGATGATGACACTGATGGGCAGAGTACCGAACTCAAAACCATCATTGGTATGACACTGGTACAGAATTTGCAAGAACTAATTGTTGCTGCGACTAAAGCCGAAAAGATTGTGCAAACCAAGAAGCTATCCGCAGCCATTAGTGGTGGATCCTTCAGGCGAGAATCGAAATTTAATCGGCGTACGGGACCCTATCCTTTAAGGTCCTATCCTCAGAAATTAATGGCAATGGAAATAACAATAAGAAGAACTTTTCTAGTTCAAATCCCAACGGATCTACTTGGAATTTTCAGCAACGTCGATGTTACAATTGTGGCGTAATGGGACACATTCAGCGAGAATGCCAGAAGCCAAGACGTATCACTAGCACACCTAGTACGGGCCGAGGTGGGTATGCTAACCCTATAAAATCGCCAACACGCGCACCAGGAAGATCACCGAATGGATCCACAAGACAGGCGCAACCAAGACCAACAAGGGTATTCACCCTAACTGATGCTGAGGCTAGTCCTGATGTGGTGACAGGTACTATTTCAATTTTTTCTCAAAATGCTAAAGTATTATTAGATCCCGGAGCAAATAGGTCATTTGTAAGTCCAAGGATAGCACTTAACACGGATCAGCCTCTATCTCCCTTGACTCCTCCTATAGCAATTTTGACTCCTTTGGGAGAGCAACTAATTTGTGATCTAGTCTACATCGAGTGTGCTGTATGTATGAGTCCGAATGTACTTGAAGTGGATCTAATTCCATTGGACATCCGAGAGTTGGATATAATCTTAGGCATGGACTGTCTGGCGACATATCAAGCCCGTATGGAGTGTTTTACCAAACATGTGTGGTTCACTTTCCTGATGGTGCCGAATACTGCTTTGAAGGTGATAGGTGAGTTGTTCCAACTTGCATGATTTATTGGCTGGATGCGAAGCAATTGATCAACAAAGGATGTACAGCGTACCTCGTGCACATACATGATATTTCTAAAGAGTCCTCAAATCTGGATTTTGTTACAGTGGTTCGCGAATTTCCAGAAGTATTTCCAAAATACATAGCCGGTTTACCACCAGCAAGGGAAGTGAAATTCGGCATTGAGTTAGTGCCTGGTACGAATCTGATTTCTATTCCTCGTATCGTATGGCTCCTGAGGAAATGAAGGAACTAAAAACATAATTGGAAGATTTGCTGGATCACGGTTTCTTCCGACCTAATGTGTCACCTTGGGGAACACTTGTCTTGTTCGTCAAGAAGAAAGATGGCTTATTATGATTATGCATCGACTATCGGCAGTTGAATCGTGTGACTGTGAAGAACATGTACCCTTTGCCACGCATTGATGATTTGTTCGACCAACTCCAGGGTCCAGCCATGTTCTCTAAGATCGACCTTAGATCTGGATACCATCAATTGCGAGTTCGTGCTGCTGATATTCCGAAGACCCCGTTCAGATTGCGATATGGCCACTACGAATTTCTGGTTATGCCATTCGGTTTTACCTATGCACCAGCTGTGTTCATGGACCTGATGAATCATGTGTTCCATGAGTTCCTGGATAAATTTGTGAAATTCTTCATCAACGACATTCTGATTTATTCAAAATCGGAAGAGGAACATGCTAAGAATTTATGGATTGTGCTGAATGTTTTGAAGGATCGGCAGTTTTTTGCAAAGTACTCCAAATGCGAATTCTGGTTACGCGAAGTTGGTTTCCTTTGCCAAATTGTTTCCTCCTAAGGTGTGTTAGTTGATCCAAAGAAGATTGAAGTCTAGTTTCTTGGGAACCCCCGCGAACTATGTTCGAAGTCTGTAGTTTCCTTGGCTTAGTAGGATACTACCGTTGCTTTGTGGAGAATTTTTCATCGCTTGTCACACTATTGACAAAACTGACACGCAAGGGTGAGTCATTCGTGTGGAACGAGAAATGCCAGCGAAGTTTTGAAGAACTGAAAAATCGGTTAGTTTCCGCACCTATCCTTACCTTACCTATTTGCGGAAAGGAGTATGTGGTTTACAGCGATGCGTCAAAATCCGGACTTGGATGCGTATTGATGCAAGACAGGAAAGTCATTGCTTATGGTTCCCGACAGTTACGACCGCACGAAAGCAACTACCCTACGCATGAGTTGGAGCTTACAGCCATGGTGTTTGCATTGAAAATATGGCGACATTACTTATACGGCGAGACGTGTCGTATCTTCATCGACCACAAAAGCCTGAAGTACCTCCTCACACAAAAAGAATTGAATATGAGACAATGAAGATGGGTGGAGCTGATTAAAGACTACGATTTGATCATCGAATATCATCCTGGAAAGGGAAAATGTTGTTACTGATGCCTTGAGTCAAAAGTTGCATCCTCCTTCCCCATCGGTTTTGGCTTACATGCACACCCATTACATACCTACGTTGCTGGATTTGATAGCTAATTGTGTGAATCTTGGCACTCATTTTTCTGGATCGTTATTGGCACGAATCGAAGTCACGCCTACCTTGATTGAGGAAATCCAGAATCAGCAATTAGAGGATCCGAAACTGATTGAAATTTAGAAGCAACTTTCTGATGGTGTTGATGCCATAGTTCGTGATTTCAGAATACGAGATGATGAAGTGCTTGTCCTCAAAAACCGGATATGTGTTCCACAAGATGTTGATATTCGTAACCTTATTCTATCGGAGGTGTATAGTTCGAAGTTCACTATCCATCCCGGAAGCACTAAGATGTACCGAGATTTAAGGAGCAGTATTGGTGGCCAAACATGAAACATCACATTGTTGAGTTCGTTGCCCGATGCCTCGTATGTCAACAAGTAAAGATCGAACATCAACAACCCGCTGGTCTACTTCAATCACTCTCGATTCCAGAATGGAAGTGAGAGCATGTCACAATGGATTTTGTGACTGGCATGCCTAGATCGCAGCGAGGATACAATGTCATTTGGGTGATTGTGGATCGATTGACGAAATCTGCACACTTCCTTCCTATACGTGTGACGAATACACCTGAGAAATTGGTTGTTCATTACGTGGACGAGATTGTTCGATTGCATGTAGTGCCAGTTTCCATTGTTTCATATTGTGACTCTCGTTTCACCTCACGATTTTGGGAGAAATTTCAGAATGCGCTGGGTTCGAGATTGAATTTCAGTACAACATTTCATCCCTAGACCAATGGCCAGTCAGAATGGACGATTTAGACACTCAAATACATGTTATGTGCTAGTGTGTTGAACCAGCAAATCGGTTGGGATCGATGCCTACCATTGGAAGAATTTGCTTACAACAATAGTTTTCATGTAAGTATCGGTATGGCACCTTACGAAGCATTATATGGGAGCTGTTGCAGAACTCCCATTTTCTGGAATGAAGTAAGCGAGAGACACCTAGATAATCCAGAATTGATTGATCAAGTAATAGAGCAGTTGAACTTGATTCAACAACGGCTAAAAATAGCCCAGAATCGACAGAAAAACTACACCGATAATCGACGAAGGAAGCTGGAATTTGCAGGTAGGTGACAAAGTGTTTCTGAAGGTCGCCCCATAGAAAAGAGTTCTTTGTTTCAGCAGCAAGGTAAGCTAGCATCTCGTTACATTGGTCCATATGACATCATCGAGAGGATCGGCCCTACTGCATACCGACTTGCCTTACCTCCAAATATGGAAAGAATTCACAATGTGTTTCACATTTCAATGTTGAGAAAGTATGTGCAAGACCCTGCTCACGTGCTCGACGAACCCCCAATTGTAATCGCTGAAGACCTATCCTATCCCGTACAGCCAGTTGTCATACTAGATCGGTCAGTTCGACAGTTTCGCAGTCGAAACGTGCCTATGGTACGAGTTGTTTGGCGTAATGGCCAAATTGAGGAACAGTCTTGGGAGACTAAGGAATCTATGTGTGCAAAATTTCCTTATCTATTTACTTAGGTACTTGTGCTAAAATTTTGAGGACGAAATTCTTTTAAGAAAAGGAGGATGTGAGACCTTGAATTTTGAGTCCTAGAAGTCCAAAAGTCAGTGCATGTGAAAAAGACCATTTTTCCCCTGAATAAAAAGATGTGTGATGGCCGAAATTGGTAAGAGATGTCAAGTAATTATTTCTGGTATTAATTACTTTTAAATTGATTCTTTATTGGTTGATAATTACCGTAGGAAATAAAAACCCTAAGTTTAACGAGGGATAGTTACAGAATTTAATTCTGATAATTATCTTACTTTAATTAAGCCTTTAAGGTAGGGATTTTAATCCCAAAACCACCTTATATAAATAGGAAGTCAGCCACACAAAAATCTTATACAGAAAACACACAAAATTCATAAGACCTAAAAACCCTACACCTCCCAATTTCTGCTAAAATCCGCTAGAACTTCAAACAAGCATAACACCCTCATCGTTTATCAGATTCCAACGAATAATAGCTTGTTGGAAATATCTCTTCATCTTCTTTCCAAAATTATTTTATTTTTCATTTTGAGGTTAGTTTTTCTTTGTTAAAAGTTAAATCGAATTTCGGCGGAATTACCAAAATCTGCTTGAATTTCAAAATAGCATAACTCTCTCATCCTTTGTCAGATTCTTGTGAATAATAGCTTGTTGGAAAGCTCTCTTCATCCTCTTTCCAGAAATATTTTGTTTTTAATCAGGAGGTTATTTTTTCTTTATTGTAAGATAAGTCGAATTTCGACGGGATTAGGGTTTAAGATTGTGTGATTCTGTCTTCAATTGATTTCTGTTGTTGTTCCTCTTGTTCGTATGGTTGTTTGACTTCTATTCATATTATAAAATCATGAATTCATCCTTTGAATCTTTTCTATACATGAAATCAGTATGCCCTACCCTTGCCCTATTGTTGCCTATCTTGATCAATTGATGAACCTATTGGATTTTGATCTTGTTTCTTTTGATTGTATAAGTTATAAACACTTAATCCCTCTTTGTTAGCATGAAATTGCAACCCTTACACCTTGCTAACATGAAATCGCAAACTATCTTGTGTCCTATGCTTAGTGCCAAAATATACATAGTTAAATTGGGTGGTAATTCAGGTTGAATCTTGTTAAGTTCTTGGCTATCACATTACACATCAAAAGGGGAGGCACCTACGGTATCTGACCATTGGTTTCTGATAGGTTTGGTGAGTGGAATTGGTAAGAAAATAGGGTACTCGACTGGTTATTGAGTATGCATGCTTAGTTTGGTTTTGTCTTTGTCTTGTGATACTATAGGTGGTTCAGAATTATTAAATAAAGGCAAAGGAATAGCTTCTTGTTCAAAGACAAGAAAGGTAGGACCTATGCCTCATCGGTTTCTCTAGAGATTCCTGTTGTTTGTTTGTTGTTTTTGATGCATGCCCTTGTTATTATTGCATGCGAATTGATTGTAAGATATGTTCAAGAATTTTGGATTGAGATATGAATCCTATAAGTTATACCGAACCCTTGAGTTAGGTTTTGAGTGCCCGAATTGCATATGATATGTGAATTGAATAAGCTAATTGTGTTCTGACATGATTGAGGATACCCTGTTATGGTATTGTGCTTGTTCTTGCCTGTCTGTGCTTGTACATATTTGTGTGTCAGGATCCTGTTCCGATGGTCATTCGGGGTAAGCGTTGATACTCCTTGGGAGAGGGGAGCCTCTTACTTGTATGGGTGGCAAATCCCAGCATGCGCGCGCTGGATGTCTAGTCCTTGTGTGGCTAGAAGTCTTGTTCTTGTATGGCAGGATGAATAGGTTTACTGATTAGCTTGTGTGCTAACCTTTTACCCTTTGTGCAGTAAGCCTTGGACAACACAGGTGGAAGGGGACGACTTTTCTTTTTCCTATTGCCGAGAGCAATCTGATGAGTTTTACCTGCCTGCCTACTTCTGATTTTCGGAAGTATTTGCAGTCCACCCTCAGCCTTAGTTTCGACCATATCCCTTTGATTGATTTTTGAATTGCGTGATACCCAAAGATGTGTAAGAATGATCTAATATTTTTCGGGAGATTTGTGTTTAAGATTTCTGTAGATCTGATGATGTTGTGACCCTACTAAGATTCTTGTAATCTCATCCTATTGTATTCACCATTTTTCAGGCTTGCGTACATCCACTGTCCGTGGTACCAGTGTGTGAGATCAAGGCTGCACGGCGGGGAGATATCGCATCACATTAGCATACCTGTTCTTTGATTGCTTGAGTATATAACATGAATTATTATTGGACTATTTTTCTGGTTTCCAAGGTTCCTCCTTTACTTGTTTCCGTTTTATTTTGGGGATTAACTTACTAGATGTTTGGATTCTTATGGGAGTTGTGAGTTGAGGATTCATTGATTTTATTTAAAGACTTCCGCTAATATTTTATTCACTCAGTATGATACCAGAATACATGTCCAATATCATGCTCTAATAACTGATGAACATAACAAATGTACATGCTAAAAATCGAGAATTTGATAAGTAAGCCTTGTGGAATTCAGATTCGTCCTGGTTCTTGGGCTTGTCTGAGTTTCACGGCGGTAATGGCCCTAATCAGAGCAATTAATAATAGGTTAGGATTTGGGATCGTTACATTATGGTTGTGTGTTGACTAGCATACTACGGTTGGGATAGTATGCGTCTTTGTGATGATTGTGCATGCACATTTGGATTCTATATTTGAGATATTATACACCCCATATGACCGGTGGGCCTACGTGCATTTATGAGATTTGTGAGTATGTTTGAACTGTGTATTTATTACTAGTATTTGGACTTGAGTCATATGGCTAATTATGCTTGTGATGTGTAAGTGGCTAATTGTGCTTGTGATGTGTATGTGGCCATTGGGCCTTGATTTGATAATAAGATTGAGTTTTGGGCTTTTTGTCCTATTCTTGTTAAGTTTTCCACTGCATTCATTCTTTGTGATTTCACTGTGTATATTTACTCTGTAAATTATATGTTTCTACCAAGTTGATTTTAATAAAGTAAAACCTTGCTTCTTGTTTAAATAAAAGTTTTAATTTGTATGCATTAAGAAAATAATGTATTTTCTTGCTTCTTGTTTCACTCGCATGAGTGTTTCTACCAAGTGTATATCATGCGAGTGAAGCAAAAATGATAACGAGGGGTAGGGGAGTTTCAGACTCGAGTTTTCGGGGCAAGGTGTCCAAATTTCAATTGAGATAGGGATAAACCCTTTCCAGTCGGTAGGTTGCCGAACAAGACAAACTGGCGACCATGTCAAGGGTTAACGGCGTCGTTTCACCGTTTCGATGTAATGACGTAAAGCCGAGCTCATCAAAACGGTAGGGCATCCTACAGTTTTGACCATCTTGGTCAAAACAACGGGATGACTTGCATTTTGGCTTTTCTTTTTATTTTTTTTCTTTTCTTTTATTAAATAATAATAATATAATAATATAATTATTATTTTTTAAAAAATTTACTTAAATATTTAATAATTCATAATAAATAGCATATTAATAAAAAAAATACTTCAAAAAATTTTATAAACTCCTTATAAACTGAAGAGTCTACTCATATTGAATAATTTTATTTTTCTCATATACATAATTTATTAAAAATTATAATACATATAATATTTCTTAGATAATTACTAATAATTAGAAATATCTTTTTAAAAATTTTCAAAAATTTTATAACATTAATATTCCATCACATGAATTATCCATAGTCATAGATCACCAAAATAATTTTCTTATCCCCTCCTTTTCATTTTTGTAACATATATTTATATACATATTCTTATGTATATACTATCTTACATATTTATAATTACTTTATAACCATAGTAGTTCATGTTATTTCCTTATGATAGAAATTTTCTCCCATGACTCGAAAAGGACTAGACTCAAAAGGTCTTAGTGATCAGAGGACTTGGATTTCATGGTTGACAGGTATCGGGTGTGAAAAAATGAAATTACCCCTAGATACCAAGTTTCAAGAAATTTACCATCGAAGGCTATCTAAGAAACACACCTACGAGTCTAAATGACTCGATAGGAAGGAATATAATTATGATATCTAAATCAACTAATTTCGAGTCGTACACTTACATCATAGCCAGACAATTATTAATTTTGGTCTTCACCGATTTCTTATCCATACTTATCCATTTCAATAGCATCTATCCCTTCTCATATCCATGGCCTATGGGTTATGGGCTCACCAATTTACGATTTTTCGGGTTTTTAGGCTTAAGGCCAAACCCTCTTTGGTACAAAACCTCATAGTCTAAACTAAAAACCTTTAAGATTGATGATTATAAAAAAATAAGTTGAATTTTTTTTAATAGGGGAATTTCATGCCAATGAGCATGTGGATCAATAATATTGTTTTCGTCTTATCTTAAGGACTCGAAGGTTAGTATATCCTGTGATATCCTAATCTACATTATAAAAGACAGGGAAAAAATAAGAAATTTGATATAAATAAGAAATTTGATATATCCTCTATCGTATGATATGCTGTCAAAATCTCCTTAATTCCTTTAATATATATACTGTATAGTTATTTTTTATTGATCTTTATTCTATACCAAGAATCATGTAAGATAATGCGCAATTTCACAAATTATTTTAGTTTTGACCGGAAACTTGGTCTGGTGCTTGCACTTGGCCAGGAATGAGGAGTTCTTTCATCTTAATATATTGAGGGTTGTGTAGGGTAATCGATCATTGTTATTCACCTTCTGAGTATTCCTGGTCATATTTTTTTTTATAAAGAAAAGTGTCTTAGTCGATAACCAGATAAATTTCTTTTCGTGGGTCGACCAGTCAAATCTAACCTAGGACCATAAATTGATACAATATCATCTCTACATATTAGGTGTGGAACCACTCTCAACAATGTTTTATCTCGTTAGAATCACGAATCGAAACCGAATACTCGTAGCCTGTTAGTAGCTCAATTTTGGTATTTGGTTCTCTAGAGGCAGAATATGAATCGTTTTATAAGTCATGGATGATTAGATTGTCCAGTGATGGAGAAGCCCTTCATGTTACAGCGTAAACTATTTAATATTTATTACATTGCGTCCTAGCAAGCTTTCCTAATAAGGAAAGCCAAATTTACTAGCTCTAAGAAGCAGAGAAATTTATTAAAAAGGGTTTTCCAACTCGAAGAAATAAAACAACTGTTAAACCCCCCCAAAAAAAAATGATAAACCCATTTTAGTCTTTTCCTTTCAAATTCTAGGTGGAAAAAACTTTACAGTCCCGATTTGCCTCCCCTGACATATCCGTCCAAACAGACCAAGTTATGTTTGCGTTTTCATATGCAAATGAACAAGGTCTAAAAGTAGCCTCCATATGACCTAGAGAGAGGAGTAGTGAAATGCAGCAACACCGATCCACATTGAACTTTGATGCAAATAATTAGCCGAGAATTGGCCAGAGTAGTGGTGCTGTGAATCACGAGGCGGCGCTCAAAGGTGGTGAAACCTTGGATAACGAATCGAACAATTATTCTATTCTATATATATATATTACTGCCCCTATCTTATTCGTAAGTGTACTAAGTATGTACTACGCAAAAGCAGACTTCTAGAGTCGGCAATTAACTTTTCCTTATATCTGGATCGCATACCTGAAATTGCCTCTCTTTTGCACCCTCGTCCACTGACCGCGTGACTGCGGACATTTATTGGCAGTTTCACATATTTACGAACTCATAGAAATCATTCCTAGGACCGTCACTATCCTGCTGTGAACTGCAATGACTATCTTCTAGTTCTCTGTCAATCATTTTCTTCAGAAAAGAAGAGAGAATTTGGGCAAAATAAAAAGACGATAAGAAAGGAAAACAGCCTTGCATTGTATATACGTCTGTATTGTATACACAAGCACCACAAACTAAACCCAGTCTCACCTATGCCTAGTCGTTTCAACTCACTCATATCTCTCTGCAAACCCATCAGCCTCACTTCAATTCCCAAAGCCTAGCCCCTACCTACCTACACCTTACAAACCCAACAGGCTGTCCGTTTGTTCTCAATGACAAGGATATCCTTGCTTTGCTTCAATGGCGTAGCCTACGTTCCCATGCAGTCAGTTCCTGTCATTCCCGAGACGCAAAACCCTTACGCAACAAAATCACTGCCATTACAGAACAAAGCGGAAAAAAACATGGGCATTATTGTCTTCGCCTGTCCTACTCAAATTTGAACCGAGAAGTCCAGTAATTAAACCAAAGCCTACCTAGCCGCTAACCTCCATGTTTTCAGAGGTTTTCAGCACCAAAATCGATACGCATGTCAAAAACCATCTCCCTCTCTACCTTTCGCTCTAATGTTTATTGAAAATCATTTTTCTCTATAAAGCTCCTCAGAGTCCCTCGGAACATTAATTGGCCAAAATCTTCCTCTCCCTCCCTCTGTTTATGCAAACACTTCACCCCACACTAGCTATCCAAACTCTCCACACATTCGAGCGTCTATTCAGTGATTGATCTTCCATAAAACCTAGTGAATAATTTCCTGTCTCTTAGGTCGCTTATGGAAAATGAGAATGTAGAAGTGGCTGGCTCCGGAGGAGCTCCCGTGAACTCCAGATGGAACCCAACGAAGGAGCAGATAACCGTGCTCGAGAACTTATACAAGCAGGGTATAAGGACTCCAAGCGCCGAGCAGATACAGCAAATAACAAGCAGACTGAAAGCTCATGGTCACATTGAAGGAAAGAATGTGTTTTACTGGTTTCAAAATCACAAGGCAAGGCAAAGACAGAAGCAGAAACAAGAGAGCATAGCCTTCATCAATCACTATCTTTATAATAAGTCTCATCAACCTGTGCTTGGATCTCCTTGCCCAAATGGTTTGTTTCTGGTTTGAAGCCATATATATATACACACACACACACAAAATTAACGAAAACATTTACATTATCTTGGGATTTGAAAAGTAGCTAGCCAGTTAATCGCTCAGGTACTTCATATTGATAGGTTCGTTTTGCTGTTAATTTATTGCACCTGGAGATTCGCTCGTAGTTGTCCTCCATGCAATTGCACTCCCAGAAAGGTTTTTCTGAAGAATGCGTTCTGTGTTTTTGTTATCGGGAAGCATTTGAGATTGGCATAAGTGATTTATTTGCAATTTTCTTATTGATGGTTCCTCTGTTATTTAATATGGCTCTCTCCATTTCCAACTTATTTGTAGAACCGCGTTCAGGTTCTCTTTGCATGCAGCGAGGCGTAATCTTATTTTGGTGTCATTTTGAATTTTTCTATTTTCAGCTGTATGCAGTGCCTACTATCCTCCCCACAGAGATTTAGGGCTTTATCCTCAATACCCCAAGGCGACGCTCTCTGGTGGCTTCAAAAGAAGGTCAAGAGCTGAAATGTTGGACCAAACAAAAGCTTCCGAACCTGCTTACTCTTTTGTGCCTATCCACACTCTTGTGATGCCCCCAAATGCAAAGAACCACAAGACAAGCGACGATGAAAGAGACAGTAAACAAGAAACATTATCTCTTTTTCCTTTACTTCCGACCGGAATGTTAGATGGTACAGTAACTTCTATGAGTTGTCTTGGATCATGTTCTGCTCAGAATTTCGCTACGACTTCTCCTGCAAGCTCCAGAAACACAGGTACTGAAACTGAAGAAAGCTCCGGGAATGGCATTAAGCCCTTCTTCGATTTCTTTTCTGGACATGATCCCTCCGAGAGTGATTGATAGTGGTCTATCGTAAGATGGGTTCGGTTAATGACATTTAGTTTTCGTAATCCGATATAAAATAATAGGTTTTGCTATTGGGTTGGGATATTTGGAACATATTTAGTTGACCTTATAATCCTAAAGTTTATCTTATGGGTGTGCTGTGCCTAAATAAGACATTTGTGTTTCCTTTTCAAATCCTTCTTCAGATTGATTATGGATGGAAATATTTTTTACACTAAGTATAAACTTATTTGACGGATCATACTATTGAGATGACCAATTTCTTTTGTTACAATATTTTGTTATATTGAAAGTAGGCTTCATTCAGAAAGGCAAGATGCAAACTTGGTTAAAAAATCTTTTAATTTTTTTAAAAAAAAAATCGAAAGAAGGATATGCGGACAAAATCTCAAATTAAATTAAGTTATGTAATGAGTTGATTTTATTTAGAAGGTTATATTGGATTTATCTGTAAATAATATGGACATGTTTATGCATAATAGTGATTGTCTTGTAAGCTGCTTTCATAGATATATATGTTCATTTGATAAATTTTCAACCAAATATATAGTAGCAATATCTACAGATCTACTGATCTACTTTGGGGTTGGACAAGTTTCCGTATGACTGACTAGGGTTGTTCATACCACACTCCCAACTCACAGGCTGCGTTAAAGTCTTTTTGGTAGAAACCACAAATTGGTTATATTAAGCCTATGCTAAGGATGTGCTAAAAAAATATTTCTGATTCACATCCACATTTTCCATTTTCCGAAAACCTCTGACAATGTGTCCAAATCATCAAAACAACCTCTAAACACTACGACTAGGACAAGTTATATATATCTTGTAAAATGAACCTGTGACCAAAACTACGAAATTACCCCAAAATCACCATGTTCCACAAATTTGCTCGGTAACTTGAAAATATTACCGAATCCAAAATAGGATAAAATGGATATGAGGCACTAAAAGGCCCAATGTATCGCTGCCACCTTATATGTGCTATCTCAAATGGGCTCCTGTGCTTTAAAGCTTAATGGGCTCAGTCAAGTTGGGCCATCATCCTTCAAAAGTCCCATTTATTAATCCATCAACTTTTTAACCCCTGTTGCGCATCAAAGTCAAGGGCATAAATACTGTATGTCTATTATGAAGCCTAATCATTATTGATTTGAAAGCACAAAGAAAGTGAGACAAACGGATGAGCTTCAAAGCTATGTTATCCACTTGCTGTCTTTGCCTCTACCAAAGTTCTTTTTCCTTGCATGGTTTGCACATGCATTAGGTAGGATTTTGACATTTATGTTCAACTCTTTCTGAATTATTCATAACATGTTAACCCAGCATGTGCATTGCCCTCAATTATTAGTAAAGCGAAGAACAGCGTGAAAAAGAGAAAAAAAAAAAAAAAGATTTCTTGTATTTTATTTCTTATTCAGCAGTGTAATGGATAATAGATAGTACCATAGAATTCACCTTAGCTAGCTTAATTAGTAGTCTTTTTTTCTAGAATTGAAAGATTAGTTTTTCCGTTTGCATTTCGACTTGTTGAGCAAACTCTATTCATATTTTAAATACTCGAATTTTTACCCGGATGAATCCGTGTTGGTCCCTACTGTAGTAGGGATGAGTTAAAATTGCATGAGTGACCATATGTAGGAAAGATATGCGTTGATGAGAAGGATTTTCATTTGATATTAAATTTTGGTGCTACTTGAGATTGTGGGTGAGTTTGATAGTTTAATATGAGAAATATAGGTGTGGAGGATTCTTACTTAGCGGTGGCTGGATCCTTTGGTATGTGAAATGAAAGGGAAGGATAGCGTGAGTGGGTAGCAAGTGCGAATTAGAGTCAGGATGCACATTGTCTTACCTTTAAGGGTGGCGAAATGATTGGAGTCTTGGAATGTTTCTTAAAAGCCCTTTTCTTCTTCTCCTTCTCCCTCTCCTTTTCCTTCTCCTTCATTTTTTTAAATATTTCAAACACGACAGCTCTCTATGTTGTCTTGCCAGGAAATTAAGATACTGGATTTTACATGACATAGCTAAAGACACAAGCAATCGAACAACACACGTGTGTGGGCGTTCAGATACATTATATTGGGAAGTGATGGTTCTTCGCAATATCTGACCTAATTATTCATATATAAACATATTTTAGGATGTTTCTTTTATGCTTGAAAGTTATTGTCATATAATAATTTGCACGAAAAAAAGAAAAAGAAAATATGTTCAATGTGAGTTATCTATTTCCTTTAATATTTTCGACAAACGCTCACTGCATAGTTTCTATTTGAAGAGTGACAAAAATGACAAAGTCAAGTGCTTCTACGCGTTTTGATTGCCTGCCTCATTGCACACTTAGTTGACTCTACTTATATATGTGGCATATTATTTTTGTTTTCTTTATGTATGAAGCATGCCTGCCTTTTTCTTTTCTTTTTTTTTAATGTTTGCATTTGTTTATGTAAGGAAATCTTTGTAAAAAATTAATATACATTTTTCTAGCATTTCATTGTGGTAATATTACGGTGGTCATGACAACCACTAATTACTATCTGGCATTTCATAAACATTTCAAAGTAGCTTCTTTTTCCCTTTTTCGTTTGCCCAATAGCAGGGCATCCTTTGTTCGAAAGAGATAGCATCCAATGCTGCATTGGTGGGGTTTGCCTCTAGCTGGACGATCTGCAGCATCTTCTTATATATGAAGTAACCCACTCTCATTTTCAGTGAATAGATTCTCCTCTCCTTGATCCATATAACAAGACGCACCCTTATATGTATATGTATATATAGATATATATATTGCTTCTCCCGAGAGATGCTTATATTTTTATTCCGATGGTTTTCTCTAACAATGGTTAAAATATCATTGCTATAGCATTCATCAGAAACCAAACATAACGTGAGGTTGGGATTTGGCAGTTTAATGCACTTAAATTACTGCCAAGTATTAGATCGTTTTAGCCTCTCTTTAACCAAAAATCAAGAAATTTAAACTTTGATTTAGCATATGGAATGTTTTAAAATTTCAGACTAGGTATAACCACATATAATTGGTATTTACAAAAAGAAGAAAAGATTAGTCATCTTATGAAAAAAAAAATAAAAGATAGTGTCAGCCTTTGCCGTCCTAACAAATTGGGTCAGCTTCAGCCTTGGTGACACATCAGTAGTTGTTGGGACTGGCTGGACCTTACATAATTGCCACCCCAATCATAACCTCTCAACTCCTGTGATGACCTACTCCGACAATTTGGCCTCAACTAACCGACCATATATATATATATAAATATGCTCCAAGACATTGGATTAGATTGGATGTTGTTTAGGTTACCTTAATTTGCACTAAAATACGAAAAGCATAATCAGGTTGGTGTCTCTGATTGTGCTATTTATTCATATACTCAAACAGTCGAGATCCTTAGATATGTTGGGTGCGTAATTAGATAAGTTGCTTGCAGTAGTTTTCTCACCAAATCTGACAAAGGTTAATTATTGGGTTTAGTCATGGCACCCAGTCTCCTCCCATCTGCATACACAGCTGAGCAAGTGGTGAAAATTATTGAAACTGGATGTCCTCCGTGCACCCAATTTCCAGGACCCCATGCTCTGGTCATTCCCCATTTCTTTTATGTATAACCAAGAATGTACGCAGTTGCCTCTTCTCTTTTCATCTTTCTGTCTCTTTAACATTAGTTTAGTGGAATCACAAAGGACAAGGATAATAACGACTGCTCTTGTTTGATACAAATGAACTCCTCACCCACAAGGTTAAGACAATAAAATTCATTTTTAAAGCACATAAATTTGTCACTATCCTAGGCATGGCTGCTTACTAAATGGGATGAATTAGTCATAAAGCTTACACCAAATTTTTTTATTACTGGTCCCCCATTTCCTAATGCCACTCCAAAGCATTGTCAATAGCTCTACCGGATACAAGCAATCCCATAATCACCATTATTAATTTGCACTGCTATCCGGCATCCAGGAGGAGTCAAGCTTTATTTCATAAAGAAAAAAAAAAAAGAAGGGAAGAACAGCTCCTAATATCTTGTTTACCTTTTCCCCCCTCTGTTGCTTCGAAATCTTGCAATCCCCACCATTAAAGCATCCATGGAGCTTCAATGCACGAGCTGTATGTCTAAGTTTTAATAGACATGGCGCATTTACAAGGGTATCAATTCACTAACAAAACATGGGAGCCTTGGATATGTCACCTCTGGAAACCGATCACAAGTGAGTGGACCCAACAGGTTTCATGGACGTGTGGGGGTGGAATTTACGTACAATTTCTTGTCCTGGCTGTTCCTCACGTTCACCCCTGACATGACTCTGCATTCTTATACACTTTATTTTTTCTGAGATGCATCTGACGCCAGTCCGGGCAGTGCCCATTTAAGGTTGAGTGTATTTTGGGTTCTGCAATAGGTGACCAGTGCTTCTCAGTTTTACCCGTAGAAGTTTGTTCTTATCAGTGTCGGGAAATAGTTTGGACACTAGTGCATGGAGCCTGACCTTCTACCGACAGGAATGCCTAACCAAACCTGTTGTAGCGTTTAGGTGCAACGACTTCTCTTTTCATAATAATAATCATACTTTGGCCAAATAGTAGCCATCTACAACCAATTATAACTTCTGGTCAACGTGAGGGTTTGTAGAAATGAAAGATGCTCATCTAAGAAACAGATGGGTGCTCCTGGTGCTCCTGTTTCTTGAGTTCTGTTAATCGGACCCAATTTATCCTGAACAGATTCAGACATCCAAAATCTTGTCAGGATACGTTTCGAGATATCCCATAATGCCTGTTTTGGGCAAATATTGCTTATGGGTTTGAATTCAAAAATGGAACAATCATTCACAGGAAAAAAAAAACTGGTTCAATTGTTTTTCAAGACTGCTTTTTCTTGCGAGAAAGGGCTGGCGTGAGGGAAATAAATTCCTGATTAAACATGAACGAACATTAGACTGGGTCACTGTCAACCAAAAAAAAAACTAAATTATTACCCAAAAAGAGAAACAGACCTAACTTAGACACCAAAAAGCACCAAAATTAATGTAAGATGTTGATGTGAAACAGTTTGAAAGATTATATAGCATGCATAATTAGATGCAGGTAAGGTGGAATAATAGTCCGTGAAACAGATCATCAATTAGTTCACCTCTCCCAACTAAAGTTTGCTTCTTCTTTTTTTTTATTTTGGGAAAAGAATTACGCAAAAATAATTATGTTGGTTAGACCTTCAAATCCATTTCCTTGTTTGAGGATGATTAAATCTACAAGCAGCCACCCAACTTTTTCCTATTTTGGAGCCAGAGATAAAATCTTTGACCAACCTAGTTACCATCTCTCTCCCTCCCTCCTGTAAAAGGTAGACCCGACCAACAACAGTCACTACTCAGGCATTCCCCCCCTGCTACGTCTTCAATGTAAGAAGACAAAGATACTGTCTTTGCAGTATGTATGTGCTGGGCTAAATGGCCTTGATGATTGTTAGGAGTGGAGCTACTGCACAAGAAGAAAGAAAAGGGAGGGGAGAGGGTTTGTGAAAAACAGCTTTTCGTCTACATAAAGCAGTTTCCGTCTCTCTCTTTGGGAATGGGCCCATGGACGACAATCCCAAACCCAACTGTCACGTATTCTTCCTCCACTTCCACTACTATGACAAAGAAAACATCGTAAAGCTCTTAACTTTCACTTTCAACACTTGTCACTCCATCTCTCCCTTTACTTTTTCCAGTCTTTATTGTCCGCCCATATGAGAAAAAATCAGCCTCAGTCCCAAAAAATATTGGGTCGGTGCTACATAAGAATTTTAGGTTCTCTTCTGGCTTCTTTTTAGTTGTCAAAAGATGCCCACTATGGAGAGGAGTGAAAGACTATGTTTCTACCATCATACGTGGTTTACAAAATGAGAACCACTAGAAAATAATTTCTTTTTTTTTTTTGTTCCGTGCTACCAGCTTGATCTTTGTTGTTTGTTGAGAATTTGATTTTTTTGGATGAAAATTGAAGGATTGGATCGAATTGCTGTTCATGGAAGCTATGAGGTTTTAATAGATTCCGAGAGCCTCCACTTACAAAAGACGCTTGTTATGCAATTGATCTTTTCGTTCAAGGGAAGATCAGAAGCATCTCAAAGTTTTGTTGAGCAACTTCAGGCACTGGTTAAGCCTTATGGAGGAAAAATGAAGGCTTTGATACCTTGGCACACAAAGAAAGCTTGAACTGCCTTGAACTTCACAGTTCTGGGAAACTTCAACTGTTGAAATTGGAATTTTTGTCAATTGTTCCTTGTTCTGTACCCAGCCGCATTGTCACTCTTCTTGGCTTTCATCGAACTGAGAGGGGACAAAAGCAACACCATCATCATCACAATCATCACACCTAAGAAAAGAGGCAAGGGCACTCAATGCCAGAGACCGTGCTCCTTCACCCCCTCTCTCTAGAAAAGAAAAAGGCAAAAGAATAAACCTCACAGCCCCTCGAGCTCTTTCCTCTTTCGCTTATTCAATCCTAAATTCCTTCAAAGGTAATTCTTTACCAATCTATTTCTAAGAAAATAAATATTGTTCCGTTAAATCATGTTTTTTGTGTGCTCCCATTTCATCCGAATGCTTTCAATCGTATTATTAGCCTTTTTTTTTTTCTTTTTTTTCTTTTTTACCTGGGAGAGGTCAATTAGAGTGTCTGCCAAGACGGTATTGCGTTTCTGCGCAGAGGCAACCATTCTCACGAATCAGAATTTGGTACTGTGGTGTACTGTGATTTTGATACAATAAGTGCAGCTATTGGTTCAAATTATATGATTAACTTATAGATTTCCTGTTGGTGGTCGGAAATTGAATTTCACTTCTGTGTGATTTCATTGTTTCCTCACTTTTATTTATTTTTAACTGTTGTTTATATGGTAAAACTGGCCTTTAATTTCCCTGTATGTATTAATTATGCATTTTCTCAATGCAGATTAGCTTTTCAATCATCTTGAAGTGGTTGATGTTGGAAGCGGTTTGAGGATGATAATTAAGAAAGATACAGAGTCATAATTCCTTCAACTTCACCGGTTCAATTGTAACAGCTTGGGGCATCTACGAGGTATACCTCAAAAACTTGTCAAAATGAAATTGCTTTCTAGAAAACTCTGTCCTTTTTGTTAGAGAGGAATGTTACTTTTCTCTGTTTTCTTAATAGAGTTGTGTGGCCTCTTTGTCATTGTAAAGGAAAATGTTATTGCTTATTATCCTATTTCTCAATGGATTGTTCTGTATTAGCAGGCCGACGACACCTTCGCTGGCAACAGAATTGAGGTTGAAAAACCAAAAATATCCGAATTCCAGGTAGTTTCTGATCATTTGCTCAAGCTTTTGTTCGTTTGTTACCTTTTAATGTTTGCAAGAATTCAATTAACACTTTGTGCTTGGATTCAGCATTTGGGTTGGTTTATTAATGTTTCTAGATTATATCTCGTTAATGGGTATGTCCTGATTTAGAAATCATCACGTTTTGGATCAAAATAGGTCCCTCTGACTTTCATTTCAACCCTTAGGATGACTGCATAAGATACATGCAGAATGGATGCAAGGAGGCACTTGAGCTTATTCTTTTTTCATTAAAAGTTTGTGTTGTTGCAGATGGCAAGATGGGTGTCTTCTTTGTGCATAGTAGCATACAACTTAGCTTGATGTCTTCCAAATGTCTGTCTAATGTTTGTGGCTTTTCAGGCATAATGAAACATCTTGGTGTTTCCCCTTTTGCATTTTTTTTTAATGAATACATCCTCTTATGCTTTATCTTTCTTTTTCTCATTCTCTGTTTTTGTTTGAATAGCAAACAAAACAGAGCAATTTGAATACCTGTTTCTAAGGGTGTTATCACTTGGATATTTTATGATCTCGGTGAATAGTCTTTTGGTAATTTTCCAGCTTTGTATAGGTTCACCTATCACTATTTCTAACTTATCCTGGGTCATGACGGATGATGTTATATCAGAGAATGATATATCTTTACTAGGACCTCTGGGTTTGTGTAATAGGCATGCCTAATGATGGTTTTTTAAGGTCAAAATCATTGCCATTAGATGCCCACCGTCATCCTATAGTTGGTGTCTTATTTTGCAGCTTCCAGTTCATTCTTTTATAATGCTTGCGCTTCTGTCCCAGCTCAGCTGAGTCCATCTCCAAACCCTTGCAATTGGGAATATGTTATCTAAAAGTTCATGAATGAGTACTGAAGTTGGAAATATTTGCTTGCACTATCTTCTAACTAGCAGTGGCTTACATTATGACAAACTTTTCAGATCTCAAGCGGTACATTTGTGAGATATATTTTCCAAACAAATCCTTTTATAATCAATCAGTATCCTATTCAAAAATGGCAAAGTTGTCACAAAGACGGTCTGCACGATATGAAAGATCGCAGGCAGGCTGCATGCGGGGTATAATTAGTATGTTCGACTTCCGCCAGGGTCGGTCAACTCAGAAGCTGATTTCAGATAGAAGACATACCATCAAGCATGCTGGTAAGAACTCCTTTTACATGCAGGTGAATCTTTGATGTTATGGTCCCCATGATGGGTTATAGGCATTTTTGCACAAACAGATTGAACTCTTAATGATATATGTTTGCACATACAGGGAATATCTTGGTGGGGAGGGGCACTGATGTGAAATATGTCACCCTAGCTCATAGATTGTCAAACATCCCTAAACTGTAGTGAACTTCGGAAATTAGTGTCATATTTTGGAGGAATTAATGAATGATTGTTCACAAAGCACTAATCCACAGAAATATTGCAATTGGTAAAAAAGTTTTGAAATACTTGTCATTATTTTACTATTCCTTCCTATTCACTTAAATTTCTTTTGCTTTTTGAAGCTTCTGGAAATGCCAAAAAGAATCGCAAGGAAAATTTTCAAGGCGCCCTTGTAAGTGTTGTCAACTTGAAAAGCTCAATTTTACTTATGAAATTCTACTATTGTTGATGCTGAATGATGAATGGTGTACTTAATCGCCTATGAGACTTAGCTCAGACGGTATTTCCAAAGCCTTTAAGGCTTACGGGGTGGGAAGTCCCAGGCTCATATTTGTCCAAATGCTGTAAACATAAGAGATTTAAGGGTCGGCGTAGACTTGTTATTTAAAGAGAACATTGTACTGTATATCATTTACACTTGACAGCGTATTTTTTTTTATTGCAGAATATAGAAGAGAGCAACTCAGTGGCTGTAGCAAATGATCCTGGTTCTGGTAAGCCATGTGTGAAGACACTGATAGAAGAGGAGATGTTGAGTGAGAAAGCCATAAAGATGGAGATGAACAATGCCAAAGTAGAAATATCAGAATCTAGTTCAGAGCTAGGGGACAGGAAAAAGAAGAGCAATAGAAGACCCAACAGAAGCCGTTCAAAAAGTAGTGACATACCCTCGAAAGATTTGGATGCTATTGAAGACCTGGAATCTGAATGGCCCAGCATTCGGAAAGAGAAGCACTATTCAAAGAGTCTGGATATCGATGAATTAATGGAAGAATTCTGCAATCATATACAGCAGAAAAGCACTGGTTTAAAGCATGATCAGGACATTGAAATTCAACCTTCAAACCAGAACAGTGCTGACTTCGATGAAAAACTGAGAGAGGCAGTCAAACTTGTAGTTGAGAAACTCATTTATGGGAAGCATCTCACAGAAGATGAGAGTTTCCATCCCTCCAAGGAAATCAGGGATGTCCTCCAGGTTCTCATTGCAGATGAGGAATTATTTATGAAAATCTTACAAGGTCCAAAGCCCATGATCGTGAAATATGTTCAAGATTTATGCAATGTCCAGGAAGAGAAAGATGAAGATTCTAAATCACTTCTGGGATCTAACTCCTCTGAACAGGTCTTGAAACAGTCCCAAGAGGTTAACCAGTGTAAGCACCGCAAATTTTTCAGGAGAAAGACAAAAGCCAGTGAAAAAAACCAATCAACAGGAGATCAGGTTTCTCAAGCTTCAAATAGAATTGTTATCTTGAAGCCAGGACCTATATCCTTGCAGAATCATGCAACTGACAGCAGTCTTGTCTCATCACCAGAATCTCAATTTATCATTAGGAACAAAGGACCAATTGAGAAATTTGGTTCCCACTTTTTTCTTGCTGAAATAAAGAAAATGCTAAAACACGCTATGGGAAGGGAGAGGCAAGAGATCTCTGCCGATGGTACAGAAAAGATTCCTAGTAAGCGACAAGTTCTGGGAGGTGGAAAAAAGCTGTTGAAGGAGAGCCTTGGAAAGAATTCCCCAAATAAGGACCACTTCTTTATTGAAAAAATTGCCAAACCTCCCATGGGGGTCAAGAAGAGAGGCAAATCTTGGAAACTGAGTGAATATGAATTAACTACAGAACAGGAAACAGCTAATCAGCCCAGTGAACGGTTATCTAACATCTACATTGAGGCAAAGAAACATCTCTCTGAGATCCTGGAAAATGAATTTGGGGATGCTGATACTTCAGGCAGAGAGGTTCCAAGAACCCTCGGGAGGATTCTTTCACTTCCTGAGTACATCTGTTCCCCTAGTGGGAGTCCCGGGAGGGATTTGGAGCAAAACTTTGTGACTGCACAGAAAAAATTATCCATCTTCCATAAATTTCAGGAACAAGACAGTAGCTGTCAAGAAAGATCAACTTCAGATTCAAAAAATCTACCGGATGCTTCTTATGATAAGACTGATAATAAGGCTTTGAGAGTTCCTGCTGATGCAGATTCAAACATCTCGACTGAACTTCTCTATGACAATGAAGCAGAGAAAACCTCTTGTTGCGGCGAGGGTGAGATGATTCCTGAAGGTACTTTTTTCTTTGTTTCTTACTTTTCGAATCCATTGGAGAAGAATGATGTATTTGTCCATCTTTGTCCCGGTATTCAGTCTTTCAATAACTCTTGTGTAGATGATGTGGAACTTGTAGAAACTACTGAAATTGCAGTCCAGGAAGAGAGAAATAGCTATATACTGTCCGAAACAGATGTCTCTTCTATCGCTCAAGGTGATGAAAATGGTGGTATGCCTGAAGTTTGTGATGCAAAAGCAAATTCTGGATGCTTGATGAGTGTATGTTTCTTAAACTGCGTGGCTCTTTCTGCAATTGCTTCCTCCTGTATCTATCTTGACAACCTTTGTGATACATTTTGCAGGACTCTAATGAAGAAAGTCAGCCTCCGTCTCCTTTAAGATCTCCATCCACCTCTTCACTCATGGTGAATACTACCGATATACCAGACCGCCCGAGCCCAGTATCTGTTCTTGAGCCATTTTTCACCGAGGATGATGTCAGTCCTTCAAGCACCATATCCCAGCATGGTAAACATTCATATGATTGAATTTTCCATTTTCAGAACATTTTTCTTTGCAAGCCTTAAAAGTAACTTCATTTTTTTCCCACACTTCTTCAGTTGAACGACAAGTGAAACCATTAAGAATTCAGTTTGACGGGAATAACTCTTCGACTCCAGACCTGAGCAGTCCTTTGAAAAGTTGCACAGAGGAGAAAAGACCATTTTTTCAGTTTGTTAAAGCAGTTTTGCAGGCCTCTGGTGTGAGTTGGTATGAGTTCTATATCAGGTCACGTTCCTCCGAGCAGCTTCTTGATTCATCAACGTTCGTCGAGGTAGAGTTTCTCCCAAACCAACTCTGTTATGACAAGAAACTTCTCTTTGATGGCATCAATGAAGTACTTGGTGATGTATATGGGCGATATTTTGGTTGCATACCTCGGTTAGCATTTCTAAAGCCTACCATCCGACCTATCCCGGACATGAACAACATTATTTGTGAGGTTTGGGAAGAAGTTTATTGGCATCTTCTTGGACTGCCACTACCTCATACCTTGGAACAGATTGTCAGAAAAGACATGGCTAAAAGTGGGACGTGGATGGACCTTCGATATGACGCTGAAACCATCTTTGATAGCATTGGTGAAGCCATTTTCGATGATTTGGTAGAAGAGACTTTGTTGAAGTGTGTAAATGAGATATCAGAACTGAAGGAAAACGAGGGTAGCATTAACTTGTAAAATACATTCAACAAATGGGTTGTGTGCATGAGGGAGAGATATGAGAAGGGCAGCCGCCAAGTTTGAGCAAGCTGGAAGGTCTCCTGTTTGGTCCTCTTGTACCACTTGAAACATATCCCACACTAACATTGCCATTGAAACCATGTACATGACGACAAATCTCCTCCATGTAAAGCTAATGCTAGAGAGCTGAAGCAGACATAAACAACCCTGAAATGAAGGATACACAATGGGTCCTGTGATGGGCAGGAGTGGGAAGCCCCAATCTCCCTTGGAATTCCTTCGGACAATAGAAAGGTTTCACAACGTAGAGTTTGTAGAGTGTGGTGTTTCGATTGTGACATGTAGAGGTATTCTTATCTTACATAGTGGTTTGTTGCGTTCTGAGATGGCGATCGGAGATCGGAGATCGGAGATGATAAATATAATATAATACCCTGACACCTCCAGGGAAATTGTGTGGGTTTGCACAGTACAATAAATTTCTCTGTTTATGTCTTTTTTTTATGATGCTCCCAATGAGAATAAATAAATAATAATAATAATAATAATAATAATAATAATAATAATCATAACAAAAACAATAATAAAGAAACTCTTTGCTAGCCTACATTTTTTGTATCAGTCTCTTCTTGTTTTCCATCTATTGTACTTCATTTATTTCTAAAATCCAGTTTTCTCAAAAGTTTGAAGAACTTACTTGAATGTTTTATTTGCTTTTGGAAAAAGCTTTGGTGACTCCATGTTTGTTCTGCAACTATCTACTACTTATGCTTCAATTTCTACTGTCTTCCACATGCTACATGAAAGACTTCTGTTTCACATCATACTTTTATTATTTTCATGAAATGATTATAATTTTGGTTGCAGATTTTGTTAGTACTCTACCAAACATAACAAGTCTTGTGAGTGCAACTGCTGGGTTTGATTTTAATTTGATATGTACAGTAAAAATCTTTATTATTAAAAAAATTCATGAATCGGAATTTACGAGAAGATAAGGTACTATCTTTATTATTAAAAATTTATCATATAATTGTAATAAATATATTTAATTAAATATTTAGTTACGACAGTACATAGTAGGAAATTAGTTATTTGCACATGAATATTTGGTTTGATGGTTCCTCTTCTTATCTATCTTAAATGATTCTTACTATATAATAAAATTATAATAAAATTATAATAAAATTATGACGCCTTAATCCCAAAATAGTCCCAAAATAGTGGTGTTCTTGCAGTCTTAATTTACTCTATTCCAGGATAATTAAATATGATATTTTAAATATGTTTATACATTACAAATACTTTATATATTCAAATTAAAATATATCTATCTATTTAATAAAAAGAATTATTTAACTAGTGTTACGAATTTTATCTTCTTCCCCCCTTCACACTCGCCAAAAACAACCAAACACAATACACACCATGAATTATACAAAATTCAAAAATTACCAAAACTGTCACTCACACACAATCTCAAACTGGAATCAACTAAAAAAAGAAAAAATCTACAAGAAAAACAATAATTTTGCCCTTACCTCATAGAAATCCGGAAATCAATCACCAAGAATAATTGATTCCTCCAAATCTAGTTTCAAATGATGGAATTCACTATTAAAATATTTGTTTAATGTTTAGGAAGAAAATCCAAGAAAAAATTGAAAAATGAGCAAAGGGTGTGAAAATGGGTGTTTGTACTTAAGGAGAAAAATGAGAAGGTGATTTCGGAACTTAAAAAATTTTGCAATTCTCAAAACTTGTATTTATATTCGAGGATCCTAGTCTTGAAAAATTCTAAAATAAATTATAAAAGTCTAGAGATATTTTAAAAATATTTAATTAGTGTTTTAAAACTTAAAATGTTAATCTGTATTCAAAATAAATAAATTTAATGCATAAGCGGATTAAAAATATGATTTTGAGTCCATAAGACACCCAACACTCAAAATAGTCTCTAATAATATTTAAAATCAAAATTCAAGCATAAGATTTCATGAAACTCACATCTCCAACCATAAAAATTCCAACAAAATTGGAAACGTACAAAAGTCACTAAAACGACACTGTAGCATAACAAATCGACCAACTACCTCAAAAATAATAGCATACTCAGTAGACATTATGATTCGATCCAATGCTGTAGGTAAACCTACGGGTCACTTTATTGTTAATGAATCCAAAAGAATTAGATTTCACAACAATAATAATAAAAGTAAGATTAGAAATTGATCTGTCACTTAGCAAACCTGAGCAAATGAGGATGCCATTTGTAGTGGGCCCCTAAAATATCTGGGACTCGAAGTAAACTCGGTGTGATTTTGAAACTAAAATCATAATAACTAAAAGATTTCAGTGGCTCTAGTTTCACCATTAACATAAAAAATCTTTCTGAGCATAATTACACTATTTCTAAATTGGTAACACGTTCAAATCATCTAACCACACGTCATTGTGGAAAATTTGGATGGAATAGAACAAGAACAAATAGATTTTTATGTGAAAAATTCTTTTATAATTTAGGGTAAAAAACCATGGACAAAGGATAGAAGAATTTTACTATAAAAAGTAAAAAGATATTACAACATCTCTAGTACAAGAAGAAACAAGAGAAATATCTCTCACAAACAATCTCTCTTCTATAAGGAAATACAATTGAGAAACTTCTCACTAATTATCTTCTTTTCTCTCTAATTTTTGTTTGGGATGATCTGTGATGAAGAGGAAGTGTCTACTCATAGCTTCTAATACTTAAATCAAGAAAGAAATCAAGCCTTAGATCAGTATATCCATCAGTGTCTTCAACTCAAGTGTCATTGATGGGACCTTTGCTTCTACCCAAAAACCTTTGTCTAACCACTCCAACATTGCTCTTGTTCATTCTAACAAGGTTTTGTTCATCCGTTCCATCACTCCATTTTGTTGAGTAGTGTATGCTGTAGTGAACTGTCTTTTGCTGCCTTCTTTGCAGAATTTATCAAATTCATCTGCATTATATTCCTCTCCATTATCTGTTCTCAAACACTTGATTTTCTTTTCAGATTCAAGCTCAACCCACACTTTGAAAATTTTGAAGACTGATAACACACCTCATAGAATAATTATCAATGAAAGACACGAAATACTTTGTTCCTCTTAGGGATAGAACTGGTGCTTGCCAAACATCAGAGTGAATCAATTCTAGAATTATTTTGCTTCTAGAATTTGATATGCTAAACTTCAACCAATGTTGCTTACTCGTAACACAATGCTCACAAAAAGGTAAGGAGACCAATATTGCTTACTCATGAGAGTTTATTATTCTCAGTAAGAACTCTTATTCCTTGTTCAGAAACATGTCCAAGTTTTTAATGCCACATCATCATAGTTTTTTTATCTAAACCACTTGAGGCAACTAATGTTTCTCATTCTTATGGAGCCTCTCCATTTAACATGAGCAATTTTGCAGCAACTTTTTAGAAACTTTTTCTCCCTTTGTAAGTACAAATGCTTCTTTGATCAATTTTAGGATCTTGTTTTAGATTTCAACTTTATATCCCAAATCATCCAGTTTTCCTAACGATAATAGACTCTTTTTCAAGCCCTCCACATGTTATACATTTTGAATAATATGAATTGTACCATCATACATCTTCAATTTGATACTTCTAGTACAAACAAGTTTCAAAGCATGGTTATTACAACTGTACATAGATCCTTCCGAGAGAGACTCATAATGGTGGAACTAATCTCTACAAAAGGTCATATGAAAAGTGGCTTTATAGTCGAAAAACCACACATTGGTAAATCTTTTCTTGTTTTTAATTGCTGTAGTTGCTTCATAGTATAAAACATTTCCAGAATTTGTGGAACTTGTCATATTTTCTTGAGGGTTGGAATTTTTTTGGTTTAAACGATAACAATCCCTTTTGAACTGATCCTTTTTGCCACAGTTGCACCATTTCATATTTTTCTTATTTCTTTACTTTGATCTATCATAATTGTGGCTCCCACTTGAATCATGATCTATTGATCTTCTTGCATCACTATCAAAGCTTTAGCTTGTCATGAATTTCTTGGCCTGTCATCCTTATTCTTGCGTCGAAAAATTTGGTGTGATGTTGTCAGCTACTCTAAATTACCTCCTTCATGATATGGTAGTACGTGACTATCAAAGCTTTAGCTTGTCATGAATTTCTTGGCCTGTCATCCTTATTCTTGCGTTGAAAAATTTGGTGTGATGTTGTCAGCTACTCTAAATTACCTCATTCATGATATGGTAGTATGTAACAAGAATGGTCGAATCCCTTAGGGAGATGAGATCAAGTCAAGGCAGGAACCACTACTGCAGAAGTGTCGAGTATATGTTGTGTCCCTGACATACCCTCTGTGTGAGGACCCGAACCCGGTAATTGGGCTCCTCACCACCGTGCAGTCCCAATCGGCCCAACTCGTGGCCCAATCGAAACCACACAAGGCTTATTGTAACGACCCCAATTCCTACCTATTAATATTTGCTCCGATTAAGGTCATTACAGCCATGAAACCCAAACAAGCCCAAAGACACCTATGACCTATCTGAATCCCACTAGGCTTACTCACTAAGTTTTCGACTTTTAGCATGTTCATTCTACATTTTTAATAACAGTTGGAGCATGATATTGGACAATCATTCTGGTATCATACGGAGTGAGTAAAAATATCAGCGGAAGTCTTTAAATTAAATCATTGGATTCATAACACACAAGTCCCGTAAGGATCCAAATAACCAGCAAGAATTACTCCAAACATAGTCGAAAATAACAAGCAAAGAAGGAATCTTAAAATAAACCAGAAAGTAGTCCAATTTTAATTCAAGTTATATGCGCAAGTAATCAAGGAATAGGTATGCAAAAGTGATATTATATCGCCCTGCCGTACAACCTTGATCTCATACACTGGTACCACGACCAGTGAATGTACCTAAGCCTAAAAAAAATGATGAAAATAACGGAATGAGATTACAAGAATCTCAGTAGGGTCACAACATCATAAGATCTGCAGAAACCATAAACACAAATCTCCCGAACAACATCTGATCATTCATACGCAACTAAAGGGATTCATGCAATTCAAAGAATAAAAAAGGGTAGGGCCGAATCTAAGGCTGAGGGGGACTACAAACACTTTCGAAAAGTATCAGAAGTACACAGGTAGGCAGAACTCATCATATTTTTCTAGACAATGAAGAAGAAAAGGCCATCCCCTTCCACCTGTGTTGTCCAAGGCTTACTGCACGAAAGGTAATTGGTTAACACACAAGCTAATCAGCAAGCCTATTCATCTTGCCACACAAGGACAAAACATCCCAAGCCACACAAGGACAAGGGCATCCTAAACCACACAAGGATAAGGGCTTCCCAAACCACACAAGGATAAGGGGTTCCTGCCACACAAGGACAGGGCTTTTGGCCACACAAGGACTAGACATCCAGCGAGCTCTTGCTGGGATTTGCCACCCATACGACTCCCATACCAATAAGAACCTCCCTCTCACTAGGAGCATCAACGCTTACCCCGAATGGCCACCAGAAAAGGATCCTGACACACAAACACATACAAGCACACACAGAGAAGCACAAAGCACAAAACCACAATAGGGTATTCTCAATTCTGTCAGATCGCATTCAGCATATTCAATACACATCACACATGCAAGCTAGGCACTCCTAACCTACCTTAAGGGATTAGGTATAGCCTAGAAATTCCTCAATTCAATCCGTAACTCAAGCATGCATTATTTAATATGAATGCGCATACAGTTTCACAATCATAGGTACCGAAATCAATTAAGCAAACAACGAGGTCTCTAGAGAAACCGATGAGGCATAGATCCTACCTCTCTTATCTCTGAAAAAGAAGCTATTCCTTTGCCCTTACGAGATACTTCCGAACCACCTAAGTCATCATTAGGCAGAGACAAAAAAAACAAACTAAGCTTCCATACGCAATAACCAAGTAAATACACTATTTCCTTACCAATTCCACTCACCAAACCTATCAGAAACCAGTGATCAGATACCACAGGTGCCTCCCCCTTGGATGTGTGATGTGATAGCCAGAAACTTAACGATTCAACCTGATTTACCATCCCAATTAACTATGCAAAGTTCGGCACTAAGAGTAAGGCACAAGACAATTTTCGACTTTATGCATTCAAGGGATGAAATCATAATTGTTCATTATGAATGGATTCTAAACAATCATATAAATAAGGACAACAACATCAGAGATCAATCAAAGGCAAAATTATACAAATCTTAAAACCTAATTCCACCGCCGATTTTCAATTTATCTTTTGACAAAGAAATACGAACGTCCAAAGAAAAAAAATATATGGTTGGAAAGAGGATGAAGAGAGATTTCCAACAAGCTATTATTTGTAGGAATCCGACAAACGATGAAAGCCTTATGCTACATTGAAGTTCAAGAAGATTTTGGCAGTTTCGCCGAGTTTCGACTTTTCTTTTGACAAATAATTATGAACATCCAAACAAAAAAAAAATGGTTAGAAATAGGATGAAGAAATCTTTCCAACAAGCTATTATTTACAGGAATCCGACAAACAATGAAAGAGTTATGCTACATTGAAGTTCAAGAAGATTTTGGTAGTTCCGCCGAGTTTCGACTTTTCTTACGGGAAAGAAATACTAACCTCCTGACAAAAAACCAAAGATGGTTGGAAAGAGGATGAAGAAAGCTTTCCAACAAGCTATTTTGCAGGAATCCGACAAACGATGAGAGAGTTATGCTGGTTTAATATTTCAGCGAATTTTGACAGATATAAGGTGTAAGGGTTTTATAGGCTATACGAGTTTTGTGTATTTTCTATAAATGATTTTTGTGGAGTTGGCTTCCTATTTATAATGGATGGGTATGAAATTAAGATTACTACTTTAAAGGCTTTATTAAAGTAAGATAACTATCAGATTTAAATTTTGTAATTATCCCCTTTTAATTTTAGGGATTTTAATTTCTAAGGTGATTATTAACAAATTAAGAACCAAATTAAAGCGAATTAATACCAGAAATAATTTTCAAACATTCCTTACCAATTTCGGCCATCACACATCCTTTTCTTCAGGGGAAAAATTGTCTTTTCACCTGCACTGGCTTCTGGACTTCTAGGACTCAAAATTCGGGGTCTCACACTTACCCTCATATCTAATTTGCAAAATATATAAAATTACATATAAATTTTAAACTTTTCATTTTCTTTTAAAAAGAGCATATATTTAAACGAAAACCTTGACACAACATAATAAGTCACAGAGTACAATCACAAACAGCAAAAGTCTTAATCTCACACACAACAAGCCACACGGCCCCAAACATGCTTCATCAAAATAAGTCCAATCAACTCAAGCCCAAGAATATCAAAACATATCCAAGGCATCATACTCAACTCATATAGCATAGGCTCAAAAGAATATATTCATATCCAAAAGCATGTATCAACCTAAGCCCACTAAGGGGTCACAATGTCAATGAGCAAGCATCGCAAAATCCAAAATGCAAAAGAAAGTGTCGAGTTTTCCAACGTGTCATATGCAGTAGTCCAGCTCTATGACAAACTAGAAACCTCGACCTCAAGAGGAAGTCTGTTACACAAGCTGTCATCCTAGTCCTGAAAACAACAACAAGAGGGAGGGATGAGATCTCGAGGACCTCAGTGAGAGTCACAACATCATAAACAATTCCGGTGGAATAGAGGCATATACGAAAACAAGTATAAATATTTTATAATAAATTCACAGTAAGTCCATGATGCTATTCGTGTAAATAATCTCACATGCAAATATGATCAAATGCACATGCAAATATGATCAAATGCACATGCATGAGTTTGATAATACATACGTGTATCTCAAGCCTATGCCCAATTAATATATAAATCCAAAATCTCATTCCCGTGGGATACTATGCCAGAAACTATCGAGGTGGACCTCTAAAACTGCTTCACTGATAACCCCGGCCAAAGGGAAATCGGAAGCCCACTGGTGGTTAGTTTAATGCACATTTTAAAAATAACTATAAGTTCCCTACCACCAGTGTCGTCCTCGAAAAAAATAGAGAAATCACACTATCACACTATCACAGAGCCCCCACAACTCAAAAATTCAATATATATAAATATTCTCAAAATGCATTTCAATCGCATCACGAACATGTATATAGGTTCAAAATAAATATTTTATGCATCATAAATATGCCTCACACATAATGAACCTAGTATGCCAAGTCTCTCATCAATGCACATATTGCCTCCATTAAAAAACAAGCATTTATCAATTTTAATTAATAAAACAAAATAATTCCATGCATGTAAATGAAACATAGTTTCCCACCTCTTGACGCGCCGATGACTCAACAGCTAAACTCTTTCCCTTATCGGCCGCCGAAGCACCACCTAAACAACCATGCATACAAAATTATGCACACAAAACCACACTAAGCACAAACTCGAAAATAATATATTAAAAAATGACAATAACTAAAAAAAAAACCTAAGAGACCTCCTAAACACTCACTCTAAGTCTTAATTTACTCAATTCAACCTCTAGAAACACACTCCACTCAATCCCTTAAGAAAAACTACAAATCCCTTCACACACCCAATCATTCCTAAGCTCAAATTCCAATTCCAAGCTCAACCAACATCAAAATTAATCCACAAGCCTTCTCTATAACACACAAACAACCTAATTCAAGCAAAGACATCAACCAATTTCATTCAATTTTACAAGAACATGAATTTTTCAAAATTACCAAAATGCCATCGAATACTCTAAATGATCAATCATGGATTAATTGTTGTTTTCGTGCAATCTAAAGTATCAGACTATTACAATGAACATCTAAGCATGCTAAAACAACAAAAAATCGGAAGGGAAAATGAAGAAATCAAGTATATACCACTAAAATCCGAATTTCACTAAAAATACTCAAATTAAGGTAATATCACAATAAATAAACACCATACCTGAGAAAATATAGGGAGAGGGGTTGGGTTTATGTTTTTGAGGCAAAACCCATACAACAAATTGGAAGAAAAAGGAAGTTTGGGGCTTGAGAGAAGCTCTCAGCCTAGAGAAAAGAAGGGAAAATAGGGGGAGGGGTTTCTTTGTTTCTGTCCACTCACGTGCAGAAAGGGGGGAAAGAATAAGTAAGGGCATTTCTGGAATTGTGGCCTCTTTTGACTTGCTGACTTTGACTTTGACTTTTGACTATTTTTTTTTTAAAAAAAGAAAATTCACAAAATCTGAAATAATTATAAAATGACTCACATATGCCCTAAGTGGGCCAAAATAAAATTTAAAAGTTCAAAATATGGAAATTAGGCCTTTAAAACGCAATTGGGCTTGAGAAACAAAAATCGGACCCACCAAAGGTAAGTCGGCTCAAACACCTCCGGCCACTCAAAACAGGCCTCTAAAACTCATACGCGAGTCAAAAGAAGTAGAAATTGGCATATCCACAGGACTCAAGCCTCGAACAACACACAAATCGACTAACTATTCTATTGCACACTAAAACTCCAAAACGACATGACGCACAAATTATCAACACACTACCAACGACATGACGTTCTAGACATCCTAAACCCGACACCTAAGCTCTATGACTATGTCCAGGTCACTCAGTCAAAAGCTCAACTCACTCAAACCGACCAATCCGAAAAATCTGACTGAATCTGAGTGCTAACTAGACTCTCAAAAGGACGGGGTCTCACATCCTCCCCTCCTTATAGGAATTTCGTCCCCGAAATTCACTTACCGGAATACTCAAACAAATACGGATACTGTTGTCTCATCAACTATTCTAGCTCCCAAGTTCGCTCCTCCATGCAGTCACTATGCCACAAAATGTCAACCATAGGCACACTGCGGTTACGCAACTATCTCACCGCTCTATCCACTATGGCTACTGGCTGAGTCGAATAAGATAAATCATTGGCAATCTCGATCGGTTGTGTCTCCAAGATATGAGGTGGATCTGGCACATACTTCCTTAACATGGACATATGGAAGATGTTATGGATCCTCTCTAACTCTGGTGGTAACTCCAATCTGTATGCCACTAGGCCAACTCTGTCAACAATACAATAGGGACCAATACCCTATCATCCACTGCAAACTCCAGGTCTCGCCTACAGTAATCTGCATAACTCTTCTGTCGGCTCTAAGCTACTCTTAACTGCTCTCTAATTAAAACAACCTGCTGAGTAGCCTAGTTCACTAACTCTGGACTGTCAAGACGCCTCTCACCAACCTCATCCCAACACAACAAAATACGACACCTGCATCCATGCAGTGCCTAATACGATGCCATACCAATACTCTTCTGAAAGCTATTGTTGTAGGCAAACTCCACTAAGGGTAAGCATCGATCCCAAGTGGTCTGCCTATCCAACACACAAGCTTTGAGCATGTCCACTAGGATCTGTATAGTCCGCTCTGACTGACCATCTGTCTATGGATGGAAAGTTCTACTGAACCTCAGTTCCGTACCCAATGCTCGGTGAAAATTCTCCCAAAATCGAGAAGTGAACCTCGGATCCCGATCTGACACTATAGTCACTGGCACACCATGCAATCTGACAATCTTATCCATGTACCTCGACGCTAGCCTCTCTGGTGTATCTGTAACCCTGATGGGGAGAAAGTGCGCAGAGTTGATGAGTCTGTCCACTATGACCCATATGGCATCGTATCCTCGCTGCACAGATGACAAACCTACCACAAAGTCCATGGTGATATGCTCCCACTTCCACTCTGGAATGGGAATCGGCTGTAACATGCTTGCTGGTCTAAGATGCTCGGCCTTCACCTATTGACAAACCAAACATCGAGCAACAAACTCTGCTATGTGCCTCTTCATGCCCGACCACCAATAAGACTATCTCAAAAATTTATACATCTTAGTGTTACCATAACGTACAGAGAATGCTGAACTGTGAGCCTTTGTCAGAATCCGCAGTCTCAACTCCTCATCATGTGGTACACACATACGACCTCAGAAAGTTAGAGTACCGTCATCTCTAACTCTGTACTCACTGACTGAACTCTCTGCACTGTCACTGCTGTCCAAACTCTGTCTCACTCTGACCAAAGTTGGATCCTCAAGCTGACCGGCTCGAATCACATCAATCAATGTCGGTCTCACCACCATCTGTGCAACTAGTGCTCCGGTCTCATCACTATCCAACTGAACTTCAGACTCCCTCAAACTCATCAAAAACGGCATATACTAAGCTCTCATATAAGCCAAGGAAGAAGATGTTTTCCTACTCAAAGCATCTGCAACTACATTGGATTTGCCCGGATGGTAGTCAATGATCAAATCATAATCCTTGATTAACTCAAGCCAATGCTTCTGTCTCCAGTTCAACTCCTTCTGGGTGAGAAGGTACTTGAGACTCTTATGATCTATGTAAATATGACACGTCTCACCATATAAGTAATGACACCAGATCTTCAAAGTGAAAACCTCCGCTGCAAGGTCAAGGTCATGGGTCAGATAGTTGCCCTCGTGCGACCTCAACTATCTAGAAGCACAGGCAACTAACTTCTCATCCTGCATCAACACACATCCCAATCCAAGTCTTGAGGCATCACTAAAAACAACATAGCCTCTTACACTGACTGGTAAAGTCAACACTAGAGCTGAAACCAATCTAGTCTTCAGCTCACTAAAACTCTACTCACACTTCTCGGTCCACATAAATGGAACACCCTTGCGAGTCAAACGGGTCAAAGGTGCTGCTAAAACCGAGAAGCCCTCTACAAACTGTCTGTAGTAGCCTGCCAAGCCCAAAAAGTTACACACCTCTGTCACACTGCGAGGTGGTTCCCACGAAACAATATCTTCTATCTTTTTGGGGTCCACCAATACTCCACTAACTGACACAACATACCCCAAGAAGCCGACCTCACTCAACCAAAAGTCACACTTAGAGAACTTGGTCTAAAGTTGTCGAGCTCTAAGTGTGTCTAAAACTGTCCCCAAGTACACCTCGTGCTCCTCCTGGGTCCTCGAGTACACCAATATGTCATCAATGAAGACGGTGACAAATCAATCTAAAAACTCCCAGAATATCCTGTTTATGAGGTCCATGAACACTGCAGGCGCCTTCCTCAACCCGAACGGTATAACAACAAACTTATAATGTCCATATCTCGATCTGAACGCTGTCTTCGTGATGTTAGATTCCCAAACTCTCAACTGATGGTATCCTGATCTCAAGTCTATCTTCGAGAACACCAAAGCACCCTGCAACTAATCAAACAAGTCATCTATCCTCGGTAACGGATACCGGTTCTTCACTGTGGCCCGGTTCAGCTGCTTGTAGTCAATGCAAAGCCGAAAGGTACCATCCTTTTTTTTTACGAAAAGGACAGGTGCACCCCATAGAGAAACACTCGGTCTAATGAAACCTCGGTCCACAAGATCCTCCAACTGAGTCTTCAGCTCCCTCAACTCAGCTGGGGTCATCCGATATGGTGGAATAGAAATCGATGCTATCCCTGGCAATAACTCAATCTCGAACTCGATCTCTCGAACTGGAGGTAACCCTATCACATTCTCGAGAATCATATCTGCATACTCTCTGACAAGTGGCATACTACTCAACTCTGGAGGCTCAACTGATACATCCCTGACATGAGCAAGAAAAGCTATACAACCCTTGTGAATCAACTGTCTGGCACTCATCCAAGAGATCACACAAGTCGGTAGTACCTGTCTGTCTATGACTATGTCCAGGTCACTCAGTCAAAAGGTCAACTCACTCAAACTGACTAATCCAAAAAATCTATATGAATCCTAATGCTGACTAGACTCTCTAAAGGACAGGATCTCACACTCTGAGTGCAGTGACAGATGATTGTTGTAGAGATTTGTAACTAGTTTGTAATAGAATGGTTGTAATAATAAAGAGAATAAATTACAGAGTTATTGTCTTCAAATATTATAATGATCCAGTTCTTCCCTGTATGTTATGCCCGAACCATGGTCGCTGGCCTTCCTTAGGATAGAAAACTCTAGCTCAGTCCAGGTACCAAAAGAGGGTCTCTCAGTACAACCATGGGCACTCCAGGGGCTTAGAACGTCTGAAGGCCCCAACTATTCTCACCTTTCTCTTATGTTTCACTCACTAAGTGTTTTTTCCTCTTACGTCCTACCAAGTGTGTCATTCACACAATAAGATACTTACACTAGTTTTGAAGGTAGGAATCTATTCTATTGAGTTGATTAGAAACAATAAAGATGGAAACTATGAAATTATACAAAGGCAAAATAAACTGAAATTTTACTGATGGTAAATTGAGGCCTCACTAGGTGCTCGAGACTAGCTATAGGTCAAGATTGGAATTAAAGTACTTATCTAGACATATACAATGATCACAAAACTAAAAATCCATATGCTAATGAAAAAATTCAGGATAAAAATCTAGATCCGATCACACGCAATCTGGGTATTCATATATCCCTCATTGATTGGATCTCGCAGGATCCATAATAAATTTTAAATTAATTATTTTGTCTACCTTATAAAATGAGATTCTGCTAAAAACCTATATATGGAAAGTCGGTCTTCCTAGGATCACGGTCCTCCTCCAAACATGCATGCTTGTCTGCTCGCCTTTATATCCGAAAATCTCTGAGGCCCCAATCTTCCTTCAATCTTAGAGCTTTATATATCAAAATCTGCAATTATCTCAAAAACACAACTTGGATTAAATAACAGATCAAACACGGTATTTGGAACAATTTAAGTGCATAATTTGCCCATAAATATTACGTAATATCTGAATAATAAACACATTATCACTGTCTTCTTTAAGAATAGCAGCTGCAATATCATTGAAGACTAGGCTATCTATATTATTTGTTAAGTTGATGATGAGTTGATCATATAAATCAGGCAGACTTTAAAGCAAAAGTTCAGCACGTTCACTTAAATCTATTTTATAACTTAATGATGTAAGTTGAAAAAATAGAATATTCAAAGTGGTGATGTGATCTGACACTAAAATGGAATCAAACATCCGAAGAGTGTAAAGTTTTCTCTTAGTGAAAATTTTATTGTGAAGTGACTTGACCTCATATAATTTGGTGAGATAATCTCAAATATCCTTTGTTTTCTTCTTCTTCTTTATGCTTGACAATACTCCATCTACCAATGCTAGATGAAGATTTGCCATAGCATTCCTGTCTATCTCCTCCCACTTAGCATTATCTGTGATATTTGTCTGCCTTACGCCAATAGCTACTAGGAAATTATCTTTACACAAAATCACATTTATCTTCAACTTCCATAATGAAAAATTATTTCCATTAAACTTTTCAATCTCGAAATTTATTGTCATTATTTCTGTTCTAATACCAAGCACCTACCAAGGATAAATAATATTTAATTTATTTTCTGATTTGGAGTATCTACTATTTAGTAGCAACACAAAATATCTCCTCACTCTAATTTTCATTTGGGATTATCTATAATGAAGAGAAGTATCCCGCCCCGGAACCCAAAACTTTTACACGACAATCATTCTAGGCCCACTATATAATCTGTTATAACACATGACAATACATATAATAAACCTATAAGGCTAGTGGTATGATGTCAAATAACAGAGTTGACAGCAGAATATAAGTTTAATTAAATTGTACAATGAATATAAGAGAAGTAGTGATGTCTCCGGGTGACATCAGACAACTGCAGGCATAACAACTAAAGAATGAGCATACTACAATGTTTTCATGCTTGAATTCAAGGTCAAAGTATATTAATATCCTAATACCATCTAATGACTCAGGAGAAACAACTATGAATAGATATCCTCATACGATACCTCAAAATTCTCGAATCCACTTAAGTCATCGCGTCATGCCTGGGAGTGAGCTTTCATTCCTTAACCCTACAATCATGAAAAAATCCTGACAGAAACTTGCCATGTGAGTGGACAGGAAAAACATATTTCAAAGAATACAAACAATCATACACTTACTAAACACACACACTGGCACACAGTTAAAGAATCGATGAGTCAAAGAATATGCAACACAATCACAGTTAAAATATGACATATTTTCACAACACTCCAAACATTCAAGACCATAACCAGGCTAACAGTGTCTCTCAGTCCATTGAGGGCCTAGTATTGGGACTGAGACACGTCATTGGTAGTTTCTGACTTACCTTTTCCTCAATTACCACAATGCTCATTCCACTAAAGCTGCTAGGGCATTACGTGATGGCAGCTCCACTTAAGCAACCCCACTCTGTAAGTACCCATCTTGTTTTTATCGGCTCGTTTGTGCTATCCCTATGCCCACCTTATCAGTTTTATTGGCGTATCCACGTCATGCTACCATACTTGGCGAATCCTATGTTATGCCTGTGCATTCACATCTCATGTATTTGATGCACTTAACGCATTGCATGCATAACAGTTACTGTGGCATACTAGTGCATCACTCATATCATAACATGGCATACCGAGTCAATCATACTGCATAGCCGACAATCACATCGCATGCATTGCATTTTACGTTAATTATCATTTAATTAACTCTTTAGTAATCATAACTAATTAATCATGCTAGAAATAAAGAATTTAAATAAATCCGTCCACTCATGGGTTTATGATGTTCAAAGAGCCACACTTATTTCCTGGACCGATTCCTCGAGGTCTTGCGTTAGTAGGTGACCTACATATGCGATCATAGCCAATTCTTCAATGTCATAAACTAGATTATATAATCAAACATAAAATCATGCATCTATCACCTTAATTTGACGAGTTTCTACCCGATAATCAACTCGAAATCGATTTGATATTTTTTCTTATTTTTATGAATCTTATTCTAATTATTTGACCCATAAAACCAACTTCAATTTCAGAAATTTTGGTACCACTAGACTCCTTATTGATTCTAGTACTTTCCGAATTTTTTCCGAATTTTTTCTCATTTTTTTACTATTTTTTCTGATTTTTCTTTTATTTCTATCAATTTTCTTATTTTTCTAAATTTTATTTATTTTTGGCCAACCAGAATATGCCACCTGGAAGCTCCAGGTGCTGCTAGGCGAACTTGGAACCTCCAGGTTTGTGGTATATGGTTTATCCTCCGCGTGCCATACGTCTCCCGACATATCGCTTGCACATGCAAGCAACATGTCGCTCATACCAATGGCCAAACGAGATGTCGTTTAGATAACCCTCGATGACATGTCGTCCGAGGTTGTCTCTTACCTTCTGACACACCTGATTTGCAGGCTCGAAGCCATATCTGTCCTCCTTTTCGAACGACATGTCGCTTGCACATGCAGGCGACACGTCACTCATACCTATGGCCAAATAAGATGTCGTTTAGATAACCCTCAATGATATGTCGTCCGAGGTTGTCTCTTACCTCCCGACACACCCGATTTGCAGGTATGCTATTGTTTTGGATTTATATTTTATTAATATAATTTATTAATATTAATCAATTTATATTATTTATTAATTATATAAAATCATCAAAAATTCATAATAATTACTATACCACTCTGAAAAATATGCGAAATTTTTTTTTAGATTCCTTATGAATATTATTAACCAATAGATTTTCCAATCATTAATGATTAACTATAAAGATGTTTCAATAATGAATAATATCTCCAAAAATAGATGGACCAAACCATAAGTCCATAAATAATTCTAAATTACAGGCTAAGCCCTGTTTGTAAATCTCTGATTTCTGTGTCATGTGTAATCATACGCATGAGTGTAATTTAGTAACTTTCTTTATTTTATAATTTATGATTCAAACTGAAATTTGGATTTAGAGTGACATAATAACATTTTAGATTACGATTTAAAGAATTATTGGATTTGATTTGATTTTTATGATTTAAAAATATTATTTTTATATTATCCCTAATGGTATTTTAATTTTAATTAAATATTCGTTGGTCAAAAAACTAAAATTCTTAATTCATTGAAAAGATCTCATTTTTCTAAATATTTTCTGTAAATTTCATAATTTTTGGAATAGTATATAATTTACTATGAATTTCTGAAGTTTATCAATATTTTTATAATTAATATAATAATAATTAGTTAATTAATTATAATTTAATATATTTATACAATGATGTCATTTTGGACATGCGCCAAAACAATGCCGTTTTAGTGTCAATATATAAAAAAAAATTAGTGGAACGACGTCAGTTTGTGCAAATGCCAAGACATCATCATTTTGGCCTTAGGGTTTAATGAAAAACCCTCCCTCTTTTCTTCTTCTTCTTCCTCCTCCTTCCTGCGTATTTCCTTCTCTCACCCCGTGTTTTTTCTCTCTCCCGCGTAAAGAACAACTTCCTCCTCTGGCCACCATTCGACTCGTCATTGGTCTCTTTTTGTTCCTCTCCTCCACATCAACATATTGGTGAAAGTTTGCTTGAGATTGGAGCAGAAAAACAAACTATAGAAGCTAAAAAAGAAGGTGATTTTCATCATCGAAATTTTTTTTTTGGGCTAACTCTGGTGAGCTATTGAAAAACGAATGACATAGTTGAGTTCCTCTCGTCAAAAGCTTTCTTTTGACATATAGCAACTTAAAAATAGTTTAGTTTTGTTTAGGTGGGTTTTCTGGATTTTTCGTCCCCACCGTCAAACCACTATGAGCCGTCCATTTTCCAAAAAATCCAAAATTTCCCTGTTAAGTATTTTCAGCATTTTGAACACGATGTTGTCATCTGTTTCTTGATTTGGCACACGATTTATGAATTATAAGCTTATAAAAAATTATTAAAATATATTTTCTCATAAAAATAATAAATTATAATATTTTAAGCAATATTATTAAATTAAACATGCAATTTGAGACCCTGTTAGTTAAGTAATCTTATATAGAGGGTGATAGTACGTTACCATACTTAAACTATCTGTTGTGTCAGTTGGATGACAAATATGGTGATTGTATGCTTGGCATGTTTTTGCAAGCTCGTGACTTGTGTATGCGTGATGTGAATATTTTGGTGGATCCACTAAGTGTGAGACCCCGAACCTCCTTAGAATAGATTTGTAGAAGTTCAGACACTGGTGTAGTTAAAATTACCACTTTTTCCTTGATGAGGTGTGTGATGGCCAGAAATGATTGAACGATTCTTTCTTATTTTGGTTTATATTATTTCCTTCCTATTTCATTTCTTTCCTAATTGGTTTTTTATCCTGAAAGTTTTTAGAAGATTTTTTTTTCTAGATTTTTTTTAGAATTATCTCTTAAGCATTATCCTCACTTATCGAGACCTAAAAGTAGGGAAAATTATTCCCATAAAACCCTATAGATGCCAGCCTATCCATAAAACCATGTGATATTAACTTGCTGATTGTGTTGTGATTGATTGAGGATGCCCTGTTATGTCCCTCTGTGCTTGTACTTGCTTGTGTTTGCTTGTACTTGTTTGTGTGTCAGGATCCTTTTCCAGTGGCCATTCAGGATAAGTGACCGACGCTCCTAGAGAGAGGAGAGGTACTTACTGGTATAGGAGTCGTATGGGTGGCAATCCCCAGCATGTGCACACTAGATGCCTTGTTCTATGTGATGGCAAGATGCCCTTATCCTTGTGTGGTTTGGATGCCTTGTCCTTGTGTGGCAAGATGGAAAGGCTTGCTGATTAGTTTGTATAAAATTAGATAATCAATTACCGGCCTGTGTACTTCTGGTTTCAGAAGAGTTTTTAGTCCTCCCAGTATATATCGTTTTTGGCCTAAACCATTGATGTACATGCTTGCTGTTTGTTTGATCCCTTTGCTAGTTTATGCGATCTGATATGTTGATTAGGAGACATTTGTTTTGGGTCTCTGCAGATCTTATGATGTTGTGATCCTACTGAGATTCTTGTAATCTCACCCCCCATTATTTTTCCCTTTTTTTCAGGCTTAGGTACATGTTCTGCCAATGGTATTGTGGTGTGAGATCAAGATTGTATGGCGGGACAATATTGCAGAACATTTGCATATTCCTTTCCTTGCTCATTTTCCCTATTCATGTTTGCTTGATTGGACTACTTTCTGACTTCCAATTTCTGTTCCTTTCCTTCTTGTTTCTAAACCTTGTTGTGACCAGATGTTTGAGTTTGATGTTTATTTGAGATCTCATTGGGGCTTATGAGTAATGCTCTCACTGATTTTTTATTATAATATAGGACTTCCGCTGATGTTTTATTCACTCTGTTCTATGCTAGAATAGTTTCCATACTCCAACCTTTAAAAGAAACTTAATTAACTTATTAAAATTGATAACTAGGTGAATCGAGCCTTGTGGGATTCGAATAGGACCTTGAGAGCTTATTCGGGTTTTACGGCTGTAAGGGTCCTTATAGGTTGGGTTTGGGTCCTTACAGGTTTGGTAGCGGAGCATGGCTTAGGAAACATAATTGCATGAATTTAGTTGATTGTATGCTCAAGTGTCGAATGTTATATGCCGATGTGTTTTCTGGTTTTGTGTTTGTAGGTACATGTGCACACACACTCATTTTAGATACTAATGCCAAATGCTTCTTGATGTTAATATGTGTGATTTTCAGTAATTATATAAGGTATGATCTGATGTGTTCTAATGTGTTTTGCTGAATGTTTGATTGTGATTCTTTGTTATATGGTATGTATGCTGCCGAATACTTCTGTATGTAAGCATGTGTGTCGAGTGCCTTTTAGAGCTTTGTATGTAAACCGAGACTTGTATGTGCTTGTGCATATGTTAGTGTTTTATTTTTCAGCATATGCATATCGTCCGATGTTCGCCTCTTCCCCAGGTACCATTTCTTTCCTTAGTTTCATATTTGGGTTATGTATTAAGTGAACTCGTATGTGTTTGATATGTGAGGACTCGTTCCCGGTAATCGGGAGCCTCACCGCCGTGCAGCCCCGATTGATCCAACTGGTGGACAAAGCGGAACTACATAAGGCTTATCCGAAAACAAAAACAAACTCTGTTTTGCGAATCATAATAAATACACACATTTGAGTATTTTTGTTGCAAAACATGGCACGCATCAATTGATACTCAGCATAACTTACAAACAACGGAGTGACCAACACATGCAGCAAAAATATCAGATCACATACAATTTTCCTTACGGCCTCAAACCCGCAACACCATGAGTCCACACTCACAGATTTCCAGAAATTCAAAACTACACCACTTCTTATATATCAAAATATCAGAGTATGCAAGCATGAGTTGTACACATATGCACCAGCAAAATACACAAGTGTGTAAATATACAAGAAGATGTGAAGGATGCTGAGTCCAAAAACGTGCATGTGCATTTGTCCAGCCCTACGACCAATACCGGGATAGTAACCTCAAAGTTGAATAGCTAGCTCTCACACCTTAGTCCTGAAACAAAAAGGGAGGGGGTGAGATCAAAGACCTCAGTGGAAGTTACCGCGTCATAAGCATAAACGGTGGAATAGAGACAAAACCAAAGCATAGGATCAAACATTTATTCAAACCAATTCAATCCATACTCTTCAATGTAGCCATTATAAGTGCACACACCAAAATGCAAAAGGAGGTAAAAACAGTTTTGATACTTGGCTACTATGTCCAAAACATAACGGGGTGGACACAAACCACTTTCATATAACCCCCGCTAAAGGGTTACCTAAAAGCCTACTGATGGTTTTCAGTTCCATCATATATCTAAATAAAACCCCACCATCAGCATTGTCCCAAAATTGAATGGAGAAAACACAATCTGTCACATTCAATTTTGCACACGTATATAACGTCGTAAGATATATATGAAGCATGTATCAGGCCTTTCCCTTCATAGTGCACACAGCACTCAATCACATAGCCACCCATACCTCTCCAAGGTAAGCAACTGTCCTCTCTATAGGACTTCATATACTTACCTAACTTGATCAAGCATTAACCGTCAACTCCAATCGGTACAGTGACCAAAAACGAATTTATCCAGTATGGGTCATTAAAACTAAAAATTCATAAGATATTCCATGCATGCATTTAAACATTTCCGTCTTAGAATCAGGTGCCAAACATCTCAAAATAATATTCGAAGTATTCAGCCACAAGAGCAAAAATGTCTAAGAAGCCGAAAAATCATATCGTATGGAAGGTTGCAAAACCCGTATGAAATTTCATGTACACCAAACAAATCAGCATGTTTCAGCTTTTGAATATCCAGCATTCAAACATGGCCAGAAAATTATCATTTGAACACAATTGTTAAACACAATTCAAGTCATGCCTCCATTCAAACCAAAACATTAGATCATATATGAATTCTGAAAACAAAAAGTTACGCATATACAAATGAAACATAAACTCCCACCTCTCGTTGCGTCGATGGTTCGCCAACGATATCCTTTCCTCTACTGATCGATCCAGTACCTCCTAAACAAGCACAAACCATACAGCCATACTAAGCATAACCAATCCAGGAATAAAAAATGCAAAATAATTGAAAGCAATCCTATGGACCCTCTCACACTGCACACACATCTACATTCCCCTATCCAATCTAAACACTCCAATCATATCCAATCTAAACAACCAATTCATATCCAATCTAAACAACCAATTCATATCCAATCTAAACAACAAAATCACAGTACTTCAGATACCCTCATTTGACCACAACCACTCAATTAACATACACCAACATGATCAAGAACATGAAGAAACAACCCCCTGATACTGTTCATCCGAAATTCATACAAGAATCAGAGGTTGTTTCCATGCATTTCCATCCATCAAAAACACTCAATCACATCACTAGCAACCTGAATAAACCAACCAATCCAAAAGAAAACCAAAGATTAAGCACTTACCAACAACTCTGGAATTTTCGTCCAGAATGAAGAACACCTCAAAATCAGACCTTAGACACCAATCTAACAGTGGAAAAGTGTAGACAATTGATGGGAAAGTGTTTTGGGACAATCCTCCACAAGTTTTTGGGGTCAAATTGAACAAAGTGTGGATTTTGGTAGGTTGGAAGGGTGAAGGAAGGAGAAAAACGAGTTAGGGCTGGTTGTGTGTGTGTGTTCTGCTGGGCACTTATGCAAGAGGAATGTTGAAAGGGTGAAGTGTAAACTTGGGCTGATGGGTAAAGGATGTAGTGAACTTGGGCTGATGGGTTTTGGCCCAAAAGTTTAACAAGGCTGGACTGGCCAATCGTCAGCCCGTTTCGTCACATTTGGCCCAAACGGCCCGCGACCGCTCAAAACAGACCAAAATCAACTTGGTTTGTTTTCCACTGACTCAACCTCGATCGTCTAACCTATCTCACTCAAACTCATACGTAAACACTCTCAGATTCACTATAGGTTCCTTAAAGGCTTCCTACGGCTGTGCTCCCAAACTAGAATTTTAGCATCGGCGCGCTGCCGCTGGCACTAACGCTACCGTTGACGCTGCCACTGACTGGCACTACAATAGACGGGATCTCACAGATAAGTATGGCAAGGTCAATTAGGAGGTGGAGTGTTCCAAGGGCTCATCGGGGTAGGAACAAGGAGCAAGTTCAGCAACAAATAGAACAAAATGAGCAGGACATTCGGGATGAGCAAGGAGGGAAAGTTGAGACCGAAAACCAAGATGAACAATCAGAAAACCAAGATGAACCTAAAGCATCAGCTGCACCAGCCATGGATCCTATGATGGCGGAGATACTGAATGTGTTGCAAGGAATTGCTGCAAACCAGTAGCGAATTCAGGCTTAATTTCAGAACAATCTTGTACCACCTAAGGAAGACCCCATTCCTCCCGTTGCTCCAATTCAGCCGTTTAATCCTAAAAAGGCTGAAAGACTTCCGCTGGTGATTACCAAGTTGCTGAAACAGGCTCGACAATTAGGATACAAGGATTTCAGTGATTCAGCGATTCAACAGGTGCCGCTGCAACTTAAGAGTGGATAGATACCACAAGCCGAGTTTCTTTATTCCTGCGTGTTTGACAAAGTTGCCATCACCACATTTCTACTTGAGGGTGAAGCACATTCATGGTGGACTGTCGTGAGCCTGCGGTATGGAGATCGTCTACCTACCTGGGATGAATTCTTGCACGAGTTCAATGAAAGATTCTACACTCGGTTTCATATAAGTGAGCAGCATTAAGCTTTCTACAAATTGGAGCAAGGTACCCATTCGATACTGAAATATGAGAAAGAATTGAGAGAGTTGTCCTTTTTTACACCAAAAGAGGATCATACACCTTGTCAACTTGCGAGACGATTCCAAGATGGGCTGAGTACCGAGCTTAAGACCATTGTGGGCACAACACCTATGCAGAATTTACAAGAGTTGATTGTGGTTGCCACCGAAGCTAAGAAGATCAAGCACAACAAGAAACCTTTTGTAGCAAACAACACTAGTCCATTCCTATGTGGTTTTAAATTCAGCTGTCATTCAGAACCTTATCCTTTGAGGTCGTTTCCCCCGAAGAACAATGGCAATGAAGGTAATTCCAAAAAGAATTTCTCTGGTTCTAATTCTAATTCTCATGGATCCACATAGAGTTCACAGTTACGACGATGCTATAATTGTGGAGAAGTAGGCCATATTTAGAGGGAGTGCCCTAAAACAAGGAGTATTACAAGCGCACCTAATGCAAACTGTGGTGGGTATGCCAATCCCACTAAACCACCAGCTCGTGCACCTGAAGGACCACCTAGAAAATCCATAAATGAGGCGCAGCCCAAGCCCACGAGATTGTTCACACTGACTGATATCGTGGCAATCCCAGACGTGGTGACAAATACTGCATCAGTCTTTTCTCAAAATGCTGAAGTGTTATTTGATCTCAGAGTAAATAGATCATTTGTGAGTCCGAGAATAGCACTAAGCTCAGATCGGTCTCTGTCTCCCCTATATACTCCTATTGCGGTTCTGATCCCCTTGGGTGAGCAATTGACTTGTAATCTAGTGTATATCGGTTGTGCTGTATGTATGGGTTATATAGTGCTTGAAGTAGATATGATTCCGTTAGACATTCGAGAGCTAGATGTGATCTTAGGCATGGATTGTCTAGCCAAATATCAAGCTTGAATGGAGTGTTTCACCAAGTGTATGTGGTTCAGCCTACTAGATGGTTTTGAATTCTATTTTGAAGGTAATAAGCGAGTTGTTCTAACTTGCATGATTTTCTGACTTGATGTAAAATGATTATTAGCAAAGGATGTACCGCGTACCTCATGCATTTGTATGACATTTCCGAAGAATCTTCAGATCTGAATTTTGTCAGTGGTTCATGAATTTCTAGATATATTTCCAGAGGATGTAGCAGGTTTGCCACCAGCAAGAGAAGTTGAATTAGTACCGGGTACAAGTCTGATTTCCATTCCACCTTATAGTATGGCTTCTGCGAAAATGAAGGAATTGAAGACGCAATTGGAAGACTTATTGTAACGTGGTTTCATCCGACTCAATGTATCACCTTGGGGAGCACCTGTCTTGTTCTTGAAGAAGAAAGACGGTTCACTGCGGTTGTGTACCGACTATCGGTAGCTGAATCGTGTGACCGTGAAGAACAAGTACCCCTTGTCACAAATTGACTTATTCGACCAGCTCCAAGTTGCAGCCATATTTTCCAAAATCGATCTCAGATCGGGATACCATCAGTTGCATGTTCGTGAAGCTGATATTCCAAATACTACATTCAGATCGTGATATATATGAATTTTTGGTTATGCTATTTGGTTTGACCAATGCCCCAGCTGTGTTCATGGACTTGATGAATAGAGTATTCAGAGAGTTTCTAGTCAGATTTGTGATTGTCTTCATCGATGATATTCTGATTTATTCAAAATCGGAAGAAGAGCGTACCGAGCACCTGCGGACTGTACTGAAAATTCTGAGAGATCGTCAGTTGTATGCAAAGTACTCCAAATGCAAATTCTAGTTACGTGAAGTTGATTTCCTTAGCCACATTGTTTCTGCCTGTGGCGTTCTTGTTCATCCAAAAAAAATTGAAGTTGTTGTTGCTTGGGAAGTCACGCAGACTGTATTTTAAGTTCACAATTTCCTTGGCCTAGCCGGATACTATCGTCGCTTTGTGGAGAATTTCTCATTGCTTGCTGAACCTTTGATGAAACTGACGCGCAAAGGAGAGCTGTTTGTGTGGACAGAGAAATGCCAGCAAAGTTTTGAAGAGTTGAAGACCCGTTTGATTTTTGCACCTATCCTTACTTTGACGGAGATCGGAAAAGCGTATGTGATGTACAACGATGCATCGAAATCTAGCCTTGAATATGTGCTGATGCAAGATGAGAAAGTCATTGCCTATGCTTCCCAACAGTTGTGTCCACATTAGAATAACTATCCTACACATAATTTTTGGAATTTGTAGCCGTAGTATTTTCATTGAAGATATGGCGCCACTACCTGTACAGTGAGACGTGCAGAATCTTTGCCGACCACAAGAGTTTGAAATATCTCCTTACGCAGGAAAAGCTCAATATGAGACAATGAAGATGGATGGAGCTGATTAAAGACTACGATTTGATTATCGAGTATCATCTCAGAAAGGAAAATGTGGTAGTTGATGCTTTAAGCTAGAAGACCCATTCATCTTCTTCTTCTTCTTCCTCTATTATGGCCTATGTTCATGCACATTATATGCCTATGTTGTTGGATTTGAGAGTCATACATGTGCATCTTGGCAGTGATTTTTCTAGTTTGTTTTTGGCCCGAATTAAAGTTAAGCCTAATTTGTTGGAAGAGATCCGAATTAGCAATTTGAAGACCCAAGACTGGCTGAAATTCGGCAGCAATTAGCTGATGGTGCTGATGTCGCGGTTCGTGATTGCAGAATCCGAGATGATGGAGTTTTTGTTTTCAGAAATTGGGTATGTATGCCACAAGATGTTGATGTTCGCAATATGATTCTGTCTGAAGTGCACAGTTAAAAATTTTCTATTCATCCTGGAAGTACCAAGATGTACTGAGATTTGAAAGAATAATGTTGGTGGTCGAATATGAATCGTCACATTGCTGAGTTTGTTGCCCGATGCCTTGTATGTCAGTAAGTGAAGATCGAGCATCAAAGACTCGTTGGTTTACTTCAGTCACTTCTGATTCTAGAATGGAAGTGGGAGCTTGTCACGATGGATTTTGTGATCGGTTTGCCCAGATCTCAGTGAGGATTCGACGCTATTTGGGTAATTGTGGATAGACTGATGAAATCTGCATTGGAATATCCCCTTATGAAGCATTATATGGGAGACGTTGTAGAATTCCAATTTGCTGGAATGAATTAAGCAAGAGACGTCTAGATAATGCAGAACCGATTCATCAACCAACTAAACAGTTAAATTTGATTCGACAAAGGTTGAAGACGACGTAAGATTGACAGAAAAATTATGCTGATAATAGAAGAAGAGAGCTAGGATTTGTAGTTAGTAACAAAGTGTTTCTGAAAGTCGCCCCGTGGAAAGGTGTCCTTCGTTTTCAGCAACGAGGAAAGCTAGCACCTTGTTATATTGGTCTGTATGACATTGTTGAGGGAATCGGCCTTGTTGCATATCGACATGCCTTACCCTCGAATATGGAGAGAATTCACAATGTGTTTCATGTTTCGATGTTGAGAAAATATGTTTGAGATTCTGCTTATGTTCTTGAAGAACCACCAATCAAGGTTGTTGAAGACTTTTCCTACCCTGTACAGTCAGTTTCCATACTAAATCGGTCTGTTCGTCAACTTCGTAGTCGGAATGTGCCTATGGTCCGAGTTGTTTGGCGTAATGGCCAAATTGAGGAGCAGTCACAGGAGATTGAGGAGTCAATGCGAGCGATATTTCCTCATCTGTTTTCTTAGGTACTTGTGCTGAAATCTCGAGGAAGAAATTTTTATAAGGAGGGAATGATGTCAGACCCCGAAGCTCTTTAGAATAGATTCCTGGAACTCTAGACACATTTGTAGCTGAAATAACCATTTTTTCTCTAAAGAGATGGATACGTGATGGCCAAAAATGATTGTAAAGATTCTTTCCTATTTTGGTTCATATCATTTCCTTCCTATTTCATTTCTTTCCTGGTTGGTTTCTTTCCTATTCTGAAAGTTTCAAGAAGATTCTATTCAGAATTATCTCCTAAGCATTATCCTCACTTATCTAGGCTTAAAACTAGGGAAAATTAATCCCATAAGACCCTATAAATACAGATGTTTATCGACCCTATTCCATACACCTACATCTCTTTTATTTTTCTGGAAATACACCCTTCCTCTCCCCTTGTTGCAAAAATTTTCCTTCTCCTTTACCCTAGCCAAAATTCGTCATCTTTCATCAGATTTTTGTGTGTGATAGCTTGTTGGAATCCTCTCTTCGTGCTGTCTTTTTTTATCTTGAATTCACATACAAGAGGTTGGTTCTTCTCTTGTATTATTCCTGCCAAAATTTCCTTTCCCTATAGGTGTGCCGATTTTGTGATTCCCTTTGTTGTTGGTTTGAATCTTATTCCTCTTAATCGTATGAGTGTTTGGCATCTATTCCTCTTTTGTTCTTGTAAAATTGCAACCTACTTCTTTGTTTATGAAGAAATCGCAAGTATGCCCTATTGAATCTTAGTGTTCCCAAAAATTATACATTGAATTGGGATGAATAATTAGGTTATTTCTAGTTGGGTTCTTGGCCATTACATCACGCATTCAAGGGGAGGTGGTAGCTGCATCTGATCACTGGTATTGGTAAGTTTAGTGAGTGGAATCGGTAAGGCATTAGGATGTTCTTTGGTTTCTGGATTTGTATGCTTAGTATTGTGTTGTCTTTGCCTTATGCTTGTTTATGTGGTTCTGATCCTATTGATAAATGCAAAGGACTAGCTACTTGTTCAAACACAAGAGAGGTAGGATTTATACCTCATCGGTTTCTCAGGAAATCTTTTTGTTTGCTTACTTGTTTCAGCTTGTGTTTTGTGAATGTATAAGCTTGCAGTTTAGTTTGCTTTCTTGTGGATTGATTGCAGAATACCTTAGATGATTGCGGATAAATATATTGAGGATAGAATGCCTAATTTGGCTATACCATGTGATATTGATTTGCTGATTGTGATGTGATTGATTAAGGATGCCCTGCTATGTCCCTATGTGCTCGTCTTGCTTGTGTTTGCTTGTACTTGTTTATGTATCAGGATCTTTTTCCGGTGGTCATTTGGGGTAAGTGACCGATGCTCTTAGAGAGAGGAGAGGTAGTTACTGGTATGGGAGTCGCATGGGTGGCAATCCCCAGCATGTGCACATTAGATGTCTATTCCTTGTGTGGCTAGATAGTCCTTTATGATGGCAAGATGTCCTTATCCTTGTGTGATTTAGATACCCTTATCCTTGTGTGGTTTGCATGCCTTGTCCTTGTGTGGTAAGATGGAAAGGCTTGATGATTAGTTTGTTTGTTAACCATTTACCCTTTGTGCAGTCATGCCTTGGACAACATAGGTGGAAGGGGATAGCCATTCAATTGTACAAATCAAATAATGAATTACTTGCTTGTGTACATCTGGTTTTAGAAGTGTTCTTAGTCCTCCCAGCACATAGTGTTTTTGGCCTAAACTATTGATGTGCACGCTTGTTGTTTGTTTAATCCCTTTGCTAGTTTATACGATCTGATATGTTGATTGGGAGATGTTTTTTTTTGGATCTCTGCAGATCTTATGATCTTGTGATCCTACTAAGATTCTTGTAATCTCACCCCATTATTTTTTCCTTTTTTCAGACTTAGGTACATGTTCTGCCAATGGTACTGTGGTGTGAAATCAAGGCTGCATGGCGAGATGATATTACATCACATTCACATGATCCTTTCCTAGTTGGTTGAATGCGTAATTTTCCCTATTCATGTTTGCTTGATTGGACTACTTTCTGGCTTCCAACTTCTGCTACTTTGCTTCTTGTTTCCGAAACTTGCTATAAACAAATGTTTGGGTTTGATGTTGTTTAGCATCTCATTGGAACTTGTGAGTTATGCTCTCACTGATTTTTTATTATAATATAAGACTTCCGCTGATGGTTTATTCACTACATTCTATGTCAGAATAATTTTCATGCTCCAACCTTTAAAAACAACTTAATTAACTTGTTAAAATTGATAACTAAGTGGCTTGAGTCTTATGGGATTCGAATAGAACCTTGCAAGGGCTTATTCGGGTTGTACGACAATAAGGGTCTTTATAGATTGTGTTTGGGTCCTTATAGGTTGGGTTTGGGTCCTTATACTGGGTTTTTTTACTGTGTTGGATTGTATTTTTGCTATGACTATTTGGAAGTGAGTGCAGCCTCACATTTCACTGTTTGATTTTAAATATGCATGTTCAAAATATGTAATTTTTTTAAAAGAAAATATTGATAAACCTTGCTTTATATTTTGATTAGTTTATTTTGACAAATCACTATGACTTGGTTGGAAATTCTATTTTGTCTTGATATGATTTTGCATAGGGATGCAGGTTTTTAATATGCATAGGGATGTATACCTCTTTTTGCACAGGGATACATGAGGTTTAAGAGATAATATTTTATAAGCATTTTCTTTCAAGATTTATGTTCCAGTATGATATTTGATTTAGTTTTTCTAATCTATTCCTTGTGAGATATGAGTACACAGTGCATTATTGAGTGATACCTAATTAGGACCGACGGGGTCTTGATGATTCTTTGGCACCCCGAAAGAGGGGAGATAATGTCATTAAGTCAGGTCAGCAAAAGTTGACATGTTGATCAGCATTGAGCAGAAGTATGTTGATCTAGCCTTTAACAACACTAGTGTGGGCTATATTTTTAAGTAAAAAATAACAAGAAATATACACTAGTGTGCCTAAACTACCTCCTGATTAGGAGTAGAATAGGTGCTTTGTTAGCTGACTTTCTAAACCTATTAAAAAAAAGACTTTTTGATTCTAATTCATTACTGTTTGTGATTAAATATTGGCTTTGATCTGATTTTGAGATTTAGTTTATTTATGTATGCCCGTCTTCAATATTTCTTTTTAGTTTAAATTTAGATTTTTATTTTATGATATAATATTCTGTTTATACTATAATTCTGTTATTTTGGTCCCCAAAACCACTCACCTAATATTTAACTAACGTTATTTAGTGCCTTCCAGACTGTGTTGTAGGCTCAGATTCTCAGTCGTATAGAGTTTTAATAATAAATGTTTGTTTCAATATAAATATTAGAAAACGGAACTAAGCTCCATATTAATTACGTGATCCTTGAATTTAAATGGTGGCATGCTCTTGATTAAAGGATCTGCTGGCATTAGCTCTGTGTCAATATGCTTAATGATCACTTTATTTTCTTTGACACGTTCTCTTATGGCCAAGTACTTTATGTCGATATGCTTGCTTCGACTTCCATTTTGATTATTTTTAGTCATATAAATAGCAGCTAAATTGTCACAATATATCCTCAATGGCCTAGATATAGTATCCACAAGTCTAAGCCCTTCGATGAAACTCTTTAACCATACTCCTTGTGAGGTTGCCTCAAAACATGCAACAAACTCAACTTCCATAGTAGAAGTAGCAATTAATGTATGCTTGGCACTTTTTCAAGATATTGCTCCATTGGCAAATATAAAAATATAACTTGATGTTGATTTTTGTGAATCAATACAGCCAGAAAAATCTGAATCAGAATAGCCAATTACTTCCAAGTTGTCTGATTGTTTGTACATAAGTATGTAATCCTTTGTCCCTTGAAGATATCTTAGTACCTTCTTTGCAGCTCTCCAGTAGTCAATTCCTGGATTAGATTGATATCTTCCTAACATCCCAACTGTAAATGCAATATCATGTCTTGTGTAGACCTGAGCATATATTAGGCTTCCAAAAACTAAAGCACAGGGAATGTCTTTCATTGGCTCCTTCTCAAAATCATTCTATGTGGACTGATTTAAACTAAACCTATCACCCTTTACGATAGGAGCAACACTTGGTGAATAATTTTTCATCTAAAAATTTTCCAAGATTTTACTAATATAGGTCTCTTGAGATAGACATAAGATACCTCAATATCTATCCCGATGGATCTTAATGCCAATGACATATGATGCATCACTCATATCTTCAATATCAAAATTCTTAGAAAGAAATTGCTTCACCTTATATAGCATATCCTTGTCATTTTTTGCAAGTAAAATATCATCCACATATAGAACAAGGAAAAAAAATTTCCCATTTAATTTTTGGTATATACAATTATCCATGATGTTCTCAACAAAACCAAATGAAGAGATAACATCATGGAATTTCAAATGTCATTGACGAGACGCTTGTTTCAATCCATAAATTGATTTATTTAGCTTGCAAATCAATTTCTCACCATCACTTGAAGAAAATCCTTCAGGTTGTTTCATATATATGTCTTTCTGTAGATCACCATTTAAAAATGTTGTTTTCACATCTATTTGTTGCAATTCAAGATTGAAATGAGCTATTAATGTCAATATTATACGTAAGGACTAAAATATACAGGACTAAAATATTAATGTTTTCACAAATATTATACGCTTGTTTTCACATCTCTTTTTTATACAGGACTAAAAGTCTCTGTATAGTCAATTCCTTCTTGCTGAGTGAATCATTTAGCAACAAGTCTGGCCTTATATCTTTCGATGTTACCCAATGAGTCTCTTTTAGTTTTGAAAACCCATTTAGACTTAATGACTTTTTTACCTTTAGGCAATGATATCAGGTCCCAAACTTTGTTGTTTGTCATTGAATTCATTTCTTCCTTCATGGCATTGTACCATAGCTTTGACTCTCTACTACTCTTTGCTTGTGAAAAGGATTTAGGATCAGTTTTAGCTCTAACATTAGAGTCAGATTCTTGTAGATACACTAGATAGTCATTAGGGATTGCAGATTTTCTTTCTCTAGTAGATCTTCTTATTGTTGGAACAATATTTTCCTGTGGATCATATTTTTCAACAGGTTGTTCAATTGTTTCTATATTATGTTGAATAACTTAATCTACTTGAATTTTATTAGCAATTTATGGAGCCTCAATAATTGGTTTTTCAACACTCAATTGAAGTTGAGGAGTGTTGTGAACTATAGTCAATCTCTCATTTGAAGTAGAAGGCTGGTATTTCTCAAGAACCATGTCTTGAGGAGTTCCACTCCCACTAATAGAGTCATATTCAAGAAATTTTACATTTCTTGATTCCACAATCCTGGTGCTATGGGATAGACAATAAAATATATATCATTTTGATCTTTCGGCATATCCAATGAAATACCTACTGATGGTGCTTGGGTCTAGTTTTTTTCTTGTGGGTTGTATACTCTTACTTCATACGGACATCCCCATATATACATATGTTGCAAACTTGGTTTCCGACCTTTGAATAACTCAAATGGTGTCTTTAGGACAGTCTTAGTTGAAACTCGGTTTAATATATACACAATTGTCTTGAGTGCTTCAATCCATAAAGATTTAGGTAGCTTAGAGTTACTAAGCATACTATTTACCATGTCCAATAATGTTCGATTTCTTCTTTTGGCAACACCATTCTGATCAGGTGAACCTAGCATGGTGTATTGAGCAACTATACCGTTAACTTTAAAAAATTTTGCAAATAGACCTGGAACTTATCCATCTTCAATGTATCTACTGTAGTACTCATCACTTCTATCTGTTCTCACAATCTTTATTTGCTTTCTGCATTGATTCTCTACTTCAGCCTTGTAAACCTTAAAGGCTTTTAATGCTTCATTTTGGTGATGAAGCATGTAGAGATGTATATATCGTGACTAATCATCAATAAAAGTGATCAAATATTTTTGATTGTAAGAATCCATATTTAGAGAACATATATTAGAATAAATAATTTCAGGTATGGCCGAATTTCTCTTGGCACCTTTCTTTGACTTGTTAGTCTGCTTACCCTTTATGCAGTCTACACAAGTGTTGAAATTAGTGAAATCTAAATGATTTAGAATACCATCACTCACTAATCTCTTAATTATGTCCATAGATATATAGCCTATTTTGCAATGCCATAATATAAAGGAATTTTCGTCAGTAAGACATCTTTTATTGCCAACTTAAACATGTAAAATATTTTGAGTGGTACTACTCAAGTTTAAAAAATTAAGATCATCAACTAAAATACCATTGCCAATATATTTTGATTTATTAAATAAATCAAAACTGATATCTAAAAAGTTAAAATGGTAATCCAGAGTTGCAAGTCTAGAAATTGAAATCAAATTTCTAGAAAAATTTGGAATATAAAATATTTTATCCAAAATTAAAATATAACTATATTTAAGAACTCATTTACATGTTCTAATGGCTTCAACATACGATTCCATCTTATTTCCAGAATAGATGAATCACTCAGCTCCCACTGGTTTCCACAGGTTTTGTAATTCCTGCAAGGAGTTTGAAACATGGATTATAAAACCAGAGTCAATCCACCATGTGTTATCGTTTGTATTAACCATACTAGATTCATAACAAATATGTGAGATCAAGCCAACTTTTATACTTGATGCAGTCTTTCTTTACGTGCCCCTTTTTTTTGCAAAAGAAATACCTAGACTCTTTCTTTATGTCACCTTAGAGAGGCAATTTCCCTTTTCCTTTCTACTTGGATTGACTAAATTTCCTTCTTTCAATTACCATAAGTGCACTCTCTTTCAGTGTAACGACCCTAACTCCTAACCTATTATTAATTGCTCCGATTAGGGTCCTTACCGTCGTGAAACCCAAACAAGCCCAAGAACCAGAACCGATCTGAATCCCACAAAGCTTACTCATCAAATTCTCGATTTTTAGCATGTACATTCTTTATGTTTATCAACAATTGAAGCATGATATTGGACAAGTATTCTGGTATCATACGGAGTGAATGAAATATCAGCGGAATTCTTTAAATAAAATCAGTAAATCCACAACACACAAGTCCCATAGGAATCCAAATATCCAGCAACTTAACCCCCAACATAAATCAGACACAACAAGTAAAGGAGGAATCTTGAAAAACCAGAAAGTATTCAAATCATAATTCATGTTATATGCACAGGCAATCAAGGAACAGGTATGCAAATGTGATGCGATAACGCCCCACCGTGCAGCTTTAATCTCACACACTGGTACCACGAACAATGGATGTACTTAAGCCTGAAAAATGGTGAATACAACAGGTTGAGATTACAAGAATCTCAGTAGGGTCAGAACATCATAAGATTTACATAAATCTTAAACACAAATCTCCCGAACAACATCAAATCAACCCTACACAACTATGGGTATCACGCAATTCAAGAATCAATCAAAGGGATAGGGCTGAAACTAAGACTGAGAGTGGACTACAACACTTCCGAAAATTAGAAGTACACAGGCAGGTAAAACTCATCAGATTACTCTCTACATTAGAAAGAAAGAAAGGTCATCCCCTTCCACCTGTGTTGTCCAAGGTTTACTGTACAAAGGGTAAAAGGTTAGCACACAAGTTAATCAGCAAACCTATTCATCCTGCCACACAAGGACAATACATCCAAGTCACACAAGGACAAGGCTTCCAACCACACAAGGACTAGGCATCCAAGCCACACAAGGACAAGGCTTCCAGCCACACAAAGACAAGGCTTCCAGCCACACAAGGACCAGGCATCCAAGGCACACAAGGACAAGGTTTCTAGCGCGCACATGCTAGGCGCATGTTCTTACCTAAAAACACAAAATCAACAAACAAGTTAGCATATAACCAATTATATTCCTTAAACCATGCTCCGCTACCAAAACTTGTAACGACCCTAACTCCTAACCTATTATTAATTGCTCCGATTAGGGCCCTTACCGCCGTGAAACCCAAATAAGCCCAAGAACCAAGACCTATCTGAATCCCACAAGGCTTACTCATCAAATTCTAGATTTTTAGCATGTACATTCTTTATGTTTATCAATAATTGGAGCATGATATTGGACAAGTATTCTGGTATCATACAGAGTGAATGAAATATCAGCGGAAGTCATTAAATAAAATCAATGAATCCACAACACACAAGTCCCATAGGGATCCAAATATCCAACAAGTTAACCCCCAACATAAATCGAACACAACAAGTAAAGGATGAATCTTGAAAAAACAGAAAGTAGTCCAATCATAATTCATGTTATATGCGCAAGCAATCAAGGAACAGGTATGCAAAAGTGATGTGATATCACCCCATCGTGCAACCTTGATCTCATACACTTGTACCATGGACAGTGGATATACCTAAGCCTGAAAAATGGTGAATACAACAGGATGAGATTACAAGAATCTCAGCAGGGTCACAACATCATAAGATCTACAGAAATCTTAAACACAAATCTTCCGAACAACATCAAATCATCCCTACACAACTATGGGTATCACGCAATTCAAGAATCAATCAAAGGGATAGGGCCGAAACTAAGGCTGAGGGTGGACTACAACACTTTCGAAAATCAGAAATACACAGGCAGGTAAAACTCATCAGATTACTCTCGGGACTAGAAAGAAAGACAAGTTATCCCTCCACCTGTGTTGTCCAAGGTTTACTGCACAAAGGGTAAAAGGCTAGCACACAAGCTAATCAGCAAACCTATTCATCCTGCCACACAAGGACCAGGCATCCATGCCACACAAGGACCAGGCATCCAAGCCACAAAAGGACAAGTCTTCCAGTGCGCGCATGCTAAAGATTGCCACCCATACAACTCTCATACCAGTAAGAGCCTCCCCTTTCCCAAGGAGCATCAGCGCTTACCCCAAATGGCCATCGGAACAGGATCCTGACACACAAACATGTACAAGCACACACAAGCAAATACAAAGCATAATACCACAACAGGGTATCTTCAATCATGTCAGAACACAATTATATGCAATTCAGGCGCTCAAAACCTAACTCAAGGGTTCAATATGGCCTATAGGATTCATATCTCAATCCGTGATTCATGCACGTATCCTACAATTAATTCGCATGCAATAATAACAAGGGAAGGTATCGAAAATAACAAACAAACAACAGGGATCTCTGAAGAAACCGATGAGGCATAGATCCTACCTCTCTTGTTTCAGAACAAGAAGCTATTCTTTTGCCTTTATTTAATAATTCCAGATCACCTATAGCATCACAAGGCAAAGACGAAGCCAAACTAAGCATGCATACTAAATAACCAAGTAAGTACCCTATTTCCTTACCAATTCCACTCACCAAACCAATCAGAAACCAGTTGTCAGATGCCGCAGGTGCCTCCCCTTTGGATGTGTGATGTGATAGCCAAGAACTTAACAAGATTTAACCTGAATTACCACCTCAATTTAACTATGTATAGTTTGGCACTAAGCATAGGACACAAGATAATTTACGATTTCATGTTAGCAAGGTGTAAGGGTTGCAATTTCATGGTAACAAAGAAGGATTAAGTGTTTATAACTTATACAATCAAAGAAATAAAATCAGAATCTAATAGGTTAATCAATTGATGAAGATAGGCAACTATTGGGCAAGGGTAGGGCATACTGATTTCATGTATAGAAAAGATTCAAAGGATGAATTCATGATTTTATAACATGAATGGATGCCAATCAATTATACGAATAAGAGGAACAACAACAGAAATCTATTGAAGACAGAATCACACAATCTTGGAACCTAATCCCGCCGAAATACAATTTAACTTTCGACAAAGAAAAACTAATCTCCAGACGATAAACCAAATATGGTTGGAAAGAGGATGAAGAGAAATTTTTCAACAAGCTATTAATTGTAAGAATTCGACAAAGAACGAGAGAGTTATGCTATTTTGATGTTCAAGCAGATTTTGACAATTCCGTCAAAATATGATTTAACTTTGGACAAAGAAAAACTACCTCCAGAAAATAAACCAAAGATGGTTGGAAAGAGGATGAAGAGATCTTTCCAACAAGCTATTATTTGCAAGAATCCGACAAAGTATGAGAGAGTTATGCTGATTTGAAGTTCCAGTAGATTTCGGTAGAAATTGGAAGGTGTAAGATTTTAAGTTTTACGAATTTTGTATGTTTTCTATATAAGATTTTTGTGTGGCTGGATTCCTATTTATATAAGGTGGTTATGGGATTAAAATCCCTATTTTAAAGGCTTGATTAAAGTAAGATAATTATCAGAATTAAATTTTGTAATTATCCCCCTTAGTTTTAGGGATTTTAATTTTTAAGATAATTATCAACCTATAAACAACTAGATTAAAGGGAATTAAAATAAAAATTAATTACTGGACATTTCTTACCAATTTTGGCCATCATACATTCTTTTCTTCAGGGGAAAAATGGTCTTTTCACCTGCACTGGCTTCTAGACTTCTAGGACTCAAAATTCAGGGTCTCACATCCTCCCCTCCTTATAAAAATTTTATCCTCGAAATTTTAGCACAAGTACCTAAGCAAACAGGTAAGGAAATTTCACGTACATAGATTCTTCAGTCTCCCAAGACTGTTCCTCAATTTTCCCATTACGCTAAACAACTCGTACCAAAGGCACGCTTCAACTTCGAAGCTGTCAAACTAACCTATCTAGTATGGAAACTAGCTGTACGGGATAGGATAGGTCTTCAGCAACTTCGATTGGGGGTTCTTCGAGCACATGGGTAGGGTCTCGCACATATTTTCTCAACACTGAAATGTGAAACATGTTGTGAATTCTTTCCATATTTAGAGGTAAGGCAAGTCGGTGTGCAACAGGGCCGATCCTCTAGACAACATCATACAGACCAATGTAACGAGGTGCTAGCTTACCTCGCTGCTTAAAACGAAGGACTCCTTTCCATGGGGAAACCTTCAAAAACACTTTGTCACCTACTGCAAATTCCAGTTCCCTTCGTCAATTATCAGCATAGTTTTTCTTCCAATCCTCAGCTGTTTTTAGCCGTTGTTGAATCAAGTTCAACTGCTCCGTTGCTTGATCAATCAATTCCGGATTGTCTAGGCGTCTCTCGCCTACTTCATTCCAGTAAATGGAAGTTCTGTAACGTCTCCCATATAGTGCTTCATAAGGTGCCATACCGATGCTTAGATGAAAACTATTGTTGTAAGAAAATTCTGCCAACGGCAAGCATCGATCCCAACCGGTATGCTGGTCCAACACACTCGCACGTAGCATGTCTTCGAGTGTCTGAATCATCCTTTCTGATTGACCATCGGTCTGGGGATGAAATGCTGTACTGAAATTCAATCTCGAACCCAGCGCATTCTGGAATTTCTCCCAAAATTGTGAGGTGAAACAAGGGTCACGATCTGAAACGATGGAGACTGGCACTCCAAACAATCAAACAATCTCATCCAAGTAACGAACAGCCAATTTCTCAGGTGTATCTGTCACACGTATAGGAATGAAGTGTACAGATTTCGTCAATCGATCCACGATTACCCAAATGGCATCATATCCTTGCTGCGATCTAGGCAAACAAGTCACAAAATCCATTGTGACATGCTCCCACTTCCATTCTGGAATCAAAAGTGACTGCAGTAGACCAGCGGGTCGTTGATGTTCAATCTTTACTTGATGACATATGAGGCATCGGGCAAAGAACTCAGCAATGTGGCGTTTCATGTTCCGCCACCAATACTGCTCCTTTAAATCTCGGAACATCTTAGTGCTTCCGGGATGGATAGCGAACTTCGAACTATGTGCCTTCGATAGAATAAGGTTACAAATATCAACATCTTATGGAACACATACCCAATTTTTTAAGACAAGCAGTTCGTCATCTCGTACTCTGAAATCAAGAATTATGGCATCAACACCATCAGAAGTTGCTTCCGAATTTCAATTAGTTTTGGATCCTCTAATTGCTGATTCCGGATTTCCTCAATCAAGGTCGGCGTGACTTCGATTCTTGCCAATAACGATCCAGAAAAATCAATGCCAAGATGCACACGGTTAGCTTTTAAATTCAACATCGGCATGTAATGGGTGCACATGTAAGCCAAAACCGATGGGGAAGGAGGATGAAACTTTCGGCTCAAGGCATCAGCAACAATATTTGCCTTTCCAGGATGATATTTGATGATCAAGTCATAGTCTTTAATCAGCTCCATCCATTTTCGTTGTCTTATATTCAATTCATTTTGCGTGAGGAGGTACTTTAGGCTTTTATGGTTGGTGAAGATTCGGCAAGTCTCGCCGTATAAGTAATGTTGCCATATTTTCAACACAAACACCACGGTTGCAAGCTCCAAATCATGTGTAGGATAGTTTCTTTTGTGCGGTCATAACTGTCAGGAAACATAAGCAACAACTTTCCCGTCTTGCATCAATACGCATCCAAGTCCAGATTTCGACACATCACTATAAACCACATACTCCTTTCCGCAAATAGGTAAGGTAAGGATAGGTGCGGAAACCAATCGGTTTTTCAGTTCTTTGAAACTTCGCTGGCATTTCTCGTTCCACACGAACGGCTCACCCTTGCGCGTCAGTTTTGTCAATGATCCGGCAAGCGATGAAAAATTCTCCACAAAGCGACGGTAGTGTCCTGCAAAGCCAAGGAAACTACGAACTTCAAACACAGTTCGTGTGGGTTCCCAAGCAACTACGGCTTCGATCTTCTTCGGATCAACTAACACACCTTGGGCGGAAACAACATGGCCAAGGAAACCAACTTAGCGTAACCAGAATTCGCATTTGGAGTACTTTGCAAACAACCGCCGATCCTTCAAAACATTCAGCACAATCCGCAAATGCTTAGCATGTTCCTCTTCCGATTTTCAATAAATCAGAATGTCGTCGATGAAGACTATCACAAATTTATCCAGGAACTCATGGAACACACGATTCATCTGGTCTATGAACACAGCTGGTGCATTGGTCAAACCAAATGGCATAACCAGAAATTCGTAATGGCCGTATTGCGATCTGAATGCGGTCTTCGGAATATCAGCATCACGAACTCGCAATTGATGGTATCCAGATCTGAGATCGATCTTGGAGAACACGGCTGCACCCCTGGAGTTGGCCGAACAAATCGTCGATGCGTGGCAAAGGATACTTGTTCTTCACGGTCACACGATTCAACTGCCGATAGTCGATGCATAATCGCAGCGATCCATCTTTCTTCTTTACAAATAAGACAGGTGCTCCCCAAGGTGACACACTAGGTCAGATGAAACCACGATCCAACAAATCTTCCAATTGTGTTTTTAGTTCCTTCATTTCTGCAGGAGCCATACGATACGGAGGAATGGAAATCGGATTCGTACCAGACTAACTCAATGTCGAATTCCACTTCCCTTGCTAGTGGTAAACCGGCTATGTCTTCTAGAAATACTTCTGGAAATTCATGATCCACTGGAACAGAAACCAGATCCGAGGATTCTTTAGAAATATCATGTACGTGCGCAAGGTACGTTGTACATCCTTTATTGATCAATCATTTTGCATCAAGCCAAGAAATCATGCAAGTTGGAACAACTCGCCTATCACCTACAAAACAATACTCGGCACCATCAGGAAAAATAAACCACACACGCTTGGTGAAACACTCCATATGAGCTTGATATTTTGCCAGATAGTCCATGCCTAAGATTACATCCAGCTCTTGGATGTCCAATGGAATTAGATCCACTTCAAGTACATTTGAACCTATACGTACAGCACAGCCGATGTAGACTAGATCACAAATTAGTTGTTCTCCCAAAGGAGTCAGAACCGCAATAGGTGGAGTCAAGGGAGATAGAAGTCGATCCGTGCTAAGTGCTATCCTTGGACTTACATATGATCTATTTGCTCCGGGATCTAATAATACTATAGCATTTTGAGAAAAGACTGAAATAGTACCTGTCACCACATCAGGACTAGCCTCGGCATCAGTTAGGGTGAATAGCCTTGTTGGTCTTGGTTTCGCCTCACTTGTGGATCTGTTGGGTGGTCCTCTTGGTGCGCGTGTTGGTGGTTTGGTGGGGTTAGCATACCCACCTCGGCCCGCACTAGGTGCACCTATGATACGTCTCGGCTTCTGGCATTCCCGTTGAATGTGCCCCATTTCACCACGATTGTAACATCGATATTGCTGAGAATTCCACGTAGACCCATTGAAATTTGAACCAGAAAAATTCTTCTTTATGTTACTTATATTGCTATTAATTTTCTGAGGATAAGACCTTAAAGTATAGGGTCCCGTATGTCGATTAAATTTCGAATCTCGCCTTGGTTTGCACGATCTTTTCGGCTTCAGTTGCGGCAATAATTAGTTCTTGCAAATTCTGTACCGGTGTTGTACCAATGATGGTTTTAAGTTCGGTACTCAGCCCATCCTGAAATCGTCTTGCAAGCTGGTAAGGAGAGCGATCCTCTTCAGGCGCAAATCGGGACAACTCCCTTAATGCCTTCTCATATTCCAGTATCGAATAGGTGCCCTGTTCAAGCTTGTAGAAAGCTCGTCGATGTTCGCTGTTATGGAATCTCTTATAGAACCTTTCGTCGAATTCATACCGAAATTCCTCCCATGTAGGCAAACGATCGCCAAATAGCAAGCTCACAACTGTCCACCATGCAAGGGCTTTTCCCTCAAGTAGGAAAGTGGCGATGGCAACCTTGTCATCATCCGAGATACATAAGAACAAGGACACTCGGCATAAGGTGTCGATCCATTCACGAGCGGCAGCATCTCCGGCTAAACCATTGAAATCTTTACATCCTAATTGTTGAGCTTCCTTCAACAATTTGGTAATCACGATGGGAAGTCTCTCAGCTTCCTTAGGATGCGCCGGCTGTACAGGTTCAAGTGGAGAAATAGGTTCTTCCATGGGCGCTGGTGCAGGAGCATTCTGAAATTGCACCTCCATACGTTGTTGATTCGCAGCAATTCCTTGCAATACGTTTAGGATTTGGGCCATCACATGATCGATGGCCGGTGCGGCTGGTGCTTCAGGTTGATTTTCGGGCTCATCTTGCCCTCCCTGCTCAGTTTGTGCATTTGGCTCCTCTTGCTCAACAGGTTGCTGTTCGGCCTGAATCTCATACCTACCCCATCGATCCCTTGTAGTGTTCGACCTTGCCATACTATACAAGCATGCGATTGTTACTTAACACACAACTAAATACGATACTAGGAAAAGAAGTGGTACCTGGTGGAGAGGCGTGCACCAGACGATACACATATGCTAGAAAACAATATACAAATTTTGGAAATCATATGCACACATGTAAATGCATACTCGTCACTCATATCATCACACATATGTACTCTCGGAAATCATCATCAAGAATTAAGCAAGCATGGATTCACACAATCCATATTCGGCAATCATGCAAACTCACACCCCATGCATTCGGCAATACACATCAGCAATCATACGCATATACATTCGACAACATAGAAATCATATAGGGACATTTGGTAATATGCCCTAAAAATATACACATTCTCGGCAATGACAAGAAACACAGCAAACATTCACCGAAACACATCAAGGCATACCAGGCATAAGAACATACATAAACATATAGCAAATCAAATTATCATTCTCATCATTTAAATCAATCCCTTTTTAGCATTAGTTCACTTTCGGTATTAGCCCCTAAGTGAGTGAGTGTGTGCGCATGTTCTTACCTAAAAACACAAAATCAACAAACAAGTTAGCATATAACCAATTATATTCCTTAAACCATGCTCCGCTACCAAAACTTGTAACGACCCTAACTCCTAACCTATTATTAATTGCTCCGATTAGGGCCCTTACCGCAGTGAAACCCAAACAAGCCCAAGAACCAAGACCTATCTGAATCCCACAAGGCTTACTCATCAAATTCTAGATTTTTAGCATGTACATTCTTTATGTTTATCAATAATTGGAGCATGATATTGGACAAGTATTCTGGTATCATACAGAGTGAATGAAATATCAGCGGAAGTCATTAAATAAAATCAATGAATCCACAACACACAAGTCCCATAGGGATCCAAATATCCAACAAGTTAACCCCCAACATAAATCGAACACAACAAGTAAAGGATGAATCTTGAAAAAACAGAAAGTAGTCCAATCATAATTCATGTTATATGCGCAAGCAATCAAGGAACAGGTATGCAAAAGTGATGTGATATCACCCCATCGTGCAACCTTGATCTCATACACTTGTACCATGGACAGTGGATATACCTAAGCCTGAAAAATGGTGAATACAACAGGATGAGATTACAAGAATCTCAGCAGGGTCACAACATCATAAGATCTACAGAAATCTTAAACACAAATCTTCCGAACAACATCAAATCATCCCTACACAACTATGGGTATCATGCAATTCAAGAATCAATCAAAGGGATAGGGCCGAAACTAAGGCTGAGGGTGGACTACAACACTTTCGAAAATCAGAAATACACAGGCAGGTAAAACTCATCAGATTACTCTCGGGACTAGAAAGAAAGACAAGTTATCCCTCCACCTGTGTTGTCCAAGGTTTACTGCACAAAGGGTAAAAGGCTAGCACACAAGCTAATCAGCAAACCTATTCATCCTGCCACACAAGGACCAGGCATCCATGCCACACAAGGACCAGGCATCCAAGCCACACAAGGACAAGTCTTCCAGTGCGCGCATGCTAAAGATTGCCACCCATACAACTCTCATACCAGTAAGAGCCTCCCCTTTCCCAAGGAGCATCAGCGCTTACCCCAAATGGCCATCGGAACAGGATCCTGACACACAAACATGTACAAGCACACACAAGCAAATACAAAGCATAATACCACAACAGGGTATCTTCAATCATGTCAGAACACAATTATATGCAATTCAGGCGCTCAAAACCTAACTCAAGGGTTCAATATGGCCTATAGGATTCATATCTCAATCCGTGATTCATGCACGTATCTTACAATTAATTCGCATGCAATAATAACAAGGGAAGGTATCGAAAATAACAAACAAACAACAGGGATCTCTGAAGAAACCGATGAGGCATAGATCCTACCTCTCTTGTCTCAGAACAAGAAGCTATTTTTTTGCCCTTATTTAATAATTTCGAATCCCCTATAGTATCACAAGGCAAAGATGATACCAAACTAACCATGCGTACTTAATAACCAAGTAAGTACCCTATTTCCTTACCAATTCCACTCACTAAACCTATTAGAAACCAGTGGTCAGATGCCACAGGTGCCTCCCATTTGGATGTGTGATGTGATAACCAAGAACTTAACAAGATTCAACCTGAATTACCACCTCAATTTAACTATGTATATTTCGGCACTAAGCATAAGACACAAGATAATTTGCGATTTCATGTTAGCAAGGTGTAAGGGTTGCGATTTTATGTTAACAAAGAAGGATTAATTGTTTATAACTTATACAATCAAAAGAAACAAGATCGGAATCCAATAGGTTAATCAATTGATGAAGATAGGCAACAATTGGGCAAGGATAGGGTATACTGATTTCATGTATAGAAAAGATTCAAAGGATGAATTCATGATTTTATAACATGAATGGATGCCAAACAATCATACGAACAAGAGGAATAATAACAGAAATCAATTGAAGACAGAATCACACAATCTTGAAACCTAATCCTGTCGAAATATGATTTAACTTTTGACAAAGAAAAACTAACCTCCAGATGATAAACCACATATGGTTGGAAATAGGATGAAGAGAGATTTCCAACAAGCTATTATTTGCAAGAATCCGACAAAGAACAAGAGAGTTTTGCTATTTTGAAGTTTAAGAAAATTTTGGCAATTCCGTCGAAATACGATTTATCTTTCGACAAATAAAAACTAACCTCAAGAAAATAAACCAAAGATGGTTGGAAAGAGGATGAAGAGATTTTTTCAACAAGCTATTATTTGCAAGAATCCGACAAAGGATGAGAGAGTTATGCTGATTTGAAATTCCAGCGAATTTCGGCAGAAATTGGGAGGTGTACGGTTTTTAGGTTTTACGAATTTTGTGTGTTTTCTGTATAAGATTTTTTTGTGGCTGGTTTCCTATTTATATAAGGTGGTTATTGGATTAAAATCCCTATTTTAAAGGCTTGATTAAAGTAAGATAATTATCAGAATTAAATTCTGTAATTATCCCCTCTTAATTTTAGGAATTTTAATTTCTAAGATAATTATCAACCTATAAAGAACTAGATTAAAGGGAATTAGAACCAAAATTAATTACTGGACATTTATTACCAATTTCGGCCATCACACATCCTTTTCGTCAGGAACAAAATGGTCTTTTCATCTGCACTGGCTTCTGGACTTCTAGGACTCAAAATTCGGGATCTCACATTCAATTCCAATATCAATTGGGCCTCCTCTTCTTCACACATGGTCAATAGGTTATCTATTATCCATTTCTCATTATGTGTGTTGTAAGAGATTTTAAATGGAACGTATTGGGATGGAAGAGTGGTCAATATAAAGTGCTCCAAGAAAGCATCTGACTTACCAATCTCAAGGGCTTTTAATCTATATCCCTCATTTTATTGATATGATCTCTTACGCCTTTTACATAATTGAGCCTCATAGATGTGAATTTCATAATAAGGGTGCTAGCCAAAGACTTCTTCAAAGTCTTGAATTATTTCTTAATAGCATTCAATAATTTTTTAATCTTTTTATATTGATCCACTGAATCATAACATAAGCTGGAAACTTACTGAACATGATACTAAGTCTGTTTGACCGTTCCCATTTTTCATGAAGTTTTTTTCAGCTTGTGTGTTATTGTCATCCAAATATGACTCATCTTTGTGGCAGAGTCCATATCCATACATCCTAAATGAAGGAGGACATTGTTTTTTTCATGATTTGAAGTTTTCTTTAGTGAATTCAGGGATATCAACTATTGTATCAATCATAGGTTGAGATACTGTAAAAACCATAAACATGCTTTAATATATATATTTGAAACAAATAAACTTAAATCATAATTTACCAATGTAAACTATATTTATAATAAATCTAGTGACATAAAAATTATCTGAGAGATGAATTTTTATTCGATTAGATTCATTACTAATTTATGTCAGGATAAGATTTATTTTTACTGATCTTAAATATAATATTTTATTTAATTAAAGATATTGTGATTACGTTCTAATTAAATAAAATCTTTATGGATCACTGCTTAGTATATAATCTTAAATGTAACATACTGACATCGGTTTATAATTCATATTTTATTAAGTAAAAATAGATTAGTTGAATGTAACATATTGACATCGGTTTATAATTCGTATTTTGTATTTTGTTAAGTAAAAATAGATTAGTTGACTCAAATGATGAGACCAGATCACTTTGTTTGGGCTGACAATGAAAGTCAGAAACAACTATTTCATAAGGAAATTCCTCCTGCTATCAAGCAAAAGAGCGGAACGGGTTGCTACAAAAGATGAACACATAAGTACTTTCTATCACATTCACATGCTAAAAAGCTAGAAATAATAAACTTCTATAACCACAGATCTTCAAGATCAAAACAAACATCATTGTTCTCATCTTCCAATAAAATCACAGGGCAGCTTCATGCATATCCTGGCTTAATCCACTTCCTCAATCTTGGGCCCGGCACCACTTCCACTCGGAGTAGGACCATCCTCATCCATGGCTCCACCCATGTCACCGCCAGTACCCTGATACATTTTGGCAATAATTGGGTTGCACAGACCCTCCAGCTCCTTCATCTTGTCTTCAAACTCATCAGCCTCCGCAAGCTGGTTGGCATCAAGCCATTGGATTGCAGCCTCAATCGCGTCTTCAATCTTCTTTTTGTAATCGGGAGAAAGCTTCTCACCAATCTTCTCATCCTTGATCGTGTTCCTCATGTTGTAGGCATAATTCTCAAGAGCGTTCTTGGCATCTATCTTTTTCTTGTGTTCCTCATCCTCGGCTTTGTATTTCTCTGCTTCCTGAACCATCTTTTCTATTTCCTCCTTCGATAGACGACCCTTGTCATTGGTGATAGTAATTTTATTCTTCTGCCCCGTGGTTTTATCTTCCGCAGAAACATTAAGAATACCATTTGCGTCAATGTCGAAGCAGACATTGATCTGGGGAACTCCTCTAGGCGCAGGAGGGATGCCAGAGAGCTCAAATTTGCCCAACAAATTGTTGTCCCTCGTCCTGGTTCTCTCACCCTCGTACACCTGAATCAACACACCAGGCTGGTTATCTGAGTAGGTGGAGAATACCTGCTCCTTCTTGGTGGGAATAGTTGTGTTCCGAGGAATTAAGACTGTCATGACTCCACCAGCAGTCTCCAGGCCAAGGGACAGAGGAGTGACATCAAGCAGTAGAAGATCCTGCACCTTCTCGTTACCCTCGCCACTCAAAATTGCAGCCTGGACCGCAGCACCATATGCGACAGCTTCGTCAGGGTTGATACTCTTGCAAAGTTCTTTACCATTGAAGAAATCCTGCAACAACTGTTGAACCTTGGGGATCCTAGTTGAGCCCCCAACAAGGACCACATCGTGGACAGAGCTCTTGTCCATCTTTGCATCTCTCAAGCACTTCTCCACTGGTTCCATGCACTTTCTGAACAAATCCATGTTCAGCTCCTCAAATCTAGCTCGGGTGATAGAAGTGTAAAAGTCGACACCCTCGTACAAAGAATCAATCTCAATCGTTGTTTGAGCAGTGGATGATAGAGTCCTCTTGGCCCTTTCACAAGCAGTTCTCAATCTCCTCAATGCTCTGGGGTTACCACTGATGTCTTTCTTATGCTTTCTCTTAAACTCTTGGACAAAATGATTCACCATTCTGTTATCAAAATCTTCGCCACCCAAGTGAGTATCACCTGCCGTGGCCTTAACTTCAAAAATACCCTCCTCTATAGTCAAAAGAGAAACATCAAAAGTGCCACCACCAAGGTCAAAGATGAGCACATTCTTTTCACCAGCACTGCTAGCTTTCTTGTCCAACCCATAAGCAATGGCGGCAGCAGTAGGCTCGTTGATGATACGCATCACATTGAGGCCGGCAATGACACCAGCGTCCTTCGTGGCCTGACGCTGTGAATCATTGAAGTAAGCTGGGACAGTGACCACGGCGTTCTTGATACTGGTCCCAAGATACGCCTCACCTATCTCACGCATCTTAATGAGAACCATGGACGAGATTTCTTCAGCTGCGAATTGCTTCTCTTCACCCTTGTATGTGACAACGATCATGGGCTTGTCACCAGCGCCGGGAACCACCTTGAATGGCCACAATTTCATGTCACTTTGCACTGAGGGGTCACTGAATCGCCTACCAATCAAGCGCTTAGCATCTGCATAACATCAATCACCCAAACACGTTAAGAAAATGTCATCTCTTAAGCTGATAAATTGGATCAAGCCACATGATATAATTTACAATGATTCGCTGTGAATGCAGGAAAAGAGCTACAACTGATCACTCTGGTTTACACGCCATGCAATAGACTGATACACCTTAATTTATTTCGACCTACAGAAATGTGCAACTCAACCATGTTCTTGCACTTCAAAATTCAACCATATATTTTACGACTAACTCCACAGAAAATATTCTCGAGTAAATCAATATATTCATTACAAAATACTTTGCTTAACTAAGTAAACCACGTAACACTCGTACGTCCCATAATTCCACAATTGACCCAAAAGAAGAGCTGATAGTATACAGTACATTAAATAGTACACCCGAAATCTTGAAAACGTAAGAGCCAGTAAGCACGTAAACGTAAACACAGAGAAAATATCAAATATCAGATAGAATCACACCCTAGAAGTGGATAGTCCTCTTGTAAGTGAAACAGAGAAGAGACAACTGACCAAAAACGGTGTTGGTAGGATTCATGGCCACCTGGTTCTTGGCAGCATCGCCGATCAAGCGCTCGGTATCAGTAAAAGCGACATAGGACGGTGTCGTCCTATTTCCTTGATCGTTGGCTATGATCTCAACGCGGTCGTGTTGCCATACACCGACGCACGAGTAAGTCGTGCCAAGATCGATACCAATCGCCGGGCCATCTCCTTTGCCAGCCATAGTTTTACCACCAATGAAATGATCAGAAGGCTAGAATCTGAGAGAGAGAAAATTGATAGCTAAGAAATGAAGCAGGAGGAGGGGGGGTGTTGTTTTTAAAGGGAGAGGGTGGTTGTCTGGAAAGTTCGGGTGTGCGTTGTAAACCATTGGATGGAAGGAATGGAGGGGCGAGATGGCGTGGTCGAAGTTGAGAGCCTGGCTCCCGCTTTTCTGTTTTTTGGTCTTTCCTTGTACGGGTTTGGAGTATGGAGGTCTCTGGGGATCTCTAGAGCTTTCTGTAAAGTTCCGTAACTGTTAAGTGAGGTGACATGTCTGCATACAGTTGAACAACTGAAACACATATCTCTTCCTGATTGGGTGCCTTTTGCGATACCTGTCCGCTCAGGATTTCTTACTGGCTCACCATCATGGACCTGCCTATTCCCCAACTTGAACAAAAATATTATTGTTGACTGCTTTTTGTGGCTTATTCTGAGATTAATGATGTGAATGTTCGATTTGGGAGGGATAAGCCTGCTAGGCTCGATGATTTCTCTTTATAACTTTTTTAAAGCATGATGCGATGTTGTTAATTTGGCCTTCATCCTGATTATTCCTCACTAGATTAATAATTTATGTCAATATCGTCTTGTAACAATATTTATAAATGTATTTATTAAGATTTTGGAAGTGATATATGGGTTGGATCGAGGTCGGTGAGGCTTTGGACTTGGGATTTCATGGGCCACAATATAATCTGGCGACGAGGCTTGTTGTTGCCACGTCTTGGCCAAGCTCTGGGCAACCAATTCCCAAGGCTCAGTATTGTTCGTGTTCATAGCCGCTGCGGCTTTTGCTTTCTAAACCGCTTAATGGTGCGATCGATAGCCATAACTGGTGGAATTAACTCCGGCTGGCTGGCTGGCTGGCTGGCTTGCTCCCAAATACGTAAGCTTTTCAACTTCCAACCGGTCAGTATAAATTCCCGATCGGTCTTTGTCCTCTTGGTATTTTTGTTTGATTACCTTCCGAATTCACGACATTCATGACCGGTCTTCTATATGTGCTCGACTACTCGCCTATTCTCATCTTGGGATTCGTGTCGTATTGCTTGGCCTATCAGCCAGCCTTTGATCGAGAATGGTCACCAATACCTTTTTATCCCTAATTTCATAGAATTACTGATAAAGCCAGTAAAATATACCTACAACCAAATATGCACAAAATAAACAAAATTTTATAGCAAAGATATTAAATACTTTCTTAAATTAATAAATAAAACAAGTAAATATAACTAAAAAATTTTGCTTTAACATAATTATCACATTTCCCTACCAATTTCCATAAATGTCACATTCGTTAACCTATTTCAGAGGGGATCAATCCACCCAAATTCCTCAAGTAGCAAGTCTTCATATCACTCTTAGAACCCCATCAAGCTTAACAAAATGTTTCATAAAAACTGAGAAAAAATTTTGTCAAAGATAATTTAAAATGTGCACAATAGTCTTTTTCTTAAACCCAAATTATTCACTTTAGAGATATCCAATACCAAAATATCCTTCAAACCATCTCAATTCCACACCCATCAAAAATAAAAACTCTCACAATACCCAAAATAAATTAAATGTCAAACCAAAAACATAATCTAAATAAAATCCCAAAATAAACAAAAACAATTATTCCATAAAATCCGAAAATAGAAGCTGAAGGATTTATGCAAATGAGCTACTCAACAAGCTGAACCTTTGCATCCTTTTTTGTTGACCTGCTAGTTTGAAAATATTATTTAAATAGTGAACTAAAGAGAAAAAATCAAAAACAAAATAGAAACATAATAAATTTTTAGTCACAATAATCATCACAAAAGCATAACAAACCAATAATGAACCAGTATTCTGGTCATAACCATATACAGTAAAAATATCTGGGTCTACTTGTGGTTATTTTTCTTATTTCATAAAAACAACTCACCACAAAGTGTTGTTGAAGGATACGTTAACAATACCTCAATTACAATTGAGTGTTGACTAACTCACTATTAAAACTACCTCAACTATAATTAGATATTAACTAACTCATTGTCAATATTACCCTAACCATGGTTGGATATTGGCTGACTGATTAATACTATCCCAAACAAAAAAAGATGCCAAGAGTCTCAATGGATTCTCTGATCCGTATTATAGGGTGTATTTGTGGTCATGCACACCATCATCTGCAATTGTCTGAGAATAAAACCAAGGTATGTTGCCTTCTTTATAAAACAACAATATCACACAACAAGACAGTTCAGATAAAAACTCTAAACTTGGTCAAATCTCATTTGTCCATTTATAAACTCATGCCACTTTTAAGTAGCTTTTCAACTATCTAAAGTATGAAGCATCTATTTTCTTTAAAATCAAGTATATAAAAAAAATAATGGATTTAAAATCTAATAGTTATCAAAATTTATTCAACATATACAACATATTATATAAAATCAAACAATTATAATGTGAGTTTCATCTCACCTCTCATATTCTAGGTCTCACTCAAACATACTCTTAGGTCATTGCTTTAGTGATCTACATATTTTTTTGTAAAGAAACCATTCAAACATAAAAAATACAATAATACAAAATATATATCAACATAGTGTACACTCATCCCTCGATCCTCAAATAATTTTTTATTATTTTATGAAATTTTTTAGAATTTTTTATACATAAAAATAATTATTAAACTTATTTATATTAAGTTTGGCATGTTAAACAAAATAAAAATATTTTAATTTTCTAAGTATAACATAATTCCAGACTCCTAGTATATTTACAAATTTTCTAAGATTTTTTTAGAATTTTCTCGTAATTTCTACTTTTTAATTTTTTTTAGAATTTATTTTAATTTTCTAGAATAAATATTATTTTTCTACATAGTAGCATAATCCACCCCGGACTAAATCCACATGCCTTTTGTGAGATCCTATCCTTTTAGGTTATATTGACTATAGTTAAACTGATAGTAGTAAGCTATAGTGCCTAGTGGTCGTCTTTTGTGGATGTGCATGTCTTTTGAGTTGCAGTCCATTTGGTGTGTCCAAAATGGAGATGAATTAGCCAAGGTGTGTTGATAACTGTGTAAAGCATTTCTAGTCTTTAGACAAGACTTGGGTACCACTCTATTGAATTGGAGTTGTTCGATTTGGTCCTCTAATATATGGTCAAGTATATCTCCTTTGTGTAATTTGGTTGTTGTTTCACCATCAAAAAATTGTCTTGTCTCTCTGGTCTAGTGCCTCTGTCCTTCCACCACCCTTTCAATTTTACTGCAACTAGGACTATGGACTTGAAATCTTTTTCATAGACCCCCCATCATTGCTCAGATCTCGAAATTCAGCCTTGCTTTGAACCGATGTGTCATCACTCCCTCGGCTCTATCAAGATTTATCATGAACTTGGCTAAATCTTGAAGCTCTATCTCATACTCCAATGCCGTCTTTTTTCCTCGTTTAAGATAGTAAAACTCAATCCTCTTCCTATCTTAGTGATATTGAGGATAGAATCATTTATTTTAATTTTTTTTGAATTGTTGCCACGTTGGTTGTCTAGTATATCTGTCTCAAACTCTATCCCACTAGACTTCAACATCCTTTTCTGTCACGCCCCGGAACTCACAAGACATGACGCACCTAGCCATGCTCACCTTCACACACCTCCAAGGAGATATGATCGGGTTCACACGAAGCTTAGCACATTAACTCTTTTAATTTAAAACTCGCACACACATAATATTAGTTTAAATGAGCACGCGAAGAAAAAAAAATAATAATAAAACTAAAATAATGTATTAAACAGTATATGAAACTTTAACAACAACGAAAGTCTTTATTTAAAACCACGCAGCGGATATTCAAAGGTGACTAGGCCTAAATAAGTTCACCAAAATAAAAATACATGATATGCTTAAGGAAATGATATGTGTGCTCCTGTGTGTGCTACCTCACGTACAGTGCCACCAGCAGCTAAGCGACCAACCAGACAAGATCGCTAACCTCGAGCTAAACCTCAACTCGATCTAACCTGAAAATCACAAAGGTGAGAGGAGTGAGATTCGCTAGGAATCTCAGTGAGAGGCCGAACGTCATATCAAAATCCGGAAATGGATAGTAACAATATCATAAAATATCAGATGAAGAAATATTATTTATGCACACACTCATTTTTTCCATTCTATCATGAATCCCTATACCATGCCAACATGCTTAATTATATATCTCGATAATTAAAATATTGTGTGATATGATATTATGTAACGAGAACATGCATGTTCAAATATGCACAATATGATTCAAAGCTCGGTAAGGTGTAAGGAAAACTGCCTAATATCTTCTCATCAAGATGGGAAATGGTCTGTTTCACCCACTTGCCATCTGAAACTAAATAGAAGGACAGATGAAACTATCAGACCATAAATCATCACTAGCATTTAATCATATAAATAAGCAAGTGAATCACCATATCCCTCCAAGTCTAATCGTGCATTCGGATAACTCACCGGTATGTCTACCGTGCCTTTGCTACACGATTGACTAAGCCCTGGCCAGTGCTAACTTATTTCATACTTCGAAAACTCATAAAACAAAGGAGTTCCTTACCACTCCTTATATCATATATTATTATATTAAAGATATAATACGCATAGGTCTCAAGGACCATATCTCATATCAGTGGAATGTTCAATGCATGAAACAATATGTATGCAGCCTATAATAATTTGATAGACAAGTATTTCCTACCCCGGATTATCCTACACTCGGATAAAGAATTTTGATTCAAACTTACGAATCTAAGGGATTAAAATTTCTAAGTCTTTTAAATCCATCTTATATATCAATCTTAAGGTATAGAAAAATTATTCTAAGGATTCAGGATAATTAGAAAGTGATCAAAAAAGGTTTCTAGTTACAGTTGTTGTTTTGAAACAACAACAAAGGCTAAAAACATTGAAAATTCTGCATAAAAATTTCTGCAAAGAGTTTTAACCACCCATATTTTGGATACTGAAAACCTATCTTCCACAACTTCAAATTCAACAAAATTTTTCATGTGCAGAGACTTAGATAGTCTCTTTCGAATGCAAAAAGAATCAACTCAAAATAATAAATAGGTAAAAAGTTACGGGGTGTTAAAGTTGGCCACAAAATAAGATAAGTGCAGATATTTTTGCAAAATTTGTTTCATTCACCCGACTTTGGGATAACCAAAAACTATGTTATACAATTCTGAATTTTACTAACTTTCGTACACTAGTAGGCTAGTGCACAGACTCTACAATGGGACAAGAATCACTCTAAAAGAATTATTCTACACAGAATTATGAAGTGCCAAAGTTCATCAAAAACCATATTTTTATTTTTTAGAAAATTTCCAGAATTGATTCCTCAATTCAAACTTCAAATCAAACTCATTCTAGTCTATAAATTCTGCATACTCAACTCACGTACTACCTAGTATGCAATGGCCCAAATCAACAAATGGGTAATGTTTCTTCCTTGAAGATGCTAACCCAACATCAAAACACTCACCAAAGCCCAACGTGCACCTCGACACACTAATTAAAACGCAAAGACTAACACATACCCACACCCTTATAGACACAGGCTCTAACTTAAAGGGTACGAAAAACTCAGATTTCACATTTTCCGTTAGTCGGATAGCCATGATTACTTTATCAACCTCAGACAATCTTAGATCCTGTCTTCAGAATCTTGTCTAGCCAGTTCTTTCTAATTGCCACATCTACTACCCCATAAAACTGACACATTTGAGTTGTCTAGCTTCTTTCAATAGTTTTAGATACTTTCACGGTTAGTCTCCCTTCAGCAGGTGTAGGAGCATGCATATGGATCACTCGAGGTGTTATTGGAGCTTCCACAAGTGTGGTAGGCTACGACATTACTAGCAAAAGTGGCATGGAAATCAAATTAGCTTGAGCACCATGCCCCTTTTGTGTGTTGCAAAGCTTGCAACAAGTTTATGAATGCTTGTAGTACTTCAGGAGACGAATTCACTGCTGCTTATGGTGTTGCAGCATGTGCGGCAATTGCAAATGCGGGTGTAACAACTACGACTACAGGTGCAACAATAGGTGTCGGTGATGTGGAACAAGGGAAACATGGTCGAATCCATTCAAGAGTTGATATCAAATATGATGATAAACTTTAGTTGTAACTATGTCATGCCCCTCGACGCATTGAAAATAGAGTGTAGATGTCAGAGGACGATTGTAATAGTTGTAATTGGTAAATAAAAAGCGGAAAATAAAAGGAGATTTTTTATTGATGATGAGAAACAACCCTATCTAAAAAAATAGAAAGAGAAAATATAACCTGTTATGAAGTTGAAGGTCTGTTGGTGAAGGAATGTTACTATTCACCATAAGTGTCTTCCAACAAATATAATTCTTTTACTATTCGTTTCTTCTCATTCCTATAAACATAGGCTTATTGTATACGATTAGAATATAGATCCTACAGTATCTAATAAGATCTTTCTTCATTCTCTCTCCATATCTTGTGTATATTTGTCTCTTTCAATGCCCTTTGCACCTAACAGACACAACCTTCTGTACTTGAAAGGATATGTTCTTTCTCCAATAGATATGAATAATACCTCTTCATGTTTATAAATATAGACGTTTTGTAATGCATTTGACTACCGTATCTAATAAGATCTCTCTTTATTCTCTCCTCATATCATGTGTATATTTGTCTCTTTCACTGTCCTTTGCACATATATACGTATAGTTAAAATCCAAGTGGCATTTGTAAGTTAAATTGTGAAAAAACGCTGACAAGCATAAGCATCCTGATAATTCGATATCAATATTATAGATATATATTATGAGTATGTCAATATTTTGGACCTTTATTAATTATTATATACTTATTATAATACATTTGACATGCAACAAGCTTATTCGCATCATGCCAATATATCATTATTAGTATCCCCATAAAATTGGTTTAGTAAATTCATCTAAGAATGTTATATGTGCAATAGATAATACAATTATCCACCATAACGTACAAACATGGGTACTCAAAGAAGAATATAAATAAAAAATGCTCCAACATTGAGGGGGAGATAAGAAAAATAACTGGAGAAGAGATCTCATTATGAGTTATCATTATTATGATCCTCATTATAATTTATGAACTTAAAATTCATAGGATAACTTAAAGATAATATATCACTGTCGGATGATTGTTCTGATCTTAAAAGAATTGAATTCCCACTATATTGCTCCAATATAAGATGATATTGTAAAGAACAATATTATATATGCATTTGGTACATGTTCGAAACGTGAGTTACCAATCGGTTCCTAAGTTATTAAATTCTCATAAAAGGAACAAATATTTATAATGGTCTAAAAGAGAATAAATTTAAAATAATCTATTGATATTATTAATTTTTGAAAGAGATTCAGAAAAATAAAGAGATCTTGATAAATTATATCAATGTGAAAAAAAGATGGAACCAAGATTAAATGTCAACAATATAATTTAAGATCTCTATATTATGAGGATCTTGACTAAACTCTACGATAGAGTATAAACTATAAATAATTGATCAATCTAGAAAGATATTTATGATTGATTTGCAACATAAGTATTGTTGGACTTGTGGTCCATATACTAATTAGTGTGAAAATATTGTTATATAAATTGATAATTATTGCTAATGATCATGAACAGATAAAATTATTGAAACTCTTGTAGAGTAATCAAAAGTTGTGGATTTTATAAAGACTATTTTATTTAAGTCTTTATAAATCAGTAATATTCGATAAAAATGCTATGAAAATTTAGGGATAAAGTTTATCCATCAAAATTATTCTACTGTGATATCATATATAAATCTCGATAAGAAATATAATCGAGACTTATGTTTGACAAAATTGTTAGATATATTTGATCATATCATATATTGAATGATAATAACAATTAAGATGTTGATCAAAAGGATGATATCATCAGGGGAGTAAAAAATATATATTGTATTTTTTTTTCTTTATCAAGATTTTTTTCATTGAGTTTTTCTTGATAAGATTTTTAACGAGGTAATATTTTGATTGCATATTTATATATATTTGATAAAAAGTTATTTAAAAGATTTGAATGGATAATTGAATCTGAAGAATATAAACTGTACTCTTTTTCATTCACTAAATTTTTTCCCATTGGGTTTTTTTGATAAGGTTTTTAATAAGTCAATATTCCAATAATATATTCTCAAGTTAAGAATGATGTATTCTTTTTCCTTCGCTAGGATTGTTTTTCCATGGGTTTGTTCCTTGTAAGGTTTTAGTGAGGTATTTAGTCATATAATGAATAGACATTAAAAGGGAAAGTTTATGAAGTTCAATATCTTTTACTTTTAATTCAATGAACATTTATGAAGTTAATGTCTGCTGTCTATAAATATAGGCCTTTGTAATCTATCGGAATATAGATCCTATATCTATTCTCTCCTCATATCTTGTGTATATTTGTCTATATTTGTCTTTTTTATTGTCTTTTCTACTTAACAGACACAATCTTTTGTGTATATATTCTTCCTGTAATGAATTTGAAGATCCTATAATATCTAATAAGATCTCTCTTTATTTTTTTTTATATTTTATATATATTTATTTTTTAATTTTTTTTTCTCTACTCCTTTATTCACAATATAACCCGATTTATCAGAATGAAAAATATATTCTGAGATGTCAATCTCACGTAAAGAAGATATTATTAGGGAATAAATCCGACGGACAAAGTTACCCTTAACCAAGGAATAATGAAGTACGGAACCGTCAGAGAAGACCCTCACTCGATCTACGTGGCAATCAGCTATTAGCCAACGAATTACACTCAATAACGCGCGCGATAAAACCGTCTAATCTATTCGGGCCTCAAACGGATAATTAGAGGGGCGAGAAAGAGGAATGCAAAGCTGTGGCTTGTCTCTTCCACTCCACTGCTTAACCTCTTCGCAATATCCACCACTCCCTCCTTCCCCCATGAAATTCTGACCCCGACCCGAAATCTCTTTAAGAAAGTGCCGTCCCTTCCATAATCCCATGGCCAAAACTCTTATTTCATCCTCAACGTTCGTCGGCACTCCCCTCCCTTCGCCCTCCCGCTCTCACCACCATGGTCTCCCTAATCTCCGCAGCAGATTCATATCCACCAGAGTCAAGTTCAGCTTGCACGAAGTCCCTCCAGTCTCTCAGTTCAACTCTTCCATTGACTTGGCATCCATTCTAACCAAGACGGAAGGACTCCTTTACACGCTCGCCGATGCCGCCGTGACGGCGGATACCGCTGCCTCCGGTAGCTCTGCTGACGCTGGCGCTGTTGCACAGAAGAGCGGTGGCTGGTTCGGGTTTATATCCGATAGCATGGAATTCGTCCTGAAGGTATATGAGGATTAGCTGGGTTGAATTGAAGTAAAATGAAGGCTTTACTGTGCTTTTCTTTGCTCTCTCTCTTTCTTGTTTTGTGTTTGAAGGTGTTTGTCTTTCGGCTAATGCTTCCAGGTGTTCAAGGATGGACTTTCAGCTGTTCATGTGCCTTACGCGTATGGTTTCGCTATAATCTTGCTTACTGTTATTGTTAAAATTGCAACCTTACCTTTGACCAAACAGCAGGTGATTTTTAACATCTTTTTGGTATTATTCTGCGCTACTGCTTTCGACTTTCAGCTTTGGAGCTTAGTGTTTGTATTGATTTTCGTGGTATTTGTGTTTTGATTCATTACTTTAACGTTGAAGTAATTTTATTATTATTTCGTAGGTGGAATCGACACTTGCTATGCAGAATCTGCAACCAAAGCTAAAAGCTATCCAACAAAGATACGCAGGCAATCAGGTGAGCTTCAGTAAGCACGTTTTCTGTTACTAATGTGATTGGTTCACGGTATGTGATTTTTTTTCCGGTCCCTTTATGTAGGAAAGAATACAACTCGAGACATCACGTTTGTACAGGCAGGCTGGAGTTAACCCTCTGGCAGGTATCGCATAGGACTAGTTATTCCTTTTTAAGTGTGTGATCACCTCAAACTTGTTTTAGTCAGAAGAATTAACGTCCACAATTTGACATCCCTCTACTCACTACGAACATTTTCGTTGCTGGATCCTATTGCTTCTGACCACTGTTTAAGGTTTTAGAATTTATGTCCTTACTCGTATTTCATTTTCTTTAAAGTACTTTTTTTGGTCAATTTTTTATCCTTATAGTGTTTATGCCTGACCCGGCATCTCCTATTATTAGGTTGTTTACCAACTTTGGCAACTATACCAGTCTGGATAGGTCTTTATCAAGCTCTCTCCAATGTTGCTAATGAGGTAATTACTGAGACAAGTCTCATAAATTTTCAATAATAGCAATTGGCAAACAAACACAAAATCGAGAACAAATTGACTTTTACATATAATTTCACCCTTTTCCCTTAGGGACTGTTGACAGAAGGTTTCTTTTGGATACCTTCTTTGGGCGGGCCAACTACAATAGCAGCTAGACAAAGTGGAGCTGGCATTTCTTGGCTTATCCCATTTGTGGTAATTCAATTTTTTACATAATCATGAGACAGACCGTTTCTGCTGCGATCTATGTTAATCATATTTTACGTTTCTATTTGTGAAGAACATTTGGCATTGGGCTACTAATCTTGTACCCTTCCCCATTGACTTATACATCTCAGAGGATTCAGGCATAATTTTGCACTATACTCATAATGCATGGGTTACTAGTCTTGTACCCTTCCCCATTGACTTGTATATCTCATAAGATTCTGGCAGAATTTTGGACTATACTCATAATGGATTTCACGTATGGCTTGATATATTCACACATTTTGCATATCCACCTTTTTTTTTTGAATTTAAAGAGTATCCACAGAGAACAATAATTAATTTTTTTTCATTGTATCATAAGCACCAACTAAAAGTGGGTTCAGCTGGTCCAAAAATTTTAAGGTGCTCCATACCCAAAGCCAATTATATCTTTGACCTTTGGTTAAAGATTTATGAGTCTTACCATTGAATCACATCCTCGAATTTTCGCTTATCCACTTGCTTTGACTAAGTGAGTGATTCGTGGAGGATGCACAAGCTGTTAGGGATTTGAGTTTAGAATAATAATGGCGCTTTAATTCCCACTCATAGATAATTTGTGAATTCTCTGAAAATATGGCACCTTTGTTTTTAAGGGCCTTATGTGACCTAAGCACTACAGTGAATATGTAATCTAACAAAGCCAGCATTGACCCGTGAGACATAATATTACTTAATGAAGCAAGGTTGAGGATACCCTTCCTTTTCAATATCAAAGGAAGAAGAAAAGCAGGATTCCTTGCTATCCTGATACTGCTGATCACATATTATAGTTTGATGATACTTGCATATCATATAAACTTAAATATTGGATATTCTCTACAAAACTTTAAGTGAGGTTTTATGGTGAATGATGCTGCGAGGAATGATTACAAGAATTAAAGTTCAAATCTACTATTTAGGTCTTTGCATACACTGCTACTGGTTCAATCCTCATGTTGCATTCCGAAATGTGAAATCTTGGATGTGAAGAGAAGCCATTCACCTAACATGTTTGTTTCCCATCGGGCATATCAAAATTGTTTGTCGTAAGAACATGATTATTGGAGTGTCAGCCGTATCAAAGATCTTTAGTCAGCACTTAAGATAATCTCAATTTGGAGTTAAGAGGACTCTAAACTACCATTTCAAGTATTTAACTATTAAATGGTGGTGCTGCTTATGACATGTTAGTTTGTTTGCTTCTTATTATATTTGCCTTAAGAAGTAAGGACAATTTTTGTCTGATCCTGTGTAGATACTCCACCATGTATATACCTCACTTTTCTGTGCGCCATGATTAGGTCTCAGTGAAGAAATATGATAACTACCGTTATATCAAGAAAATAGAATAAAGGTCTCACTTTTCTGCGGCAGTTTTGCTGTTACATTTTAAATAGCATTTTGACTTTTGGTCCATGGAGTTGCTTTTTATGTCTCTTAAACTTTTTTTTTCTGATAAAAGAATATTCCTTACATTTATGGGTATCCTATTTTACTTTTTCTTTGGGGCAGAATAATCAGCTACTTACTTTTTATTTCATTCGAGATATTTGGTGATTTTCTGCCCTATTTGGTATTGAAAAGATTAAACTTTTATGTTTCTCTTTATCATTTCTTTCTCAATCCATTTTGAAGAATTGGTTCAACTGCTTTGAGATTATTGTCCGTTTAGTCTGCCTGTTATGTGCATTCAGGCTTTCGTCACCTTAGCACATTAGATCTTAGCTTGCCTTTAGCTGTGGCTTAATTTACATAGGAATAGCATGATATTACACTCTTGCAAGCGTGTGCGTTGTATAAGATAGTAAGATTTCTGCGGCAGTTTTGCTGTTACATTTTAAATAGCATTTTGACTTTTAGTCCATGGAGTTGCTGTTTATGTCTCTTTAACTCTTTTTTTTCTATGGATAGCCTATTTTGCTTTTTCTTTGAGGCAGAATAAACAGCTACTTACTTTTTATTTCATTCGAGATATTTGGTGATTTTCTGCCCTTTTTGGTATTGAAGAAGATTAAACTCTTATGTTCCTCTTTATCATTTCTTTCTCAATCCATTTTGAAGAATTGGTTCAACTGCCTTGAGATTATGGTCAGTTTAGTCTGCTTATTATGTGCATTCAGGCTTTCGTCACCTAAGCACATTAGATCTTAGCTTGCCGTTAGCTGTAGCTTAATTTACTTCGGAATAGCATGATAATACACTCTTGCAAGCGCGTGCGTTGTATATGTGTAATCTAATATGCCATCCATTTTACAGGATGGACGTCCACCATTGGGCTGGCATGACACTGCTGCATACTTGGTGCTACCTGTCCTTCTAGTGGTCTCTCAATATGTTTCCATGGAAATCATGAAGCCTCCCCAGGTTGGTAAAAGGATCTCTTCCCAGGTGAATTGCATTTATCCTTAAAACTTTAATCTGATTTGTTCTACTTTGACAGACAGATGATCCGACCCAAAAGAATACACTTCTTGTTTTCAAGTTTCTTCCCCTCATGATTGGTTACTTTTCCTTGTCCGTTCCTTCCGGTTTGTCAATTTACTGGTTAGTTTATGATCCCCATTCTGACATTTGTTGAAGTTATGTATGTTTTGTTGGTTGAACTTTGCTTGTCATTAACTGAAATCTTATATAGTAGTTTAATTTTACATCTTGAAGTTGAGAAAGAGTAGATTTTGCATGAAATTTACATTTTTTTTCTTCTGGCGATCATTAGAGCTTTTCTTTTATCCTTTTATTTTTAGCCTTATCAATTAGATGTGATGCTTTCAGAGTCATTGTTATCTCTTTAACAATTATTGCCCCCTGTTATTGTTAGGCACAACTACCAGACATCTTTCAAAATTCTACGTATATTGCTTCTATGGTTTCTAAAACTTTATTTATAGCTACGTGCGGTGAATTTTCATATGAATTTATCGGTTTGAAAAATGATTATAACTTATAGTGCTTTGGGAATTGATGTATTTAGGTTTACAAACAATATTCTGAGCACAGCCCAGCAGGTATGGTTGCGCAAATTAGGTGGTGCAAAACCTGCAGTTAGTGAGAATGCAAGCGGTATCATTACTGCTGGAAAAGCAAAACGATCAGCTTCACAGCCAGCACAGCCTGGCGACAGGTAAGAATAATATCCATGTTGACCTGTTTTCCTTTCAGGTGGTTAGGTGAGGCTGACAGCAAAGATGTGATTTCTCAGGTTCAGACAGTTAAAAGAAGAAGAGAGAAGAAAGATACCAGCTAAAGCAATAGCAACAGAAGAAGTTCAGACTCTAGATTCTTCATCCCATTCTGATGAAGAGAGTAAGGACAAGGTGAATCCTAAGTCTTAGTTCATATTCACTGTTGATTAGTAAATGAAAGATTGATTCCTTAAATTATTTGTGAAGTAATTGTCATTAAATTCTATATTCCATGCGTTGCGTCTGGACATGTTCACTAATCCATGCATGTGGTACTCACACTTTTTCCAACGCTGCAAGTTGTTTATGTTTGTGAAATAGTGCATGTTATGGAACCTTGACTTGGTTAAGTTTCTTCAGATGTCATGTTCATGTTTGGAAAGAGTGCATGTTGATTAATTTTCTTTAGGTGCCACTCTTTTATGGTACCGAAGAGATGTTGGCACTCTTCCCCTATGTGCATACATTTTCAGAATTTTCTTAATATTTCTTTTTCAAAACAAGACTCCAACACTGTTGTTTACTTGTCGTTTTGTAGTTAGATTACATTTTGAATGAGCTCCATCTCGCTGTCTTGATTTGTGTAGTGGCAGTAGGTGGATTCTACAGCTCCGGAATTGGAAATATTTCTAGGTCAAATCTAAAAGGCGAGGGTGTGAAAGTGAGCATTGTGTGATGCTCATACGTATGCACTTTTCTAGTGTGTACAGTGATGGAACTTCCTTAAGATATAGTGTTTTATGGCATGAAGTAGGGTCCGGATTCTCTATAAAATTCTGTAGGATTCATAGATCAAAAGTACTATTTTCTAGTTGCATTAGGTTCAATTTTTGCCGAAGAAAGTTGGGGAAATTTGTGTGATAAACATTTACGTTTAGCAAAGAAACAAATGCAATCAAGAAAATTTTTGAAAAAGATTTTTGTGTTTTTTTGAGAAAGAAATATTAAAAAGTGTTAATAGTGTTACAGAAATGTAACTTCTTGATAAGTGATGTTGGTATGAGTATATGTGTAGATTGCATCAGCTATAGTTGGGACGAATGGCCACTGTTTTATTGCATTCTTTTAAGCTCTGAGATTTGGAACTCATTTCAATCTGTAACAGGGTGAGGAAGTTCGGGAAGAGGCATATGCTTCTAAGGCAAGCGAGCGGGTGACCAATATCGCACGGCCAAAAAGAAGCAAGCGATCAAAGAGAAAACGTTCTGTATAAGAAGACTTGAGAGTGATATAATGAGTGTAGTTTTGTTGGTTAGTCCCTTTTAGTATTTACAATACGTGTTTTAGGTAATATAGAGCCATTTTTATGTTGGCTCATTCATTTGAAAGGTGGTTTTTGTATCACATGAAAGCTGTATGCCATGTGCAATTCGTGACTCAGTATTTTCCCTTGTGAAATTTACTATATTTTTATGATGATTTTTGTGCAGCCATCGCAGTAAAATCTTTTGATTTGGTTGACGCTTGCAACAACAGCGCCGGTCCCAACTTACACGGGTAGTTTTATGGTGCTTCTGAAGCACAGCAATGTATCAAGACACATAAATGATTTTTTAATATACTGAAAATTATGTTATGTGTCTTGGTGCATGGCTCTCCAAGAACATCATAAAACTACCCCAACTTACAAGTGACCTCCGTAACCATCCAATATAGAGCTTAAAGTATCCTTATCTAGCTTTGGCTTGGGTGTTTAGTCACCCTTACTATCTCAAATGCCTGTTGCAGGGATGCATTTTATTTTATTTTATTTTATTTTATTTTATTTTGTTGGTTCTGGGTAAACGTTTGCATTTTATTTAAATTTTCTTTAGGATTCACCATTTCGGGTGTTTGACGTGTTGAACTATCAGAGTTGAAATTGGTTTTGGATTATAGAATTTGTTGTGCTTTGGGATTATATTTTTTATCTTGAGTTTGATGTGGTTGTGGAAGCTGAACTATTTATTTGGCGAGCCGAGGTCTATATTAAATACCTTGAATGCTAAATTAGGAGTATATCTAAAATTTATTTATTCTTGGGGATTGATTTTAATGTTTGGATTTGGAGTTTCTTAATTGATGAAACAGTCAGTCAAAAGAATTAGTTATTATTGTGAATGATAATAGAATAAATTTTCTTTAATATTATTGTGAAGGAATACAGAGGGGTAACTTTCATTTTGAAGGATCCGCTACTTCTCTAGTACATAGATTGAGAAATATAAGGGTGGGGTGGGTGATATCCATCTGGATCTTACCCCACATGTGATAAGCAGTGGAGCCAATAGACCAAAAATAAATGTAGGATCTCATCTGGATGATATCCATTTCTTGGTCTTGTTGCCATATTGCCATACTGCCATACTGCCATATTGCCATACTGCCATATTGCCATATTGCCATATGCAAGAACAAAGAAGAAAATACAAAGTTACAAACCTTTAAGTGCCCACGTGTAAATTACAATGCTTGTATTATTTACTTTCCATCCGCTACCCATATCCCAATGAAATGCTAGAGAGCAGTAGACTAAACACCAGCATTTTAGCATCTCCAACACAATAATCACTACATAGTAAAGGGAATGATATGACCTCCGTCTAGCTGCTGTCCTAACCGGTGCATTTGTTGATTCAATGTTTGCTTGATGGGCTGTGGTGCCCAATTGGGTTGGGCCCAGACGGTGTTTTATGGATCTTCCCTCCGCCCTGTTTTCCCATCATTGGAACATCTCAGGTACGGCCGATAGATACAAAAATTATGAAATACAATGCAACTACAGTACATGTTCGAGGGGACATGATTTGTTACCCAAGTGGACAAGACGGCTGGCTTGCGTGATCTGGTGGGAGTGGGCTTGAAAGTTGAACGACCTGCTGTGGTTGCAGAAGAAAAATGTCAGAACTTGTAGTATATGGTCTACTGCCTTTTTGCAGGAGCATAAAACAAAAGAGAAAAGGGCAGGGATGTGGTTTACCTGCTTCAATAGCTAATTCTACATTCGCACTGCAAATTTGTGGACAAGCTGCAAGCAGAAGCATTGCTAACAGAAAATAGATGACTCTCTGCCTGCTCATTGCCTTGGAAGCTGATGGTGGCTAACAGTAGAGAATGAAGCCCCTTTTTATCTAACGCATTTGTTTTGGCAATTATGGTGAAACTTGAATAAATGGTTAGCATGTCTGTTAAAGGTGGTTGGGAATCCTATGCCATTGCATGCTTATTTGATAAGATCATGAATCTATGTTTCTCCTCATTGGAAAGATTGACTTCTTCCCTTACATGATTGCTTAGGTTATCATTACATCCATAATAGGTATTTCAAGTACTTGTCATCATTTTCCTGATCTGTCATCCTGCTTGAGCCCTTGCCTACTTTGGGACCCACAAGAATGTTGCAATTTGTATTTGCTGACAAATTTGGTGCTCTGCTGCTCCGTCGGTCTCAAACGTATTGGGTCACGGAATGAGATGCACGTCACATCTTGTTCGGTCCACACTTGTTACTTTGGCCGGTCTAACAAGTTGACCTTTTGTTGGGGAATGTTTGGGATATAAATGAAGGGGCTGGACCAAAATAGATTTTGGATCTTCTCCAAAATAAACAAGAGTAAGCATGTGTTGATCACCAAGTGCACAGGCCCGTTTTTATCCCACGCAAATTATTGATCGCCTTGGCCTACTTTGAATTGGATCAGACTTGATAAAACTGCAACTTGCTCTCACTCTCCAATTTGGAGGTGGAAAAATATCTAAGAAGTGTTGGATTTATGCCTTTAATAGAAATTGGTAGCCGATTTGATCTAATATAATAAACGCATAGCGGAAGTGTACCTTTAATAGCGGAATCCATAGGTCCAAGATAGAGATAGTGAATCTTTTAGGCACTCCGTGTATAAATTTCAAGAGAGTGATGAGAGAGCTCATAGAAGGACGGTAGTCTATATTTAGTATGACTGTTTTCTGATGTATATATGCCTAGTAATCACAACCCTTAAATAGAGTGTTGGGTGGACCAATTGCTAATCAAACCCATCTTTATTAGCAATAGGGCTGTGGGTTTCTACACATATCCATAAGACGACCCACACCGTTACTTAAGATGACTAAGTCCGGTATTTTATCTGATCACTTAATTGGACTACGTATTTTTATATAATTAATACGTTCTGCTTGTGCGTCCACGAGCCTATATGAAGATTATTAGTGGACTACATTAATAATTAGTCCAAATCATTCTAACAATCTCCCACATGGAGTATATATTCATTTGTCTTTGTGCCCACTACACAATTATGTGAAAATACTATTTATGTATAAGCTATCTTGACAAATGTCATCTTAACCAATCCTGTCCATTGGCCTTATCAATGTAGGGACCAAAACTTAAATTGAATCATTAGATCCAAACAAAAATTTCAAAAAAAAATAATTATTTAAGCATAAATATTCATCAAATCGAATTAAAGTGGCTCCGCTACCGATTGTTGGATTTATGCCTTTAATAGGAACCGACAACCGATTCGATATAATGAAATAAATGCATAGCGGAAGCGTACCTTTAATAGCGAAATCCATAGGTCCGGGATGGAGGGAGTGAATCTTCTAGGCACTCCGTGCACAGTCCTCCAGAGAGCGATGTGAGAGCCCAGAGAAGAACGACAGTTTGTGTTTAATATGACTATTTTTCGATGCACATATGCCCAGGGATCACAAACCTTAATTAAAGTGTTGGGTGGGCCAATTTCTAATCAAGCCCATCTTTATTAGCAATAGGGCCGTGAGTTTCTACACATATCCGTAAGTTGACCCACACCGTTACTTAAGATGACTAAATCTGGTATTTAATCTGATCATTGACTATGTATTTTCATATAATGAATACTTTATGCTTGTGCGTCCACAAGCCTATATGAAGATTATCAGTGGACTAGATTGATATTTATTCCAACTTGTTCTAACAAGAAGGAGATACTCTTTTGACAGAGATAATAACAACGTCAAGAAAGATGAATAGTCCCTCGTTAGATGTGGAAATGGCTGATTCTCGGTCTTCTTATAAAGATCATTTATTGGAGAATGGTTATAATCCAATGAAAAAGAGCAAAGTTCAGATGAGGAGATTGTTTTTTTTTTAGAAAAATAAGGAGGTCCTTTCATTTCAGTTTATAAGAGAGTACAATCTCAAATCCAAAGCCTGTGTTTGGCTCCCGAAAAAGTCCATCAGGAAATGGAAATGGAAATTTTTTATTTTTGGTACTATTCATCACAAATTCCTTTTGCAAATGCTTTGTTTGTTTTCTTGCTCAGGCGGAATGAGAAGTTGTTTCCGTGTGTATTTTTATATTCAATGACGAATAAATCCCTTATTTTCTCACTTGAAATTACTTTCTTATCCTCTAACTTTTTTAAAAAAGAGCGGGACAATCTTTTAATATGTTGGTTTCTCGTCTGACAATCAGCTCTAGCCATGTACTTGTAAGATTCTGACCCTTTGAGCAGTTTGGGTCTGAAAGCCCAATTGAGTTTCGATGAGAATTGGTGGGCCTCGAAACATAATCTCGGTTTATTACGAGTTCAATGAACTGTGTGAGTATTTATGAAGGATTTTTGGGTTTTGTATGATGATTTGGTCGATTTGGGCTGCTATGTAGTCTTCAGGCCCATAAAATATTAAGTTATGTTTTTGATAGAATTATCTCCTTCTGATAAGTCATCGGGACTCACAAGTGCTGTTTTAGGGTTTTGACTCTGTAAGAGGCACATCAAGTTGTGTTTTCTTGGAATTCGGGATTCGAGGGTAATTTAAGTATTCATCATCCGATAATCCATCATGCTTAGAAATACTAGCCTTGTGACATTTGTGCTTGTTGAATATGCCTTTTCTGTTTCGAGAAGGTATTGATGATTTTATAAAGATATATTAAGGGATAATTATATTTTTAGAGGTTTATTATAGTTAATGAGATAATATTTCCATTTATATCTTCTATGGATGAAGAACCAAATGACAAAGGGTATTAATAGTTTTGATGTTTTAAGAAAAAAAAAGTCTATTGATAATTTATAATTGTTGAGGAATTTTCAGGAAAATTTTAGAAATAAATTTCAAATTACTATAATTGTTTTAAGGTAAATAATAAGGTTTTTAATTTTTAATAAATTATAAATTTTCAGATTTTAATGGATAATATTGTTCATAAAGACTGTATAAAAATTTTCTGGATTTTTTCGGAAAAATATGGTAATTATTATGAAATTTTAATAATTTATTAGAATTAATAAATAATATTTATTATAATTATTTATTATTTAATATAATATATTAGGGTCAAAACAACAATCTAGTTCATTGTTTGACTGAGGTTGGTCAAAACTGACAGATAGCCATGTCGTTTTGGCCATGTGTAGTGCTTTTTTTTTTAAAACTTCGTCGTTTCATGTGTAGAACCGGTTGCCGCCTTAGCTCTCCCTATTACTGCCAGTGACCCGTAATATTACAGGGTAAGAGAGAGAGAATCATGAGTTACTATGCCATGTTCTGTAACCCTCCCAAACCACACCAATCTTCTGCAATTTTTCCCTTATCGTGTGCATCTCCTCTTTCTGAGTTCTTCTACACCATTCTTGTGTGGATTGCGTGAGTTATGGGTAAGTATTAAGAGTTTCAAGTTTTAGATCTTTATATGTGTGTAGGGTATGATATCGAGTATGAATTAATGTGATTCTTATGTGGTTGGATTTTTTGGAGTGTAAAGAACAATTCAATGTAGTTTATATTAGGTTTGATGGTGTGTTTTGAAAATCTGATTTTTGAAAGAAAAAAAAGGAAGGTCTGCAACTTGTGTCTAGAGGTTGAAGAAGACCCATCCAGACGATGGATCGTCTACCCTAGATGCGAGACAGGTCGTTGGGCATACATAGAGGAGACATGCCATCTGCAAATGCAGAGGATGAGTAGTTTTGGAGGCGTGGACCAGGCTTAGCCCGAGCTTGAGACTCAGGCAACGTGGCGCTCCAGTGAGCCGCTTGTCACAGTCTACTAAGGTAGGATAATGGGCTGCAAAGCCTGTGCTGCCAATTGGCATGATCTGATTGGTTAGAGCAATAAAAATTATAGGAAATAGGAAAAAAGGGCAGAAATAGTATTAAAATCGGGGGAAATTGCAAAAAAAATGTAAAAAATTCTGAAAAATTACAGAAAATACTAGATTTAATTTGAAGTCTAGTAGTAAAAAATTTATGAAAATTGAAGTTGGTTTAATAGGTTAAATAAATCGTACAGGTTTTGAAAAAATATAAAAAAAAGAAAAATTTCGTAGTTTGGTCCTGAGTTACCTCGAGGATAGAAACTCGTTGGGTAAAGAGTATAGATGTGTGATTTTATGTATTATTATGAATTAAGTTTGATTTCTTAAGAATTTGGTAATAATTATATGTAGGTGGATACCAACAGTTGCAGGACCTCGAGGAATCGGTCTGAAGCATCATCAATGGATGTGTGGGCTTCAAAATCTGTGACTGGATGAAACTTTCATTATCTTGAGTATTGACATGAATTATTGCATACAAGATAATAAAGGTAATAAGATCATAATTTGAAATATTATGTATGCTATGAAAAGGTGTATTGGTTGCCAATGATGTGACAAATAAATTGTATGAGTGTGCTTTTCCATGTTTATATTGAGATGCATAAGATGCATTGGACGTATTCAAGTATGTGTGGTGCAAAACACGAAATTCACACAACATAACCTACGCAACCCTTGAGAGCTCTTTGGGTCAGATAACGAGATGTTATGACGTTAGATAATGAGGCTATAAGACAAGATAGGGACTATAGGAGCAAGTCGATGAATGCAAGATAGGATCCTACAGAGTGGGGAATGTTTAGGTGGAGCTACCATCACCTAACATCCCGATATTTTTAGTAGAATTGGGAAACAAGGTAAATGGTAAAAGGTTAGAACAAGGTATCACTGAAGGATCCCAGTCCTAATCATGGTGCCGGAAGGACTAAGAATTATTGTTAAGCTCAGTCACGGTCATGTGTGCATTTTGTCACTATATGTGCTGACTGTGACCTAATATTGTTCTTGTATACTTGCATGCCTAGCATTGAGTTGTGTGATGCATATGTGTTGTTATATGTTCTTTTTTTTTTTTTTTTTTCTGTTTGCTCACCTGGCAGGTTTCCACCCGACCTTTGGATTTGTAATTGAATAGGATTGGACATGATTATGGCTTCCCTCCAACTAAATAGACAGGTAGTCAGGAATTAATGGAAAACAAGGTTAGGATTTTCTTATGGGTTCTAGTATACTATATACATGATATGTTATTCCCCTAGTCTATATACATGTCACAATGTAAACAGAAATCCTAAGATACACATAATTTAAAACAAATCCCATGTTTGAGTTTATGGTAGCAATTAATCCCCACTGCGTCTGTCTATAACTTGGTGTTTTTGAAACCCTGAAATTTAAAATTGGTGGGTCGGATTTTGGTGTTTCAACCTAGGCCTAAAAAACGGCTCAATAGATAGAAAGAGAAGGATTCGAAGGGAATAAAACCCTCCTGTTAAGCCATTTGAGCTTACAGAATAAGTCCACTATTGAATAAATTAGGAAAAAGGGGCATGTTCTTTTCTAAAGACCGAACTGAGAGTATTTTTGTAATTTCATCTTCAGTTTTATAAAACTTTTATTGTATTTTTTTAGATAAATAACCATCAATAGTATTCTTTGAAACTTGTTTTGAACCCCAGGAATTCGAAATAAAACATGAATCCTTCTATTTTTTAAGTTGTGTTTTAATTGACTTTACTATATATTAGGGATTATAATTGATTTTAAAAAATGAAAATTTTATTAAATATTATATTATTATTTTATTAAAAAAAGGAAGGGGGACAAAGGTGTCCGTTGTTTTGACCAAGTGGAAAATTAAAATTTTATTAAATATTATATTATAAAAAAAAGGGAGAGAGTCAAAATGCGGAAGGTTTCGTCATTTTGGCCAAGTAACTCGATTACAGTAAAACCCTATTCACTTTCCCCTTGAAACAACACCTTTTCTTTTATTACAGAACGATGTCGTTTTGGTCTTGGGGATTAGTCATTAGCCGAAGCCGTTCACTCGCCTTACACATGCCTGAAATTTCCACCCTTCTCCTCCAACCCACACATTTTCATAACAAATCTGACGAAGGGACACGCATGAGTATAACCCCAAATTTCTCCCGAGCTTGCCATTTTGCTATGCGAAACCTGCAAGAGGAAAAGGGAGGAGAGTGTGAACTACTTGAGAGAGAAAATCGAGTGTGACGTCGGTGAATCTAGGTAAATTTTTGCCTGATAAATTCGGGTATTTAGATCGGTAGATTTGTGGTTTTAAATTGTGAAAAAATTATAACTGATATGTGGGTTTGATTCGGGTGCATTTGTTTTGTTGTATGAATTGGTATGGTTGGAAGTTTAATCGGGTCGATTTGGGAAGGATTTCTGTCTAAGTTTTTGTAGAGATTTCCGGCGGCTGGAGGTTAGGGTTGGCTTCGGATGACGGATCGTCTGAAGATGTCCCAACTACAACTTTTTCAGGGATTATAGGGAATGACATATCATCTAAATATTAAGAAATTATCAAGTGACAAGTCGTTTAAAAATAAAATTAAATGGCATGTAGTTTATCGTATGATTAAACAATGAGTCATCTAGGACTGATAATGAATGATAGGTCGTCTAAAACTAGAACTAAATGTCAGGTCGTTTACGGACTTAGTGCATGACAGGTAGTTCAATAAATGAATAAACGACAGGTCATTCAGAGCATAGAAAAATAGGCTCGGCCCGAGCCATGGCAAGCCCAAAGTGAACCAAGTATTAGCATCCTAGAGGTTTGGGTGTTATACTGGCATGCGCTTGTGCTGCCATGTGTCAGCCCATAGAAAATGGACTGGAAATTTACAGAATTTAGGTAGAAATGTCGGAAAATGAGGAAAAATAGAGGAAAATTAGAAATAAACTGAAAAAATGAAAAAAATATGAAAAAATACTAGAACTTTTGGGGATTCCAATGGTACCAAGTTTATTTAAATTTGAGGTGGTTAGATAAGTTAAATAAATCAAGGAAGTTGGTAAAAATATAGGAAAAATAACATGGGGATTGTAAATTGTGTCAAATCGATGATTGAATAGCATTGACATGATTAAGGGATTAAAAATGCATATTTAAGAAATTATGTTTTGACAGGAGAGTAATAGAAGATTGATTGTTTGATTGACAGGTATAGAGTTAAATCGACAAAGCCAATATTCTCCGGAATTAGACCCGGAAGAAAACGTACCATAAATCGTGAGTAGTTGGTTGTGTGTATATGCATAACATTCTTATGCTTTGATATAATTAAATAAAATAATTGAATAATTGGAATCACATGAGCATGCTTGTCTAGGCAAGTCTTGGTAATCGGTGACTGCATTATTTTGCTTATATACATTGAAGTGATGTTATTGCTATTTTGTATTATGCATTCAGTGAATAATGATGCGATAGCAGCATAAGTTTGTCTAGGACAACCTATGCAACCATTGAGAGCTTTCCGGGTTTGTTAGCGAGGCATGAAAATGTTAGACTACTAGGAATAAGGTTGGATGAGGTTTAGTGATAAATGCGCATATAATAACTGCTGCTTGCAGGTTTGAGGAATCGATTAGGTGTAGTTACCATCACCTAGCGACCTGGGATTTTCAGTAAAATTGGGCTTAGAAAAGTGTCTAATAAATTATATGATTGCCTAATAAGAGAATAAAAGATTGAGGAAAAATACATTAGGTTACCACTTATTCCTAGCTGTAAATGTGGTGAATTTTTTACCATGGATCTGAGTGAATGGTTGGCAAGCGATCTTCAGGTGAAAAAACAACAAGGAACTGAATGAGAGTGGGATTTACCTTTTTGAATATGTTGTTGGTATTTTTGAAAAACAAGGAGTCGGTATATTTTTTGAAAGACCTATTCAAGGGAATTGGAATTCATGTTATTTTCGATCAGTTTCAAAACTTATGGCTCGTGATCTTCTGCACACTCAATGCTTGAACAACAATATAAAGAAGATTTGTTTAGTAGGGTGGGAAAGGCCTCATAGCAATAGATAGAGTAAGATAGCGTTAGATAGAGTTAAATATTGATGGCTCGTTCTCTGTGATAATCGGAGGAGGTACGGTGGTTTAATTTGTAATTGAGAAGGAAAAGGGCATTGGTTTTGCAACTCACCTTAACTCACACATTGATCCATGACTTCATACACACACCATGTATCAATCAAAATTTGGGAAAAGGCATAATTCCCACATGTGAAAAATTCTAATAAAGATTCAGGTATTGTAAAACAATCAATTGACTATCAAAATACCAAGTTGCCAAAATCCAACTTTGAGATCAAACTTTGAGAAAATCCGTCTGGTTTGGCTAAGTCCTGTCTACTTCCTTCTAATTATTACCAAGGAGTCTAAACGGATAAATAAGCCTACAATTAAGGGGTTGCCCCTTTGTAGAAGGACCCATAATTTCACAATAAGAGGTAATAGGTATAACTTATATATAGGAGGCTATCAAGAAGGACCTATATGGGTAATGTAGCGGTAGCAAAGCAAGCAGTTTCGAATCAATCAGTGGATAAAAATCTTACTACGTCAACAGCTAAGATTACTTCTAGAGAAAGATTTATGATCAAAGAGAACTTGAGAAATCTACCGCCCACAAACAAAGACAAACCAACTTTGATGCTTTTCTGATCTCGGACTCGCGCTTGACATTACCAACTAAAAAGATTGAGGTCGGATAAGAACCATACAAGAGAATTTATGCTTTCTATGCTACTAGTAAGAAGACTATTTTAGAGATAAACTCCGGCTTGAAGGAAGTTGATTGGGCGTCAGAAATTCAACCTTCTAATCCCTATTCTGTGGGGTGCTTAGCAATTTCGTTGGAAATTAATAAAGTTATATTAGCATCAGTTTCGTGAGAATTGATTGAATCCTTAAGGAAAAAAGCAATATAAAAAAATGGCAAAATTTGATGGATTTGTGGCTGAGAAGATCTACTTAAAGAAAGATTCTTTGTCTTTATTTCCTATTTCTTCTCCGGTTTTATATATTTAAAGAAGAATTTTCTTTTAATTCTTAGAATATTAAAAGCACTTTTGAATTTTTAGCCTTTCACCCCTCTTATAAGATCTTCGGTTTTAACTAGTATATACAACAAGGATATTTTCAATATTTCATTTTTTCTGATAAAAATATTCATAAATTTTAGAATTTTATAGTTTTTATTTATGAATTTCTTTTAAAAATTACAGCTATAATTTAGTTTTTGGTACTTATAGGAATTTTTTATTTACTAAATCAATTAATAACCAATATTTAATAATAATTATTTTGAGAAGTAAATAAAATATTGGATGGTTATTTTATAATTATTAAAAGTTTTGGAATTTTTATGATCTTTTAGTCTGAAAAGCCAAAATAATAATGAAACAAACACTTTACTTGTGTGAAGTTTAAACACTTTGATCTTTATTTGATTTGAGTTAACATAACTTAAGCCAATTCAACAATAGTATTTTTTATAATGAGTTATAGTTCTTATTTGTTTCTCTGACTTAATATTCTGGATAATAAGGTCAATAGCTAAAAATTTTAATAGAAAATACAAAAATAAATTCCTCCCCCACCCAACTTCGACACCTTTTTAGGTGTCTGTTTGCTTTTCAAGAATTGCATGTGTTGGTTTATTATTGGTGCAAGTAACACCAATTCTTCATTCGTTTAGTTGTTGTACAAGTTCATTTACTGCGTACTTTGCTTGTTTAAAAAATATTATGTTAAGTTAAATTTATAACTTAAAGTAAAAAAATCTTTTATTAGCACACAAAACGGCTCTGGTTCTACTCTATTCGACAACATAAAACTTTGGTGGTGGGATTTACAGCTCCTCTTCGATTACGTCAAGCTTTGGGAGGTTTGATTTACAGTTCATCTTCATCACCCTGCACGTATGGTCTCTTTAATATATCGTATTCATTTTCATCAATACTTATAATGATTTTGTGCAACCCTGTCTTTGAATTCGCCTACTCAGCAATGTTTGATCAGTCAATGCTGTTTTGATTAGTCAGTGTGTCAGTTTGACTTTTTAACCAAGTCGGAATCAAGTCGATACACAATTATTGTTTTGCTCTTGTTGGATCCGATCATGTTTTGGACTCGTTTTGAGTAATGTGGGCCTTCGGACTGACCTATTGGCCTTTGGGCTGACCCATTAGTGTTTGGGTCGGTTTATTCATGTATAAGCCATTCGTTTGTTTTTAGGCCTGTTTATTCATTTCCGCGCCAGGTCATTTGCATTTTGGACTCGAGCTATAAAAGCCTACCATAGCACTTCAGTAAACCCCATCAGTCATTCATTTTCCTTTCCTCTTTCTCTTTGGACAAAACCCTAGTTCTTTCTGTCCTATATTAAACGCCGCCATGCTCTTTCATATTCTATGCGCTGTATTCCTTTTCTCTTCATTGCGTACTGCCAATTAGTAAAGGATCATCATTTCCTTCTATCCTCTTTGTTTTGTTGTCAATAATCATTCTTGATTCTATTCTCCTTTCTCTTGTTCATCTGGTTAATCTCCATTGCACTCAGTTCTATATGTTCATTTGTTAAGATATTCTTATTTGTGGAATTTCTAAGGTAAGAGTCCCGATGTGTCTGTGTGTGCTTGTGTATCCGTGAGGAGTTAGAGGGGTCTTTAGGGAGTCTCTTTTGTGATCGTTTTTTGATTATTACCAGTTGTTCATATTCTCATTATGTAAGTTTGTTTAGGTGGTTTTGGATCATGTAAAGGCATTGCCACTGATTTTTCTGCATAGGTGGGAGTTAATGTATCATCGATTTGATTGGAAAAATTTTCAGATTTTGTAATAAAAATATATTAATCGTGTGGTTTTGAATAAAGGGGTGTATCCTGCATTGTGTGACTTCCACTATAGATTCATATTGCATGCTTGCCATGTTTCCTAATGCATCTATAGGCTCTTTGGTTATTGCGTATTTGATGCATCTAATGAGTGATGGATCTTGTCTATGACGGGAAAATGGTGTGAGTTTGTAGGTTAGATTGAGGATCAGGATGTGATTTGATTCTTGGGTTATGGAGGTCTATATGCATGCATGTACAAAGGGAGTGAATCTGATTGGAATTTATGTGCTATGTGGGTTAGATCATGGTTTTGACTATGAAATGGTTGGGTGATCGTGCATTAATGTATGATTGATCATGTGTGTGTGTGAGGAAAATTGGTTGAAGAAAGTAAGGGGTTTTGTGAGGACCAGTCAAATTTTAGAGTATGACAGGTCAAGGTTAGAAGAACTGACCAATTGGAGTCCATCTAACCAGTCTTGGTGAGTAGTTCGACTGATTGGACCAAATTTTTTGACCGATCCCTTGTTTTCGCTCGATTTTCCCTCTATTTGTTCCCCATGTGTACCTGAATGCCTTCCGAGTTTTCTCTTACTGAGATTTGTGTCCAGTAAATAAGTTTTTATGCTCGATAAGTATTCCTTGATGCGAGATTGAGACTAGTAAGTTGAGATATTGTTTTGGCATTTTGAGGATGCTTCTGTTGTAATGCACGTACTATTGTTTGACCTGCCTTATAAATGTATATATATTTTTATAAATGTACTTGAGTTATATGTATGAATGAGTTTGGCATTGTCACGCCCCATACCCTACTCCAAGAGTGAACATCTTCGCCATGGAATCCTAATAGTTACAATTACAGTACTACCCTCAGAATCCCATAAGGCTAGTAAAACAGAACAATATGAAATTGCACAGGAATAAAATCCAAGGTAGGGTAAACGGTATCGCAAACATATCGATAACGATCAGCCATATATCCAATCAAAATCATCATGAACTATATGCCAATATATCATCCATAAAAACCGAGCACTAGATAACATGTGAAAATCTAAAATCGTAAACAACTGTGTAAAGTCAGAAATACAGTCTGGTCTATATGTAGAAATCAAATTAGGATACTGAGGTGGACGACTGGCATCAAGTACCTATAGCACAATCTGGACAACACTAACAAATTTAGTTAAATGTCCAAATGAGAGGAAATAGGGACCACGAAGTGCATGATAAGAAACATAATTGGAAATTAAAGTTGAAATCATAAAATTCGTATAAACCCTCAATAATACTCGAATTCAAATTGAAATAAAATAAAAACATAAAAATGATGAATCACACACCCACATATAAATTCTTTATTTAAAAAGAGTTAAAAGTCAGCTAACAAATTACCTGCCTACCCCCAGGCCAGGGGAGAAGACAAGGCCCACAAGTGGTTCTTTTTATTATTGAATAACAACTTAGCCCATATTAATGTTGCTGAAGGCTTCTATGGTCAACCCTTATGACCATCTAAATATATGACCTATTGGTCACTAATCTCAATTAAGGTTGTCAATGCACTAGAATACTCAAGTAATCAGAATAGGATATAAAACAAGTCAAAAGAAGGTATACACAACCCAATATCATAGTGTCATAAACATGCATATGTTCTCATAGACAATCAAATGTCTCAATAGTATGTTCAACCACATGTACCTCATACAATATGACTCTCAATACCAAACTATATTAAAATCAATATACATGGCAAATACTAATATGATTCATTATTTAATTTTCAGAAAAATATAAAACTCAAACATGCCTTTTAAAACAAAACAAGTAAATATGACGTCCCCACTCACTAGTACGTAGCCATAACACAACAAATCAGAAAGCGCAACAAAAATCCAATCCACAGTCCACAATAATCAACAAAGGTCACACGTATGTATAATATATAAACATATAATCACTAATTATCAATGTTTTGAAAACCGGACCGGACCGGCCGGTTCAATCCGGTTGAACCGGACCCGGTACATAATCCGGTTCAAATAAACCTTAAATATTAATATCAGTAAAAACCGATAAAAACCGGTTGATCCGGGCGGGTTTTTGAAAACCGGTTGAACCGGTCACGGGTCAACCGGTTCGAAAACTTAAAAAAAAAATTGAAAAACCAACGCAGCCGCCTTGTCTTTGAAAAAGAACCTCGCTTTCTCAAACCGGTTTTCACTGGGTTTTGTTATAATGTAAGGCAGTTATAACTCTTCTGGGTTTTGTTCAAGTGAGAGGTCTTGAAAACTTGTACAACGTTCGTCGAGGCATCTGAAATTTCTTTTTGATTTTCTTTCATGTTGTGGGCTGGAATGGGTTGTTGACTGTGTTCTGTTGGTGAAATGCTTACGGTAGTAAGATGAAGAGAGCTTGTGCCAACCTTTGATGAGCTTCGTTTGTTCTTCATTTTGAAGGTTCGGTTCGAGTTTATGCAGAAAAGAAGTCAAGGGCCGGTATCTTTATTTTTGAAGAAACAATCATTATCAGAAAGGTAACACCTTCTTTTCTGCTTTCTTCAGAGCTTGAGCAAAAGCTTGTGGGCGTAGATAGAAAAAGAAGCAGCAGCTGTTTTTTTTTTTAAGAAGCTGTTTCCAGAGATTAATTGGATTTCTTTTCAATTTGCAGCTTCAATCGTAAGTTATTCATCAGCCTTCTCTGTTAGACATAAGTTTTTTCAGTGACAATGTTTGAGACACTTGTTTTTTTTAATATGTAATTTGAATTAAATTATCTTTAAAATATTATAATATTTTTTGATATATTAATTATCGGTTCAATTTTCCGGTTCAGTTTTCCGGTTCTTAAACCGGTTATTTCCGGTTACCCCTAAAACCCCTGACCCCTTAACTTCACCGGTTCGAAGACCGGTCCGGGTTTTACAACCTTGCTAATTATACAAGTAACATGTAAAACGAGGCAAAATTTATATTTTCATAAAATACATAGAAATCCGAAATTAGGTTGATAAACCCTCAAATTATATTTTTATCTATCAATATAGTATTATTTATAAAACAGTAATTAATCATTTAAAACCAAAGCATGTTTTTCGAGAAATCTTTAAAAGTCCATATCTCACAAATTATTAGTCAAATAAAAAAAACTATAATACCATCGCATTTAGAATGTCGAAATTAGGTAAGGGGTTTGAAATGAAATTTTGGGGTTTAGGTGATGGGTGGCCGGAACACAGCACGTGGTGGCGTATGGACGGTCAATGACCTGACTATTAAGGACCCAAACCCAACCTATTAGGACCTTTAATGTCATGAAACTCAAATAAGCCCTTGCAAGGTCCTATTTGAATCCCACAAGGCTCAAGTCACCTAAATGTCAATTTTATTGGTTGATTCATATGCTACTTAATGGTTGGAGCATGTTCATACATTAATGAATTTCTGGCTTATATGGAGTGAAAGAAAACAACAACGGAAGACTTATATTAACACTAAAAACAAGTGGAAATATAACATACAAGCCCCATAGGAATCTCAAAACATCAATCAATAGTATCATGCATATTTTGGAAGCTACAAGAAAGAGGAAGAGAGATTGAAAAGATAAAATGCAAAATGCACACAAGCTCACACCTTTGGTGTCATGACCGGGCCCAGCGGGTCCGGACGTGTATGTGCGCATGATGGATCACAACTGCAACGCTGAGTTGGGCTTCTAACCACATGGCTCAAACGATGCATCTTGTTACAAATGATACCATCACACAACACATATAAGCCCAAGACCTCCCTCGCTTTTTTCCGATATGGGATTGGGTAACCTGACCCCCCCTATGGGCTGAGTCTCACAATCTTCCCTTTTTATAGACTTTGTGTCCTCACGAGGGGAGCCCAAACATAACTGGTTTGGGCCCAAACTCATGGGTCCAAACGTGAACACACAACACCCAAGCCCACCGGAAGGGGGAACGAGATCGGCTCCGCTACCATTTGTCAAGACCCTGGCCCCTGGAACTCCAGCCCAGCGGGTCCGGACGTGTATGTGAGCGTGATAGATCACAACTACAATGCTGAGTTGGGCTTCTAACCACATGACCCAAAAGATGCATCTTGTTACAAATGATACCATCACACAACACATACAAGCCCAAGATCTCCTCCACTCCTTTCCGATGTGGGATTGGGTAATCTGACCCCCCTTACGAGCTGGGTCTCACATTTGGTACCAGCAACAAAGCATACACCTAAGCCTACAAACGGGGAGAAAAGAAGGGACCAGATTACAAGAATCTCAATAGGGTCATAGCATCATAAGTCCTAGAGATTCCCAATAAAACATGTCCTAATAACCAAAAGATCAACACCTAAAACCAGCTTAGATATCCAATTAAAACCGTAAGCATCAATTATACATAATAAGAGCCAAAATCATCACAAGCACACAAAAGATAAGGGTAGCCCAAAATGGGTAGAAAACAAGGAGAAAGAGTGAAAACATTTCTTATTCAGAAGCACACAGGCAACCTATAATATAATCTGATTTTAAAAACCCAGGTTTGTCTCTATCTTCCCATGTTACTCAAGATTATGCTGAAAAAAAGGTAAAATGGTTAGACAATCAATATTAAAACAAGCCTTTTACTTGTCTCCGACATCCAAACTTTAACTGACCTAGGAGCACTCTTCCAGCTGCTGATACAAGTCATCCTGCCACACAAAAATAGGGCATCCTAACATCAAGACTCGAACTGGCCTATATGGAATCTTGACGTCCAGACTCAAATTGGCCTACAAGGCATCTTGATGTTCGAACTTGAACCAGCCTACAAGGCATCCAGTGAGCTCTTGCTGGGAATAACCAACCATAAACCTCCCGGCTTTGTAAGCATCTCTCCTCTCCTTAAGAGCAACAATACTTACTCGCATGGCCAGCGACAAAAGGATCTTTCAATCAAAGCACAAACAATGCATATATACATATATATACATAGTACACGCATGCACAAATCAGAATAAAGGATCATCAATCAAATCACAATACAAATCAAAGATCAATCCTCAAAGTCATAACTGAATTAGACAATCTATTGTCCTAGTAAATTCCGAGATTCCCTATCATCATAATCACACATTCCACAAGCATATAACCAAGATAGGTAATCGAATTCAATCATATTCATACAACCAAACAATAGGCTAACCAAAGAAATCGATGAGGCATAGATCCTACCTCTCACGTGTCTGAATCAGAAACAATCCTTTACCTTTTCAATAAGATCAGAATCTCCTAAACCATTGCAAGGCAAAGACCTCAGAATATTTAAGCCATAAGATACTTAATTAAGAACCAAAGGCATTGGGAATCCTTACCAATTAACCTACCGAAATCCAGTGATCCAGATGCAACAATATCTTCCCCCTGCATGTGCGATGTGATGGCCAAAAACTCAGCAAGAATCAACTTGGTTATTCACCCTAATTCAATATACAAATTTTGGAAAATTGCGATTTCATCATACTCATAAGAAGATGCTACGATTTCGTGTGAATAAGGAAGGAATAGACAAGGGACAAGAACTAAAAACATTAGACAAAGGAATCAACTAAATTTCAGCACACCTAGGGTAGGTCGATTTCACTATACAAAAGGATTTAAAGGCTGAATTCATCATAATATAACAAGGATAGGTTCCAAACATCCAAATGATAAAGAGGAACTGAAACATAAATCAACAAATAGAAGAATTGAAGAATTTCGGCTACAAAACCCTAAGCAAACTTGGCATGAATAATAAAAGAAAAATACTAACCTTTTGCTTGTGAAACTTAGATAATAAAAGGAAACACGAAGAGAGGTGTGCTTGTATAATAAAAGAAAAATACTAACCTTTTGCTTGTGAATTTCGGCTCAAACATGCTTACTATGGATAAACCTAATCTTTATTTCTTTCTGATTATCACTCTTATAAGAGCGTTGCTAAAGAAAATAGTGCATATAAAACATGCGATTCGCTTCTGTGAGTGCGGGAAGGATGAAAATTTCTTCGCACGCTTCTCGTTATTTGTTAGAGTGGAGGGACATTTTAGAGAAAATACTTTGTGCCGTACAATAAAAAGCATTGACAACTGCCATGTAATGTCAATACAAGATCCTGTCAAATATGTGAGTTGTCATTTACTTCCAAACAATACGTTTCTCGTTTTGATTTTATCTCAACATCAGGTAAACAAACAACTAAGCAGTCAACCAAATAGACACTTAGATTTGTGGTCTATTGTTCGATCACCTTTGCTCTCTCCCTAGTGAACTTATGACAACAAGAAATGGAGTAAATAATGATTGTATGCTCTTGGAAGAATTCAACAGATGACCTTATGTGAGGATCCCATCCCTGTAAAAAATCCTCACCATTCTGTAATTTCAATTCACCCAATTCATGAATCATTTGAGATCAAACAAAATTTTTATTAAAATATTCTCAAATCAAAGAAATTATATAAAATTTAAAAATTTTCTTTTTAAAAGTAACATGAAAATCTATGCAAATAGTATCTTCCAAGCCTAAAATCGCATTTTATGGCACACCCCATAACCTATTTTTGGGTTGCACAAATTTCCAAAAACTTCCTAGTCATGCAAGGTTGTGGTTCATTCGTGTTCATTGCTAATTTATTTGGTATGTTTTATCTTATTTGTTATATTAAGCATGAGTATAGTTTTATATGGTGTTTAAAGAAAGAAATCATTTGGATTATTGTATTTACTTCATTGTATTTATTAGATACGATACTGTATAATTAGCTGTCTTAGACTTTGCTTTGTTATTCTTGTATAAGTAATATACAATGTCAGCCATATACTGGTGCCACAAGCTTGCTCAAAGCATTTTATTCTTTCTTGCCTCCCGTAATTATTTTTTCTCCGTAATCTTTTATATGGTAGCGGAGCAGGTTCAAAAGAAAACAATGACAAATATTGTTGATTCCTCTACAAGTGATACTAATCAAAGTACCATGACGAATATATTGTCAATCTCGAACCCATCCTCACCTTTTTTTTATCTCTAGTTCTGATAATCCAAACACAGCAATTAGTTCTATGATCTTGACAGGTGACAACTTCAACGCATGGGAGATGGCTCTCACTAGAGCTCTCAAGGAAAAATTGAAGATAGGTTTTGTGAATGGTACCATCCAAAAATCTGCATTGGAGCCTGCAATGGTAGAGATCTAGGATCGTTGCGATTCTTATATAATGGGATGGATCTTGACATCTATAGACTCAAAGATTCAAAGTATCTTCTCAAGATATGTTTGATATCTTAAAGAGAAGATATGCAAGGAAGAATGCACCACGTATCTATCAATTGAAGAGAGAGTTGCAATCTTTGCAACAGGGCACCATCACAGTGATCAATTATTTTGGTACACTTCAAGGGAAGTGGGACGAGCTCATGAATTTTACAAGTGGGGCTGATATACAGAAGCAAAGAGAGGAAGACAAGATTTTTGAATTTCTAATGGGATTGGACAATCAACGTTTTGGTGTGGTCCGATCTCAAATACTTAATACAGACCCCTTGCTAAGCATTGACAGTATTCTTGGTAGCATCCTTCAAGAGAAGAGTCATCACCAACTTGTCTCAGCCAATCAAGACAATGTAACAGAGATAGCTGGGGTGATCGCAGTTATGCCAAAGTTTAGAAGAAAAGATCGCATTATTTGTGACCATTGTGGTGATCTTAGACATAAAAAATCATGTTGTTGGCTCCTCCATGGTCGACCATCTGAAAAAAATCAAGGTAAACCGACTTGGAATAAGTCAAAAATAGGTGCAAAAGACAAGTGCTTTTCTAATCTTGCAGGTATTGAGCAAGACGAATCCAAAGTGCATGATGACGGGCATGCCTTTGCTGCTCCATCTACAGTCTCTTCTCATGTATATTCAGGGCCTAATGGTGGCAACATGCACTTCAAACAACCTAATGATGTGGATGCGATAGAATATATGTCTGGTAAGATTATATTTCCTGATTGGATTATTGACAGTGGTGCTAGTCACCATTTGACATCTAAGATGTCAGAGATGTCAAATATATATTGACTAGATCGACCAGTGAATATTTCTTACCAGATGGAACTTCTTTCTTGGCTACACGTGCAGGAGATGTGTTGTTATCCAAAGATTTGGTTCTTAAAAAATGTCTTATATATCTCGGATTTTAAATGTAGCGTCATTTCTGTACCATAACTCATTTGACTTCATGCTTTTATAGTGATATATGATTCTCTATCTTGCACTATACAGGACCCAATCTCAGACAGAATGATTGGTGTGGGTAGATTACAATCTGAGATGTATTACTTATAGAAGTCAATGTATGGCTTAGAGGCTACTTGTGCAACTACTGTTGGGAATGAAGTTTAGCATCAACGTTTAGAACATCCATCTATGAAAAAAATTTCCTTATTACCTTTTTGTAATAAAGCAAATTACAAGACATATGTACCATGTGATATTTGTCATCGAGCAAAACAAATAAGACAGCCTTTTGAAAAAAGTGTGAGTCATGCTATTAAACCCTTTGTTTTAATCTATTGTGATTTATGGGGAAAGTATGCAACACAATCCTTGTTTGGTGCACATTATTTTCTATGTATTGTGGATGATTTCTCACGTGGCATGTGTATTTATTTGTTACGAGATAAACGTGAGGTGGCTAGCCATATTCGAAATTTCATAAGTATTGGTACACATACAATTTGATACTACTATTCAACGGGTACAGACGGATAATGGACCTGAGTTTACTTGTCTACACACTTATTTTTTGGAGAAAGGAATTCAATATAAGACCTCCATTCCTTATACACCTTAGCAGAAGGGGCGAGTAGAGCGAAAGAATCGCCATATATTAAATGTTTCTAGGGCTTTGCGTTTTGAAGCAGGGTTGCCTATACGTTTCTGGGGCGATTGCATTCTGACAGCTAGCTACCTGATAAATCAAACCCCGAATTTTGTTCTTTGTTGAAAGACACCTTATGAGATACTCATTGGCAAGGCTCTGACCTACTCTCATCTACGTGTGTTTGGTTGCCTTTGTTACACACATAGACATGATCGAATCAGAGATAAATTTGAGGCAAGATCTTCTCGCTGCATATCTCTTGGATACCCACAAGGAAGAAAAGGATGGCGAGTTTATGATCTTGAAACCCCGGAAGATTTTTGTTTCTCGAAATGTGATTTTTTACGAGTCTTTGTTTCCTTTCAGGGATAGTATTTCCCCGTTTGATGTGATAGCACCTTTGCTATCTTCAATGCAGACTACAGATTTTTTGGTCCCGTCTGATCATACCTATAATGAAGATTCTGATTTTTTGTGGACATCTGCAAAAAATTCTCTTGACAGTGGCCTATATGGAAATAATCTTGAAGTCAATGATCCTATTTCTATTAGCTTCTTATCCCCATCTTCGACATTAATAGAAAAATCAGCAGCATATGATTTGATTTCTCCTAGTTCTATTGCTTCTCGTGAAAATCAAGCCCATTTATTTGATAATAATCATCCAGATTTTTCTCTCCGTGAAGATCACGCAACTTTATATCAAGATTCTCCAACAGATCACGACTATCATGGAGATCATACGACAAGTAAATCACATCCAGATTTTTCTTTGATCTCTCATGCTGATGTCTATGAGAATATTTCCTTAACCACTGATCACATCAATCGTATTTCTTCTCTGGATTTACCAAAAAATGGAGAGAATTTATCTGATATTAATGTGCAGTCTTCTTCGGATGGTAATCAACACCCACAACGTAAAAGACAGCCTCCCTCTCACCTTTGTCATTTTATATGGCAAGACACTTTGCTCTCTCATAACTCCTCGGCTCATGCAACTATTGCTTATACCATCTCTTTTGATAATTATTCACCTTCGCATAAGGCCTTTCTGAGTTTCCTCACTGACAACCATGAGCCCTCTACTTATTCATAAGCCGCACAACATCCTCATTGGCAAGAAGCTATGAATTCTGAGATTTGTGCTTTGGAAGATAATGGCACTTGGATATATTCTACCCTACCTTCCAATAAGAAGGCTATCCAATGTCGTTGGGTATATAAAATTAAATATAGGGAAGATGGGCCCATTGAGAGGTATAAAGCTCACTTAGTGGCAAAAGGTTAGTCACAGGTCCAGGGGGAGGATTTTACAGAAACATTTGCCCCTGTGACTAAGCTCACTACAGTTAGGTGCATTTTGGCACTTACTTCACAGCGAGAATGGCCTCTTTTCCAACTTGATGTGAACAATGCATTCCTTCATGGTGATCTTGCAGAAGATATTTACATGAACCCACCTTTGGGCATTCAAACTCTAGAACCCGGTCAGGTTTGCAAACTCAAAAAGTCGCTTTATGGTCTTCGTCAAGTAGGACCCAACTGGTTCACAAAATTATCCACCATTCTCAGAGATTTTGGTTTTATTAGCATATAGCTGAGCAATCTCTTTTTGTGCGATCTAGAGGAGACACTTTTGTGATACTTCTAGTTTATGTTGATGATATTGTACTAACCGAAAAAAATTTTCAGGAATGTAACAAGGTTAAGGCATATCTCAATCAACAGTTTCATATTAAAGATCTCGACAATTTGAAATATTTTCTGGGCATTTAGGTGGTTAGATCCAAGAAAGGATTATTCATGTCACAAAGAAAATATGCACTTGATATTATAAATAAATGCAAATTATCAGAAACAAAATCATGTTCTTTCCCAATGGAGCAACAACATCAGTTGGCAAGTGATTCAAGCGAGTACATGGAGACCATTTGACCAACCAGAGAGCCGACCAGTTGACCAAATGACCTGGACATAATCATAGAGCCCAGTTGTCGAGTCTAGATTGCCTAGGGTGTTGTGTCATCAGTACTCTATCGATTGTTATACACGATGCGTCGTTTGGACTCTTAGCATGCATTAATGAAACCACAATCTAGCAAATCTTCCAATAGAATCAGGTCCACTTCAATTAAACTTGAACCCATAGGTCAAACACAGCCAGTGTAGACTAGATCACATGTCAGTTGCTCTTCCAAAAGAGTCAGAACCGCAATAGGAGGAGATAAGGGACATAGAGGCCGATCCGAACTAAGTGTTATCCTTGGACTCATAAATGATCTATGCACTCTGAGATCTAATAACACTTAAGTATTTTGAGAAAGACTGAAATAGTACCTATCACCACATTAGGGCTTGCTTTGGTATCAGTCAAGGTGAATAACCTTATAGGTTTGGGTTGCGCCTCACTTGTAGATCCCTTAAGTGGTTCTCCAGGTGCGCACGCTAACCTACCTTAAGGGACTCGGTATAGCCTAGAAATTCCTCAATTCAATCTGCAACTCAAGCATGCATTATTTAATATGAATGCACATGCAGTTTCACAATCATAGGTATCAAAATCAATTAAGCAAACAGCGAGGTCTCTGGAGAAACCGATGAGGCATAGATCCTACCTATCTTGTCTCTGAACAATAAGCTATTTTCTTGTCTTTATTCAATAATTCTGCACTACCTATAGCATCAAAAGGCAAAACCAAAACCAAACTATGAATGGAATCTAAACAACCATATGAATAAGGGCAACAACATCAGAGATCAATCAAAGGCAGAATTATATAAATCTTAAAACCTAATTCTGTCACAGATTTTCAACTTATCTTTTGAAAAATAAATACGAATGTCCAAACAACCAAAAAGATATGTTTGGAAATAGGATGAAGAGATCTTTCCAACAAGCTATTATTTTCAGGAATCCGAAAAACGATGAAAGAGTTATGCTATATTGAAGTTTAAGAAGATTTTGTCAGTTCCGCCGAGTTTAGACTTTTCTTTTGACAAAGAATTACAAACGTCCAAATAACAAGATAAATATGGTTGGAAATAATATGTAGAGAGCTTTCCAACAAGCTATTATTTGCAGGAATTCGACAAACGATGAAAGAGTTATGATACATTGAAGTTCAAGAAGATTTTGGCAGTTCCATCAAATTCTTGGCAGTTCAAGAAGAGTAAGCTTGTCGCTGCTCGATTTTATGGAACTTCGTATAAAATCTTTCGTCGAATTCATACCGAAATTCTTCCCAAGTTGGCAAATGATCGCCGAATCGCAAGCTAACAAATGTCCACCATGCGAGGGCTTCTCCCTCGAGTAGGAAAGTGGCGATGGCAACTTTGTCATCATCCGAGATACGTAAGAACAAGGATACTCGACATAAGGTATCTATCCACTCACGGGCGGCAGCAGCTCCGGCTGAACCATTGAAATCTTTACATCCCAATTGTCGAGCTTCCTTCAACAATTTTGCAATCACGACGGGAACTCTCTCGACTTCCTTAGGATGTGCCGGCTGTACAGGTTCAAGTGGAGGAATAGGTTCTTCCACTAGTGCAGGTGCAGGAGCATTCTGAAATTGCCTCCATATGCTGCTGATTTGCAGCAATTCCTTGTAATACGTTTAATATTTGTGCCATCACAGGATTGATGACTGGTGCAACTGGTGGCTCAGGTTGATTTTCGGGCTTAGCTTTCCCTTTCTGCTCAATTTGTGCATTCGGCTCCTCTTGCTCAACAAGTTGTTGTTCGGCCTGAATCCCATTCCTACCTTGTCGATCCCTCGTAGGGTTCAACCTTGCCATACTATTTAAGCAAACGATTGTTACTTACACATAACTAAATACGATACTAGGAAAAGAAGTGGTACCTGGTGGAGAGGCGTACACCGAACGATTCACATATGCTGGAAAGCAACATACAAATTATCGGAAATCACATGCACACATGCAAAGGTACTCTCGGCAATTACATCAACACTCATATATACTCTCTGAAATCATCATCAAACATCAAGCAAGCATGGATTCACACAACATCCATATTCGGCAATACACACCAGCAATCATATACAAATACATTCAGAAATATAGGAGTCAAATAGGGACACTCGGAAACATGCATAAATCAACACACACATTCTCAGCAATGATAAGAAACACAGCAAACACTCACCAAAACATATAATGGCATACCAGGCATAAGAACATACATGAAAAAACATCACATCAGATTATCATTCTCATCATTTAAATCTTACAAATCAATCCCATTTTAGCATTAGTTCACTTTCGGTATTAGTCACTAAGTGAGTGAGTGTGTGTGCATGTCCTTACCTACAAACACCAAAATCAACGAATAAGTTAGCATATAACAAATTATTTTCCCTAAACTATGCTCCGCTACCAAACCTGTAACGACCCCAATTCCTACCTATTAATATTTGCTCCGATTAAGGTCATTACCGCCGTAAAACCCAAACAAGCTCAAAGACACCTAGGACCTATCTGAATCCCACCAGGTTTACTCACTAAGTTTCGACTTTTAGCATGTTCATTCTACATATTTAATAACAGTTGGAGCATGATATTGGACAATTATTCTGGTATCATACGGAGTGAGTAAAAACATCAACAGAAGTCTTTAAATTAAATCACTGGATTCATAACACATAAGTCCCGTAAGGATCCAAATAACCAGCAAGAATTCCTCCAACATAGTCGAAAATAACAAGCAAAGAAGGAATCTTAAAATAAACTAGAAAGTAGTCCAATTTTTTTAATTCAAGTTATATGAGCAAGTAATCAAGGAATAGGTATGCAAAAGTGATGCGATATCGCCCCGCCGTACAGCTTTGATCTCACACACTAGTACCACGAGCAGTGAATGCACCTAAGCCTAAAAAAATGATGAAAACAATGGAATGAGATTACAAGAATCTCAGTAGGGTCACAACATCATAAGATCTGTAGAAAACATAAACACAAATCTCCCAAACAACATCTGATCATTCATACGCAACTAAAGGGATTCATGCAATTCAAAGATTCAATCAAAAAGGGTAGGGCCGAATCTAAGGCTGAGGGAGACTACAAACACTTCGGAAAAATATCAGAAGTACACAGGCAGGCATAACTCATCAGATTGTTCTCAGCAATGAAGAAGAAAAGGCCATCCCCTTCCACCTGTGTTGTCTAAGGCTTACTGCATGAAAGGTAATTGGTTAACACACAAACTAATCAACAAGCTTATTCATCTTGCCACACAAGGACAAAACATCCCAAGCCACACAAGGACAAGGGCATCCCAAACCACATAAGGATAAGGGCTTCCCAAACCACACAAGGACAAGGGCATCCCAAACCATATAAGGATAAGGGCTTCCCAAAACACACAAGGATAAGGGGTTCCTGCCACTCAAGGACGGGGCTTCTGGACACACAAGGACCAGACATCCAGCGAGCTCTTGCTGGAATTTGCCACCCATACGACTCTTATACCAGTAAGAACCTCCCCTCTCACTAGGAGCATCAACGCTTACCCCGAATGGTCACTGGAAAAAGATCCTGACACACAAACACGTATAAGCACACACAGGCAAGCATAAAGCCCAAAACCACAATAGGGTATTCTCAATTCAGTCAAATCACATTCAGCATGTTCAATACGCATCACACATGCAAGCTAGGCACTCCTAACCTACCTTAAGGGATTCGGTATAGCCTAGAAATTCTTCAATTCAATCCACAACTCAAGCATGCATTATTTATTATGAATGTGCATACAGTTTCACAATCATAGGTACCGAAATCAATTAAGCAAACAACGAGGTCTCTGGAGAAACCGATGAGGCATAGATCCGACCTCTCTTATCTCTGAACAAGAAGCTCTTCCTTTTTCTTTATTCAATAATTCTGCACTACCTATAGCATCACAAGGCAAAGCCAAAACCAAACTAAGTATGCATATCCAATATCCAATTAAATACCCTATTTCCTTACTAATTCCACTTACCAAACCTATCAGAAACCAATAATCAGATGCCACAAATACCTCTCCCTTGGATGTGTGATGTGATAGCCAAGAACTTATGAAGAATCAACCTGAATTACCATCCCTAATTATCATACAATTTCGGCACTAAGAATAGGGAAATAAGGCAAGTTGCGATTTCATGTTAACAAGTTATAGGAGTTGCCATCTCATGTTAACAAGGAAGGATTAAGGGTTTATAAGAAGTATAATCAAAAGAAACAAGGTCAGAATCCAATAGGTTAATCAATTGATCAAGATAGACACAATAGGGCAGTAGGGCAACGGTAGGGCATACTGATTTCATGTATAGAAAGATTCCAAGGATTAATTCATGATTGTTCACTATGAATGGATTCTAAACAACCATATGAATAAGGGAAACAACATCAGAGATCAATCCAAGGCAGAATTATACAAATCTTAAAACCTAATTCCAACGCCAATTTTCAACTTATCTTTTGTCAAAGAAATACGAACGTAAAAAAAACAAAAAAAATATGATTGGAAAGAGGATGAAGAGAGCTTTACAACAAGCTATTATTTTCTGAAATCCAACAAATGATGAAAGAGTTATGCTACGTTGAAGTTCAAGAAGATTTTGGCAGTTCCACCAAGTTTCGACATTTTGTTTGACAAAGAATTACGAATGTACAAACAAAAAGAAAGATATGGTTGGAACGAGGATGAAAAGTGCTTTCCAACAAGTTATTATTTGCAGGAATCCGACAAACGTTGAAAAAGGTATGCTATATTGAAGTTCAAGAAGATTTTGGCAGTTCCGCCGAGTTTCGACTTATCTTACGAGAAAGAAATACTAATCTCCTGAGAAATTTTTTTTTTTTGAAATAGGATGAAGAGAGCTTTCCAACAAGCTATTATTTTCAGGAATCTGACAAACGATGAGAGAGTTATGTTGGTTTAAAGTTTCAGCGAATTTTAGCAGATATAGGGAGGTGTAAGGGTTTTAGGCTATACGAGTTTTGTCTGTTTTTTATGAATGATATTTTGTGAGGTTGGCTTCCTATTTATAATGGATGGGTATGGAATTAAGATTACTACTTTAAAATCTTTGTTAAAGTAAGATAACTACCAGATTTAAATTCTGTAACTATCCCCTTTTAATTTTAGGGGAAAAATGGTCTTTTCACCTACACTGGCTTCTGGACTTCTAGACTTCTAGGACTTAAAATCCTGGGTCTCACAGACATGGCTGCGAACTCCATGTATATCCATTGGGATTAGGACCTAAAATATTCTTCTCGTAGTTACCTTCATTGCCTTTTTTTTTTCGGAGGATAGGATCTTAGAGGATAAGGTCCCATATGCCGACTGAACTTGGGACCTCGTCGGAATGATCTGTCATTGTTTGCTGCAGGAGGCTTATTGCTTTGCACGATCTTCTCGGCTTTAGTCGCAGAAATGATCAATTTTTGCAAATTCTGCACCGGTGTCATGCCCACAATGGTTTTGAGTTTGATACTCAGCTCATCTTGGAATCGTCTCACAAGCTGATAAGGTGAGAAATCCTCCTCTGGTGCAAATCGGGACAACTCCCTTAATTCCTTCTCATATTCTAGTACCGAACAAGTTCCTTGTTCAAGTTTATAGAAAGCTTGTTGCTGCTTTCTTTTTCGGAATCGGGTGTAGAATTTTTTGCCAAATTCGTGCCAGAATTCTTCCCATGAAGGCAAACGATTCCCAAATCATAAACTCACAGCTGACCACCATACGAGGGCTTCTCCCTCAAGTAAGAAAGTGGTGATGGAAACCTTGTCATCATCAGAGATGCGCATGAACAAGGACACTCGACATAGGATGTCAATCCATTCACGAGCCGTACCGGCACTTACTGAACCGATGAAATCTTTACATCCCAGCTGACGATCTTCCTTCAGCAACTTGGTAATAACAATCGAAAGTCTCTCGGCTTCTTTAGGTTGAGCCGGCTGAACAGGTTCAAGTAGAGGAATAGGATCTTCCATAGGTGGTGCAGGTATAGGAGCATTCTGAAATTGAGCCTCCATTCGCTACTGGTTCACAGAAATCCTTTACAATACGTTCAGTATTTGTGCCATTACAAGATCAATGGCTGGTGCTGCTGGTGTCTCAAGTTGGTTTTCAGGCTCAACTTGCCCTCCTTGCTCATTCTGTGCATCCAGTTCATTCTGGTCAATGAGTTGCTGTTTGGCTTGGGCCTACCCCGTCGATTTGTAGGTGCATTCTACCTTGCCATACTATACCAGCATATAGAGTCACTAAATACTTAACCCAATTTCAGAACTAAGGAAAAGAAGTGGTACCTGGTGGAGAGGCATACACCAGAAAATATGCATATGCTGAAAGACAAAACACATATGCACAAAAGCACACACAAATCTCGGCAATCACATACATACATGCAAAGGCACATTCGACAATCACTCAAATGAAACACATGCACTTGGCACACATGTTAGCATATAGGGACATTCGGCAGCACACATCAAAAAGTCGCAATCAATATGCAACATGATACACACAGTCGGCAATCATAAAGGAAACATAGCAAAACACACATCAAAACACACAAAATCGTATAAAACACACAAAATCGTACAGCATGCAAAAGTACATAAAAACTCAACAAGATGCTTATTTAACCATAGCATTCAAACATTACCAACCATCATTTTAGTGTCATAATATTTTCGGCAATGACCCCAAAAGTTTTGGGTGTGTGCTCATGTTCCTTCTTATAGACACAAAAAAAGTAATTATGTTAGCTTATAACAGATTATATTTCCTAAACCATGCTCCGCTACAAAACCTATAAGGACCCAAACCCAAACTATGAGGACCTTTACCGCCATAAAACCCAAGCAAGCCCAACCTAGGACCTATCTGAATCTCACAAGACTAATGTAACGACCCCAATTCCTAACTATTATTAATTGCTCCGATTAAGGTCATTACCACCGTGAAATCCAAATAAGCCTAAATGACACCTAAGACCAATTTGAATCTCACCAGGCTAATCAATAAGTTTCCGATTTTAAGCTGGTTAATCTTATTGTTTATCAACAGTTGGAGCATGATATTGGACACATATTCTGGTAACATAAGGAGTAAATAAAACATCAGCGAAAGTCTTAAATCAAATCATTGGGTTCATAACACACAAGTCGCATAGGAATCCAAATAATCAATAAGAAATCTTCCAACAAGTTTCGGAAATAGCAAGCAAAAGAGAGTGCTTAAAATAAACCAGAAAGTTGCCCAATCATTCATATTATATGCGCAAGTAACAAGTATGCAAATGTGATGCGATATCGTCCCGCCGTGCAGCCTTGATCTCACACACTGGTACCATGAACAGTGAATGTACCTAAACCTGAAAAAGGGTAAAAACAACGGTTTGAGATTACAAGAATCTCAGTAGGGTCACAGCATCATAAGATCTACAGAACCCCTAAACAAAAATCCCCCAATTCACATATGATCATTCCTAAACAACTAAAGGGGATCACGCAATTCATAAACCAATCAAAAGAGGTTAGGGCCGAGTCTATGGCTGAGGGAGGACTACAAACACTTCCGAAAGCTCAAAAGTACACAGGCAGGTGAAACACATCACATTTCCCTCGGCAATGTAGAAGAAAGGCCATCCCCTTCCACCTGTGTTGTCCAAAACTTACTGCACAAAGGGTAGATGGTTAACACGCAAACTAATCAGTAAGTCTTTCTTCTTGTCCTCGCAAGGACAAGTCGACTAGCCACACACAGACAAATCTTCCCTGGTGACATACCTACCAGGGCATCCCAGGTCACATACCTACCAGGACTTCCGGCCACACAAGGACCAGACCTCCAGCGTGCACTTGCTGGGATTTTCCCCCCATACAACTCCCATACCAGTAAAAACCTCTCCTCTCCCTAAGAGCATCAGCGCTTACCCCGAATGGCCACCGGAACAGGATCCTGACACACAGACACGTACAAGCACACACAGGCAAGTACAAAGCATAATACCACAACAGGGTATCCTCATTCATGTCAGAATAAAATCAACTTATCCAATTCACATAACAATTGCATCCCAGGCACTCAATTCCTAACTCAGGGGTTCGATATAGCCTAGGAGATTCATATCTCATTCCGCATTTCATATTCTCACCCTATAATCCAATCGCAAACAATACAATAAGGGCAGGTAACAAAAACATCAAGAAAAGAGCAGGGGCCTCTGGAGAAACTAATGAGACGTAGATCCTACCTCTCTTGTCTCTGAACAAGAAGCTACTCCTTTTCCTTTATTAAGTAAATCCGAACCACCTAAATTATCACCAGGCAAATAAAAAAGCAAACTAAGCATGCATATTCAATAGTCAATTGAATACCCTATTTCCTTACCAATACCACTCACCAAACCTATCAGAAAACCAGTGATCAGATGTTGCAGGTGCCTCCCCTTTGGATGTGTGATGTGATAGCCAGGAACTTAACAAGATTCAACCTGAATTTATCATTCCAAATAACTATGCAAATCTTGTCACTAAAAGTAGGGCATAGGACGATTTTGTCTTGGCATTAAATAAGGAAATATTTACATCAAAGATGTGATTTATATATGGTTAGAAAGAGGATGAAAATATTTTTCCATCAAGCTATTATTTGTAAGTATCTGACAAACGATTAGAAAGTTATGCTATTTTGAAGTTCAAAAAGATTTGACGAAAACCTAATTCCGCCGCCGATTTTCAAATTAACCTTAGATAAAGAAATACTAACCTTCTGACAAAAAAAAAAAAATGGTTGGAAAGAAGATGAAGATAGCTTTCCAACAAGGTATTACTCGCAGAGATCCGACGAACGATGAGTGAGTTATGTTGGTTTGAAGCTTCTACGAATTATGGTGGCTATAGGGAGGTATAGGGTTTTTAGGCCTGTACGAATTTGTAAATCTTCTATGAATGATTTTTGTGGGGTTGGCTTCCTATTTATAATGAATGGGTATAGAATTATGATTACTATTTTTTTTAATTACTTATCATAATAAGATAATCTATCAGATAATTAAACTCTAAATTATCTTTCCTAGTTTTAGGGTCATTAATCTCTAAGGCAATTATCCCTCTATAAGGACAATCTCTAAGGAAATTATCCATCTATAAGAACTTAGATCAAAGGGAATTTAAAACAAAGTTAACTACTAAAACAATCTTACCAATTTCGGCCATCACACATCCTTTCCTTCAGGGGCAAAATAGTCTTTTCACTTGCACTGGCTTCTGGACTTCTAGGACTCAAAATTAGGGGTCTTACATCCTCCCCTCTTTATAAGAATTTCGTCCTCGAAATTTTGTAATATAAGTACCTGATCAAACAAGTAAGGAAATTTTGCATGCATAGACTCAGTCTCCCAAGACTGCTCCTCAATTTGGCCATTACGCTAAACAACTCGTACCATAGGCACATTTCGACTGCGAAGCTGTCGAACTGACCGGTCTAGTATGGCAACTGGCTGTACGGGATAGGATAGGTCTTCAGCAACTTCAACTGGCGGTTCTTTAAGCACATGAGCAGGATCTCGCATATACTTTCTTAGCATTGAAACATGAAACACGTTGTGAATTCTTTCCATATTTGGTGGTAGTGCAAGTTGGTATGCAACAGGGCCGATTCTTTCAACAATGTCATATGGACCAATGTAGCGAGGTGTTAGCTTACCTCGCTGCTGAAAACGAAGGACTCCTTTCCATGGGGCGACTTTCAAAAACACTTTGTCTCCTACCACAAATTCCAGTTCCCTTCGTCGCTTGTCGGCGTAGCTTTTCTGCCGATCCTGGGCTACTTTTAACCTTTGTCGAATCAAGCTTAATTGCTCTGTTGCTTGATCAATTAATTCCGGATTGTCTAGGCGTCTCTCGCCTACTTCATTCCAGCAAATGGGGGTTCTGCAGCGTCTCCCAAATAGTGCTTCATAGGGTGCCATACCGATGCTTACATGAAAACTGTTGTTGTAAGCAAATTCTGCCAACGGTAAGCTTCGATCCCAGCCGGTTTGCTGGTCCAATACACTCGCACGTAGCATGTCTTCAAGTGTCTAAATCGTCCTTTTTGATTGACCATCGGTCTGGGGATGAAATGCTGTACTGAAATTCAATCTCGAACCCAGTGCATTCTGGAATTTCACCCAAAATCGTGAAGTGAAACGAGGGTCACGATCTGAAACTATAGAAACTGGTACACCATGCAAACGAACAATCTCGTCCAAGTAACGAACTGCTAATTTTTCTGGTGTATCCGTCACACGTATAGGAAGAAAGTGTGCAGATTTCGTCAGTCGATCCACGATCACCCAAATGACATTATATCCTCGCTGCGATCTAGGCAAACCGGTCACAAAATCCATTGTGACGTGCTCCCACTTCCATTCTGGAATCGGAAGTGACTGAAGCAGACCAGCGGGTCTTTGATGTTCGATCTTTACTTGTTGACATACGAGACATCGGGCAACGAATTCAGCAATATGACGTTTCATATTTGGCCACCAAAACTGCCCCTTCAAATCTTGGTACATCTTGGTGCTTCCAGGATGAATAGCGAACTTCGAACTATGCGCCTCCGATAGAATAATGTTACGAATATCAACATTTTGTGGAACACATACCTGGTTTCTAAAGACTAGTACTTCGTCATCTCGTATTCTGAAATCACGAACTATGGCATCAACACTATCAGCAAGTTGCTTCCGAATTTCAGCAAGTTTTGGATCCTCTAATTGTTGATTCCGGATTTCTTCAATTAGGGTAGGTGCGATTTCAATTCGTGCCAACAACGAACCAGAGAAATTGGTGCCAAGATGCACACGATTAGTTTTCAATTCCAGCATCATCGGTAGGTAATAGGTGCGCATATAGGCCAAAATTGTTGGTGAAGGGGGATGATACTTTCGGCTCAGGGCATCAGCAACAACATTCGCCTTGCAGGATGATATTCGATGATCAAATCGTAGTCTTTAATCAACTCCACCCATCTTCGTTGTCTCATATTCAATTCTTTTTGTGTAAGGAGGTACTTCAGGCTTTTGTGATCAGTGAAGATTCGACACATCTCGTCGTATAAATAATGTCGCCATATTTTTAAAGCAAATACCACGGCTGCGAGTTCCAGGTCATGTGTTGGGTAGTTCATCTCGTGCGGTCGCAATTGCCTTGAAGCGTAGGCAATGACTTTCCCATCTTGCATCAAGACAGATCCAAGTCCAGATTTTGACGCGTCGCTGTAAACCACATACTCCTTTCCGCAAACAGGTAAGGTAAGGATAGGTGCAGAAACTAACCGATTCTTTAGCTCGTCAAAACTTTGCTGGCATTTCTCGTTCCTTACGAACGGCTCACCCTTGCGTGTTAGTTTTGTCAATGGTCCGGCAAGTGATGAAAAATTTTCCACAAAGCGACGGTAGTATCCTGCTAAGCCTAGGAAACTACGAACTTCAAACACACTTTGCGAAGGTTCCCAAGCAATCACGGCTTCAATCTTCTTTTGATCAACAAACACACCTTGGGCGGAAACAATATGGCCAAGGAAACTAACCTTACGTAACCAGAATTCGCATTTTGAGTACTTTGCGAATAACCGTCAATCCTTCAGGATTTTAAGCACAATTCGCAAGTGCATAGTATGATCCTCTTCCGATATTGAGTAAATCAAAATGTCGTCGATGAAGACTATCACAAATCTATCCAGGAATTCGTGGAACACACGATTCATCAAGTCCATAAACACAGCTGGTGCATTGGTCAAGCCGAATGGCATAACCAGAAATTCACAGTGGCTGTATTGCGATCTGAATGCGGTCTTTGGAATATCAGCATCACGAACTCGCAATTGATGGTATCCAGATCTGAGATCAATCTTGGAGAACACGGCTGCACCTTGGAGTTGTTCAAACAAATCGTCGATGCGTGGAAAAGGGTATTTATTTTTCACGGTCACACGGTTCAGCTGCCGATAATCAATGCACAATCGCAGCGAACCGTCTTTCTTTTTCACGAACAGAACAGGTGCTCCCCAGGGTGACACACTAGGTCGAATAAAACCACGATCCAGCAAATCTTACAATTGCGTCTTTAGTTCCTTCATTTCCGCAGGAGCCATACGATATGGGGGAATGGAAATCGGATTAGTACCTGGCATTAGTTCAATGCCGAATTCCACTTCCCTTGATGGTGGTAGTCCGGCTATGTCTTCAGGAAATACTTCTGGAAATTCGCAAACCACAGGAACAAAATTCAGATCTGAGAATTCTTTAGAAATATCCTGTACATGCGCAAGGTACGTTGTACATCCTTTGTTGATTAGTCGCTTCGCCTTAAGCCAGGAAATCATGCAAGTTGGCACAACTCGCCTATCGCCTTCAAAACAGTATTCGGTACCATCAGAAAATGTGAACCATACCCTCTTGGTGAAACACTCTACACGGGCTTGATATTTTTCCAGAAAATCCATGCCTAAAATCACATCCAGCTCCCTGATGTCTAATGGAATCAGATTCACTTCGACTATATTTGATCCCATACGTATAGCACAGCCGATGTAGACCAAATCACAAATCAGTTGTTCTCCCAAAGGAGTTAGAACCGCAATAGGAGGAGTCAAGGCAGATAGAGGACGATCCGCGCTAAGTGCTATCCTTGGACTCACAAATGATCTATTTGCTCCTGGATCAAATAATACTTTAGCGTTTCGAGAAAAAACTGAAATAGTACCTGTCACCACATCAGGACTAGCCTCGGCATTAGTCAAAGTAAAGAGCCTTGTTGGTCTTGGTTGCGCCTCACTTGTGGATCTGTTGGGTGGTCCTTCTGGTGTGCGTGTTGGTTGTCTGGCAGGGTTGACATTCCCACTTCGGCTGGTGTTTGGTACGTCTGTGATTCTCCTTGGTTTTGGGCATTCCCTCTGAACATGTCCCATTTCGCCATAGTTGTAACATCGTCGTTGCTGCGAATTCCATGAAGATCCATAGGAATTTGAACCAGAGAAGCTCTTCCGGTTGGTGTTTCCATTGCCATCAATTTTCGGAGGATAGGACCTTAAAGGATAGGGTCCTCTTCGCTGATTGAACCTCGAATCTCACCTATAGGATCCGCCACTAGTGGCTGCGGATGACTTCTTGGTTTGCACAATCTTTTCAGCCTCAGTTGCGGCAACAATTAGTTCTTGTAAATTCTGCACCAGTGTCGTATCGATGATGGTTTTGAGTTCGGTGCTCAACCCATCCTGAAATCATCTCGCAAGTTGGTATGGTGTACGATCTTCTTCAGGTGCAAATCGGGACAATTCTCTTAACACTTTTTCATATTCCAGCACCGAACGGGTGCCTTGTTCAAGTTTGTAAAAAGCTTGTCGCTGCTCGTTTTTATGGAATCTCGTATAAAATCTCTCGTCGAATTCATACCGGAATTCTTCCCATGTTGGCAAACGATCGTCGAATCGCAAGCTAACAGATGTCCACCATGCAAGGGCTTCTCCTTCAAGTAAGAATGTAGCAATGGCAACCTTGTCATCATCCGAGATATGCAAGAACAAGGATACTCGGTATAAGGTATCCATCCACTCACGAGCGGCTGCAGCTCTAGCTGAACCACCGAAATCTTTACATCCAAGTTGTCGAGCTTCCTTCAGAAATTTTGTAATCATAATAGGAAGTCTCTCTGTCTCCTTATGATGTGCCGGCTGCACAGGTTCATGTGGAGGAACAGGTTCTGGTGCAGGCGCAGGAATATTCTGAAATTGCGCCTCCATTCGCTGCTGGTTTGTAGAAATTCCTTGTAACACATTTAAGATTTGTGCCATAACAGGGTCAATGCCTGGTGCGGCTGGTGTCTCAGGTTGGTTTTCGGACTCAGCTTTCCCTTCCTGCTCATTTTGTGCATCTGGCTCATCTTGCTCAACAGGTTGCTGTTCATTCTGAATCTCAAACCTACCCCGTTGGTCCCTTTGTTGCCTCGAGCGTGCCATACTACATGAATACACCTTACTACTCAACATATACTAAATACAATACTAGTAAAAGAGTGGTACCTGGTGGAGAGGCATGCACTGGACGATACGCATGTGCTGAAAAACAATATACAAATTTTCGGAAATCATATGTACACATGCAAAGGTATTCTCGGCAATTCCATCAACACTCATAGAAATCATTATCAAACATCAAGCAAATATAGACTCACACATCATCCATATTCGACAATACACATAATCACTCACATGCATATTTATTCGGTAATGGCAAGAAACATAGCTAATCATCCACTAAAACATATTAAGGCATACTAATGATAAACAATCAACACAACTGCTATTATTATTTCCATCATTTAAATCCCATGTTATCCCTAGTTTCCTTTCAGTTTTAGCCCCTAAGTGAGTGAGTGTGTGCCCATGTTCTTACCTGCAATCACCAAAATCAACAAATAAGTTAGCATATAACAAATTATATTCCCTAAACCATGCTCCGCTACCAAACTTGTAAGAGTTTGATAGCATATAACAAATTATATTTCCTAAACCATGCTCCGCTACCAAACTTGTAACGACCCCAATTCCTAACTATTAATAATTTCTCTGATTAAGGTCATTACCGCCGTGAAACCCAAATAAGCCTAAATGACACCTAAGACCAATTTGAATCTCACCAGGCTAATCAATAAGTTTCCGATTTTAAGCTGGTTAATCTTATTGTTTATCAACAATTGGAGCATGATATTGGACACATATTCTGGTAACATACGGAGTAAATAAAACATCATCGGAAGTCTTAAATCAAATCATTGGGTTCATAACACACAAGTCCCATAGGAATCCAAATAATCAACAAGAAATTTTCCAACAAGTTTCGGAAATAGCAAGCAAAAGAGAGTGCTTAAAATAAACCAGAAATTTGCCCAATTATTCATGTTATATGCGCAAGTAACAAGTATGCAAATGTGATGCGATATCGTCCCGCCGTGCAGCCTTGATCTCACACACTGGTACCACGAACAGTGAATGTACCTAAGCCTGAAAAAGGGTAAAAACAACGGTTTGAGATTACAAGAATCTCAGTAGGGTCACAGCATCATAAGATCTACAGAATCCCTAAACACAAATCTCCCAATTCACAGAAGATCATTCCTAAACAACTAAAGGGGATCACGCATTTCATAAACCAATCAAAAGAGGTTAGGGTCGAATCTATGGCTGAGGGAGGACTACAAACACTTCCGAAAGTTCAGAAGTACACAGGCAGGTGAAACAAATCACATTGCCCTCGACAATGAAGAAGAAAGGCCATCCCCTTCCACCTGTGTTGTCCAAAACTTACTGCACAAAGGGTAGATGGTTAACACGCAAACTAATCAGTAAGTCTTTCTTCTTGTCCTCGCAAGGACAAGTCGACTAGCCACACAGGGACAAGTCTTCCCTGGTCACATACCTACCAGGGCATCCCAGGTCACATACCTACCAGGGCTTCCTGCCACACAAGAACAGGGTTCCGGCCACACAAGGACAGCGTGCATTTGTTGGGATTTGCCGCCCATACAACTCCCATACCAGTAAGAACCTCTCCTCTCCCTAGGAGCATCAGCGCTTACCCCGAATGGCCACCGGAACAGGATCTTGACACACAGACACATACAAGCACACACAGGCAAGTACAAAGCATAATACCATAACAAGGTATCCTCAATCATGTCAGAACAAAATCAACTTATCCAATTCACATAACAATTGCATCCCAGGCACTCAATTCCTAACTTAGGGGTTCGATATAGCCTAGGAGATTCATATCTCATTCCGCATTTCATATTCTCACCCTATAATCCAATCGCAAACAATACAATAAGGGCAGGTAACAAAAACATCAAGAAAAGAGCAGGGGCCTCTGGAGAACCCGAGGCGTAGATCCTACCTCTCTTGTCTTTGAACAAGAAGCTACTCCTTTGCCTTTATTAAGTAAATCTGAACCACCTAAATTATCACCAGGCAAAGACAAAAGCAAACTAAGCATGCATATTCAATAGTCAATTGAATACCCTATTTCCTTACCAATACCACTCACCAAACCTATCAGAAAACCAGTGATCAGACGTTGCAGGTGCCTCCCGCTTGGATATGTGATGTGATAGCCAGGAACTTAACAAGATTCAACCTGAATTTATCATTCCAAATAACTATGAAAATCTTGTCGCTAAAAGTAGGGCAAAGGATGATTTCGTCTTAGCCTTAAGCAAGGAAATATTTACATACAAGCTGCGACTTATATATGGTTGGAAAGAGGATGAAAAAATCTTTCCAACAAGCTATTATTTGTAAGTTCAAATAACCAAGAAGTAATCCTCCAATAAATTCCAGAAATAAACAAGCAAAGGGAGGATTCAAATAACCAGAATGTAGTTCAATCAAATTCCATTTTATATGCGCAGCCAATCAAGGAGAGGTATGCGAATATGATGCAATATTGTCCTGCCGTGTAACCTTGATCTCACACACTAGCACCACGAACAAATGATGTACCTAATCCTGAAAAATGTTGAATACAATAGGGTGAGATTACAAAAATTTCAGTAGGGTTACAACATTATAAGATCTGCAGAAATCTAAACAAACATCTCCCAAAAAATATCAGATCTGCCTACACAACTAAATGGGTATCAAACAATCACCCACAAACATAGAGAGGTAGGGCTGAAAGTGATAAGCTGAGGGTGGATTAAAAACACTTACGAAAAATAGAAGTAGACAAGCAGGTATTTCATTATTCGATCTCATCAATAAAAAGGTCATCCCCTTCCATTGGTGTTGTCCAAGGAAAAGCTGCACAAAGGTAAATGGTTAGCACACAATCTAGTCAGCAAGCCTAATCATCTAGCCAGCACACAAGAGAAGGCATCTAGCCACACAAGGATTAGGCATCCAAACCACACAAGGATAAGGACATCTTGCCAACTTATAGGACAAGGCATCTAGCCACATAAGGACTAGGCATCCAGTGTGCACATGCTAGGGATTGCCACCCATATGACTCCCATACCAGTAAGAACCTCTCCTCTCCCAAGGAGCATCAGTGCTTACCTCAAATGGCTACCGAAAAAGGATCCTGACACACAAACATGTACAAGCACAAACAAGCAAGTACAAGGCATAACATCACAATAAGGCATCCTCAATCATACTACAATACAATCAGCAAGTCATATGCACACAATATAACCGAATTAGGCACACCTAACCTATCTTAAAGGGTCCATAATTACGTAATGTATCATTGCTCAATCTCCAAATCATGGATAAACTGTACAAGGCATGCACATACATAATAACGTTGACAAGTACCAAATTCATCACTTAAACAATAAGGATCTCTGGAGAAACCGATGAGGTATAGATCCTACCTTTCTTGTCTCTGAACAAGTAGCTATCCCTTTGACTTTATTAAAGAGATCCGAATCACCTATATAACCATAAAGCAAAGACAAAACCATACTAAACATAAAAAATTCAGATACCAAATAAACAACCTAGTTCCTTACCAATTCCACTCGCCAAACCTATTAGAAACCAATGATCAGATGCCTTAGGAACCTCCCCCTTGGATGTGTGATGTGATAGCCAGGAACACAACAAGAATCAACCTGATTTATCATCCCATTCAATCAGGCAAATTTCGGCAAAAAGATAAGGCAATAAAGAAAATTGTGATTTCATGTATAAAGGATTTAAGGGTTGCCATTTCATGATAATATGGAAGGATTAGGTGCCAAATACACATACAATTTAAAGAAACAAGATCAGAAACCAATAGACAAAGCAATTGGCAAAAATCGGCAACAATAGGGCAAGGGTATGGGGTGTGATGATTTCTCTTATAACGAAGATTCAAAGGATGAATTCATGATACTACAACATGAATAGGTTCCAAACAATCATATGAACAAGAGGAACAACAATAGAAACCAATTGAAGGATTAATCAAAAGATTTCGGCTCCAAACCCTAAAAAGTTATGATAAGAAAAAATACAAGGAGAACCGAACTTTCTGATGATGAAACAAAGATAGCAAGATAGAGAATGGAAAGAGGTTTCCAACAAGCTATTAGTTATAGAAATTTGATGAAGGATGAAAGATTTTGGTTAGGGTGAATGTTTGAAGAATTTCGGTAGCAAGGGGAGGGAGTAAGGTTTGATTGTGTGAAGATTTTGTATATTTTTTGGTGTGGGATTTATGTGTGGCTGACTACTCCTTTTATAGGATGTAATGAGATTTAATTTTTCTACTTTTAAGGCTACATATAAGGGGATAATCATTAGGATTAAATTATGAAATTATTCCTTAATTTTAAGAGATTATCATTTAAGATAAAAATAAACCAAGAAAGAAATAAAACAAAGGAGAAATGAATTCAGAAATGAGAATTGAACCTTCAACACCATTTTTAGCTATCACACATCCATTTCTTCAGGGGCAAAGTGGTCATTTTACCTACACTGGCTTTTGTACTTCAAGGACACAAAAATCGTGGTCTTACATGAAGGTAAGTGGATAATCATCCTTAGATAGAACAATAGTCCCTTGCCCAAGAGTTTGGATATATTGTGTATACCTTGTATAAGTATGTGATGTGATAAGCTATATATTCCTTCAAACTTTTTGAGTTGTGTGTGCATGGAACATGTGTGAGTGTGTTTTACTCCAAATATTATGAGGACAACTGTCATGACCCAGCCTCCGAACCCTCGGCCTAGCGGGCTCGGACGTGTATGTGTGCGTGATGGATCACAACTGCAATGGTCAATTGAGCTTCTAACCACAGGGCCCAAAATATGCATCTTGTTACAAATGATACCATCACACAACACATATAAGCCCAAGACCTCCCCCGCTCCTTTCCGATGTGGGATTGGGTAACCTGACCCCCCCTACTGGTTGGGTCTCACAACAACATTGGTGGTGATGGTTTATTTATTTATTTTCAAAATGCATTAAAGTTATTCACTAGTGGGACTTCTGATTTCCCTTTGGCTGGGGTTATCAGTGAAGTATTTTTAGAGGTCCAACCCATAGAGTTTGGGCCTAATAGCCCATAAAACGGGAAATGTGAAATGGTGTATCCTTTTAGACCTGAGTGTGAGACTTACATGTATTTTAGTTATGCATTTGCATTGAATTACTATGATTGATTATATTTGGTGTATAAGTAGCAAGCATGGGCGGAATATGATTTTTATTACTAAATATTCTGCAATCGATTTAGCTTATGCCTCAATTCTTCCATTATTGCTTATGATGTGGTGATTCTCACTGAGGTCCTTGAGATCTTACCCCCCTTTTTGTTGTTATTTTTAAGGCTTAGGTCTGAGTGCTTGAGTAGCAGACTCGTTTTGAGGTCGAGATTCCAGGTTTATCATAAGACTGGACTACTACATATAACACGTTTGGAAACTCGACATTACTTTTTTATTTAGAATATCAACGTGTATGCTTGTTTTTGTAATGCATGCTTGTTCTTGGTTGATATAACTCTTTTAGTGGGCTTTGACTCTTATTGGATATCTAACCCACATGTATTCCTTTGGATTTTGATTTATATAAGATAGGATGGTGCCTTGGGAACATTTTCGTTCTATTGGGTTTGTAAGTATGGATTTTTTGTGTGTTGAATGATTGGGACCGTAAGGCCTGTTGCGTATACTTTTAAGTCTTTTGCTGAATATTGGTGTACTCTGTTGATGTATGTTTTCTGAGTGTACTATATTTAATATCATGCTCCTTTTATAAGAAAAGTTTCAAATTTCTAGGTATTTTTATATGTTTTGGGAAAGAGGTTTGAGGTTAAGCCTTGTGTAGTTCTGGCTGGGCCACGAGTTGGGCCAATTGGGACTGAATCACGGTGAGGAACTCAAGATCAGGGTTCGGGTCCTCACAAAGGTGGTAGCGGAGCCAGATTGTTTATGTGTGCAATGCTTGCAAAAATGGTTTAAAATAACATATTTTGAAATTGCATCACACTCACATTGTACATGTCTAGTCCAGTATAGAGTTTTGTCTAGTAGTCTTGTTTTGTTCTTAGGACTCATTGTATGACTATGTGTCTAGTTGGTAGAGATGCCTCGTGGTTGGCCTTGTAAGACAGCTGGAGGCCATGCTCAAGCAGCTGTTGGTAGAAGATAGGCCAGATGCTTATGGCCTAGCAGCTGAGGTACAACAGCCACATGTTGCTTAGGGGCATAGATAGGTCATGCAACACAAGATCCCGCCATGAAATCTGAATTCCAACCTATTAGGACCCTTACCATCGTGAAACTCAAATAAACCCATCTTAGAATCTATCTGAATCTCACAAGGCCTGTCCCCTTAGAACTGATTTTGAACAAGTTTTATTCTTATGCTTTTAAAGGTTGGAGTATGATATTGGACAAGTATCCTAGTAACATACGAAGTGAATAAAAAAATCAGAAGAAGTGTTTAAATTTAATCAATAAAATCTCAACACGCAAGTCCCATAGGGATCCAAATATCTAGTAAGTAAACCTCCTACATAATTCGAAAACAAGCAAGCAAAGGAGGAACTTGAAAAATAAGAGAATAGTCTAATCATAGTTCATGATATATGTGAGAGCAACCAAGGAAACAGGAATGCGAATGTGTTGCAATATTGTCCTGCCTTGCAGACTTGATCTCACACACTGGTATCACGAACATAGAATATACCTAAGCCTGAAAAATGGTGAAAACAACTGGGTGAGATTACAAGAATCTCAGTAGGGTCACAACATTATAAGATCTATAGAAATCTTAAACAAACATCTCCCAAACAACATCAGATCAGACTATACAACTAAAGGGAATCACACATTTCATCATTCAACCAAAAAGGGATAGGACCAAAAGCTAAGACTGAGGGTGGACTGCAAACACTTTTGAAAATCAGAAGTACACAGGCAGGTAAATCATCAATCAATCTAATCAACAGAAAAGGCCATCCCCTTCCACCTGTGTTGTCTAAAGCTTCGTTGCACAAAGGGTAAAAAGTTAGCACACAAGCTAATCAGCAAGCCTATTTATCTTGCCAGCATACAGGACAAGGCATCTAACTAGCATACAAGACTAGGCATCCTAACTAGTACACGGGATTAGGGCATCCAAACCACATAAGGATAAGGGCATCTTGCCAGCACACAGGACAAGACATCTAACCAGCACACAGGACTAGGCATCCAACATGCACAAGCTGAGGATTGCCACCTATACGACTCCCATACAAGTAAAAACCTCTCCTCTCCTAGGGAACATCAGAGCTTATCCCGAATGGCCATCGGAAAAGGATTCTGAGATACAAACACATACAAGCACATAGAGGCAAGCACAAAGCACAATACCACAATAAGGTATCCTCAATCATGTCAGAACATAATCAGCATGTTCAATACACAAAACACATGCAAACTAGGCACTCATAACTTATCTCAAAGGTTCAGTAGAGCCTATAGGATCACATCTTGATCCACAATCCAAGCATACACTATCCAACATATGCGTATACAATCATCAACAATTATATGTACCGAAAGCAACAATAAAACAACAAGAATCTCTGAAGAAACCGATGAGGCATAGATCCTATCTCTCTTGACTCTGAACAAGAAGCTATTCCTTTTCTTTTATTCAAGGGATCCAAACTAACTATAACATCATAAGACAAAGACAAAACCAAACTAAGCATTGATACCCAATAATCAAGTAGATATCCTATTTTCTTACCAATTTCACTCACCAAACCTATCAGAAACTAGTTATCAGATGCCGTTGGTGCCTTCCCCTCATATGTGTGATGTGATTGCCAAGAATTTAACAAGAATTAACCTGAATTACCATCCCAATCAACCATATAAATTTTGGCAATAGGAAAAATTGCGATTTCATGTATACAAGCCTTAGGGGTTGCAATTTAATGTTTCTAAAGAAGTACTAGGTGTTAATAACACATATAATCAAAAGGAACAAGATCAGAAACCAACAGGTTAATCAATTGATCAAAATCGGCAACAATAGGGAAAACGGTCGGGCATGCCACTTTCATGTATAGGGAAGATCCAAAGGATGAATTCATAATATTATAACATGAATGGATGCCAAAAAATCATACAAACAAAAGGAACAACAATAGAAATCAATTAAAGAAAGAATCACACAATTTTGGCACCGAAATCGACGAATTACAACTTGAATTTTGACAGAGAAGAACTAACCTTCTGATGACCAACCCGAGATAGCTCATCTGATGAATAGATAGAGGATGGAAAGAGCTTTCCAACAAGCTATTATTTGCAGAATTTTGACAAAGGATGAGAGAGTTATGCTAGAATGAAGATTAAGAAAATTTTGGCAGTGATAGGGTATGGTGTAGGGTTTGAGGTTTGACGAATTTTATGTGTTTTTGGTGTGTATGGACAAGTGTGGACGGCTACTCTTTGTATAAGGTGTTTATGGGATTAATTTTGCCTACTTTAAAGGCTAGATAAGGTAAGATAATCATTAGAATTTAATTCTGGAATTATCCTTCCTTAATTTTAGGAATTTTGTCTCCTAAGGTAAGTTTGAACCAATAAGGAAATAAATCAAAGGAAAATGAAGCCAGAAATAATTATAAGACCTTACATACCATTTTTTGCCATCATACACCCATTTTTTTAGTAAAAAACGATCATTTTACCTGCACTGGCTTCTAGACTTCTAAGACTCAAAATTCGGGATCTCACAAGTAATGCCATAGTGGCCAAGGTGTGGAAGGATAAGATTGTCCTGACTGCTCAAGATCTTAGGATATATGGTAAGGATAGAGTCACGTTAGCTAATCAGTTGCTAAAGAGAGATGTAGCCACTTGTGGAGTACTGTCAGAGTCAGATATGGGGGTATGGGGGCCAGTGCACTTGGGAGTATTTTAAGAGAGAGCTTGATAGAAGATACTTTCCACAACACTTCAAGCATGATAGTGGAACCGAGTTTTACTTGCTATGCTAGGGGAACAAGTCAGTTTCAAAGTATGAGACTGAGCTGAGTGTACTGACCCATTCTGTGCCGGAGATAGACCGAGCTGGTATGGTGATGGCTAGTCAGTTTAAGAAGGGCCTCAACCGAGACATTCACACTGTTTTGGGTGCAAAGACTAGCAATGACTTTAAGGAGTTTGTTATGAAGGCCGTCAAGGTAGAGGAGATAGTCCAAGGTGAGAGTGGTTAGCGTCGGAAGCAAATGGACTTTGTGCCTATTAAGGGTCCCTTGAGGCACAGGGGTAGATTTGACCACCGATAAAGGAGCATGATGTCTACCCCTTACTCGTCAGTACAGACTCATTCACATAGCATATCTTCTTTTGTGACCTATGCACAGCTGATGTAGTCTGATTCGAGTGTCAGTAGGCCAATAGGGCATCCTAGATATGGGAATTGTAGGCAGAATCACCCTCCTCTATGTCCATAGTTGCCCAGGTGCTATGCTTGTGACAAATTTGAGCAATTGGCTAGATATTTCTCGGGGGCAGCGCATAAAAAATCACGGCTTTTCAACCTAGATTTCCAGTTTTGCCAGCATCACAAAGGTCTGGTGTGAGCCATAAGAGCTCACAGGGATCTTCGAAGCCGCAAACAAGGTCACAGATAGGTTAACCATCTAGTAGCCAAACTACAGGTTAGACATAGCACTAGCAGCAACAACAAAGGCCACAGACACGCCTATTCACACTAGCAAAGATGCAGAAGCATATGCCAATCAAGATGTCGTTATAGGTACTATTTCAATATTTTCTTGTTTAGCTAGAGTCCTGTTTGATTTCGGAGCGAATAAGTCGTTTGTCGGTCCTAGAGTGGCTAGGTTCTCAGATAGAGTGTTATCACCCCTATATTCACCCATAGTTGTGCTGACCCCTTTAGGAGAGAAGATGACATGTAGTAGTGTTTACTTGGGTTGTATGTTGATAGTGGGTACAATGCAGCTAGAGGTCAAACTAATACCATTGAATATTTAGGATTTTGATGTAATAATGGGTATGGATTGCTTAGCCAGATACAAAGCCCGTATGGAGTATTTCAAGAATAGAGTGTGGTTCATTCTTTTGGTTAGAATTTTGTTTTAAGGGAGAATCGAGCTTGTGAGGTAAGTGCTCAATTTTTTTCATTCCTTGCCTGATTTCTTATTGTATTAGCATGTTGTGATGTTGTCTAGGATGATTTAATAGTTTGTTTCGATTGTTTTAGTGTTTTGAGAAGTGTGTGCGCTTGAAAGTGATGGTTTGCATATGATTCATGGTGGATTTCGACCCCAGCTATGTTCTTGTGATTCTGGTGATTGATTTTGGTCCTCTTGAGTTTGTAGACTGTGTTTGTGGGCCTTGGTGTCATTGGTTTGAGGTGGAGTGGATTGTGGCTTGTGTTGGGTTTGTCGATGGCCATTTCTGCAAGTTGGGTTGAATGAGATTAGCCCTTTGGGGTCGGTTTGATATGTTTGAGTGTTGGTGGATTGGTCGTATGTTAGAGAGCGTGTCGGAAGGGGTCATAGGTTTTCTTTCTCTTTTTGAGTCGTTTCGGGTTTTATGCTTGTTATTGAGTTTTTCTTTCATTTTCTATATCTTGCATGTAGGTGGTGTGTCGGCTCGCGATAAGGGTAAGATGTGGTCATTAGTGAATCGTCTATGAGACAAGAGGTAGGAGTTTAAGTTTTATTTGTATGTTCGGAATGGTTTTAACATTTTAAATTAAAATTTAGTAAACATGTGTGGTTTTGAATGGAGGCATGGTTCCACTGTGTATGAATATCACGTTAGGTTCATTAGCTTGCTTGACATATTTTGGATACATCAAATGTGAATGTGAACTTATCGACATGGTTTTGCGCTATTGATACATAAGAATTTTCACTTTCTATGAGTTGTTTTGATCACATGCTTAGTGTTTAACTAGTAAGGATTTGGTAGTTGATTAGCCATGTTTCTGGCATGAATTTCCGTATGGATGGTGGGTCATTTTGTACCTTTTGGTTAGGATTTGAACTGAAGAGAAAAGTGCAGAAAAACCCCAGAGTGGCACATTTAAACCAATCGAACTTAGACTTCTTAGACCGGTCGAATTTCTTAGACTGGTCGAACCTAAACTTTTAAACCGGTCAAAAACCCGATAACCCTCTCGGAAAGCCCTTTCCCTAGTCCAAAAAAACAGTTACACCAGTTGAACTTCTACCCAATTTTTGAGAGAACCTTAAGATCGGTTGAAACCAAATTTTAGTTCGGTAAAAATTTTTTCGAGTGAACTTAGGCTGGTCCAAATTCCTGAGAAACACTTAGATCGGTTGAAACCCAACTTTAGACCAGTGGAAAATCTGTAAAATTTTCCGAAAATCCCAACGATCGGTCGAAACCAATCCCTTAGACCGCTCGAACCCAAACATTTAGACCAGTCAAAATTTTGTAATTTCGCCCTTTCCCCCTTTTCTTGTTATGGTTAAGCCAGTCCAACCCTATACTTGGTAAACCCTTTTAGTAGTACCATCATAAACCTTTCCTTAACCCCATAGATGTTCCCATGAGTGTTATTCATGCATTATATAATTAAGATTCTAAAGATTGAGTTGTGTGGTCCCAGGAGTGGGATGACGCATGTGTTTGAAGATTGAGACAACATGCATTATATACATTTTTATGTTTATGAGTTATATTCAAGTACATATATATGTTTTCTAAGTGCTGACTTGGAATTTACGAACAATACTTGGCAATGTGAAGATAACTAGATGAGTATCCTTAAATAGAAGGATAGTCCCTTGCCTAGGAGTTTGGATGGATTGTATATGCCTTATATGAGTATGTGATTTGATAGGCTACATATGACTTCGGGCTTTTCGAGTTGTATGTGCATAAAACAGTTGTATGAGTATGTTTTTCTCTACATAATTCGAGGACAACACTTGTGGTGGAGGTTTATATATTTATTTTCAAAATACATTAAAGTTAACCACCAGTGGAGCTTCCGATTTTCCTTTTGCTAGGGTTATCAGTGAAGCAGTTTTAGAGGTCCAACCCAGGGAGTTTGGGCCTAATAGCCCGCAAAATGGGAAATGTGAAATGGTGTATCCTTTGGGCTTAGAACTGAGTTTTAGACTTGCATGTATTTTACTTATGCACTTCCATTGAATTACTATGATTGATTGTATAGTAGCAAGCATGGGCGGAATATGATTTTTATTACTAAATATTTTGCAATCATTTTAGCTTATGCTTTTATTCTTCCGTTATTGCTTATGATGTGGTAACTCTCACTGAGGGTCTTGAGATCTCACCCCCCTCTTGTTGTTGTTTTTCAGACTTAGGTCCAAGTACATGAGTAGCAAACTGCTTTTGAGGTTGAGGTTCTTGATTTGTCATAGGATTGGACTACTGCACATGACACGTTTGGAAACTCAATATTACTTTTGTATAATATCAACATGCATGCTCATTTTTGTAATGCATGCTTGTTCTTAGTTGATATGTCTCTTTTAGTGGGCTTTGACTTTTATTGGATATCTAGCCCATATGTATTCTTTTAGATTATGATTTATAAGAGATGAGCATGGTGCCTTGGGCAAGCTTTTGGTCTATTGGGCTTGTGAGTATAGATCTTTTGTGCATTGCATAACTGGGGCCATGTGGCCTTTTGTGTGCAATTTTAAGTCTTCCACTGAATGTTTGTGTACTTCATTGATGTATATTTTCCAAGTGTACTATATTTTATGTTATGCTCCTTTTAAAAGAAAAGTTTCAAATTTCTACATATTTTTATATGTTTTGGGAAATGGGTTTGAGGTTAGGCCTTGTGTGGTTCTGGCTGGACCACAAGTTAGGCCAATTGGGACTGTATGGCAGTGAGCAGCTAAAGATCCGGTATAAGGACCCAAACCTAATCTATTCGGACCCTTACCGCCGTGAAGCCCAGACAAGCCTAACCTATGACCTATCCGAATCTTACAAGGCTTAATCACACTAGTTATGATTTTATTAAATTCCAATCTTATGCTTTTTAAAGGTTAGAGCATAATAAATATGGATAAACATTCTGGTGACATATAGAGTGAGTAAAAACATCAGCGGAAGTCTTTATAATTAACCAAAGGAACCACAACACACAAGTTCCATAGGGATCTTAAAATCCAGCAAGTAGCCCTCCAACAAATTCCGCAAATAAATAGGAACAAGAGAGATTCAATAAACCAGAAAGCAGTCCAATCGAACATCATGTTTAATGGTAAATGCGCAAGCAATCATCAAGGAAGGAGGTATGTGAATGTGATGCAATATCGTCACGCTATGTAGCCTTGATCTCACACACCAGTATCATGGACAGATGATGTACCTAAGCCTGAAAAATAGTGAAAATAATAGGGTGAGATTACAAGAAATTCGGTAGAGTCACAACATCATAAGATCTGAAGAAATCTAAACAAACAACTTTCAAACAATATCAAATTCGCCTATACAACTAAAGGGGTATCAAACAATCATAATAGGGATAGGGCTTAAAGTCATAGACTGAGGGTGGACTATGAACACTTCTGAAAAAAAGAGTACACAGGTAGGTAATCAATCGATCTCATCAACAAAAGGTCATTCCCTTCCACCTGTGTTATCCATGGCTTAGGTTCACAAAGGGTAAATGGTTAGCACACAATCTAATCAGCAAGCCTATTCATCTTGCTACACAAGGACAAGAAATCCAAGCCGCAAAAGGACAAGGCATCCAAGCAACACAAGGACAAGGACATCCAAACCACGCAAGGATAAGGGCATCCAAACCACACAAGGATAAGGGCATCTTGTCAACATACAGGACAAGTCATCTAGCCACACAAGGACTACGCATTCAACGTGTACATGCTAGGGATTGCCACCCATACGACTCTCATACCAGTAAGAACATCTCCTCTCCCTAAGAGTATCAACGCTTACCACGAATGGCCAACAGAAAAGGATCTTGACACACAATCATGTACAAGCACACACAAGCAAGTACCAAGAATAATACCATAATAAGGCATCCTCAATCACATCACAACACAATCAGGAAATCCAATGCACATAACACATCCGAATTAGGCACATATAACCTATCATAAGGGTCCAAAATTGCCTGAGGAATCATAGCTCAATCCGTAACTCATGCATACACTATACCAAGCATGTGCATATAATCAACAACAAGGACATGTATCGAAAATATCAATCATATAATAAGGATCTTTGGAGAAACCGATAAGGTATAGATCTTACCTTTCTTCTCTCTGAATAAGTAGCTAATCATTTTCCTTTATTAAGAGGATCTGAACCACCTATATAACCATAAGACAAAGAGAAAACCATACTAAGCATACATAATTCAGAAACCAAGTAGACATCCTAGTTTCTTATCAATTCCACTCACCAAACCTATTAGAAACCATGGATTGGATGCCACATAAACTACCCCTTGGATGTGTGATTTGATAGCCAAGAACATAACAAGAATTAACCTGATTTTCTAACCCAATTCATCATGAAAATTTTGGCACTAAGTTAGGGCAATAATTCAAATTGCAATTTCATGTATACAAGGTTTAGAGGTTTCAATTTCATGATAATATAGAAGGATTAAGTGTTAATTACATATATGATTAAAAGGAACAAGATCAGAAAGCAACAAACAAGTTAATTGATAAATAGAGCAAAGGTATAGGGCATGCCGATTTCATACATAAAGAAGATTCAAAGAATGAATTCACACTATTACAACATGAATAGGTGTCAAACAATCATACGAACAAAAAGAACAACAACAGAAACCAATTGAAGGATCAATCAAGGAATTTCGGCACCAACCCCCTCTAAATTGCGATAACAATAAACATAAGGAAGAACTAAACTTCTGATGATGAAACCATGATAGCAAGATAGAGGACAAAAAAAAGTTTCCAACAAGTTACTATTCATAGAAATCTGATAAAGGATGAAAGAATTCGGTTATGGTATGTGTTGGGTGAATTTTGGCAGCAAAGGTAAGGAAGAAGGGTTTATTGCATAATGATTTTGTGTATTTTTTATGTGTGGACATGTGTGGCAAGATGGTATGTTTATAGGATTAATGAGATTAATTTTTCCTACTTTTAAGTCTAGATATAAGGTGATAATCTTTAGGATTTAATTTTGTAATTATCTCTTAAGAATAGATAATGTACTATTAATAATAGAAATGAAATCAGAAATGAACACTGAACTTTCAATACCATTTTGGTTATCACACATTCATTTATTCAGGGAAAAAATGGTCATTTCAGCTGCGCTATCTTCTGGACTTCTAGGACAAAGGATAGGGGTCTCACATCCAGGTTTGGGTCCTAACTTGAGATCTCGAGGACCTCAGTGAGAGTCACAGCATCATAAACAATGCCAGTGGAACGGAGGCATATATGCAACCAAGTATAAACATTTCAGAATAAAATCACACTAAGTCCATGATACTATTCTTGCAAACAACCTAACATGTGAATGTGATCCAATGCACATGCATTAGTTAAATAATATATACAAGTACATCAGGCCCACACCTAATTGTCATACAAAACCATAGTTATAATCTCATGGGCTACAACGCCTAAAATCTAACAATGCGGACCTCTAAAACTGCTTCACTAATAACCTCGGCCAAATCAGAAGCTCACTGGTGGCTAATTTAATGCTCATTTTAAAATAAGTATAAGTCCCCTACCCGTTGTCCTCGGAAAAAGTGGAGAAACCACACTATCATGCAATTCCGAACTCACGCACAATTCAAAAAGCTCGAAGGCATATAACATATATAGCTTAATACTCACATCATCACAAGGTTTATAAGTAAGGGAATACCCTTTTATGTAAAGGTGCTCATCCACATACCTTCGCATTGGCCAAGCGCTACTATTCATCAATTCCAAGGTCAAATCCTAGAAATCATGTATAAATATATGCATATAATTTGCAAATGTGAGGAACCAATCTCAAATCATGTTATAATTTAAATAAAATATGAAACAATACATGTCCAAAACATTCATCCACTCATGATTCAATCATGCACATCAAATAACCATCAAGATATATATTCTCACAATGCATTTCAATCATATCTCAAGCATGCATATAGATTCCCAATATATATTTTATGCATCATAAATATCCCACATACATAATAAACCTAGCGTGCTAAATCATTCATCAATGCACATATAGCCTTTATTCAAAAAAATGTATTTATCAAATTTTAATTAATAAAAAATATCAATTCCATGCATTTAAATGAAACATAGACTCCCACTTCTTTGTCTATCCGACTCACTAAGAGCAACGTCCTTGCCTTTATCGCGTATCGACAGACCACCCACAACCAAAGCAAGCAACCAAAATAACTCAAAACGAAGCAAACAATAAAATGACTCTAAAATAAAAAAAAAACAACATATAGGACACTTTTCCAACATTCATACCAAGCCTCACACACTATAAACAAATCAGGGAACCACCAAACTCACAACTCGAACCTAAGCGAATAACCATCAAAGGCCCATCTCTATGTCACAATCCAGCCCAAGGCAAACCGATGGCATCAAAGCACACCAAAATTCTAAGCAAGCTCAAAAAAGCCAACAATAATAAAAAAAAGCAACAATGGGGCCATTGGGATCAAAATCCCCAAAATCTCACTAAGCCCATACACCATCAAAGCTAAAAAAACTCTCCTAAGGCCCAAACAATCAAACCTAACTATCAAGGCACCCTAGGAAGTATCTTAGCATGCTAAAGCAATAAGAAATCGGACAAAAAATTAAAAAAACCCGAGCACTTACCTCACAAATACGAATTTACCCTAAAATGCCCAAATGGGCCAAATCCGTTTCAAACCAAGGGAATACCAGTGGAAAATCGATGAGAAAGGTTAGGTTTTATGTTTAAAACAATGCCCAAGCATCAATTTTTAGTAGGAATCGATGTGGGTGAAATTTGAGTGCAAAATGTGCATTTTAGGGGTGAATGCCGTGAAAGCCAAAGAAAAGAGAGGAGAGAGACTAAGGAAAATGGAAGAAAGGGGGTATAAATGGTATTTTAGGCTTTTTGGTTGTAACATTTAGAATTTTTTCTAAGTGTTGAGCTCGGAATGGGTATTTGGGCCCCCAGAATCCAAAAATCCCAAGAACTCAACTAGAAATTTTTTTAAGTATTAAATACATCCTAAGTGGGCCAAAATAATGATTTAAAACTTACAATATTAAAATAGGCTTTTAAAATAATAATGGACTTGATGAATAGTGATTAGGTCCACAATTGATAATTTGGCTCAAAGGCCCATAGCCACTCAAAATGGGCTTGTTGAGCATACTCATGGGTCACAAAGGCAAGCATAGCTATTTCCATTGGGCTCGATCGAACAACTCACTAATCAAGACAAAACACTAAAGCACGCTAATATCACCAAAATGACATGTCATACACTCTATCGACTCATAACCACTAACATGACACTTTAAATAACTTAGACTCGACAACAAGACTCTATGACTATATCCATCTCACTCGGTCAAATTGTTAACTCCAAGTAGTCCACGGTTCAAATTGCACAACTTGACCAGTCCACTCAAACTGACTATTCTCATACCAGACTTTCTAAAAGACGGGTCTCATAATTCAAGTCCTAGTGGGTCTTCTTTAGCTTCTCTCCAGTCTAATCCCAGCTCCAAGTCTTGAAGAAGAAGTCGGCTAGCTAAACCTTTAGCTAGCATTGACAATTTATTTTCCTCACCTTTTTAATAGTTTAAAACAAAGACTCTTATGGGTAAAGATACCCAACTATCTGGGGAAACCATCCAAATTAAGAGATCAACGTGGGAGACTTATCGAGGTAGGGGAATGGCAAACTCCATGCAAGAGTTTCTAATGGCTATGAATAAACTAGTTGACTCAACCATGGAGAATGTAGTGATGAGTGAACAAGAATAAAAAGTCCTTATGTCTGCTGTGGGTGGAAGTCAAACATGTGTTTAAGAGTTGTTTTGCAACTCGTGGTGGTCAACTTTGAAGATTTTCTTATGATAATTTTATCATGGAATTGTTAGAGGCAGTTTTTCCCTAGTGCATGAGACTAATAAAAGAGATGGTTTGTAACATAACCAGATATATGTATTCTTATCAAGCCAAAGATCAATGGAGATCGAGCTGCTAGAGTGATTAAGAAGATTGACCTACCTAATATCTTCTTAGTTGAGGTATGTATCTTTGTTAGAGGCATATGGTTGTTATGAGATAGGCTGAAAATTATTGTGAAGATACTAGACTCAGGATCTCATTTTATATATTTTGAGTGAGAACGTTAGAGTAGAAAGGGGTTGTATACTGCAGTTTATGGCAGTCCAAATCCAGCAACTCATTGCTCTTTGAAGGTTAGACTTCGGAACCTTTCTCTCTTATGAATTCAGCTATCGGTGCTGATAAGGAATTTCAACTCGTTGTTACAACCTATCGATAAACGAGAAGATGCTGAATTTAGTGAGACTCGATAGCAAGAATTATGATCACTTTTTGATGATTGCTTGCTAGTGAATTTGGGATTTGTGGGCCCAAAATTTACTTGATTTAAGGTTAAATTTGTGAGAGACTAGACCGAGCACTGTATAATGTTGGATGGAGAGTGAGGTTTCCTAGTGCTATTGTCAAGCATTTTTTTCAGAATAAGGTCAGATCATCATCCTTTTCTGCTGATGTCGAATGGATTAGTACAACTTAGGGTAAATCTGAGACCCTATCCTACTCGAGTTTCTTAGGATTTGTTCAGGATCAATGCTAAAGCCTCCAAGATTGGAAACCAGCATATGACAAGTTTATGCAGGGTATCCATGATAGGAACAAGAAAATCTTTGGTAGTATTTTGCCAGGAAAAAGCAGTTACTGAGCAACATGAAAGTATTGGAGCATTGATTAGCATTGCGACCAAATGAAAGATGGAAATAAGAATGTATGGAGATAAAGAAGATTTATAAGTTGACGTTTTCTTAGAAAAAGATGTTATGATTCCAAAATTCTAGGATAAATTGGATCCGATATGGGGATCAAAATACCAGCTTCTTTCATCTATCTACAATTAGTGGAAGATGAGCTAATCGAGTTGAGTCCTTGTGATTGGAACAAGGTGAGTGGGTTTCAAATCACACACAATTAGGGAATATGTGTAGGTTATTATAAGAAACTTTACACTATAGAATTAATGGAGCATCCTTTCTTTCAGACCGTTGCTGGATTTCCTTCTATAGGATGTCAATCGTTGGTGGAGAAGATTTGTTGCTTCTTAAGAGATGATGTGAAACCCCTTCCTAGTTGTATGTCCAGTCAACACGTTTAGGTATAATCAACATTATTCTAGTAGTCCACGTGTCTGTTTAACACTTTGACAGAGACGGAAATCGAGACAGTGAAAAATTACCATTTTGCTCCTATCAAACCCGAACTTATTTTTTAGCTCGTTTTGAGTAACCGAGTGTTTTTGGGTCATTTTGTAGGCTTTTGGGCCTGTCTTATTATTCGTTCTTTCCGAGCTCGATTGTCTTTATTTTTCGAGCTAGGCTTGTTTTCCAAGTTGGGTCAGTAGGGTTTTAGGACCCAAGCTATTTAAGCTAGTGTTAGTTGTTAGAAAAATCACCAGCCACCCTTATTTCTCCATACGTTATTCCTTCTCTCTCTGGCAAATTCTCTTCTGATTCTCTCTAGACAAAAACTATCCTTCCCCAATTCTTGCAAGATTCACTTAATTCCTTTTCCAAATTCTGTCATCGCCTTATCCTTTCTATAAATTGTGCACAACCTTTGTTTCAAATCGGTATCCGTATCTTAATCCTTCTATTTTGCTCCGACCAATTTATTTTCTTCTAATAGTTCTCTTTCTTTCCTCCAGTAATATTCCACTGCACTCCTCTATTCATGTTTGTTAATTTAGGTTGGAGGGTATTGGTAGTGAGAAGTCGGTAGTGTTATGTTCCCTTTTTTATTTTACTTATTTTGATTGTTTTGATTGTTCACCGTTCTTGTGATTCATGTGGTTCTGGATCACGCGATAAAGGAAAAGAAATTGCCACCAGTTCTTCTGTACATGAGGTAGGATACTATGCCTCATATGCTTGATCGGCAATTGCTTCATCTTTGTTGCTCATGTTTTCTGTTCTTTTGTTCCTTTTTCTTTAGTTATTATACTGCTCGTTCTCTCTTGATTCTTCTCCCTTTTAATTTACCATGCGTCTTCAAAAGAAAGGTACTTTATTATCATCTTTTCACACCCTTTTATTTCTTAGCTTGATTGACCATCTCTCTCAAAATAAAAATCAGTGCATCCTTGTTTTTCCCTCTTAACTTTGTCTTGTAGCACATTGTTATTTGACATTACTATTTTGGTCCTGCGCCTCTTTGTTGATGCGAAATCTTTGGCTTTGACGATGCCCCTTTCCTTTCTTTTTCTTCCATTGTGAGCTGCTTCTTAGTTGCCTAATTTTTGTTTTATGCCAAATGAAACCATGCCTTGCTGAAATTGAGTAGATGGGTATATTGGGTCTTTCATAGTATAGCCATTACCAAGAAATATAGCCATACCTGTTTCTCAAAGTCAATCCCAGGAGCCTCTTATCCACATCCAATCCCAACAAGAATAGAAGCGAGTCGCTTCCAGCTTGGCTTGTAGCCGTTGGCCTTCAAGCATAGGAACTTATGAATCTAACCTTTTTGAACAAAGGTGAGAACCGCTTTCAAAGCTATACTATAGGCGAGGTCTCAAACCTAATTACCCAGAAAGAAAATAGTAAACTGGGACTGGCTTTGCCTTCCCGCTTTTGTGTTCCACTTTCCATGCAAAGTGAAACTTCAAGAAAGGGAATCCTATCTATAGCCTTAACTATAGTTCATTAATGCTTCTTCCAAGAAATCGAATCAGCTAAAGCCAAAATGGTGAAAGCGAGCCCATACATAAACTGATTGATGATATGGTTTAGGCCCAACTAATTTATTAAAACAATATATATATATATAATGATATAATGGTATTAAAATGAATAGGTTCTGAATCATAACAAAATATCTATATGTGGTTGGCAAATATTCTATTTAAGCAAAATGCTATTTGCTCTTTATTGCTTCTGGTCTTAATTGCTTCATCTTTGCCCATAAACATTATTATCTTGCGAAGCCCATTGCTATGTTGTCAATTTAATTTGTTCGTGAAGAATATTAATTGCCTCTTAAATTGCTTCAGCGCTTGAATTAATATCATTTCCTTGTGAAGCATCACTCTTTCTTTTGTTAAAAAGAATGCAATAACTAATCTAATGAGTGTCCTCGTGCCTTAAAAATAGAAACGATACTCACCCTTGTTCTTTTTTTTATCTTTATCCTATCCTTAATTCTTTGCGCCTACTGACCAACAAATGTAGTCTTGTTTTTTTATGGGCTACAATGAAAAGAACAAGATTCTCTTCCCTACCTTTGATTGTTCACTTTTTTTGTTGTTGAGGCGACGTCACTTTTATTTACCTCTTCCTTTTGACGTGCCAGAACACCACCTTAAATTCTTTCTTTTATTTTATTTTATTTACTTTCATTAAGCCATTTAGATGAGACCGTTCTATTCCTCCATACGCATAGCCTTTTGGATTTGCCTTGTAGCATAGATGTTTTATTTTTTTTTATGAAAAACCCAGGCTTTTAAAACTAAAAGCCTGGACACAAAATAACGTAACTAAAACTGTCCCAACCTGAACACGTAGCCTTTTATTAACATAACTAAAACTGTCTTTATTGGCATAGTCTTTTGTAAATAGCGTTATAAATATTAATTTAAGGGGCTTAGTATAAATATAAAGCTTTATAGTTTTCAATAAAATATTTAAAATAAGTATGATATTTAATACACATGTTCGTTTGGCCAATACGAGGTGAATATATAGAATCTCAGTGATAAGGGACAGTTGCTTGCCAGTTCGGAAGTTGTATGGGTGTTGTCTTCATTTTCCTGTCACATCTTTCGTAGGTTGGTTTGTATTGAGTATTGAGTATTGAGACGGGTATGATAAGTGTAATTTTTCTCTGTCTAGTCTCGGACAACGCTGGCTGTAGGGGTTACATGTATATTTATTATTTTCTTAAAAATATAAATTAGCACTGCCAGTGGGCTTTTGGTTTCCCTTTAGTAGGGGTTACTCAAAAACTGATTTATTATGTCCATCCCGATAGGTTTTGTTAGTCATTATTAGTCGTGTTGTATTATGCATTTTAAGTTATAACCCATTGGAATGGAACTACGTTTTACATTATAACATCAAATGCATGAATTCTATGTTTTTTGAGTTGCATCAGTTACGTGCTCGTTCTTATATTAAATTATTTCTTCTCTTCTTAGTATGTGCCTTTGTTTCCCTCTAGGACATATGATGCGATGACTCCTACTAATAGACAGTGTTTTGAGGTGTGTGAGCTTCATATGACTTGGCTGGACTATCGCACCTGCACATTTTACATGGTTTTCTTTTCTGGCTTTTCCTTTTTAGACTCATTTTGATTTTTTGATTATTATTATATCCTTATACATTTACTAAGTTACGGTTTTATATACTAGGCTTTAAGCCCAGTTTGTGATTTTGGGCTTGTGAGTGTATGGACTCGTCTTTGGTTTTAGAACTTTGTTTATTTAAATAAAGTCTTCCACTGTGGTATAAACGGTATTTTATTCACTACTCTTCCAAATGTGACACATTTGTTTTGGGAATTTTGTTTGAAAAGTCTTCTAAGCCTTGTGGGATTCGGATTGGTCCACGTGGTGGGCTTGTCCGGGTCTCACAACGGTAAGGGTCTGGTTTGGTTTTCGGGTTTGGGTCCTTACAGATGACATTCGAGAATTAATGATAGAAATGAAGAAGTTTAAGGCCCCAGGAATTGATGGCCTCCAACCATATTCTTTCAGAGTTAGGGGACTAGGTATGAAATATGGTGAAGTTTATGAAATATGGTACTCTAGACCTATTCTTTAATCTCACGTTACTAGTGTTGATTTCCAAAGTTACTTGGCCAAAGACCCTATCCCAGTTCCCCCAAACTGCTTGAGCAATTTGTTTTATAAGGTAATCACAAAGTTTTTAGCTAATTACATGAAGAGTTATATGCCTAAGCTCATAGTAGAATAACAATCCTGTTTTGTGTTAGAACGGCAGATCGTTCAAGAGCTTGTCCATTCGATGCTGCGGCAGAAGAAAGGGAAGAAGGGATGGATGATTGAATCTAGTCATGTAAAGATACAACATCAATACGGGTGGTCTGGAATGGAGAGCTAACAGATTCCTTTCACCCTTCTTGTGGTATTTGGCAAAGGGATTCAATATCACCGTATTTATTTGTACTTTGTATAGAGAGGCCGGCGTATTTAATTCAGGATGCCCACTCTGATAAACTTTGGGGATCAGTTCGATAAGGCAAGAAGGATCCGGATTTAACTTTCTCTTTTTTCAGATGATATTCTCTTATTCTCTAAAGCCTCTCTCTCGCAAGCTTCTGTTATAAAATCAGTTCTTGATAGATTCTATGCTAGTTCAAGACAGAAGATTAGCCGAGACAAGTCTGTTATCCGCTTCTAATCCAATATCGCGAGGAGCATGGCGAGAGATAGTAGTAGTTTATGGGATTTAGGATATCTTAAATATCTAGGGTTTACATTTATACACGGTCGTCGCTCACTTTATATTTTCGGTTCCTTATGAGAAGACCAGTATTAAGTTGTCAACTTAGAAATCCTGAGCAGGGAGAATTACCCTTGCTAAATCGATCTTATCCACTCTTGCCATTTTCAACATGTAGACTTCTATCTTTCCCTAAACAGTTTTGAATGAGCTAGATAAAAAAAATAAAAATAAATAAAAACTTTATATGGGACTGTACTCCGGTTAGGAGGAAGCTATACCTAGTTGGCTGGAGCTCATTATGTCAACCAAAAGAGTTTGGAACCCTAGGACTCCAACAAGTTACCAGTCGGAATTTGGAATTGGTAGTAAAGATGGGATGGTGGCTACTCACGGAAAGCCAGTCTCTTTGGGCTCACGTTATACGTGGGAAATATGGATGGAATAGGAACATGAACTGTGCAGTAAGGGCTAAACCAGTTTGTACGAGCACTTGGGCGAGCTATTCTCCGAGTATGGCCTGGTCCTAAAAGTGGTTCGATGGGTCGTAGGCTATGAAAAGACAATCCTTTTCTAGTCTGACTGTTGAGTTGAATAGGTAGGGCCTCTAATTAGTCACACTTGTGCTGAGATCGCGGAGGAGGATAGAATGGCAACTATCACCAGCTATGTTCTTCCCGATGGAACATGGCAAGGGTCAGACACCTATTGTCAGAATTTGTATGAGATAAAATAGTGTAATTACGGCTCCTAGTAAGGAAGCAAATGATCTTATAGCTTGAAATTTGATGAGCCTAGTAAGGAAGTATAAGAAAGAGTATGGAAATTGATTTGGAATTGGAATGAACCGGAAACAGTGGTACATACTTATGGTTGTTAGCAAAAGATATATTAGCAACTAAGACCCTATGTCATAAGTGCCGAATCGTGGATGATGCAACGTGCCCCTGTTGTAACCAGGTTGAAGAATCAGCCCTTCATGTGGTACATGATTGCTCTATCCCGCGTCATATTTGGTGGACGTTGGTTCCCCTATAGGCCAAATCTAGTTTCTTTTCACAAGCTTTGGAGGATTGGTTGGAGTCTAATCTAAAGAATGTGCGAGCTTTTGCCTCTAGAAGTTCTGTTGCCGGTGATTTTTTATGGTACCTTCTATTTGGAGTGGCTGGCTATGTGGCTGCTTCGGAAACGGCCTAACTAGATAGTCTTTGCTCAAGAGGAACCTCTTCCTTACGATCTTCGGACAAGGCTGATGAGGAAGGTACGAGAGTTTCACTTTGCTGAGGATGTTGTTGGTTCAATTGTCTATTTCAGAGGACACAAAGAGGATAGGTGGGTTTGTTGGATTCCAGCCTTCGAGGGTTGGGTGGAAAGTAAACTGTGATATAGGCCGGTTGCAATCTACAGATGTAGCCCGCGCTAGTAGGGTGATTCCGGATTTACAAAGGTAAATGTGGAGTGTGAGAGTTTAGAAGTGGTCCAGTTATTTTCAGCTCCTCCAAGGGATTGAAGTGTCATTCAAACCGTTCAATAATTCCAGCTTTTGTTTTCATAACTTTGAGGAAGTCACGTTAACACATATATTTAGTGAGGATTATCTTTTTGGCAGATTATTTAGTTAAAATAAGTCTCAATTACTTGGAAGGTGTTACCTTCTTTGGTTGTATTCCGCTCATGGTACGACAATGGCATCAAGATGATGTTAATGGAATTAATTTTGACAGTATTAACCAAAAAAAATATAATAAGTTAATTTTGAAAATTTTATTTTGTTTTCGATAAGTATTTTCTTTTTCTTTAATTGGTTATTTAATGAACATGTCTTCTATAATAATTCACTCAACTAAAATTCTTTACATAAAAATTTATCCTTTCACACACATTAGTCTTTTCTTACATAAAATCCTCTCTAGAAGTAATAAAAAAATTCAAAATTGTTATGAAATTGAATGTATGTTGGTGAAGGAATGTTACTCTTCACAATAGGTGTCTTCCAACCTATGTAATTCATTTCTTCTCATGTCTATAAATATAGGTCTGTTGTTTACGATCACAATATAGATATCCTCCAGTATCCTGAATACCTATGAATAAGATCCTTTAATTATCTATCAATATCTGTGTATATTTATCTCCTTATCTTCTTTCCCTTCTTCTTTATTTATAACACACTCTCGAAGAAAATCAAATGAGAGAAAGTGAAGATCTTTTATACAAAATCAAGCTATCAAGAAAAAGAAGGGATAAGGTTTTTTATCATTTATTCATTTATACATTTATTCATTTATACATTTATTCATTTATTTATTTATTATAACTACAATTTTTTTAGTTATTTTTTTTATTATGGCTGTGAATTTTATTTTATTTTTTTAACTTGATATTGGTATATAATATTATATTATGCTTCTTTAATTATTTATTCTTTTAAAAAAATCTTGAAATAATAATAATAATAATAGTAAAGAAACATATGATATTAAAATATTAAGATATACATGTTAAAACATTATAGATATGCTCTTTGTGGTAGGAAATGACTTTCTATGATACATAATCCTTTAATTGCTCAACTTAGGACAATATAGAATTATCACAATCATATTTGTGTCTTAATTACTCAATTTATTACGTGAGAAATTTATTTAATATGTGATCATTTTGATTAATTTGTTGATTTAAGCAATATAATTACTGTTATAGAAGATATTCTCATGTGAGGATCTTATATATTATGGTTCTAATGTAATTTTATTTTTATATGATATTATCTTATAATTTCAATTATTATGGTTCATCCCTTGCAATGAATAAGACATTACTATAGTCGTATATACGACCATATCTCATCAATGATTATGGACATGGATAAAATGTTAAACATTCAAAAAGGTTACAAACGATGAGATAATATGAATATTAAAGATGTCATCACCGATGGGACCATCCCGGTTGAAAATGGATGTGTAATATATACATCGATAAGCTATATCGATTTTGATTGTAAAACTATAAGTTATTCCATAGTACATAAGTTTTTGAATATTGTTATCCAAATACATATTAAGCATAAGGTCTCTCTTTTCTCAATTTGATATCACATCAGGGTGAAGATGTGAACTACATATATTTAGTTTTGATGATATATCAACCAAAATATTCACATATATAAATACAATTTCAATACAAGTGGCATTTGTAAAACAATTTGTAAAAAAAAAAATCAATGATCAACGTGTGAATCCTGATAATTCGATACAAATAATATGGATATATATTGTGAGTATATCTATATTTTGGATCTTTGTGAGATATCATATGCTTATTATAATGTATTTGTCACGCAACAAGTTTATTCACATCATGTCAATATACAATCATTCGTATCTCCTCATAAATTGGTTTGTGATTAGGAACCAAGTAAAACCATCTATAAAATTTATATGTGCTATAGATAATATTATTATCCACCATACCGCACAAAGATGGATCATCAAAAAAAAAATATAAATTAGGCAATGTTCTAACATTGAGGGGGAGAAAAGATAAAGAGTTGGAGAAGAATTACTTTGACGAGTTATCATTATTACGATCCTCATTATGATTTATGAACTTAAAGTTTATAAAATAACTCATTGATAAATATCATTGTCAGATAAATTTACTGATCTTATAATAATAGAGATTTAGCTATATTGCTCCAATGTAAGATAATATTGTAAGGGATAATATTATATATGAATTTGGTATACGTTCGGAATGTAAATTACTAATCGGTTCTAAAGATATTAAATTCTCATAATAGGAGCAAATATTTATGATGGTTTGAAAGAGAATAAATTTGAAATATTCAGTTGACATTATTAATTTCTGAAATAGATTCAGAAAAATAAAAAGATTTTAATAAATTATGTCAATGTGAAAAAAGATAGAACCGAGATAAAATATTGACAATATGCTTACATATAATTTAAAGCTCTATATTATGAGGATCTTCATTCCACTCTATAGATTAATATAAACTATAAATAATTGATCAATCTAGAAAGACATTTATAATTAATTTACAATATGAGTATTGTTGGACTTGTAGTCCATATGCTAATTTGTGTGAAAACGATCATATATAAATTGATAGTTGTGCGAAAACAAGATAAATTATATTATAATAAAAATGGCTTATCGCACAAGTTTTCACACAAATGATTATTCTGAAGAGAAATATCTCATTATGATGGTTGATGAATAATGTTGTAATATATGATAAATCTGACAGTAAATAAATATTTTAAATACGTCTTATATATGAAAATCTAAGATAAATATATATTGCAGAAGGTAATGATTAAATTTTCTGGGAAGTTAAATTATATCAAGCTAAATAAAACTTATATTTATCAAAACAATCACGATGTATGTATTTTTATAAAATAATCCGAATTTAAATTTGGTATGGTTGCTAATCATCATGAAAAGATAAAACTCTTGTTGAGTAATCAAAAGTCATGGATTATAAAAAGATTATTTTATTTGAGTCTTTGTAAATCAGTAATATTCGATAAAAATGCTATGAAAATTTAAGGATAAAGTCTATCCATCAAAATTATCTTATCGTGATATCATCTATAAATCTCAATAAGAAATAGAATCGAGACTTGTGTTTGACAAAATGGTTATATATATGTGACTATATCACGTATCGAATAATGATAACATCTGAGATGTTAGTTGATTTCAAAAGAATGATATCATCAGTGAGAATAAAAAGTATGTATTGTACTCTTTTTTCCTTCATCAAGATTTTTTCCCACTAGGTTTTTCTTGATAAGGTTTTTAACGAGAGAATACTTTAATAGCATAATTATATATTTCCGAGAAAAGGTTATTTAAAAGATTTAATATAATAACTGAATCAAAATAATATGAACTGTACTCTTTGTTCCTTAACTAAGTTTTTTTTCCCATTGAGTTTTCTTAGTAAGATTTTTGATAAGATAGTATTCCAATAACATATTCTCAAATTAAAAATAATGTATTCTTTTTCCTTTACTAAGATTTTTCCCATGAGATTTTCCTAGTAAAGTTTTTTTGAGATATTTAGTCATATAATGAACAGACATTCAAAGGGAGAGTGCTATGAAATTGAATGTCTATTGGTGAAGGAATGTTACTCTTCACAATATATGCCTTCCAACCGATGTAATTCGTTTCTTCTCATGTCTATAAATATAATATATAATTATTCCACCTCTAAATGCAAAATTAGTTTTAGAACAACAAATAACATAACCCAACAATTCTAGTTTTATAATATTAAAACTAATAATTGGATATCATTTTTAGTATTATTTCGAACTGAAATAAGCTTTAGTTACTTTTAATCGAAGTCCAAAGAAAACAACTCCAACCCCCCGTTTGGTATTCTGGTTTTGTTAGTGTTATTGGTGTTAGTTTAGCAAAACCAACAAATCTTCTGTTTAGTAGCTAGAGTTATTGGTTTAACAAAACCATTGGTTTATCAAAGCCAATACTCCCGAAAATAGAAAACCCAAAGACAGATCTGGATTTATCAAAACTAACTGGGCATATAACCATTATACCTTCAATGAACCACTAAATCCTACTTTATTATTCATATCATAAACCAAAACAACTGTCACAAAACGTATGGCCTTTCAATGTATCTGAATAAACACTAGATTTGCATAAGATTTCAAGAATCGTTTATGTGATTTTTTTTGTAACTTCATCATATTTTTTCCAGGTTGGTATTTTTTAGATGATATTTTATATAAAATACTCTTTTTTGAGACAACACATCTACTCTTTTCTTCCTTTTTCATTATCATCTCATTCTTGACTTTGATAAAAATCTTAAACATCATTGTTTTGTAATATCATTTCTATATTCTTCGATTTTGGAATATACACAACCTGCTTAGCTTTTACACGAGTGTGTATTTATTGTAAGAGTGCATGCATATTTCTATTCGACTGACTATAACCGGCCGTGTGAAACTATACGCAGGCATGTATATGGTTTTCACATGACCATGGGTGAAAATATATGCCCATGTTTTTTAATATGCATGGCTATGTATATTTTCACGCGGCCGTTATAGTCAGTTGAACGGAATTTCAGAATAAATTTTCTAACTAAGTCATATGTTTGGTATAGTTAAACATATCTCATTGCCACAATATTTCTATAACAAACCAATCAAGGTAAGTCCTTTTATTTGTTTTAGCTTAATAGTACATTGTGAATACAAGTTACTCTATTATTTATGATTTTTGAATTTATGTTGCAGATGACATGAACTTAAGCAGAAAAAATTAATCATTATTATACAATATTGGTTTGTGATGTCTATGTCATTATCACATCTTCACTTATAGCATATCAAAAATTGGAAAATAATAAGCGATTAAAATTACTTCAGCCTAGATATTTGTATGATTTCTTTAGTCGGCTCGAATATCTGAACAATTTAACTTATTGAAGTGATATATCTTGTATTGAGCAGTTACGTATGGATAGACAAACATTTACAAAATTATGTAAAATTCTCGAGAGAAATGGGGGGATTGCAAGATACAAAGAATATGTTAGTTAATGAGCAAGTTGTTATATTCTTACATATTGTGGCACATCATGTTTAAAATAGTGTTATAAAATTTAGATTTTGGCACTCTGGAGAAACCATTAGCAGATATTTTCGTTGTGTACTTCAAGTTATGTTACGATTACATCGGGATTTATTGAAGTCTACAGATCCAATTACAAAGAACTATGAAGATGCAAAATGGAAACATTTTAAGGTGACATAAAATGTAATTTATATGTGAAAATATGATATTATTATTATTAATTTATAAAAAATTGATTTTTTTAGGCAATCTTGACAGAACATATATCAAGGTTTTAGTCTCGAAGAAAGACAAGTTATGTTACAGGAACTGGAAAAGAAAAATTTCTCAAAATGTCCTTGCTGCATGCTCTCCGAATGAACAATTCACCTCTATACTCGTTGGTTGGGAGGGGTCTGTAGTTGAAAGTCAAATATTACGGGATGTTATAACCCGACCAAATGGTCTTAGAGTCCCATTAGAGTCCCATTAGGTATATTTTTCTATAGTAAAAATTATTTTATATTCTATTATTTAATAACAAAAAGTATTGTAACTTTACAGGAAACTATTATCTAGTTGATGGTGATTATACTAATGGAGATGGTTTTCTTGCTCCTTATCGAGGTCAAAGATACCATCTTAACGAATAGAGTGATGGACATCGTCTGTGTAATGCAAAAGAATACTTCATTTTGAAGCATGCATCTATGAGAAACATTATTGAACGTTGTTTTAGAAAATTAAAGGCTCGATGGGAAATCCTAAAAAGTCCTGCTTTCTACTCAACTAAAATTCAGAATAAGATTATATTAGCATATTGTTTGCTTTCTAACCAATTAAAATTCAGAATAAGATTATATTAGCATGTTGTTTACTGTATAATCATATTAAGCAGAGTATTGTAATTGATCCTTTGGGTGAAGTTCAATATGAAGCATCATAACAAAATACAATTAAGACCGAAAGCATTTCCATAATTTAAAATTCTGATACATGGATTAGTTTTAGAGATGATCTTGCCACCTCTATGTTTGATACATGGATGTCGTCATAGCTTGGTTTGAACTGAAAAGCTTGTGGTGTTTGACGAAATTATATTAGAGCTTATATGTATCCACTTTCAATAGAGTAAATTTTGATGTATTTGAATATCTTCTCAGTTTACATAAATTTTAAAATTTTTATTTGATCCATTTTGTGGGGTATTTCTTCTAATTTGAAAAGAGGAATAATGTTTCATTATGTTGATTAAATTCTGATCTGATATATGTTTGTACATTTGGATGTTTTACTTTGAGTTTGTGAAAGTGGTAAAGAAGAAATATTTTTAACTGGGGAGATTATGTTGTATTATCTTGCATCAGAGATTATATTATGAATTGAGGATTCTTTATTATACAGGAAATGATCCGTGTGATTCCTTCCACATAGAGGATGGAGTTTCTCAAAATTCTCTAGAACTCGAACAAAGTCTTTCAAGAGGCAGATTATAAGCCTCATCTACGCAACCCAGTACATGAGAGTTTCCCTTATAATACTCAATTGCATCTGCATTGTTGGGTTTCGAGGGGCAGATTATAGGCCTCACCTACGCAACCCAGTACATGAGAGTTCATGAGAGTTCCCCTTATAATACTCAATTCCATCTACATTGTTGGCTTTCAAGGGGCAAATTATAGACCTTGGTGGCTTAATGCAACCAGCACTGTAAAGGTGTATTTAATAAAATAAAAGTCAATAAATCTTAAAATAGTCAATACAAACATCTGAAGAGGAAAATCATAAACAATCAAACAAAAGTCAATAAAACTTAAAATAGTTACAACTAGAAATCAACAACGATATGATGATGATATCAAGTACACTATGGTGATGATGGTGGAGTGTGTGCCAGATGTGATTGAGTGAAATTAACATATTGAAAGTATCCATCCAAATTTATGACCATCTATTCTTGTTGTTTCTCGAGCCTCGCTTAGCTTAACTCAATACAATGCAGACTGTTGTGTATTTCTTCAATCATATTCATAGTATTGACTGACTCGTGCTATCTCCTGCTTCATTACCCATGTCGATAGCAGCAACTGTAAAATCTAGAATGGGTTGATCATCAAGCTCCATTTCCTCTTCTTCTCCACTAACGGGTGCCTCATTAGATATATCATCTACAAAAATATATTTATCTCCCTACTTTTTCACTATTAGCATGTTTACCAGTGTTATAATATTTATTGGTTGAGCCTGATGTTCAATAGTACGTTCATATGCATAAAACACATCTAAATTCTTTTCTAAATTAGTAATATACGACCCATCACTAGTACACCTTCCCTATCAGACTTCATCATATGTTGAATATTAACTACAAAATATCGTCCAAGCTCAATAGGAATTTTTTCCATCATGCAATATAAATACAACAAGTCATTCTTGCCTACCACCCCAGTGCTCTCTCTTCAGCCATGTATCGAATGTACTATAAACTTATGAATAATGCGGAACGCATTATTAACAATACATGAAGTTTTTGCCTTGGTAAGGTTGAACCTGTTGTAATTGCACCTTGGATCTCTATCTATCTTAAATATTAGTTTTCTCCAAACAGAAAGTGGACTAACTCCATCCGGTAACGTATACAATGTATTATTGAATGCATCACTAGTAGCAAACTCTTCAGAATAAAATCCACATTTTACTCCAAATTCTGCAAATGAAAAGTTCCACCATATGTTCCCAAGCCTAAACCACATCACCTTATCTTTATTCTTCACAATTACATCTTTATCCAACTCAAAAGTTGACAAGAAATCAAAAAACAATTCCTTGCTGCAACTCTACCAGATAAGAGTCATTTCATACATTCCCCTATTAATTACGAATGGTACAATCTCATCTACTACACTCATACACTCTAACTCTTCGAATTTTATAAAACAATTTAGCTCAATTAATAAGGTAAGCAACTTTTTGTACTTGAAATCGAATTCCTCAAATTCAAAAATAAGTCGGGGATGTTCTACTTCCTCCTCTACAACTTGTTTTTGTTTTTGAGACCTCAATTTTTATTTTCCCCTCTAACTCATTGCTTGAACTGCAAATCCAATCAACACATATTAGAAGAAACATAAAAAGAGATTGTGAACCATTTCATTGTGGAAACAATAATTGAGAAACGTAATGAAAATTACCGAGTATATAGACATAGAAATGCTTACCTGTAGCAAACTCCGTTAGGATATAAACTTGATTATGAAGTGGGTAGACTGTGTGGATGATGAAGCACCTGATTGTGAGAGAAAAATGAGGAGCTGGATGTGTTTGTGAGAGAAAAATGAGGACCCGGATGTGTTTGTGAGAAATGTTGGATGAGATTGTTTTAAGAAGGATTCAGATGGGTAGTTTGTGAGAGTGCGGGTGTCTAGGGTTAGTTTCAACTTAAGTAGTAGGGTTACATAGGTGGGTAATTCGACAAAAATACTCGTATAAGCTCTACTATATTCACGTACACGGCCTGGGTCAATGAATCACATGACTGTGTGATTCTATGACCCAGGCCGCATACTGTTCTATTAGCAGATAGAACAGTACACGTCTTGGGTCTTTATATTACATAGTCATGAAATATAAAGACCCAGGAAGTGTGCAGTTCTGTCTGCGGATAGAACAATAAATGGCCTGGGTCTTTAGATTACACGGTACTGCAATGTAATTTAAAGACCTAGGTCGTGTACAATTTTGTCTATGAACAGAACAGTACGCGACCTGGGTCTTTATATTACACGACTATGTAATTTAAAAACCTAGGTCATGTGCTATTCGATCTATAGACAGAATTGTACACGGCCTGGGTCTTTATGTTACATAGCCGTGTTATATAAAGACCCAGGCTGTGTACTGTTCTATCTGCGTATATAATTATACATGGTCTGTGTTTTCAATTCACACGGCCATGTGATATACAGACCCAGGCCATGACATGTCCCAATTCCATTACTAAACACGGTTGTGTACCAATTGCATGCCATGTAAGAACAAATGAGAAACAATGTAATTATAAAAACATTATGAGCTACAATGCAATTGTGAAGGGTATACTCATAAAAACTATAAATTATAAAATCAGAAACAAAGATTGTGAGGACTCGCTCCCGGTAAATGAGACTCTCACCACCGTGTAGTCCCAATCGACCCAACATATGGATTAATCAAAACCACACAAGACTCATGTTAACTTTACAAATCCAAAATCTTAAAAATATGTATAAATTTAAATTTTTCCTTTTAAAAGGAACATAGCAAGTCACAAAATACACTCGGCAGAAGCAAGTAATAGAGTACACACACACATTCAGCGAAAGACTTAAAATCACAAACAACAAGCCACACAGCCCCAAATATGCTATACAAAAGTCCATACTCACAAGCCCATATGGATCCACACGAAAATTTCCCAAGGCATGCATCTCATAACATAACAGAAATACGGGTCATACATGCGTATAAAGTATCAAATTGGAAAACAAGCCCACAACGGGTCCATATCAGCAACCATAATATAAAACAAGCATGAATGTCAATAAAGGGTAAAAATGCCAAAACATAAAACATGTCAAGCTTCCAAGACGTGCAAGTGCAATAGTCCAGCCCTGAGACCAACACTAGGAATACTCGACCTTAAGGATGATCAGCTACGATGAATGAACTAGCCCTGAAAAGATCAAATACCTTAATAAGAGTTACAGTTTCATAAGCACATTTGGTGGAATAGAGGTATACAAAAAATCAAGTATTAAAATAGTTACTTTTAAACATTAATTTTATCCATGCATACTAAAGATGCACTCAAGTGTTTCATAAGAAAGTATGCATAATGCATGACTTGTAAGACACTATATAATAGATACCAACACACTAGGTTTTATAAATTATAATACACACATTGTCACCTGGGCTACTATGTCCCAAAACCTATCGGCGTGGATTACAAAGAACTTTCGGAATCCCTCGCACTAAGGAAAACCGAAAGCCCACTGGTAGTTAATTTTTCATTTACAAAATACATATAATCCCCTACTGTCAATGTTATTCGAAACTGAGTAGAGAAATCACTCTATTGCACTCAATCACAATCTACACACACACACACACTATTGTTTACCACTAAGTGTTGTATGGATGGACTATATATGTGTTATACATATATACATATATATATATGTATAATTCACATATAGTCCATCCATACAACACTTAGCGGTAAGCAATATTCCCCTTAACTAGGATTCCATGTACTTACCATGTTTGACCAAACATGGTAAGTCAAATCCATATTGTTCCTAAGAATATACATATATAATTTTACTTGAAAACTCAATAATGTATATAATGCACCCAATCACTCAAAAAGGCACTCATATGGGATTGGTTGGGGTATGATTGATGTTTCGTTGGGTGTGGAATAGGTTTATAGTAGGTTTGGAAGTCTCAAAATGATACACACGGGTTTTAAGATTGGTGCGAGGGTTGTTGGAATGGGTACACGGTCGTGTGGAATCGAAACAAAGGGGGACATGGCAGTACACGGTCGTCTACTTTATGGAACATGCCTTATACAAGTACATGGCCTTAGTACACAGAAGGCGTGTACTAGCCTGTACAGGTCGTGTACTCCCTGACACAAGCCATGTACTATTCTATCTAGAACAGTAAACGGGCTCTTGGGGAAAGTATATGGGCGTGTACCCCCGAAACACTTCCAAAACTCATTCGAACCCTCGGGGAACCTTACCATAGTTTTGCGACAGTGAAAAATAACTCACAACATACCCAACACTTAAATCAAAGGGGCTCAACATGATCAACACATGAGTAAAAAAATAAGTCACACAAACGAATTTAAACATCAGATCACATGTCCATTCATATACATAAGCACACAACTAATATGCTTAGGAGTTCAAACACATAGTTCATGTATCCAAAACATGGTAAGCAAGTTCACGAAGTTAAGATGCACGTCAATCATAATACATGTATGGCCTCCATTCAAAACCATGCAATTACTGTATTTTAATTCGAAAACACAAAATGATTTTGCATTTGCAAATGAAACATAAACTCTCACCTCTTGTCATGAGGAAAATTTAGTGGCTATACCTTTGCCCTTATCGACCGCTTTAGCACCACCTAAACACACAAACCGAATCAACACACACATAAGCATCAAAACCGAAAAAATCTTCTAAACGACTCAAAACTAAAACAAAACCCTAGAGACCCCATCGACACTCACACTAACACACATTTTACTCTAACAACACACTCTCAGCTCACAATCCTAGAAATCCAACCAATGGGCGAAACGTCCAAACCTCGCACAAGCCACACACGGCTCCAAGTCGACACCCAAGCTCACACGATTGAGTTTTTCAGAACACAAACACATTCCACAACACATAAATCAATTGATCCAAGCATCAAGAACACTCAGAATCGACAATTTAATCGAAATCTCAAAATACCTAAAATTATCAAAAATGCCACTGAACATAGAAACGCTCACCCACATATCAGGGGGCATTTTCAAAAGATCAAAAGCATCAAATCGACTAAGAAACATCAATAGGAAACTATCGGAACCTAAAATTGACAACAAAAACAGGGATTTAAGGCACTTACCATGAAATCCCCAAAAGCGTTCTAACCCAAAGAATGATCAGATTATGGCTCCTTGATAGACAAATAACATTGGAAATCAGTCGAAGAATGTTAGGAAAGTGTTTAGGGATGATGCTCGGTTGTTTTTGTCGAAAGAAAATCAACAAATTTGGAACGGTATTATCGGGAGAGAGAAAGAGGAGAGAAGGGGGAGAGAAAAGGCTGTTGGTGGTGTTTCTAACACTTAAAAAATTAAAATGTCAGGTTTGGCTGGGTATTTATACCTCGCTCAAAATCTTGGAAAAGACCCAATCGAAATATTTTAAAAGTCTGATATGCCCCGAATGGGCCAAAACAGGTTTTAAAACCAATAAACATAAAAAATGGGCTAAAATAGTTAATTGGGCTAAAAAATGGTTAATTGGACTCATGAAATAACTAACAGGCCCAAAACAGGTTTTTCGGTCCAAAGGCCCCAGTCACTAAAAACGGACTTGGAACTGGCCACTATTGATTTTCACTGACTTCAAACCTTGACAGTCGACCTAGTACTCTAGCTAAGGCACCTAGATGCACACTAAGGCTTTCTATGACTATGTCCACCCTAATGTCAACTCTCAGGTCAACAGTCAACTCTCTGGTTAACCTCGGTCAAACTGGTCAAAATCGGACACTCACACTGAATAATTTTACTGACTAGGCACTCGGAGGGACGAAGTCTCACAAAGATAGTTTGAACTAAATTGAATTCCATCATTCCATTAATACCTTCACCATATAATGACAAATATTGAAATCCTAATATGTAGTGTCATACATTGATATACATGAAAATCCTACTATGTAATGTCATATAGTGACATACATCAAAATCCTAATATGTAATGTCATACAGTAACATACATCAAAATCCTAACATATAAAGTCATACAGTGACATACATCAAAATCCTAACATATAAAGTCATACAGTGACATACATCAAAATCCAAAATTGTCTGACAAAATCTTTCACCGAAATCAGTTTATAACAACAAAATCCTAATACCTAAGTTTTTTATGCATGATCATTAAGCAGCACATGAACCCAAATCTCCTTTCTTTTGCAGTGAAACTGTTGAATAGCCGCATATTCTCAACATCAGCTTTAGTGTCAATAGTTTCAAAATCAACAACTCTTTTCCCATGTGCATGATCAAATCCAAATATCATCTTAAACTCATTATAGTAACGAAAACTTCGCTCCTTGAAATGAGCAGCTGAGTTGTGACTTTAATAAAATGAATAAATATATCAATATCAACTAAATATTTATATTGGAAAAAATAACTAGTATTAATCTTACCCGCAAATATGCATCCCAAACATTTTTTTCTGTAGTCACACACTTTCGAGTAGGATGGATCCCAACCAAAACCACTTGTGTTGTTGTTAACCATATCAAACACAATATCAAAATAGGTCTTCAGTGTTTTGAATCTTGAATAGATATGTGGATTCGCCCAAATACCATTTGTCGGCATCCTCTTCTCGAATTCTCTCTCAATTGCAATGACCATTCCAGGCTTGAATACCCTATCACATTTGTATTTTCCATTACCTTATAGCTCCAACAGAATCTTGATAAGTAATGCATCTTCACTATCTAACCAACATCTTTTAGTTCATCCTTGAGCACCTCATTTTCCAGCTTTACCATCACTACCATTAATATCAATGGATGAATTCATGTCTACGAAATATATTAAATAGTTTAGTTAGCAACACAAAAAATTGTACAATAATACAAAAAAACTATAATATAACACCTACGATAGACTAGAACTCATGAGTTTCATAAATAATATCCATTGCATTGTGAAAAAAAATAAATCTCAGCCATTAAACTATACAAAAATATATATATACTATAATTTTTACCCTCACAAGATACATAATATTTGTATAATATAATGAATCAAATTAAAAAAAGAAGAGAAGAAAAATCTCACTTTCCTGTCAATAGAAGAAAGACGTGTATCCTCACAAAAGGAAACAAAATGCCAATGTTACAAAATAAATGAGAGATAACAAATTATAGATAAATCTACCATATAGAGAATAAAATGGTAAAAATATTTGAAAAAAATAGAGAATCACGACAGGGAAGAGAGAAACCTACTATAGTGAAAAAAGAATTTCTTTTGCCATAGCAAAGGATAAAGGTAGCAACGGCAGAATGATAGAATATGTTAATAGGCCAACATCAGTCACAACTCAACCAACCAAATATGTCATTAGTCTATAAAAACCAATAAATCAAATCTAACAAAACCAACACCATTGGTTTTAAAACACAAACATTAACAACTCTAGATACCAAATGGGGGGCAAGTGAGAAAGTGTGACCCAAGTGAAAAGCAATTGGCAAAACAGAAAAGAGAAAGCTTAAAATATCATCATTATAAAGATTGAAGATTCAAATCCATTAAAACTATTTAATGATACTGACATAAAACTTACCAAAACAACTCTGATTTGTTTTTTGCATATAGATTACATATAGCCACATAGAGAGGAAAAATGGGCTCGCTGGATTCCACCCATCCAAGGGTGGATTAAATTGAACTGTGATGATGATTATTGTAATACCACAAATCTTGCTTCGGGTGAAGGGTATTGCAGAACTCGGAAGAAAAGTGGATAGTGGGCTTCTCTAGGCTAGGGGAAGTAAGATCTTCTTGGGAAGCCGAAGAGATTGATGTTCAAGTTGGCCTTCATTTAGCACTCTCAGCAGGTGTGGTCAATCTACACCTTGAGAGCAACTCCTGGGAATTGATTCAGGCTCTTAAAACATCAAATTTGAAACCTCCGTGGAGTTCTATTATCCTTCAATGTTGTAGCTTATTATCTCGCTTCAAAGAGAATATGATAGACCATATCTTCCATGAAGCGAATGTTGTTGCAGATACCTAGGCTACTCTTAGTAACTCTTTTTTAGTGGGTACCCATGTTTACCATTTGCCACCTAGTTCTAGGGTAGCTTTATGGTGCTCTTGGAGCACCACGTCCTATTTGCTCCCCACTACAATACATAATAAAATATTATATCTAGTCAAAAATTCTATGTACACTATTCATGTACATAAAATTTTTGAGTGCCCCTATCAATCTTTTGCAGTCTATCTGTGAGACCTAGCACGTAGGGGGGAGTCAGGTTACCCAATCCCACACCGGAAAGGAGCGGGGGAGGTCTTGGGCTTATATGTGTTGTGTAATGGTATCATTTGTAACAAGATGCATCTTGTGGGCCATGTGGTTAGAAGTCCAACTCAGCGTTGCAGTTGTGATCCATCACACGCACATACACGTCCAGGCCCGCTGGGCCGAGGGTCCGGGGGCCGAGTCGTGACAAATGGTAGCGGAGCCGATCTCGTTCCCTCTTTCGGGTGGGTTTGGGTCGTGTTGTGTGTTCACGTTTGGGCTCGTGAGTTTGGGCCCAAGGCAGTTATGTTTGGCTCCCCTCGTGAGGACACGAGGTCTATAAGGAGGGAAGATTGTGAGACTCAGCCCGTAGGGGGGTCTAGTTACCCAATCCCACACCGGAAAGGAGCGGGGGAGGTCTTGGGCTTATATGTGTTGTGTGATGGTATCATTTGTAACAAGATGCATCTTTCGGGCCATGTGGTTAAAAATCCAACTTAGCGTTGCAGTTGTGATTCATCACACGCACATACACGTCCGGGCCTGCTAGGCCGAGGGTCCGGGGGCCGGGTCGTGACACTATCAATCTTTTGCACTCCCACCAGCAACATCACACACACTAACTTAAAATTTTATGTACATAAAATTTTTGAGTGCCCCTGTCGATCTTTTGCACTCCCGCCAACAATATCACATGCATTAACTTAAAATTTTAAGTTTCAAATTTGAAACTTTCATGATAAAAGGGATTAATTTTTTCATGTCTAATAAAAAGTCTATCTTCCCTCTCTACCTCTCATCTTCCCCACCCAGCGACACTGAAAAAATCTGAAGCTCCTCATACTTTTTTTTTGTAAAGAGAATTAAACTTCAAGGCCTCAGATATATAGATCTTTTCCCCATTTACAAGTTTCTACATCTTCTCCATCAATAGTTTTGTTTAGAACTAGATATAACAACCTTAACACCAAAGAATGATAACGTAGTGGAGGTTTTATATGCATCTAAGGGAGAAGCAAGTTGGTGCATACAGAGAAGCGCTTGAAGCTGATCAAGTATGCTAGATTTTTTTTATGCTTATAATATAAAAAATTTCTGGATATTTTCTTATTTGATTTTTGCTTTTTATTTGTTAGTTTTACATTCTCCCTTAACCAAACCGCCCTCAATTCCATAAAAGATACGAAGCTTTGGTGTTGCATTCAAGAACCCCAACAAAGACAAGGGTGCATACTATGGTCCCATAAATGTCACCTTTGATAGTCCAAACAAGACCATAGGAAAGTATAACTGTCACAACCCGGCCCCCGGACCCTTGAACCAGCGGGCTTGGACGTGTATGTGTGCGTGATGGATCACAATTGCAACGCTCGGTTGGGCTTTTAACTACAGGGCCCAAAAGATGCATCTTGTTACAAATGATCCACTCACACAACACATATAAGCCCAAGACCTCCCTCGTTCCTTTTCCTATGTGGGATTGGGTAACCTGATCCCCCCCTATGGGCTGGGTCTTACAATCTCCCCTCCTTATAGACCTCGTGTCCTCACGAGGGGAGCCAAACGTAACTGACGTGGGCCCAAATTCACGGGCCCAAACGTGAACACAGAACACGGCCCAAGCCCACTTGGAAAAGGAACGAGATCAGCTCCGCTACCATTTGTCACGACCCGGCTCCCGGACCCTCGGCCCAGCAGCCGGACGTGTATGTGCGCGTGATGGATCACAACTGCAATACTCAGTTGGGCTTTTAACCACAGGGCCCAAAAGATGCATCTTGTTGCAAATGATCCACTAATATTACACATATAAGCCCAAGACCTCCTCCGTTCCTTTCCGATGTGGGATTGGGTAACCTGACCCCCTGCGGGCTGGGTCAGGTTACCCAATCCCACATCGGAAAGGAACGGGGGAGGTCTTGGGCTTATATGTGTTATATGATGGTATCATTTGTAACAAGATGCATCTTTTGGGCCATGAGGTTAGAAGCCCGACTGAGTGTTGCAGTTGTGATCCATCACACACACATACAGGTCCGGGCCCGCTGGGCTGAGGCTCCAGGGGCCGAGTCGTGACAAATGGTAGCGGAGCCGATCTCGTTCCCTCTTCTGGGTGGGCTTGGGCCGTGTTGTGTGTTCACGTTTGGGCCCGTGAGTTTGGGCCCAGGTCAGTTATGTTTGGCTCCCCTCGTGAGGACACGAGGTCTATAAGGAGGGGAGATTGTGAGACCCAGCCCGCAGGGGGGGTCAGGTTACCCAATCCCACATCGGAAAGGAACGAGGGAGGTCTTGGGCTTATATGTGTTGTGTGATGGTATTATTTGTAACAAGATGCATCGTTTGGGCCATGTGGTTAGAAGCCCGACTGAGCGTTGCAGTTGTGATCCATCACGCACACATACATGTCCTGGCCAGCTGGGCCGAGGGTCCGGGGGCCGGGTCGTGACAATAACATACCAAAGTTCTACCAAAAGAAGGAAAAGAAGACCATAAAGAATGACATTATGGAGACCTCTAGACTCAATTGCTGAGCTGTTTTTCATTGTACTAATATTTAATAAATTTAGTTAGTAAGATGAGTTTGTTGCTAAGATGTAAAATGTTTGGATGACATGAATTTGAAGATATTTAATGATATTTTACTAATATTTGAATATATCTAAGTTTAATAGATATTAGTTGGTAAGGGTTGTTGCCAAGGTATAGAATGTTTATATAACATGAGTTTGAAGATATTTAATGACATAGTAATAATATTGATCCTACTGAGTGGAGCAAGACGGATCTCATGTGTTGGACTAATGGAATTGGATAAGGAGTCACGGATCTCATGTATTATATGTTATTGAGAAATATAAAACTGTATATGACATACAATATGTTACAGATCTCATGTATGAGATGTATGGAATTGAGAAATAAAAAGCTGTACATGATATACATGACATACAATATGTAGTGGATCTTATCTGTTGGATATAAATCTGAAATGGAAAACAGTACTATGAGACACATGACATACAATATGTCATTGATGTCATGTGTTTTTTTTTTGAAAAATTTATTATTCTAGTTGAAGTAGATAGATGGTATTATATAGTGGTATGTTTAAGTATTCTAATGAAATGATTGTATAGTTGTCCATTTATAATAAGAAACAATGTTATATCTGATAAGTATTCAAAAGGTAATTACTAATTATTGATGAGTGCAAAGCCAATCATTTATTTAATCTCATTATTGAGCTTCGCTCTACTTGAAACTATCTAATCTGATTAAATATTATATACAAAGTATTAAGTAAAATGAAACTCCCAAATAGAGATTCATTTGTGCTACTACGGATGCTGCTTGAGCAAACCAAGAGCTGCAAAACACAATAGAAATACCCCATTTGCAAGTGGACCCTACTTGAAATATACAAATTCATTAATTCGGCTCTACAAATAGGTTGAACCATAAATAACCTAATAAAATTTTGATACGAGACTATAATTCTCAATGTCTATCCACCCAAGAAAAACAACATAGTCATAGACAAATTAGAAATAGCCTTATGATAGTGGAACCTCCTCTCTTTGCATTTTCTACTTGGAAAACAAACCAGAACCTAAACAAAAAGGAACGAAACACTCAACATCATCATTAGAACTGAAAAATATTTTTATTTCATCTGTCACTAAATAAACACTAATTGTCAGGCATAAAACTATCTAAAACAAGTCGTAAATTCAGAATCCAAAACAATGCATTTGAAACATAAAGATGAAATGACATGCATCATGCTAGCAAGAACATAACCAGACAAATGAAATTACCAAACACAGAAATATAAAAAGAATATCTATATATCTGAAGTTGATTCTCTTAAAAAAAAAGAAAAAGAGGAGTTTCAGATTTTTCAGAGTCGTGGGGAGGGAAAACAAACTTTTTATTAGACATGAAAAAATTAATCCCTTTTATCATGATAGTTTCAAATTTGAAACTTCAAATTTTAAGTTAGTGAGTTAGTGGGGTGATATTGTTGGCGGGAGTATAAAAGAGCAGACAGGGATATTCAAAAATTTTATGTACATATCTAGTCAATAATTATGCTGATTGGATATAATATTTTATTATATATTAGAGGAAGCAGCAAAGCTACCCCTATTTCTATCCTTTCTAAGTTAGGATGTGATTCAGCTGGCTATTTTGAATTTTGCCAGAATAATTAATTAATAAAATCTGAGTTTAATGATTAAAACAAAATTACGTACAGACAGACACCGACCTCGCCTGTTGTGCAATTCGTGTTTGCTTCTGTTTATTTTACCGACGCGTTCGTCGCTACCCACATTGTCTTGAACACAGCACCCACTATTTATGTACTATATTCACTGTCATCATATTTTGGATTCTTCTGCCTTTCCATTACTTCTGATTACTAGTTTTATCCGAGTAGTAAACAAGCCCATTTGGTAAAATGCCAACCATCTGTTTCAAACTTCAAACCCATTCTTACGGTTCCCCGTTTCGTTTCTGTCAAACCTGGCCATGGCTCGTAGGAGCGTGGCAGGTGGCTGGTACAAGTGTTCACATGTAGGCTAGTCAGAGTACCAGGGATCTTATCTGCTCAAGAACTAAACAAAGAAAAGAAAGGAAAAGTGGCTTTATTAGCTTTTCATGCTCAATTAATCTGCTGCCAGATAACAGTCGATCGAGTAAATCCGGCAGAAAAAGACGTGTGGATTTCAGGCAGCACGAGGAAATGTTTATATTTACAAAAGCACCGATTGCTACAAGATGGATGGCTTTTGTACATTCAACTGCAGCTGCCGTTTTTCACATAGGTTTCTTCCCTTTGGGCGTGAGTAATAGGAGCCCGCTGTTTACTTGATTGTGTTCTACTTTTTAGTAAAGCTTAGCCAAACAGGCCGAAAGGAGCCGTGTACCCAGAAAAAAAAAAAGTGGCCACGCCTCCTGCTACTACCCCAGAAGCGCAGGCAATCTCTTTTACCTTTTCAACTCGGGATGATCGATCCAAAGCATATTCCAATTAGATGCGTGTGATATTACCATTCAGTCATTGGTATTATACCGGGAACCAGAACCTTCTTCAAGGCAAAAACTATGTGCACACTGCCCCTCATTATTATTTGAAAGAAAGAAATTATGAAGGAAAGAAACGTACTAAACCCACCCATCAAAAGACGCAAAAGCACACTAGGAAAAGGCGGATTTCTAATTTTCTCCCACCCTTGCTATCCTCTCATCCTTACCCATTAACCAAGAGAGGGTTTTCTCGTACATTCATATCTCTATCACAGACAAAAAGAAACAAGATAAACTCAAAGGTTGAAACCATGCATAGTATCACAAACCTTTTGTGCTTTATAAACACCAACCCTTCCCCGGTATTCCCACACTTGTCCCCTTCTACTGGAAAAGATGTCTCCTCCCACACACACTGTCACCGCCATTCTCCTCATTATGGGCAGCCTTAACCTTGGCCAGGCTGCTCATACGGGACCAGGCCTCATTCTCACCTTAGTCAACAACTGCCCTTTCACCGTCTACCCGGCAATCCAGCCCAACACGGGCCACGTTGTCCTGCAGAATGGAGGCTTTGCCCTTAACACCCTTACTCACCGTTCCTTCGAAGCCCCTGCGCAGCACTGGTCGGGCCGGATCTGGGCCCGTACCGGCTGCATCCACACCAACGGCATCTTCCATTGCGAGACAGGCGACTGCGGGCACCGCCTCGAGTGCAACGGCCTCGGCGGGGCCACACCTGCGACGCTTGTGCAGATATCACTCCATCACGGCTCCAATGACTACACATCCTACGGCATGTCGCTGGTAGACGGGTTCAATGTCCCCATGACTGTGACCCCTCACGAGGGTCACGGGGTTTGCCCGGTCGTGGGTTGCAGGGCTGACCTGCTCAAGACATGTCCGGAGAAGCTTCAGAAGCGGTCACCTCACGGGCACGTAGTGGCCTGCAAGAGCGGGTGCGAGGCATTTAACACGGACGAATTGTGTTGCAGGAACCACTACAACAGCCCGCAGACGTGTAGGGCGTCGAGCTTCTCGGAATTCTTCAAGCGCGCTTGTCCTTCAACCGTTACTTATGCGCACGACAGTCCTTCCCTGATGCACGAGTGCTCTTCGCCTCGCGAGCTTAAAGTTATCTTCTGTCACTAGATGGCTTTGCAAGCTATATCTGCGCGGTTAGCCGGAGATTCGGTCGCTGCTAGACTCTGGTGGTTGTACGGTTTGCTTTGAAATTATGTGTGTTAAACGTGAAAGTATTTGGCCTTTCTAATTAAGATGGCAACGTATTGGGGATTCTGTATGATCAAATGCATATTTATGTTTTAAGACTATCTTACCCTCGTTTTATCATTATTATTACTACTATTATTATACTCCTTCCCTACTTACAATAATATATTTATAAACCCTTTCCAGTGGGTTAAATTATAGTTATTTGTAGTTTAGCTTAGGTTTTTGAGAAAACTTAAATACATATAAGTTATAGTTGTATGTATTCAGTCAATTGATATTGTAAAAGTATCCTTTTCATTGATAAATTAATAGAGAGAACAAGGATCTAGCTAGTACAGTATGTCTGTCTCTGTCGTCGTGTAGTTTCTATTAACCTATGTCGTAGGCCAAATCGAAACTATATTAAACTAATATACAAACGTTTTTCAAAACCATTTATTAATATATATATATACATATGTATATATATAATTTTGAATTGATTAATTTTTAAGTTAAAAGATGCTAGTTTAAATATAAAAATATATTAAATAATTTTATAGAATATAGAATTACAATTTTTATATTTCTAGTTATTGTTAGTATTTACAAAATTTCTTTAAAATCAGATTAAATAATTTCTAAACATTCAACAAATGAAAGTAAAATTTAATATTTAATTTTTTATTTTTATTTTTAATGCTTAAGGATTTTAATTTTTTTATGTATTTATATCATTAATATTAGTAGCAATATAAATATTATTAATGTAAGAATATGAAATTGAGATTAATAAAAAAATTTTAATATGTAAAAAATTTTAGAATATTAATTATTTTATTATAAAATATTTATATTCTTCCAATTTATTCATATAATCTCTTTCATATTCAATTAATAAAAAAAATATAATACATGAATCATGACGATAATATAATACATGAATCATAACGATAATATAATACATGAATCATGACGATATTTTCTTTTAATATCCAAGTAGTATCTTCCATGTAGTATAATTTATTAAGTCTCTCTTTTGAATCAAAATTACTTTTATGAATAAATTCAATATTTATTCTAGATCTAAACTTTAATAATATTTCTCTAACGAATGTATACATGAATAAATAAAAAATATTAAACTGTATTGAGTTTCAATAACAAATATCCGTTCTAATATAAATATTAGAAAACGAAACTAAGTCTTATAATGACCACATTATCTTTAAATTTAAATGGTGACATGACTTTTGTTAAAGGATCAGATAACATTAGCTCTGTGTCAATGTACTCAATGATCATTTTTTTTTTTGACACATTCTCTTATAATCAAGTACTTTATGTTGATATGTTTGCTTCGACTTCCACTTTTATCATTTTTAGCCATACAAATAGCAGCTAAATTATCACAATATATCATCAATAGCATAGATATAGTACCACAAGTCTAAGTCCATCAATGAAACTCTTTAATCATACTCTTTGTGAGGTAGCCTCAAAACATACAACAAACTCAGCTTCCACAGTAAAAGTAGCAATCAAAATTTGCTTGGCATTTTTCCAAGATATTGCTTCATTGACAAACATAAAAATATAACCTGACGATAATTTTCATGAATCAACATAGCCAGCAAAATCTGAATCAGAATAGCCAATTACTTCTAAGTTGTATGATCGTTTATACATAAGCACATAGTCCTTTGTCCCTTAAAGATATCTTAGTACCTTCTTTGCAGCTCTCCAGTGGTCAATTCCTGGATTAGATTGATATCTTCCTAACATCCCAACTGTGAATGTAATATCAGGTCTTGTGAAGACCTGAGCATACATTAAGCTTTCAACAACTGAAGCATAAGAAATATATTTCATCCACTCCTTCTCAAAATCTTTCTTTGGGAACTAATTTAAGCTAAACTTATCACCCTTCATGATAAAGGCAACACTTGGCAAACATCTTTCATCTGAAAATTTTTCAAGATTTTACTAATATAGGTTTCTTGAGATAGACCCAAGATACCTCAATGTCTATCCTGATGGATCTTAATACTAATGACATATGATGCATCACCTTTATCTTTTATATCAAAATTCTTATAAAGAAATTATTTCACCTTAACATATCCTTATCATTTGTTGCAAGCAAAATATTATCCACATATTGAACAAGAAAATAAATTTTACTCCCACTTAATTTTTGGTATATACAATTCTCCATGATGTTCTTAACAATACCAAATGAAGAGATAATATCTTGAAAATTCAAATACCATTGATGGGAGGCTTGTTCAATCCATAAATTGATTTATTTACCTTGCAAACCAATTTATCACCATCATTTGAAGAAAATCCTTCAGGTTGTTTCATATATATGTCTTCATGTAGATTACCATTCAAAAAAGCTATTTTCACATCCATTTGTTGGAATTCAAGATCGAAATGAGCTGCCAATGCTAATATTATGCAAAAGGATTCTTTTTTTGATACAGGACTAAAAGTCTTTGTATAGTCAATTCTATCTCGCTGAGTGCCCTTTAGCGACAAGTAGAGCCTTATATCTTTCTATGTTTCCCAATGAGTCTATTTTAATTTTGAAGACCAATTTAAACCCAATGGCTTTTTCAGCCTTAGGCAATGATATAACGTCCCAAATTTTGTTATTTTTCATTGAATTCATTTCTTCCTTTATGGTATTATACCATAGCTTTGACTCTCTGCAACTTATTGTTTGTGAAAAAGATTCAGGATCTGTTTTGGCTCCCAATATTATAGTCAGATTCTTGTAGATACACTAGATAGTTACTAAGGATTGCTAATTTTCTTTCTCTAGTAGATCTTCTTATTGTTGGAACAATATTTTTTGTGGGTTATGTTGTTCAACAAATTATTTAATCATTTCTATATTATGTTGAACAATTTTATCAACATTTTGTGAAGCCTCGATGATTGGTTTTTCAACACTCAATTGAATTTGAGGAGTGTTATAAACTATAGCCAATCTCTCATTTGAAGTAGAAAGCTAGTCTTTCTCATATGGTTGAGCTTGTGTGTGGAATTTGAGCCATAAGTGACATGTGTGAGAAGTGGATGGTTCATCCTCTTGTTAAATTGTGGATTTGTGAGCTGAGAGTGTATTGTTAGTGTAATTTGTGAGTAGGTTTGAGTGTCCTTGGGGTCTCCTAGGCTTTGTTTCCAATTTTGAGTCTTTTATCAACTTTTTCTATTTTAAGCTTACTATTGCTTTGGTTCGGTTTGTATGCTTAGGCAGTGCTGGAGTGGTCAATATGGGAAAAGGTATTGTCGTTGAGTCGTCTGCATGACAAGAGGTGAGAGTTTACGTTTCATTTGTATGCATGAAAATATTTTGGTTTGTTATGATAAAATATAGAAAATTGCTTGGTTTTGAAAGGAAGTCATACATACATTGTGAATAATGGTCATACTAGGTTCATAAACTTGCTTGCCATCTTTTGGGTGCATTAAATGTATGTTTAAACTCCTAAGAACAATGGTTGCGTGTTTATGCAATTTTTGAGAGCATGTGATGAGATAAACTTATCCTTGTGATTGATTGAGATTGGAACCTCTCAATTGTGAGTTTTGTGGTGTATTTTTGTTGCCAAGAAACTTCTGAGAGGGTTTTCGAGGATTCGGGTTTAATGGAAGTTTTTGAGCGAGTTTCGGAGCACACACCCTGTCCTAAAGTGTACACGCCGGTGTGTATTTCCAAGCAGTTTGTGTACTTCTTAGTAGAGAGGTACACAACCTGTGCAGGAGACTATACGGTTGTATACTTAGGCCGTGTACTAGTACACGGTCATGTACAATTACACCCCCTGTTCCCAGAAAAGTACATGGCCATGTACTTTTCCCTGTATCCCCTATACTTTTCCTACAACCCATATTTTCCTACAACCCATGTACCCCACTTTGACACTTTCAAACCTAACCTAAACCTATCAAACACCAAATAAACATCATTAAATATCTAAATCAACCTTAGATGAATGCTCATAAGTGTTCCTTATGAATTTCATACATTATAGTTTTACTATATATATATATATATGTTTCTTAGGAATAATTTGGAATTGATGAATAATGCTTAGCCAAAGCAAGTTAAGTAGATAGAATCCTAACTAAGGGGAATATTGCTTACCTAACGTTGTTATATGAATGAATTATATATATGTGCCTGAATTTGCTATAACTTAGCAGGCTGCCTGAATTTGCTATGACTTAATAGACTATGTGTTTATATATATGTGGATTGGCGATTGAGTGTGATAGTATGTTTTCTCTACTCAATTTCGGATAACACTGGTAGTAGGGGGTTTATATGTATTTTTAAAATAAAAATTTAATTACAAGTGGGCTTTCAGTTTTCCTTTAGCGGGGGGTTACTTGAGAGTACTTTGTGATCCACCTTGATAGGTTTTTGGGCATACTAGCCTATGTGATAATGATGAGTATTGTGGATTGATAAACCTATTGGACGGGACCTTATTGTATAATGTTTTGTAATTCATGCATTATGCATTATTGATTTTGAATATCTTTGGGTACACGATAGAATGCATGGATGTTAATTGTGTTCAAATCAACTATTTTTATAATTGATTTTACTTATGACTCTATCCCATCAGATATGTTTATGATGCTGTAACTTCCACTGAGATCTTTGATCTCACCACTCTCTTGTTGATCTTTTTAGGGCTAGTTCATCATCTTTTAGCTGTTCATCTTTGAGGTCGGGTTTCCCTGTGTTGGTCTTAGGACTTGACTATTGCACTTGTATGTCTTGGAAGCTTGACATATTTTATGTTTTGTCATTTTCATACTCGAGTGTCATGCATACTTGGTTTGGACTATGTTGTTTGCTATGGACCCGTTGTGGGCTTGATATTCAAATATTGATATTTGATATGTATATATGACTCGGATTTCAGTTTATGATATGAGATGCGTGCCTTAGGCACTTTCATAGATCCGTATGGGCTTGTGTGCTCGGACTCAATGTGTTGCATATTTGGGGTCGTATGGTCTGTTGCTTGTGATTTAAGACTTTCACTGTATGTGTATACTTACTCTGTCGATTGTAATATGCTGGCTATATTTTGTGACATGCCATGCTCTATTTAAAATAAAAATTCAAGTTGGTATGCAATTTTGGGGTTTTGATTGGTTCACGTGTTGGGTCGATCTGGACTACATGACGGTGAGGGTCCCATTTACCGGGAGCGGGTCCTCACACCATCACTCAGTAATCTCTTAATTCTGTCCATAGATATATGGCCTAATCTGCAATCTCATAATGTAAAGGAATTTCCATCTATAACACATCTTTTATTGCCAGAAAATTTGAAACCGTAATCTAGAGTCGCAAGTCTGGAAATTGAAATCAAATTTCTAAAAAAACTCGAAATATAAAATTTCTTATCCAAAATTAAAATATAACCACTTTTAAGAAATAATTTACATGTTCCAATAGCTTCAAAATTTGATTCCATCTTATTTACAGAATAGATGAGTTGATTAGCTCCTACTAGTTTCTGCAAGTTTTGTAATCCTTGCAAGGAGTTTAAAACTTGGATTGTAGAACCAAAATCAATCGACCATGTGTTATCATTTTTATTGACCATATTAGACTCATAACAAATATATAAGATTAAGTTACCTATCTTCTCAAGCCAATTTTTATGCTTGACATAGTCTTTCTTTATGTGTTCCTTCTTTTTGCAAAAGAAACACCTAGACTCTTTCTTTATGTCAGCTTAAGGAGGCAATTTCCTTTTCCTTTCCATTTGGATTGGCTAGAGTTCTTTCTTTCACTTACCATAAAAGCACTCTCTCCCAATTCCAATGTCAATCGGGCCTCCTCTTTTTCACCCATGGTCAATAGGTTATCTATTGCTCATTTGTCTTTATGTGTGTTGTAAGAGATTTTAAATGAACCATATTGGGACTGAAGAGTTGTTAAAATAAAGTGCATCAAAAAAAGAATCTGACATATCAATCTCAAGGGCTTTTAAGCAGTTTGCTATGTCCCTGATTTTATTAATATGATCCCTTCTGCCTTTTTACAGAATTGAGCCTTATAAATGTGAATTTCATAATAAAGGTGCTAGCCAAAGACTTCTTCAAAGTTGGAATTATTTCTCAATAGTATCCAATAATTCTTTAACCTTTTTATATTGATCTTCTAAACCACAATCATCAGCTCGAAGCTTACTCTTTATAAATATGATACTAAGTCTATTTAATCATTCTCAATTTTTATGAAATTATTTTTCAGCTTGTGTGCTATTTTCATCCAAATGTGGCGAGTTCTTATGAGTGGCATAGTCCATATCCAGACATTCTAAATAAAGGAGGACATTATCTTTCTATGATCTGAATTTTTTACTGGTGAATTCAGAGATATCAACTCTATCATCAATTCATATGTTGAGATACTGAAAAGCCGTAAACATATTTTAATACATATATTTGAAGCAAATAAACATAAATCATAATTTACCAATGTAAACTATGCTTATAATGAATCAAATGACATAAAAATTACCTGTGGGCTAAATTTTTATTCGATCAAATTCATTCCTTATGAAAGATATATCATTTATATCTTTATGATAATCTATGTGAGACCTCGTCCCTCCGAGTGCTTAGTCAACGAGACCATTCGGCAAGAGTGTTCAATTTTGACCAGGTTGACCAATGTTGATCAGTTTGACCAGTGAGTTAACTTTTGACTAGTGACTTGACCGTTGACCCGAGAGTGACCATTAGGGTGGATACAATCATAGAAAGCCTAGGTGTGCATCAGGCATCTTAACGAGTAGTCTAGGTCGAGTGTCGAGGTTTAAGTCAGTGGAAATCGCGATTGGCCAATAATATGACCGTTTTGAGTGACCTTGACCTTTGAGCTGAAAAACCTATTTTGGGCCAGTTAGTTATTTTCCAGGCTTGATTACCCATTTCTAACCCCAATTAATTATTTTAACCCATTTATGATGTTTATTGATTTTAAAACTCATTTTTTCTCACTCGAGGCATATCGAGCTTTTAAAACATACCGACTGGGTCTTTTCTAAGATTTTAGGCCCGACGTATAAGTACCCAGCCCGACCCGACACTTAAATTTTCTAGGTGTCGGAATCAGCACCAGCAGCCTATTCTCTCCCCCTTCTCTCCTCTTTCTCTCTCCCGTTTCCCTCCCGATAACGCCATTCAAAATCTGTAGATTTCCTTCTGACAAAAACCACTGGGCATCGTCCGTAACACTTTCCTAATATTCCCTGACTAATTTCCACTTCTAGTTACCAATCGAGGAGCCGTAATCTAATTGTTCATTGCTTTAGGGAACTTTTTGGGAATTTTGTGGTAAATGCTCTAAATTTCCATTTTTGTTGTCAATTTTCAGTTCCGATAGTTTGTTGTCATTGTTTATTAGTCATTTTGATGGTTTTGATCTTTCGAAAATGCCCCCTGATCTAGGGGTTTGTGTTTTTCAGTTCAGTGGCATTTTTGATAATTTTGGGTATTTTGAGATTTCGATTGAATTATCTATTCTGAGTGTTTTTGATGCTTGCAGCAGTTGATTTATATGTTGTGGAGTTGATTGTGGATTGAGAAACCCAATCGTTTGATTGGGTGAGCTTGGGTGTTGATTTGGAGCCATATGTTGCTTGTGCGATGTTTGGACATTTCGCCTGTTGGTTAGATTTCCGGGATTGTGAGCTGAGACTATGTTGTTAGAGTGAGATGTGTGTTAGTGTGAGTGTCAATGAGGTCTCTAGGGTGTTGTTTCAGCTTTGATTCGTTTAGTTGATTTTTGTTGGTTTCGTGTTTTTAATTTAAAATACGATAATTTTATAGTTTTAAATGGAAGCTATACGTGTAATGTGTTTGACATGCATGTTAGCTACATGAACTTGTTTGCCATGTTTTGAATACATAAACTATGTGATTGAACTCCTAAGTATGTTGGTTGTGTGTGTATGAGTGATAATAAGGCATGTGACCGATTGTTGGAAACTGTTCGGTTGATTTTTTTTTATACCCATGTGTTGTTCATATTGAGCTTCTTGATTTGAGTGTTTGGAGTCTTGTGAGGTGGTTTTCGTTGCTGAGAAATCATGGTAAGTTTTGCCGATTCCAGCGAGTTTCAAGAATGTTCTGGGTCTGTTTCGAGGTGCGTACCCCATCTGGAAGGGTTACATGCTCGTGTACTATTTTGGACATAATAGTACACAGCCTATGAGGGAAGGTACAAGGCCGTGTACCCAAGCCGTGTACACGACTGTGTACTTTTTTACCACCTCTGTGACCTCCTCCTATTTCGATTTCATACGCCCACGTACCCACTCTGGTGACCCCGTACCCTTCCCACAACTTGTGTGCATCATTTTGAGACACTCAAACCTACCCTAAACCTATTCAACACCATCAAACATTAAATCATTCCCAAACCAACCTCAAATGAGTTCCCTTTTGAGTGATGGCTTGCATTATATGCATTATTGGTTTACAAGTAAATACTATACATGTGTGTTCATAAGAACAACTTGGAATTGAGAGATATTGTTTGGCCAAACATGGTAAGTACATGGAATCCTAGGCTAAGGGGAATATTTCCTACCGATGGGTTTTGTATGGATGGACTATATGTGTGTATGCCTAATGTGAGTTGTGGCCTAGCAGGCTATGTGTTTTTTATATATATATATATATATGCCGATTGTGATTGAGTGTGATAGTGTGATTTCTCCACCAAGTTGCGCATAACATTGGTAGTAGGGGACTTATATGTATTTTGTAACAAAAAATTAACTGCCAATAGGCTTTCGATTTCCCTTAGCGCGAGGGATTCTGAAAGTGCTTTGTAATCCACTCCGATAGGTTTTGGGGTTTAGTAGCTCGTATGATGATGTGATTTTCTGTATGCCTCTATTCCACTGGATTTGCTTATGACTGTTGGCATAAAATTGAATTTACCTTTAATCGCAAGCGCACGATTGTCAACATGTAATATAGTTTAAAAGAATGAGTATCGATCCAACAGGGAAAACTATTTAAAACCAATCAATTCGTCTAATTCACTATTCTAGTTAAATGAATCAAATAAAGAATTTGTAATTAAACTAAACTTAAATCCTAATTCATTAGTTATATGTTAGAGTTAGGGTTAATAGATAATTTAGAAACTCATCTAGCTATTATTCAATTCCAATATTCTGTACCTGTTCTTGATGATCTTTCAACCCTCTATTATCCTTCTAGATTATTAGGAGATAATCTAGATGCCAACTAACTATATTCTTATGATAATTGAATTTCTGAATCGTTTTTCCCAATCAATATGAATAATAGGTTTAATAGATATATTCTTATTCTACTATGTTTCAGCGATGCCCTAGGACTTCTAATCTGTTGTCGAAGTTTAATTATTCTTCTGAATCAACTAAGACTGACCTATGGACGAACTGGTTAGGTTTATTAATTAATCAAGATTTAGAAATAGGGTTAAGAACTTGTAATAAGAGCATAGTGAATATGAATCCCAGTTTTACGTTAAAAAATCAAGATTGCAAAAGATGAAGAGAAAGAATTAATCCAAAATATCTTTGCATTAATTAAAATTCAAACAAACATACCGTTATATTGATCACTAAGGGATCGAGGATACGTTCTGAAGAAAAAATTTGAATGCGTACAGTGTTTGATGAAAAATACTATAGTCCTGGTGTCTATTTTATACTAGAAATTTAGAATATAATCTTTATCCGTATATGATCGTCTTTATCTCATATTTGATCATCTTTATCTCGTACTTAATTGTTTGATCTCTTATGACCAACCGGTTGGTGCTGTCCAACTGACCAATCGGTAAGCCTTCGTATTTTGGGTTTTTTTGAACTGACCGGTCTGTTACCCTTTATAGGTATATATATTTCAAATTGTTTCAATAATTGTTCTAGCACCATTTTTTTATCCAAAACAGCTCTCTTTTATCGCTAAAACTATACTAAGGCTTGTTCAATCACAATACTCAACAAATGATCAAAAATATTCAATGAAATGATTCAATTGTTCATAAAAACTATCAAACGAACCAAGAATCATCACAGATGACCAATGCTAAACATAGGTCATCAAATATCCTCAAACTTAGAACTTTGCTAGTCTCTAGCAAAAATAGTTCGATAAAAGACGACAAACTAACAAAAAGACATTTCCAATCAAGAAAATTAGTTCACTTCTTTACAACTAACAATAAACACTCAATTCCAAAATTCTGGTCTTTTAATTCTCACCTAGCTGCATCAATTTCAGTTTCACATAAAGGAATTAAGATTTTAAGAACACCCAATATCTATGCATTAGTTCATCACACCATTTAAAATGCTTATTGGAGTTTAAGAAGTGTAGCTCAAAGGTCCTATTAGGTTTAACCCATCATAAGTTCTTTTTATTCTTTAGTACTTCACCCAAAAAAATAAAATTCTTTCTTTCCAATTCCCAGCACATAATACTTTCATTCTTTTACTTAGCATAATGCACAAAACAATCGATGAGTCAAACTATTAGATTAACCAGTAGTAACACACCCTCTTATTTTTTCTCAACATAAACAAACCAATTCAATTCTTCGCTACTCTAAATATTAGTTACTGCTTGAACCTAATGTCACCTTTAATTTGTAAAACCAATCTCAACACATTGAAGGTAAGATTTACTGAACCATACTAAACAAAATGGAACACTCATTGTCAACCTTTAGACGTGAACCGACCTCCTCAAACTTGATTCAAATGGATGTCCATAGACATAATGTTATCAAACATATTATATAACTGAATTAAACATAACTAATTGATGCAACTTGAATGACACTCAGATAAATAAAATAAAAGTAAAAACAAGAAAAATAAAATAGAAAAGAAAAATATTCAAGACAATGCACTCAATTGTCTATTGGGTTGCTATGTTATTTTGCAGCATCTCCTCAAACCTATTTACCTGCATAGGGAACAAACACATTAGTACCAAACCCTCTTTTGTTCTCTCTTCTCACTGTCCTTTGCCTCTTTTTTTTGGTTTTTTTTAATGATAGGTTGCCTCCCATTAAACGCCTTAGTTTTAGTCATGGCATGATCCTTTCAGCTTCATTTTATAGCCTGCATTGATGGCTTTGTATCATCTGGGTCATTGTAGGCTTGATTTCAAAGTTATTGGTCTAAATGGAATGCCTACAGATGCTATCTCCTAATGTCTCAACTGTTGTCGTGTTGTAATCCATGACAATTCTGCACCTTGGCTGCTGATTAGCCTCTACTAGGTCTATATTATCACCTCTATTGACAACATCTCGGTTCTAGTTGTCCATCTTTTGGTCTGACAACTTTAAGTTTCCTGAGCCTTTTTATAGTTTTTTTTTTTCAATTGAGAAGTCAATAGGCTTCAGATAAAGCTTCTTAATCTGTAAGTTATACCTATTCTCCAGCTTTAAATACCAGAACAAAAGAAAAGAAATTTAATATAGAAAAAGAATTAGGATAAAATTATTAATTTCAAAACTATTTCCTCGGCAACAGTGACAAAAACTTGTTGGTGTAAAATTGAATTTATTTTAATCGCAAGGACATGACTATCAACAAGTAATATAGTTCAAAAGAATGAGTATCAATCCCACAGGAAAAGCCGTTTAAAACCAATCAATTCGCCTAATCCACTATTCTAGTTAAATGAATCAAATAAAGATTTTGTAATTAAACTAAACTTAATTACTAAGTCATTAGTTATATGTTAGAGCTAGAGATGTTAGATAATTTGGGAACTCATAACTATTATTCATTTCCAATATTCTATATGTGTTCTTGATGATCTTTTAACCACCTAATATCCTTCCAGCTTATTAGGAGCTAATCCAGTTGCCAACTAACTATATTCCAATAATAATTGAACTTCTGAATCATTTTGCCCAATCAATATAAACCCTAGGTTTAGCAGATATATTCCTATTCTACCAAGTTTCAACGATGCCCTAGGACTTCTAATATGTTGTGGAAGTTTAATTGTTCTTCTGAATCAACTAGTACTTAACAATACACAAACTGGCTAGGTCTGTTAATTATTTAGAGGAAGTTGCCTCCAAGGCTTAAAGATCCTGGGAGTTTTACATTCTTGTGGAGATAGGGGCTAATTAATTTTGCAAAGTATTGTGTGATTTAGGGGCCAACATCAACCTTATACCCTAGTATATGGCAGAAAATTTGGGATTGAGAGATATGTGACACCCACTTTCTGTACCCTACAAATAACAGATAGGTCTCTTTCTTTTCCAAGGGGTATTGTGGAGTATGTCTTGATCAAAGTAGACAAATCCATCTTTCCAGTTGATTTCATCACCCTTGACATGGAGGAAGAAAAAGTTATTCCACTTATCCTTGAAAAACCATTCTTGGCTACTGGGAGAGCCCTTACAGATGGATAGGCCGACTAGCTTACTATGAGCGTAGGAGACCAGTAGGTGACTCTTGATATCTGTTCTTCGATGAAGTATCATGATACCAAGAGTGTGAATTCCAACAATTCGTGGGATACAGAGGACAACATTGATAAAGAAGATAAGTACCAATGTGAGACCCCGTCGTTTTAGTGCCAGTCAGCGAGTGTGGTTGACTTTGTTTTGGACTCGGGAGTTGTTTGGTGATGTGGACACCGTTGTGTTCAGCCCGTAGCGTGTCTAGGTGTCTTGGTGAGTGGTCTAGGTTGTGTGGTCTAGGCTAGGGTCGGTGGAAAGCATTGGTTCAGTTTCCGGTCTGTTTTGAGCGACCGTGGGCTTTTAGCCCTATGCTTTGTTTGTTTGGGCCCGTTTGTGTTTTGGTGGGCCTGTTGAGTTTTCTTGGTGTTGATAACACATACCCGGGCTTCACTTTGGTTTGTCGGGCTTTTCTTTTTAGTTTTGGGCCCAAGGACCATTTGGGCCTTGAGGGTGACAGAAGAGTGTTGCCGACATGCTTGATTTCTTGGATGAGTGCTAAGCACTTGTTTGAGAAGGGGTGTGCAGCTTACCTAGCTCATGTCAGAGATGTGTCTATGGAGCTGCCTGAGTTAAGTAGTGTATCGATTGTCAACGAATATCTAGATGTGTTTCCTGAAGAGGTGTTGGGTTTACCGCCAGTCAGGGAAATTGAATTTGAGATTGAGTTGTTGCCAGGGACAACTCCGATTTCTGTTCCGCCGTATCGTATGGCACCGGCGGAGTTGAAAGAGTTGAAGACTCAGCTGGAGGATTTAATGGATCGAGGTTTCATCAGACCGAGCACTTCGCCTTGGGGTGCACCGGTCCTCTTTGTCAAGAAGAAGGATGGTACTCTTCGGTTATGCATCGACTATAGGCAGCTGAATCGAGTCACGGTGAAGAACCGGTATCCTTTGCCGAGGATAGATGATTTGTTTGACCAGTTGCAGGGTGCCTCGGTGTTTTCGAAGATTGATTTGAGATCGGGGTATCATCAGTTGAGGGTTCGTGAAGCTGATATTCTGACGACGGCGTTCAGATCGAGGTATGGGCATTATGAGTTTGTTGTCATGCCATTTGGGTTGACGAATGCACCGGCTGTATTCATGGATTTGATGAATCGGGTTTTCCGCGAGTTCTTGGACCGATTCGTTATAGTTTTCATAGACGATATATTAGTGTATTCGAAGACTGAGGAGGAGCACGAGTTACACTTGAGGACTGTATTGGATACACTTAGAGCTCAGCAAATGTATGCGAAGTTTTCTAAGTGTGAGTTCTGGTTGAGTGAAGTTGGTTTCTTGGGGCATGTGGTGTCAGCCAACGGAGTGTTGGTAGATCCCAAGAAGATTGAGGCTATTGTATCTTGGGAGCCGCCCCGTAGTGTGACTGAGGTCCGTAATTTCCTTGGTTTGGCAGGCTATTACCGACGATTTGTGGAAGGATTTTCAGTGTTAGCGACACCTTTGACAAAGTTGACTCGCAAGGGTGTTCTGTTTGTGTGGACTGGCAAGTGTGAGTAGAGCTTCAGTGAGTTGAAGTCCAGATTGGTTTCAGCTCCTGTGTTGACCTTGCCAGTCAGTGGTAGAGGTTATGTTGTGTACAGTGACGCTTCGAGACTTGGGTTGGGATGTGTGCTGATGCAAGATAGCAAGGTGATTGCCTATGCTTCGAGACAGTTGAGGCCGCATGAGGGCAACCATCTGACCCATGATCTTGAGCGCGCAGCAGTGGTTTTTGCTTTGAAGTTGTGGCGTCATTACTTGTATGGCGAGACTTGTCATGTATATACAGATCATAAAAGTCTCAAGTATCTTCTCACTCAGAAGGACTTGAATTTGCGGCAGAGACGTTGGCTGGAGCTGATCAAAGATTATGACTTGATCATCGATTACCATCCTGGTAAAGCCAATGTGGTTGCAGATGCATTGAGTAGGAAGACTGCTTCTTCCTTGGAATATGTGAGAGCTGAATACATGCCTTTGTTGATGAGTTTGAGGGAGTCCCGAGTTCAGCTAGACAGTGATGAGACCGGAGCTTTGGTTGCACAGATGGTGGTGAGACCATTGTTGCTTGATAAGATTCGGGATGGACAGATGCAAGATCCAGCTTTGGTCAAGGTGAGACAGAGTTTGGAAAGTGTCGAGAGTTCTGGTAGTGAGTACAGAGTCCGTGATGATGGTGTTCTGACTTTCAGAGGCCGTATTTGTGTACCACATGATGAGGAGTTGAGACAGTGGATCTTGACAGAGGCTCACAGCTCAGTTTTCTCTGTACATCCGGGTAACACCAAGATGTATAGAGATCTGAGGCAGTTTTATTGGTGGACAGGCATGAAGAAGCATATAGCGGAATTTGTTTCACGATGTTTGATATGTCAGCAGGTGAAGGCCAAGCATCAGAGACCAGCAGGGATGTTGCAGCCGCTTCCTATACCAGAATGGAAGTGGGAGCACATTACCATGGATTTTATTATTGGATTGCCACGAGTGCAGTGAGGATTTGATGCCATATGGGTGATAGTGGACAGACTCACCAAGTCTGCACACTTCCTCCCCATTCGGGTGACTGATACGCCGGAGAGGTTGGCGACGAAATACATGGATGAGATCGTCAGACTGCATGGCATGCCAGTGAGCATAGTGTCGGATAGAGATCCGAGATTTACGTCACGGTTTTGGGAGAAGTTCCACAAAGCTTTGGGTACAGAGTTGAGGTTCAGTACAGCTTTTCATCCCCAGACAGATGGTCAGTCAGAGCGGACCATACAGGTTTTGGAGGATATGCTGAGAGCTTGTGTGTTGGACGGACAGACCACATGGGATCGAAGTTTACCTTTGTTTTGCCTACAACAACAGTTTTCAGAGGAGTATTGGTATGGCACCATATGAGGCGTTGTATGGACGCAAGTGTCGTACGTCTTTGCTTTGGGATGAGGTTGGTGAGAGGCGTCTTGACAGTCCTGAGTTAATGGAGCAGGCTACGCAGCAGGTTGCTTTGATCAAAGAACGATTGCAGGCAGCCCAGAGTAGACAGAAGAGTTATGTAGATCACCGTAGACGGCACTTGGAGTTCAAAGTAGGAGATATGGTCTTCTTGAAAGTCGCGCCGTTGAAGGGAGTGATCAGGTTCCAGCAGCGGGGCAAGCTAGCTCCGAGATATATTGGTCCCTACCGTGTTCTTGACAGCGTTGGGACAGTGGCATACCGTTTGGAGTTGCCACCGGAGTTAGAGAAGATCCACGACGTCTTCCATGTGTCTATGTTACGGAAGTACGTTCCGGATCCGTCTCACATTTTGGAGTCGCCGCCGTTGGAGATTGCCAATGACTTGTCTTACACGACACGACCAGTGGCAATAGTGGACAGATCAGTGAGACAGTTACGGAGTCGTCAGGTGCCGATGGTCAATGTGTTGTGGCGGAGTGATTGATGAGGCAGAAGTACCCGTTTCTTTTTGAGGCACTTGGTAAGTGAATTTCGGGGGCGAAATTCATATAGGAGGGGAGGATGTGAGACCCCGTCGTTTTAGTGCCAGTCAGCGAGTGTGGTTGACTTTGTTTTGGACTCAGGAGTTGTTTGGTGATGTGGACACCGTTGTGTTCAGCCCGTAGCGTGTCTAGGTGTCTTGGTGAGTGGTCTAGGTTGTGTGGTCTAGGCTAGGGTCGATGGAAAGCATTGGTTCAGTTTCCGGTCTGTTTTGAGCGACCGTGGGCTTTTAGCCCTATGCTTTGTTTGTTTGGGCCCGTTTGTGTTTTTATGGGCCCAATTGTGTTTTGGTGGGCCTGTTGAGTTTTCTTGGTGTTGATAACACATACCCGGGCTTCACTTTGGTTTGTCGGGCTTTTCTTTTTAGTTTTGGGCCCGAGGACCATTTGGGCCTTAAGGCCCAACACTTTGGTTATAAGCCAACAAGCCCAAGTGCTTCCCAAATCAGTTTCTCTCTCCCTTTTCTTTTTCTCTCCCGATTCTCCCTTTGTTCTCCACTGAAAACCCTCACAAAATCTTGATTTTGCTTGTTTTCCACCTTGTAGGAGTGTTTTGGGTGTGTTTTTGGTGTGGTTTTGGCTTTTGAGCGGGATTAGCAAGTGGGTTTGAGGTAATTTCTGTTTGCTTGTGTTTTTGGTTTGAGTGTTGGTTGGTTTGTGTTTAAGGCTTGTTGGTTTTGTTGCTTTGATGCTTGGTTTGATTGGTTTTGTTTGTGTGTTGAGTATGTGATGATCTGATGAGTGGGGGTAATGAGATATGCGTGTGGAATTGATAGTTTTTGATGGAGTTGGTATAATGGATGGCTTGTGACTAATGTGTGTGCTGGTTTGAGGTTAATGTGATTGAGGAGTGTGGAATTTGTGATGTTGGTGATGGATTGGGTTTGCTGGAAATCCAATCTTGGAGTGAGGATTGATGGATATCAAGTTTGTTGTGGTTGTGGCTATGGTTGTGTGTGGCATGATTGATGCCTAGGTGCGGTTCGGTTGTTAGCTTATGTTTTGAGGTTTAGAGGGGTGTTGTTGAGTGTGTCGGAAGGGGTCGTAGGGTTGTTTTCGTTTTGTGTATTTTCGTTTGTTGAAGTTGTGTTTGAGTTGGTTTTGGTGTTGCCTTGCGTGTAGGTGGTGCCGTAGCACGTGACAAAGGCAAGGGCATGGCGATTAGTGAGTCGTCCGCACAACAACAGGTGGGAGTTTAAGTTTCATAAGTGTACTCGCAATGTTTGATTTCGTAATTACAATGTGGTATGCATGCTGTGATTTGAATAGAGGCAGTACTTAAAATGTGTTGAAACGCATGCTAGAACATGCTTGCATGAGTCATGATTTATGCATAGAACGTGTGTTTGAAACGTTGATCATGTATGTGTGTTTTGCATGTATGTGTGTAATTAAGTCCCTTGGTGGGATTGTGACACGTGGTCTAATGATTGTGCATGCATACATATATAAATATAAAACTGTATGTGGATTTCTGCCGGGACTTATCCTGGAATTGTTAAACAACGCTTGGCCAATGCGGAGGTAAGGGACGGGAGTATCCCTTCGTTTAGAGGGACGATCCTTTACCTAGATGTACAGGGTGACGTGTGTAGGCCTCGGATCCGAACTGATGAATGGAATGCCAGGCTACGCATTTCGGTTGAATTGTAGGGACTTGTGTGATCTTGTGGTTTTGTTTTCCACTTGTCCCGAAGACTACGTTGGTGGTGGGGACTATATCTATTTTGAAGAAGTGCATGTGTTTTAAATTAAACCACCAACGGTCTTCCGGTGATCCTTTGGCCGGGATTCATCGTGAAGTAATACAGCTTCTCCCCAACTATATTTCTGGTGTAATAGCCATGCGAATGAGATTGTGACAAGGTTATGTGCTTGTGTTGATATGCGTATGCTATATGATGGCATCTTTGTTGATGAGCTGCACTTTGAGTAAGCATGGACTTTACTTGCGTTTATTCAGCAACTGTTTATACTTGGTTTTAGTGATTGCTTCTATTCCATCGTTTACGCTGATGACGCGGTAACTCTCACTGAGGTCCCAGTGATCTCACTTCCCCTTTGTTGTTATTTTTCAGGACTAGTTTCAGGAGCTTGTTGAGTCTTTCCTTTTGAGGTCGAGCTTCCCGGTTTGTCTTAGGGCTGGACTACTACGTTGGCACATTTGGAAACTCGGCATATCTTTGTGTTTTGGATTATCGTATTGCATGTTTCTCATTGACTCGTGTTGGCCCTTGATGGGTTTGTCCATTTGTGTGTTGTGACTTGAGATTTTTTTTTTATATGAGGCATACCTTGGCCGTGTGGCCTTCTGTGCTTGTTTAAAGTCTTCCGCTTGTTGATATTGTGTACTCCGTGATTTCTTGTTGCCGAGCCGAATGCAAAATTAATATCATGCTCCTGTTTTAGTAAAATTCTACTTTATTTGCATGTTTGGGATTTTATGTTGTGAAGCCTTGTGTGGCTTCAATTGGTTCACAGGTTGGGCCATTTGGAGCTGCACGGCGGTGAGGGGCCCTAGTACCGGGACGGGTCCTCACAACCAAGATCCATTAGAAACTGTTTTGAATGGGATGGAATAGAGTGATGATGAAGAAGTAACAGCCCTAGCCAGAAACTTGAATAGTATACCTTAGCTTGAAACAGAGGCAATTTGAGACACTTGATGTTACCACTTGAGTAGCTCAATAAAATAAAGCCACCATAAAGAAGAGCCACCACTCCTGGAGTTGAAGTAATTACCAGCTCACTTGAAGTACCAGTTTTTTGGAGAGAATGATACATTTCCTGTTATTATCTCTTCTTGACAAAATTACTAAAAGAAAAGTTAATGCGAGTGTTTAGTGAGAACAAGACTGCAATAGGATAAACACTGGCAGACATTAAGGGAATCAGCCCTTCGTTTTGCATGCATAGGATCCGACTAGAGGAGAAACATAGACCTTCAATTGAGCATTAGAGGTGACTAAATCCAAACATAAAAAAGTGATGAGAAAAGAGGTGATCAAGTGGCTTGATGCTGGAATCATCTATCTAGTGCCTGACAGCAATTGGGTGAGTCCAGTCCAATGTGTTCCCAATAAAGGAGGCACCACAGTTATGAAAAATGAAAAAGGAGAGTTTGTGCCAACCAAGACAATTACAGGCTGGAGAGTTTGCATGGATTACAGGAAGCTAAATAAGGCTACCAATAAGGATCATTTTCCACTACTTTTTATTGATCAAATGTTGGACTAGCTTGCTGGTAGGGAATTTTATTGTTTCTTTGATGGTTATTTTGGGTACAATTAGATTGGAATTGCTCCAGAGGATCAAAGTAAGACTACTTTCACTTGCCTCTATGGCACATTTTCTTTCAGCCGAATGTCATTTGGATTGTGCAATACACCAGCTACTTTTCAGAGGTGTATGATGGCTATCTTCATAGACCTGCTTGAGAGATGCATGGAGGTTTTCATGGATGATTTTTTTGTCTTTAGAGATAATTTTGATCAGTGCCTAGACCATTTGGGTACTGTCCTGGAGAGGTGCCGAGAGACTAATCTTGTGCTGAATTGGGAAAAGTGCCATTTTATGGTGATTGAAGGCATTGTCTTGGGAAATTTTATTTCAGAAATAGGGTTGACAGTGGACAAGACGAAAATTGAAGTAATTGAGAAACTGCCCATTCCAACCACAGTCAAAGCTGGTAGAAGCTTCCTGGAACATGCTGGATTTTGTAGAAAATTTAAAAAAGATTTCTCAAAGATCACCAAGCCCTTATGTCAGTTGCTAATGAAAGATCAAAAGTTTGATTTTGACAAAAGTTGCATGGAGGCCTTTGAAGAAATCAAGAAGCGATTGGTGACTGCCCTAATCATTATTACACCAGATTGGGAATAGGAATTTGAGCTTATGTGTGATGCCAGTGACTATGCCATTGGAGATGTACTTGGGCAGAGGAGAAACAAGATTTTTCATCCTATTTACTATGCCAACAAGACCCTCAATGATCCTATGTGAATTACACTATCACAGAGAAAGAGGGTTATAGTGTATGCCTTCGACAAATTCCGGTCCTATCTTATTGGGGCGAAAATGATTGTATACTCTGACCACACTACTATCAGACACCTAATGGAGAAGAAAGATGCCAAGCCTCGCCTTATCGGATGGGTTCTTCTTCCTTAGGAGTTTGATCTGGAGATTAAAGACATGAAAGATGTAGAAAATCAGGTGGTTGATCACTTGTTTAGATTGGAGAATCAACCAAAATAAGAAGCAGCAGAGATTAGGGAATCCTTCCCTAATGAGCAGGTTTTGGCAGCCAAGAATATTGATCTACGGTATGCCGATATTGTCACGACCCGGCCCCTGGACTCTCGGCCCAGCGGGCCAGGACATGTATGTGCGCGTGATAGATCACAACTACAACGCTCAGTTGGGCTTTTAACCACAGGGCCCAAAAGATGCATCTTGTTACAAATGATCCACTCACACAACATATATAAGCCCAAGATCTCTCCCGCTCCTTTCCGATGTGGGATTGGGTAACTTGACCCCCCCTACGGGCTGGGTCTCACAATCTCCCCTCCTTATAGACCTCGTGTCCTCACGAGGGGAGCCAAACGTAACTGACTTGGGCCCAAACTCACGAGCCCAAACGTAAACACACAACACGGCCCAAGCCCACCCGGAAGAGGGAACGAGATCGGCTCCGCTACCATTTGTCATGACCCGGCCCCTGGACCCTCGGTCCGGCGGGCCCGGACGTGTATATACGCGTGATGGATCACAACTGCAACGCTCAGTTGGGCTTTTAACCACAGGGCCCAAAAGATGCATCTTGTTACAAATGATCCACTCACACAACATATATAAGCCCAAGATCTCCCCCGCTCCTTTCCGATGTGGGATTGGATAACTTGACCCCCCCTACGGGCTTGGTCTCACAGATATTGCCAATTACTTGGTATGCAGCACTATCCCTCCTGAATTTTCTAACCAGCAGATTCACAACACCAAATTCTACTTTTGGGAAGAGCCTTTCCTTTACTGCTAAGGCAATAACCAGATCATTAGGCGATGTGTTCCAGAGGAGGAATGTGAAGACATTTTGAAGCAATTCCATTCATCCCCATATGGTGGTCACTTTGGTGCTGATAAAATTGCAGCAAAGGTACTTCAATCGGGTTTTTCCTTGCCAACTATCTTTCATGATGCATAACAATTTGTTATTAGATGTGATAGATGTCAAAAGGTTGGAAATATTGGTAGAAGAAATGAGATGCCTTTGAATTATATGCTGGAAGTGGAATTGCTCGATGTTTGAGGGATTGATTTCATAGGACCTTTCCCATCTTCTTACGGGAAGAAATATATACTACTGGCAGTTGAATATGTTTCCAAATGGGTTGAGGCTGAGGCCTATGAAAACAATGATACCAGGGTTGTTTTGAGAATTTTAAAGAAGAATATTTCACAAGATTTAAGGCTCCAAGAGCTATCATTAGTGATGAGGGAAGCTATTTTTGCAATAGCCAGCTCAGGGCCCTATTAAAACAGTATGGGGTTAGACACAATGTGGCTTTGCCCTATCATCCTCAAACCAATGGCCAAGCAGAAGTATCCAATAGAGAAATAAAGCAAATTCTTGAGAAGACTGTTGGCTCTATAAGGAAATATTGGGCCAATAAGCTAGAAGATACATTATAGGCATACCGGATAGTCTACAAAGCACCATTGGGAATGACACCTTTCTTATTAGTTTATGGGAAGGCTTGTCATCTTCCTGTGGAACTTGAACACAAGGCTTATTGGGAAATCAAGAAGCTGAATTTTGATTTGATAGTATCTGAAAAAAAAGGACGTTACAGCTGAATGAATTAGAGAAGCTGCACAAATTGGCTTATGAAAATGCTAGGATTTACAAAGAAAAATGAAGAGATGGCATGACAAGCAACTTAAAGGTCAAGAATTCAAGTTAGGAATACAGCTGCTGCTGTTTAATTCCAAACTCAAACTATTTCCAGGGAAGCATAAATCATGATGATCTGGACCTTTTATAGTAGTAGCTGTATTCCAATACGGTTCAATAGAGGTGCGGAATCCCAAATCTGGTAACACTTTCATAGTAAATAAACAAAGACTGAAGCTTTATTATGGTGGGGAGGTATCTCCAGCCTCCACCATCATTTTGAAATCTAGAGATTGAATTGTATAAAGTCAAGTCAGGACCTAAACTAAGGCGTTGAATGGGAGACAACCCATCAAAAAAAATAAAAGAAGAGAAAAAGAGAAAATAGTGAGACGAGAGAAGAAACAAGGGTTTCTTGTTAACAAATTTGTTTCTCTGTAGGAAATTAAGTTTGAGGACAAGTAAGAGTAGGAAAATAAGTCGGTGAGGAATTCGCAAGAAGACCAACCAGTTTGTATCAAACCAACGACCGATTGGTGATCAAAAGGGAATTTCGACGAGGGCCAACCGACCGGTCGATCATTTGAAGATGGGAGTCAGAAGAGACATCGATCGATTGGTATCTACCAACAAACCGGTTAGTTCAAATAAAGAGATTGACCGAACAATCACAGACCGGTCGGTGAGTCAAAATAAGGGTTTTAAAAGCCCATTTTCTACTTCTTTTCTTATACCTTTGAAACCCTACCTAATACCTTCCTCCTTCTCTCCAAAAAATCAACCTAAAAACACTCACCTCTACCTCCCTATCTTACACTATAATCATTTTTGTAGCTGAAACTAAAGATATCTATTGTTTTTCTCTCCTTTCTTTACCCTAAACCTAGCAGCAACAATAGGAAAAACTAAGGGGCAAACCAACCAACTAGGGGGATCTCCTCCTTGTCGGCCCTCTAAACGAGTACGGGGCTCCACATCTCACCTGCATCATCTAGGGAAGTGCCAGATTTTGATACTTTTCATTTTACTTTAGTTGCAGCAGAAAAGCGATATGAGTCACTAAAGCGACATCAATTTTGGCAAAAAAAAAGGTACTCAATTTTGAATTACCGAGCAAGGTTTTCTCGTTATCATGTCCCTAGTTACCCAGTATTTCCAGATTTATGTGAGAATCTTGGTTGGAATACATTTACTGTTAGAACACCTGTTGATGCCTATCCTGAACTTGTCTATGAGCTTTATGCAAACATGCCAGATGCAATAGATGGGTTTGTTATGGTTATGCAGCATTATGTTAGAATTGATGCAAATGCTCTCAACAATTATTATGAGGTGGAATTTGATGGTGAGGAAGAAGATGTTGAGGAGGAATAACCAGACTTAATGCTTGTCTATGATGTGTTAACATTTGGGCAAAGTGTGGAGGAACCGATTGGTGGTACTATTACTATTAATAATTTCTGTAAAGATGCAAAATTTTATGTGTATGCACTTCTGAAATTCCAATAAACATTCTGATTAATTTGATGAACTAGTGCATCAGTATTGAGCGTTTTACAAATCCTAATTCCTTTATGTGAAACTGAAATTGGTATAACCAGGTAGGAATTGTAAAACCAGAACTTCATAATTGAATATTTGTTGATTGGTTATAAAAAAAGTGAACTGGGATTCTTGATCAAAATTTTCTAAGTATTGGGTATTTTTATTTCTTTATCGAACTCTTTATACTAGGGACTAGCAAAGTTCTAAGTTTGAGGTGATTTGATGACCTGTTTCTAACACTGGTCATCCGTATGATTTCAGTTTGATTTTAGGTTAATTGTGTACTAATTTTGTTTAAAGTAGTAAACGTTTTGATTGTTTGTTGATTGTTGTGGTTGAACAGATGTGTTAAGGTTTTTAGCGGCAAAAAGAAGCATTTTCGTATGAAAAATACACCAAAACGTCAAGACTGAAGTTGACAATTGCGAGGGCCAATTGACTGGTAGATTGAAATCAACCGATCGGTCATTTCAATTGGGTATTTATGTCAAAGACACACCGACCAGTCAGTTCAACTTGACAAGCCTGCTGACTATCAACGGACTAGTCGGTTCACATACACCAACTGGTCAGTTGTACGAGATCAAGCCCAGAAATACGCGGATAAAGATGATAGCTTAATAGATAAGGATTAAAAACTCAGGGTTTCATATGAATAAACGTCAGAGAGTCATTGTTATGCATAATGTTTTTAGATTACAAATCATAAACATCAATTTTATTATTGGGATTCATCATCTTTCAGAGATTAGAGTACGATATGTTATTTGAATTCTAAGTATGACAATTGATTTTGCTTTACTCATTTTCTTTTCTTTTTGTCGTTTAGTTTTGTTAGGTTGTGGAGCCTGATATTTAAGTTTACTTATGGGCCTGATATTTAAGTTTACTTATGGGCTTGATAGTTAAGTTTTCTTAATGGCTAAGTGTAACACCTATATAAATACTCTCCTATGTAATTGTTTAGTGTGTGTGAAAGACAATTCTCTATATAAGCCTGAAATAATCAATAAAAGAGCCTAGCCGCCGTGGAGGTTACCATTCTGGTGTTACCACGTATTATTCTTCATATTTCTTCATCTAGATTGAGTGTGTGAGTCGTGATCCTAACAACTGGTAGCGGAGCTAGGAGTGATTCAGCACAATCTGAAAGATGGAAAGTTCGAAGATTGCAATTGAGAAGTTTGATGGATCCGATTTTGGTTTCTGGAAGATGCAGATTGAAGATTATCTGTACCAGAAAGATCTTCACAAACCCTTGACCGGAGTAAAGCCGGATTCATTGACAGAGGAGCAGTGGAAGCTCAAAAATCGTCAGGCTCTTGGGTTGATTCGATTGACTTTGTCGAGAAACATGGCTTTTAACATCGTCAAGGAGAAGACTATGTCCGATATCCTAAACGCGCTATCAAATATATACGAAAAACCATCGGTAATGAACAAGGTATATTTGATGCGTAGATTGTTCAATTTACAGATGTCTGAAAGTGGATCTGTTGCGGATCATATAAACGATTTCAACAAGATCGTTAGTCAACTCTGTTCTGTGAAAACTAAGTTCGAAGATGAAATTAAAGCTTTGATTTTGATGTCATCTCTGCCTGAGTCTTGGGATACTGTTGTTGCTGCGATCAGCAGTTCCCGTGGATCTGAGAAACTGAAGTTTGATGAAGTCCGAGATGTTGTTCTCAGTGAAAGTATTCGCAAACGAGAAATTGGGGATTCATCGGGCAGTGCTCTCAGTGTTGATTGAAGGGGGAGAGGTAGCTCGAGGGGTCAAAACCAACGTAGCCGATCAAAATCACAGAATCGAGGAAAATCTCCAAACATGCCACACATAACCTGCTGGAATTGTGGAGAAAAAGGACACTATCGGACGAAGTGTCCCAATCCAAAGAAGAAGCAGCATCAGAAATCTGGAGATGATAATGATTCTGTAAATTCAACAGAAGACATTAAGGATGCTCTAATCCTCAGTGTGGACAGCCCAGTTGAATCCTGGATTTTGGATTCCGGTGCATCTTTTCATTCATCTCCTAGCAAGGAATTATTCCAAAATTTTCAATATGGAAACTTTGGAAAGGTGTTTCTTGCTGACAACAAAGCCTTGGAGATTGAAGGAAAGGGGGATGTCTGCATAAAGACCCCAGCAGGAAATCAGTGGACATTGCAGGATGTCAGATATATTCCTGGTCTCAAGAAGAATCTGATCTCTATTGGTCAGTTGGATAGCACAGGCTACGCAACAGAGTTTGGGAAAAGTTCGTGAAAGATTGTGAAAGGTGCTATGGTGGTAGCACGTGGCCAAAAAGCTGGAACTTTGTACACCACTGCAGGGTGTATTAACATGGTTGTTGTTGCTGAGGGTGCTTCAAGTCTGTGGCACAATAGACTTGGACACATGAGTGCTAAAGGAATGAAGATGTTGGCTGCAAAGGGAGTTTTGGAGGGTTTGAAATCTGTTGATATAGGTCTTTGTGAGAGTTGTGTTATGGGCAAACAGAAACGAGTTAGCTTCACAAAGACTACTAGAGAGCTGAAGAAAGTACGTTTGGAAATGGTCCATACAGATGTTTGGGGGTCATCTCCTGTATCATCACTTGGTGGATCCAGGTTCTATGTCACCTTCATTGATGATTTCAGCAAGAAGGTATGGGTTTACTTCTTGAAGCACAAATCAGATGTTTTTGCACCTTCAAGAAGTGGAAAGCTGAAGTGGAAAATCAGACTGGGTTGAAAATCAAATGCCTGAGGTCTGACAATGGAGGGGAGTACGAGAAGTCAGAATTCAAAGCATTCTGTGCAGCTAAGGGAATTAGACTAATGAGAACTATTCCTGGGAAGGCAAGGCAGAATGGAGTTGCTGAGAGGATGAACAGAACGTTGAATGAGCGTGCAAGGAGCATGAGGATACATTGTGGGCTGCCTAAGATGTTCTGGGCAGATGCTGTAAGCACAACTGCATATTTGATCAATAGGGGGCCATCTGTTCCCTTGGGGTTCAAGATTCCAGAAGAGGTATGGGCAGAAAAAGAACTCAAATACTCACACTTGAGAACTTTTGGTTGCACTGCTTATGTTCATGTTGATCAAGAGAAAAGAGATAAGCTTGATGCTAAGGCTACGAAGTGTTACTTCATAGGCTATGGTTCTGACTTGTTTGGTTATAGGTTTTGGGATGATAAGAACAGAAAGATCCTGAGACATTGTGATATGACTTTTGATGAGAATGTCCTGTACAAGGACAGAGAGCAGAAGGTTTCAGAGATTGTAAAGCAAGTGGGAGTTGAGGTTGAGTTGCATAAGAGTACACCAAGAGACGTTGCAACAGAAACTCAACTAATCCCAGACACTGTTGCTGAAGAACCAGAGGAGGAGCAAGTAACACCTGAGCAGGTGTTAAGAAGATCTTCCAGGACCATCAGAGCACCAGATAGATATTCACCTTCATTACACTATTTGTTGTTGACTGATGAAGGGGAACCAGAGTCTTTTGATGAGGCCCTACACGTGGAGGATTCAATCAAGTGGGAGCAAGCCATGGATGATGAGATGAGTTCACTTGAGAAGAATAACACGTGGGTGTTGACTGAGTTACCTGTAAGGAAGAGAGCCTTGTTGAACAAGTGGGTGTTCAGAATCAAAACTGAACCCAATGGAAAAAGAAGGTTCAAGGCTCGGTTAGTGGTTAAAGGTTATTCACAAAGGAAAGGTATTGATTATGCTGAAATATTTTCTCCTGTTGTGAAATTAACTACTATCTGAATTCTGTTGAGTATTGTTGCATCAGAGAATTTGCATCTGGAGCAAATGGATGTCAAAACAGCATTTTTACATGGAAATCTAGACAAAGAGATTTATATGCAACAACCAGAAGGATTTGTAGCTCCGGGAAAGGAACACATGGTGTGCAAGCTGAATAGGAGCTTGTATGGACTGAAGCAAGCACCAAGACAGTGGTACAAAAATTTTGACTCTTTTATGAGCAAGAGTGGTTTCAAGAGGAGTGAAAAGGATCAGTGTTGTTACTTCAAGAAATACACTGATTCTTATGTCTTTCTACTCTTGTATGTGGATGATATGTTGATTGCAGGATCCAGTATGAAGGAGATAAACAGTCTGAAGGCAAGTCTGTCTTCAGTGTTTGAGATGAAAGATTTGGGTACAACAAAGCAGATTCTTGGGATGAGGATTTCTCGGGATAGATCTGTTGGCATTTTAAATCTATCCCAAGAGCAGTACATTGAGAAGGTATTGTCCAGATTCAGGATGAATAATGCTAAACCCAGGACTACTCTATTGGCAAATCACATAAAATTGTCAAAGGAGCAATCACCCAAGACAGATGAGAAGCGAGCGCACATGACACTTGTTCCATATGCTTCTGCAATTGGAAGTCTTATGTATGTTATGGTCTGCACTAGACCTGACATAGCACATGCAGTGGGAGTTGTTAGCAGGTACATGGCAAACCCAGGGAAAGAGCACTGGGAAGCTGTTAAGTGGCTTTTGAGATATCTGAGAGGTACATCCAGCACTTCACTTTGTTATGGCAATGGAAAAATGACTCTACAGGGTTTTGTGGATGCTGATCTTAGTGGAGATGTGGACTCGAGCAAGAGCACATCCGGTTATATTTACACTTTAGGCGGAACAACAGTGAGTTGGATGTCTAAACTTCAGAAATGTGTTGCTCTTTCATCTACTGAGGCTGAGTATGTGGCAATAGCTGAAGCTGGAAAAGAGATGATATGGCTGGCAGATTATCTGGACGAATTGGGCAGGAAACAACGTCAGAAGATTCTTTACACAGATAGCCAGAGTGCCATACAATTGGTGAAGAACCCAATCTATCATTCAAAGACAAAGCATATCAGGAGACGATATCATTTCACTCGCAAGGCAGTAGAAGAAGGGGATATGTGCTTGGAGAAGATAGAGGGTGCAAAGAATCCAGCAGACATGTTGACAAAATGTGTTGATATTGGAAAACTGAGGTTGTGCAAAACCTTGGTTGGCTTTCTGTAGTTGTGTTTCTACAGATGATGCGATGCAGTGAAGATATTGATGATGAAGGGATCAATGTTTGAGAATGCAATTTTTTGGGTACTGGATCAGTCTCCAAGTGGGAGAATTATTAGGTTGTGGAGCCTGATATTTAAGTTTACTTATGGGCCTGATATTTAAGTTTACTTATGGGCTTGATAGTTAAGTTTTCTTAATGGCTAAGTGTAACACCTATATAAATACTCTCCTATGTAATTGTTTAGTGTGTGTGAAAGGCAATTCTCTATATAAGCCTGAAATAATCAATAAAAGAGCCTAGCCGCCGTGGAGGTTACCATTCTGGTGTAACCACGTATTATTCTTCATATTTCTTCATCTAGATTGAGTGTGTGAGTCGTGATCCTAACAAGTTTCTATGCACCCAAGCAGGATTCACATCGGAATCTGTTAACCTACCAACTAGCAAAGATTATTCTACCTTGTTCTTTATTACGAAACTGATCACTTCGTTCTAGGTAAATCTAATCTGATAGGGATATTGGCTTAGGTTCTGACAAAAGGGTAGAATACCTAGGTAACCCATAATTGACAAAACAAAAATTTATTTTCCAAACCTAAGGTTCAAATTGATTGGGGATAATCAACCTAGTAATCGAATTAGCATAGAAATATAGCTAATTAGGGTACTAGGTTAGCCAATAGTAGCCTTGGAAGGTATTATTGGATAAAAGGAAATCAGGAACATCTTTTAGTTTAGGTAGTAAAATATATTCTAGGTGCGACTTCTGATTCAGTCCATTGATTCATTAACGATTTTAATTCAGTTACTTAGATTTAGTAATTTAGTTTTTTCTGAAATCAAACCCAATATTTGATTAATTTAACTAGAATAGAGGATTCGACAAATTGATTAGTCTTAAATAGATTTTTCCTATGTGATATCGTGCGCTTGAGATTAAAGGTAAATTTAATTTTACGCCAACAAGAAGTATGACCGGTTAGGTAACAGTGAATTTAGCTTCAACACTGATTACATATTTGCACGATCGTTCAATTAGGCTCAAGATCAATTGGCCTTTGAAAACTGTTAGCAACTGTTCCTTCTTCCCGAAAACTTATCCTGAGTGATCCCACTCCTATCCTAACCTATGTATATGTGATTGATAAAGTAAGGGTTACACATAACATATATTATATTGATTTACACATGTGATTTGAGACATGAGATTTTTGGTATAGAACTGTATATGTGTTTTTAGGATTCTTGGAATTGATGGCCAACGCTTGGCTCATACGAAGGTAAGTGAATTAACATCCTCATATAGAAGGATAGTCCTTTACTTAGTAAGGTTGGACTTATGCTTGATGTTTGCTATATGTTTAATAGGTTTTACTTCTGAGTTTGCGAATGTGGAACCTGTGTGATAGTTTGATTTCTCCACTTGTTCTAAGGACAACACTAGTGGCAAAGGATATTGTACTATTTTTAAAAAATACATTAAAATCAGCCACCAATCGGTTTTCGGTTTTTCTTTGCCCGAGGATCCTTGTAAATCAGTTTTAGAGGTCACCCTTGTAGGTTTTGAGCATAGTAACCTGTGAGATGAAGTATGCCGATTTTGTGTTTATCTATTAGGCTAGACTTGGGATGTATGTTATATATTAATAAACTCATGTATTTGCATTGATTCACATTGCATAAGTTGAGCTAAATGCACGAGTAGCATTATGGATATTAATGTGTTTTAATGTCAAATATTTTACACTTATTTTCATATGTGCATCTATTCCACCTGAATTGTTTATGATATGGTGACTCTCATTAAGATCCTAGAGATCTTACCCCTTCTTGTTGTTGTCTTTTTAGAGCTAGTTCGAGAGCTTGAGTAGCATTCTTCTTTTTCGAGGTCGAGGTTCCAGGTATGTCATAGAACTAGATTATTGCACATGATATGTTTGGAAACTCAAAATACTTTTGTGTTTCAATTCATCATATGCTATTGTTGTACTGCATGCCTTTGATATATTGATGTTATTCTTGTCTCTTAGTGAACTAGTGTTTTCGGATAGGCATGTTTGATTTTGGATTAAGTTGATGAGTTGGATACCTTGAGCACATTTCTTGAATTCTAGGCTTGTGGATTGTGGATTCATTGATTGTATAATATTTGGGACCATGTGGCTTGTTGTATGATTGATGAAGTCTTCTGCTGTTTGTTTGAACACTGTATGCTTGTTAAGGTTTTCTGTAATAAGACATACTTCTTTTAAAAGAAAAAAAATATTATTGATATATATATATATATTACAAATATTTTGGAAAATGAGTTTTGAGAAAAGCCTTGTGTAGTTCCTCTGACAATTGCACGATAGTGAAGGTCCTGTTATCAGGATTGAGTCCTCACATAAATCCTATCATATGAAGGCAGAAGAGTAGATAGGTGAGATAGATTCCTCATTTACCTTTGTAACTGAAGCAAAACTATGATGGTGCTCAATACTATGGGTTTGACCATATAAGTTTCAGAGGGTTGCTGAGAGATGATAATGGCAATTGGTTGGGGGGGTTCTCTATTCGACTGGGGATGTTCTCAGTTGGAGGCAAAAATACAGACATTTGCTTGGGGAATGTGCATGGCTTTCTAGGAAGGATACAGGTTTTTGCATGTGGAAATTGATTCCCTAGAGATTTTTGAGTTGCTTATAGGTGGTCAACCATTACCTTCTGCTTGGGTGGTATTACGAGTGTGAGGAGCCCCTCTGTAGAGGAACAACTCAACTCTCAATTAGAGAACTGTATCCAAATCACACTTACATTTTCTTTGTAGGAACAAAAAGTAGTGACAACGGCCAGAGATTAATATGTTTCACTAAGGCTTGGGCCGGAGATATGTGCGTTTCTCCGGACAATAGAGTTGGAAATTCATTGCTCCATTGAATTGTTCTTCCAGGAAGAATGTCCTTACAACGAGATTGCTGAAAGTTGCATGAAGGGTTTGAATGAATAAAGTTTTATTATATTTTTTCAGAATGCGAATAGATGTGCTGATTATCATGCTATGTCTGATTTAGGGATTTAGGGTTTTTTCAGAATGCGAATAGATGTGCTGATGTGCTGATTATCATGCTATGTCTGTATTATGCCTCTCTTGCATGGCTTTTTCATTTAGTAGATTTAGATCGTGGTTGTCTGTTTAGAGCATGACATTATTGATTTAATACATCTCTTATTATAAAAAAGTCTTTCATTGTATTTTTATGAACAGTGCTTAGGATAACTAAATATGAAGTTGATAATTAGACTATTTTCATAAAAAAAGGATATAAAAACCTGGTACAGTTTGGAATAGTTTGTGAATGGGGGGTTAATTGAGATTATAGGGTGAGTACGAATCAAATTTGGGATTGGGCCGTCACAGTCTCACCTCAAACTTGATTTTGGGCCCTTAACCTCTCCAAATCAAACAATTTTCAAGTTTCACATTTGATTTTTGTGGATGATAATTCGTCCAAAAGGATTGAGAGATGTTCCCAGAATATTTTACCACTAGGAAAATAAAGAGAAAGTGGAAATCAAAGCTTCGGGGAGTGTGGGGAGAGAAGGGGAAAAGGAGAAAAAAGAAATTTTCAAAGACTGAAAGAGTTTCAAGGTATTTATACCTTAAGCCAAATTTAGTTTTTACATATTTTAACAAAAGATTATTAATTGAAGTGTACAGTTTGTGGCATGATATTGAATATGTATCATAAAGAAAAAATATTTTTAAACGATTTATGTGAGGTCCTACTCATGTCTAAACCCCATTTGGTTCCTAAGGATAAAAACTCTAATAAAATAAATCATGAACATAATACTGTCCACATATGCCGTATAATACTATCCCCGTTTGGTAACCGACAACCAGGCCATGGGATTGGATCCATTGGAACCCAACTAAAATCCAAAAACTTGTAACGCCCACAAACTTTGCAAAACAAAATGACTTTTCTTCAGAAAACACACAGATTTTTCTTAACATCCTTAGGGTACGATTATTGAATGATTTTGGGTAATCTTGTAAGGTAAAAAATTACAAATCATAAATCATGATTCCTGCGAGCTGCGGTAACAAAACCTTCCTTTCCCCGCGGAAATAAAAAAATAAATAAAAATATCTAAACTGACCGACCTCCAAGACATCACAGAATCTGCTTACCACAGATTACATCAACTCATCTTCAACTTTCAAAGCCTCCTCGTATGTATGCTTCCCGTTGGAATGGAAGGGTAGATAAACACTACACAAATCACAATCCAATTCCAAAGAACAACAAGAGCTTCAATTTTTTATTTTTTATTTTTTTATTTTTTTATTTTTTGGTTTTTTGGTTTTTACCTATCTATTTTTATTCTTTCCTATAAATCCCACAAACTGTCGTCATAATATTCTTTCTTCCGCGTTCCTCTTTAAAGCTAGAGCTCACCGCAGCTCTCTTCCTCCTCTAGAACGTTCCTTTTCGCCCCCACCTCCCTCCCCCTCTCTATCTCTCCCTCTCTCTCTCTCTCTCATACAAATCTACATGGCATCTCAAGCCAGCCTTCTTCTTCAGAAACAGCTCAAGGGTATCTTTTAAATCAACTCAATTTTTTTCCTTTTTTGGGTTTGCTGTTTTGTCTCGTCAGGCTGCAATCTAAACGTGATTTCCGCTGTGGGTTTTGATGGATCGGGTGTGGTTTTGATTTTAATCGGGTTTTGGCTTGCAGATCTTTGTAAGAACCCTGTTGATGGGTTCTCGGCCGGGTTGGTTGACGAGAGCAATATCTTCGAATGGAGCGTTACAATTATTGGGCCACCGGATACGCTTTAGTATGTTCTGCTGTTTTCCTTTGTCGCTGACATTAGTTTGGTGCAAACCTTGTGACTTTTTTAATAATTGATTCATCTTCTCGTGGATTGTTTGATGTCCTATTGATGGGGGATTTGGTGATTCTGTTTGGTAGACAGGATAAGAAGGTCAAGCTGATACTGTGGATTTGTTTAGGTTTTATGTTCAAGATTGGATGAATAAAGTTTTCCTTTCGCTTGCTTTTTGTAACAGTTTTTATGGTATTTATTTATTTAATGCTTTTCAAATTCAATAATGATGTTAATGGTCGTAGCATCTTATCAAATATCGGACTCATTGTTCTGGGGAAAGGTGTTCTCCATTAACTAGTTCAGTGCCATAATGTTAATAATGTCAAAAACTCACCCTTTTCCTGCATCTGTTTATCCTCTGTTCACTTTGTGAGTTGATCACTGCACCTCATAGAATTTTGGACGACAATTCCTACCATTGTTGCACTATCTGGAACTTGTGAAGCCTTTGTCAAAAATTGGTGTTATTTTGTTTGGACTAGTCATTTATGCGGTTAGCTTTTGATGTTAATAAGTGGAATCATGTCATACAAGTGGTCATTCTCAGTGGCTGCTTTGTGTCTTCTGATTCTACCTTTGTATAATTGTGTTGATCTTCTTTCCCTGTTTTTCTATATTGTCCTTTAAATTGAACCATATTGATAGGTACTTTCTGAGTTGTATTTCTTATTGAACAATCACGTAGAATATTTAGTTGGATTTTAAGTAATTTGATTTTATCAATGAATGTGAAGGCAATTTGTCTCTGTGATTTAATTGTTTTCTATCTATATCTGTGAGTGATATTCATCTTCGCTTCCCAAATTATTTGACTACAGTGAAGGAGGGTTTTTTAATGCCATCATGAGCTTTCCATCCAACTACCCCAATAGCCCTCCGACAGTGAAGTTTGCTTCAGAGTTATGGCATCCTAATGGTCAGTTTTATTTCCTGCCTGGTTTCATGTATTAATGTGCTTGTTCTTATTATTCTCAGAAATTCATTATTTTTGCCAAATGAAATGCAGTTTATTCTGATGGTCGTGTTTGCATATCCATCCTTCATCCTCCTGGTGATGATCCGAATGGCTATGAGCTTGCTAGTGAGCGCTGGATGCCTATTCATACAGTATGTTGATTACTTCGTGTTGTTAAACAATGCCTCCCAGCTCCCTCTGCCTCTCCATTTGTGTGTGCATGTGTTTGGTTTTTTTTTTTTGCTTTTGCACCTTTACCTAATCTTTTTGCTTGTGAACCCAAAAGTGTTTGAGTTAGAGGAAATGATTGATTGCACTATTCATATGTAGCCATGGAATGTGTGGAAAATTTTGTAGCACTACCTTGACTTCTCTTTTAAGCTGCTAACACCATTTAACGTCCTGTAAACTCTTAATGCTCTAAATCCCCTTGTGAAAATAATATTCTGGTGCATGTGAAAAAGAAGTAGCTATAAACCCTACAGGAGTTCTCTTGAGTTGACTACTGAATTCCAGCTAGTTGTTCAAGTTCCTTTTCACTAACCGTGGACGTGAATATAAGGGTAACGAGCTTATAAAATTATTGGAATTAAACATTCGTACTTATAGGAATTCATACATATAAGAGTCTTTTCCTGTTCTTATATGCTGTTTCATGTCATGTTGGGACTCAAGAGGTATCCAATTATTGTGCAATGCCTGAATGTTATGTGAGTGTATACTTTAACGTTACTTGTATATGACATTTATGCCTTCTCTGTTACCTTTTTGAATGAGCATTTCAAATGTCTATATGCGAACTTTAAAAGCAGATTGAGTCAACCTCCTCTTCCAGAGCCTGTATAAATCCATCTCTCTTGACACATAAGAAATGCAGCTAAACCCAGATGTGTGTCGCCACTATTCCTTCCCTTTGATACCAACATTTTAGTTGCTGCCATTTGAAGGATTCAGAGATTTCTAGATCGTGAACCTTGACTACTCTCAATTAGCAAAGGTGACTGGAACAAGTCTACCATAATGGACTGTAAATTGTTAAAAATGATGAATTTTGGAAGGCTACTGACATACTTAATGATAATGGTTTTGTAAAAGTGACCGCCTATTCAATTTTGCATTAGTTAGGCAAAGGGATATGGGAGACTCTGATCCTCATGTGGTATCATTATTTACAATTTTTAGTTATTTATAATCCTGCAATGATTTTATTCTGCAGGTTGAGAGCATAGTTTTGAGTATCATATCAATGCTTTCCAGCCCCAATGATGAATCTCCCGCCAATGTTGAAGCTGCTGTGAGTGATGATTTTTATGTTTTTTGGTTTTGATAAGCTATGATTTTTATGTTGTAGTATCATTTTATATTATTAGTTAACTTGTTTCTATAATCATTTTGATGCTTCTGGTTTTGAGTGAGATTTACTAGCATTGGAATGGGTTGAGTTGAGCACTAATTTGAATCAACGCAATTTAGTTGGCTTTGTTACTACATGATGATATTTGCTGTATCTGTATGGTAACCGGGTGATATTACATCCGAATGCTTATTGTCCATAAAATTTTGCATAATTCTTCCAGCCAGTGGTATGAATAAACAAACTATTTTTAATGGTTTGCTGCAATAAATCTCTGAGGTCAATCCAAAGTAATTTATTCTATTGTATTGTTCAATACAAACAGGATGAAGAGATCTTGTACTTTTATTCAGGATTGATATTTGTTGTTACATTAGTTTAACTGGTGCTGGTTAGATCCCTTTAATAGAGATGACTTGCTTGTTTCCAGCATTTCTTCCAATTTGTTATGTTGGAATGAAGCTAAAAACAAGTGATAAATCTCACAAAAATTTGAATTTTTGGTATTATCTACTGAAATCAATGTATTGCAAAATATATGGATTAAAGCGCTACATAACTTTGGAATGAAGCTGTCAACCACTGTGTGAAATATCATGGTTATTTCAGTATTTGCACTTTGTTTTTGTTTGATCTTCTATTCATCACCGTACTGTTGCTGTACCTAACGAGCTTCTTATCAGTTTACGTAGGTATTTTACAGCCACCGAATTTATATTGATGTTCGACTGGTACTATTTTGCAGAAGGAATGGAGAGAGAGGAGAGATGAATTCAAGAAAAAAGTTAGCCGCTGCGTGAGGAAATCACAAGAAATGTTGTGATCCTGGAGCGATGATACTTCTCTGCTCTTGCTTTGGGGATTATCTTTAGTTTATTTTATGGTGGGTGCTTTTTGGGGGCCGTGGGGACCGTGTGGAATTGGTAACTGGTAATTTGTGTTCTTGTAGAATGCCTTGAAAGTCGCATTCCCATCCTCCTATTTTTTCCTTTGCGTGGTCAGTACACTTATAAAACTGGGATCTTTCTGTATGATTAGTCATAATGTCAGATAATCTTATTTGGTCCATAATGTTTATTGCCTCGGATATTCTTGAGGATTTTGTTTCTGCTTTTGTTTTTGGTCAGAATGTTGAAGCGCCTGCAATCCTGTTCTTGGTTACAAGTTCCGGGAGCAGAGGATGTTTGTGTTGTTCTAGGTCCAGGTCTATTCTTTTGGTGGGAGTCTGTAGCCATTGGATTCATAAATTTCTGGTCTGGAATCCTTAGTTAGATTTGTTGGTCGTGTTCATGCTGAGTGACACTTCTAAACTGGCATGGGACGATGGAATGTACCACCAAACTTGATTCCCTTTAGTATTTGGCACAGTTCCTATTGATGGGTTATTAAATTCTGGCGCTTGGTTTCATTTGAGAACATATATTTTCGGTACCTTCTGGGTAGGGTTCATGCTTCTTAGGTAGACAGTGCGGCCACAGAGCTGCATGGTTAGGGTCACGTATAGGGCATTGCTCTCGGCTATTGCCCTTCTTATTTGGAGTGTGCTGAAGCCATTTGCATGGAAGACCGACCCACCAATCGAACATGTGGCCAAGAACTGAAGAGTGTTGGTGGCAGAATATCACAAGCTGTTCTTTTATTTATGCATCGAGTCGGTAGTTCATACGCATACGGAATGAGGACTACAAGTTATGAACACTCACGGAAATCCAAACACTATTCCAAAAAAATAAAACATCTAACGATAGATTTGATTTGTTCCGATTAGTCTTTCTTTGCTGGCTTCGAAACATAACTCCCCATCCTCACCACAATCCCATCTATATCACGTACGTACCCAACCCTCTGCCCCCATTCTTTGTCCTCCGGCTGGCTCACCGATACCGCGCCGTTCTCCACAGCCCTCTGCCCGCATATCCCGTCAGCGACGTATAGTAATAAAGAAAATATATCACTCAAATGGACGTGGACGTCCCTAGCTTTCCAGTTAACAAATTTACCTTGTAGGCTGCGTCCACATCTGCGTAAGCGAAGCAAACCTCTATGGGGGGTCGATCCCGAGCAGACTGCGGCAAGTGGACTTCACCGCTTCGATCATCGGTCTCGTGTTGGTGAATTGGCGTAAAAGCTATTGTGGTCTGTCCGCTTTCCAGTTCTCCCCATCTAATGTACATGTCATTCAATGATGCGGTCAGATCGCGCCACCCATCCTATTGTTGATCTTAAAACAAAACAAAGAATTCTGACACACACAAATACATACATACCTGTGAGACTCATCTAAGCGACGAACATTGTAGCCAAATGCTTTGGCGTAGAAAGCTACGGACCTGCTTACGTCCTGCACGTACACAACTGTGTAGGCAAATGCTGGGACCAGGTTAGAATTTGATGCCATTAGCTGGATGGATGCTTTGATTCGGGTTGCTTATCTACGTTAGCCAAAAATTGAGGCATCAGGCTTTTATATACGGTTACTGAGGCATTAGGCTTTTTTTACACCTGTTCAAGTCACAGAGTTTAACTTTAAACGTGGAGCGTTTGCATGATTGTAAACCCTCATACGCAGGCAGGTGGCCCTCCATCTTCTACACCTCCCACTGGCACTCACTCGCGGGCATATCTCTATTCGCGTCACGGCTGGCCAGCTAACTCAAATTCAGCTTCTTCAAATAAACAAGAAAATGAGAGTAATACATAGAGAATAATAAAATGGAAATTTGATTCATCAACCTTGATGTGAACCAAAAATTTAACAAACCAAATTCAGTCAAAGATACTCTCACTAGAATAAATATCACTAAATACCACGACATCCAAATGAACAACATTCTCTATAAAAATTTTTTTTGTCAATACTTGAGTCATTGGATGCCATGGAATTTGTGTTTCTGTCGCTCTCAAGTCTTTCTTTCACAACTAAAAATTTTATATTAAAGTGTTTTAATTTTAACAAGCTCCTATTATTATTTAAATATAGGATTATAACTCTATTATTATAGAATAATTAAGTGGTCTCTCAATCTTATCTATCTCGTAGTGCTGTAGTGAATTTGCGTAGCTATATTGCCTGATTCGATGTTTCGGAACAAACTACAAAATTTTGTTTTCATTGTTGAAGGAGTAGTGAGTGTTTCTTTGGCATTCTTCCAAGAAATTTCTCCTCCGGCAACCAAGTAAAAGGTAGCCTGAAGTTGAATTTGACTTTCTACTATCCTTGAATCCAGCAAAATTGGAGTAAGAATTTCCATCTATTTTTAGTTTATCTGATTTTCTATATGTCAGCATGTGCTCTTTTATTTTCTGTAAGTAACTCATAACTCTTTTAGCTGTCATCCAATGCTCCTTTCCTAGATTACATTGATCTCTGGCAAACATTCCAACAATGAATTCTAGATCAATCTACAACTACATCAGACTTCCAACTATAGAAGCATTGAAAATTTCCTACATATCATCCTTTTAAATTTGACTTTTAGAGTATTCACTTAGACTAAATCTATCAGCTTTACTCACGATGTAACGAGTGGTTTACAATTTGCATATCAAACCATTGTAGTATTTGTAACGTGTTTAATTGAGCATTCCTTTCAAGTATACATGTTCTCAAGTAGTACTCAGAAGAGTACGTGTGAGACCCAGCCCGTAGGGGCGCTCAGGTTACCAATCCCACATCAGAAAGGAGCGAGGGAGGTCTTGGACTTATATGTGTTGTGTGATGGTATCATTTGTAATATGATGCATCTTTTGGACCATGTGGTTAGAAGCACAACTCAGCATTGCGGTTGTGAACCATCACGCTCACATATACTTCCGGGCCCGCTAGGCCGAGGGTCCGAGGGCCGGGTCGTGACAAATTGTAGCAGAGCCGATCTCGCTCCCTCTTTCGGGTGGGCTTGGGCTGTGTTGTGTGTTCACATTTGGGCCCATGAGTTTGGGCTCAAGTCAGTTACGTTGGACTCCCCTCGTGAGGACAAGAGGTCTATAAGGAGGAGAGATTATGAGACCCAGCCCGTAGGGGGCTCAGGTTACCCAATCCCACATCGAAAAGGAGCGAGGGAAGTCTTGGGCTTATATGTGTTGTATGATGGTATCATTTGTAACAAGATGCATCTTTTGGGACATGTGGTTAGAAGCCCGACTCAGCGTTGCAGTTGTGATCCATCACACGCACATACACGTCCGGGCCCGCTGGGCCGAGGGTCTGGGGACTGGGTCGTGACAGTACGAGTATCGATCCTATGAGAAATAAGTTAGAGTATGAGAATCCGAAATTTTTGAGCTACATGGGCGGAGAAGCTCATTGAAGGGATCGATACTGGTAGTAGGCCTTAACCCACAAATCGGAATAGTCTACGAAATTAAGCAACGATTTGGAATATTTTAAGTAGAAATATTGAGTTTGAGAATTATTGAAATTATCAATTTGATGATTGGAAAATCATAAAGGAAAATATAGTGATGATTTTGGAATTATAGACCATAGAATAGTCTATTTGACAATGTTTAAGATTGTATAAATTTTCAAAAAAAATTACCAGAAATATATTTGGTATTATCGTGATTTTTCTAAGAAAAAGATAAGAATATTTAATTTTTAGTAAAAAAAATATTTTCTTAGGATCGATGGAATCTCTTATTCTTAAGGAGTTATAGAAATTTTTAGGTATTTTTTTGGAATATTATAATAGTTATTAGGTATTTTAATCAAATTTTGAGATAAAATAAATATTATTAAAATATTAGATTAAATTAATATTATATTAATATTATATATAATATATTATAATAACTGGATTAAACAAAACGGCAGGCTATTGTGCCATTTTGATCGAGGTTGGTCAAAACGGCAATAGCTCGTGCCATTTTGATATGTGGGCAAAGCGGATGCCATTTCAAAGTAAATGGCGCTGTATCGAACCACGACTCAAATGATGTTGGATAACCTGTCGGTCAGCCCAGCGTCTTTGACTGGCAATTGTCGGGGTTAAATCGGAATTTCTTGGATTTTAATCCCAAAGTGTTTTGTGCTGCGAGTTTGGTCTCAGAATGTGCCTTTCCCTCTCGCAAATTCACCTGTATAGTTTTCGTGCTAGATCTGATGATTTGACGGTCAAAATCAGGTAAGAATTTAACTCGGAATCTGGGTACCTTATCCTTTTGTTTTTATCATTTTAGTTGTTTAAAATTAGGGGTTTATGTATGGTTATATTCGGGATTGAGCGAGCATTGTATTGGTATAAGAATTGCATGATGTTGGGGTGTAAATCGAGAAATCGGATTCCAGGTTTTAAGTTCCGATTTTCCTTATTTTTTCAGTGATTTTGAGGTTGAAGATGACCCTGGACGACAAGTCATTCGAGGTATCTTTGTGTGACAAGTCATTCGATAAAGAATCAGGCGACATGTCGTTCGGGTGGGGCAGATAGGTTTAGTCTGAACCTGAGGTTCGAACTACGTGGCGAACTGTAATTGGTTCACGTGCTGGTTTGGAAATAGGTTCAACTGTAGGTCTTATAGCACCAGGTGCTGCCACTTGGTGCTTCCTAATTGGCTGAAATTTAATAAATCTTAAAAAATTGGGAAAAAGGCCAAAAAATGTATAAAAATCAGGAAAAATAGATGGAAATTGAAAAAAAATCTGAAAATTACAGAAAATATTAAATTTAGTTTAGAATTTAGTGATATAAAATTTGTATGGATTTGACTTAATTTGATGTATAAACCTTGGATTTTTGGATGTCGCGTGTTAATCATTGTTTCATTATTGTGTTTTAAGCTTAAGGATAGTTTTGTAATTTTTTTCTTGTATAATTTTTGTTGGATAGTATGCATGTGTTATATTATGATTTTAAAGTATTTTTAGGCTTGTATTTAAGGAAAATAGGGTATGGTTTCATTTTTCATAAATTTTAAGATATATTTTATTATTTTCATTATTTTTCTGGATGATATTTTATTTTTAATTAAATATATATTAGTTAGGAAATTATTATTTTTATTTTATTGGAAAGATATGAATTTTATGGATTTGTGGTCAACTTTTCATAATTTTTAGTGACATCCTATTTACTAGGATTTTTCAAATTTTAAAAATATTTTCTAGATTTATTTTATTATTTAAAATTAAGTAAAAAATATTATTATATTATTAACTAAGAAACGTCGTTTGGAATTCCATTTTGGTCTTAGGTCTGTATAAAAAAAAAATTATTTTTTCTTTTTCTTTTCTTTCTTCTTCTTCTTCTTCCCTCTATCCCCAACACCTACCTCCTTCTCCATCGAACCAGAGTAGCGAAGTCCACGTTCACTGTCCGTTGTTGACACCGCTGGTGTAGAGAGCTGCCCTACCTCCGCAGAAACCTCCGACAGCAAGAATCGTGACGAATGGATGTCGGATGCGTTCGGAATCTGCTTGTGACAAGGGGAGATTTTCCTCTCGAAAAATCACCAATTCCGGCCTACTTCGGCTAGGTACATCAATCCGACTTCATATTTTAGTTCCTGACACTGAGAGCTTTCATTTGATATATAGATTGTCGAATTTGGTGAAGATTTATGCAAGTTTCAAGCTTTCGATTTTGAACCTCTAGTCTGTCTAGTTTCCGGCCATGTGCCGCCTCCCACCGCCGCCGTCTGGCCACACACCACCGCTGCATCCCAAAACATGAAAAATTTCCCCTCTACCTAATTTCAACATTCGTGATGGTGTGATCCGTTTTCCAATATGAGATTTTGTTTGCAAGATATAATCTTTTAAAGTTTTTACGGAAAATAATGTTTTGGTTTTAAATGATAAATTACGATTTTATAAATAATATTATGTTGATAAAAATATAATTTAAGAGTTTATCAATCTAATTCCGAATTTCTATATTCTTTTCAGAAAATAGGAATCTACCTTTTTTTGTATGTAATATATAAATATAATTTTTGTAATGTTTGTATTAGCTTGTATAAATAGTGATTGTATGTTTGGTGTAATATGCAGACGAGTGACCTATATTGATTAGTGTAGATAGTAGATTTGGATCCTTGTTGTATTTTCTAATTGGTTGTCTTGTGGCTATGTATAGGTGAGTGGGGACTTCATATTTTTCTGAGTTTTATTTTGAAATATATGATTGAGATTTTTTTTAAAAAAAAATTAAATGGTGAGTCATATTGGTATTTGGACATACATGTTTTGGGTTTGGAAATATGATTGATTTTATGACTGTGAGATTTGACACGTATACTGGTTTCATTGTGATTTGGTATACAAAAGCGTATTGTGATATTGTGCATGTGGTTGCACAGACTGTTGAGACTTACTATTGTTTATAAGATTATATGTCTGTTTTTGACATTATGATATTGGGTTGAGTTTGCCTTGGATCACATATTGAGATGGTCACAAGGGTTGACTAAAAAAGCCTTCGGCAATATTAGTGTGAGCTATATTTTATAAAATGAATAAAAGAACCACTAGTGGGTCTTGTCTTCTCCCCTGGCCCGGGTGTAGGCAGGTGCTTTGTTAGCTGACTTTGTCGTCCTTTAAAATAAGAAATGTATGCGTGTGTGTAAGACTCACCATTTCAGTAATTCTATTTTACCTGGATTTGAGTTTGTGTACTGTTGAGAGTTTACATTGGTTTCCGATTATGTATTTTATTATGCATTTCGTGGTTGCAATTTCTCCTCACCTGAATATTTAACTAATTGTTTTAGTGTCATTCAGATTGTGCTACATGTGTAGGTTTCTAGTCATCCACTTATCGTGGTTGATCTTGGGGTATCCTGCCAATTTTAGGTTTGATCAATATTTTGATTTGTGCATACTGACCGAACTGTATTTTTGACTTTGCACTGTTGATTATGATTTTGATTTTACACGTATTATCTGGTACTTAGTTTTTACGGATTTTATTGGCATGTGGTTTATAATGATTGATTGGATTTTGGTTGATTGATTTAGAGGTTGAAGCGATGTAGATTTACCTTGCCTCTAATTTAATTCCATTGCAATATTTTTACTGTTTTGTTTACTAGCTTTACAGGATTCTGAGGGTAATACTGTAATTGTTACTTTTAGAGTTCTATGGTAGAGGTGTTCATCCCTGGAGTTGGGTACGAGGCTTGACATGATGGATCAATTAAATAGAACAAGATTAAAAAAATTATGAAAAAATAGAAAAATCACACGGTTGGGTCTCAGGTTGATTGTCAGGTAGAAACGCGTTGAGTTAAGGAGTTAGGCGCGTTATTTTATGTGATATTATGAATTGAGTATGAATTATTTAGAATTTGGAATGGTTGTGAGTAGGTGGATACCTATAATGGTAGGACCTCGAGGATTCGGTCCACAACACCATCGAAGGATATGTGGGCATATTGAACTTCGAAAAACCTGTAAGTGGACGATCTTTTCTAATTCATTAAATTACTGGCATGAGTATCAAAATATAATTAATATGTTGTGAATGATTGAAATTGAAGTGTTTTGACTTTGACAAACTTCTATTATTATTTTAAAATAGGATTATAACTCTATTATTATAGAATAACATCAGTGGTCTCTCAATCTTATCTACCTCTCTTAGTACTATAGTGAATTTACGTAGTCATATTAACTGATTCGATGCTTCGGAACAAAATACAAAATTTTGTTTTCATGGTTGAAGTAGTGAGTGTTTGTTTGGAATTCTTCCAAGAAATTTCTCCGCAAGTAAGCAGGTAAAGATACCCTGAAGTTGACTTTCTACTATCCTTGCATCCAACAAAACTGGAGTAAGAATTTCCAATTATTTTTAGTTTATTTGATTTTTTATATATCAATATGTGCTCTTTTGTTTCCTCCAGATAACTCATAATTCTTTTGGCAGCCATCTAATGCTCCTTTTCTTGATTACATTGATATCTGCCTAACATTCTAATAATGAATTCTAGATCAACTTGTAACTACATCAGACTTCCAACTCTAGAAGTATAGAAAATTTGCTGCATATCATCTTTTTCAATATGATTTTTTTAGAGCAATGACTTAGACTAAATCTATCAGCTTTACTCACGGGGTAACAAGTGGTTTACAATTTGCTATCAAACTGTTGTAGTATTTGTTACATGTTTGATTGAACATTCCTTACAAGTATAGAAGTTCTCAAGTAATATAATACTCAAAAGAGTATGAGTATCGATCCCACGAGAAATAGGTTAGAATGTGAGGATCTGAAATTTTTGAGCTACTTGGGCCGTGAAGCTCATTCGAGGATCAATATCGTTAGTGAGCCTTAGCCCACCAATTTGAATAGTTTACGGAATTAAGCAACGGTTTGAAATATGTTAAAGAGAAATATTGATTTGAGAATTATTATAATTATCAATTTTATGATTGGAAAATCATAAATAAAGTTATAATGATGATTTTGGAATTATAAGACCAATGGTCTATTGAAGGTATTTAAGATTGTATAAATTTTCGAAAATCTTTTTGGAAATGTATTTGATATTATCGTGATTTTTCTATAAAAAAAATAAGGATATTTGATTTTTAGTAAATAATACATTTAATAGAAAAATATTTTTCAGGATTGATGGAATTTCTTATTCATTAAGAATTTATAAAAAAATATTGGATATTTTTTGGAATATTATGGTGTTTATTAGGTATTTTTAATCAAATTTTGAGATAAAATAAATATTATTAAAATAATATATTATATTATTATTATATATATAATATATTATAATAACTGGATTTTAAAAAATGGAAGGTTGTTGTGTCATTTTGACCGAAGTTGGTCAAAACGGCAACAGCTCGTGCCGTTTTAATACTCAGGCAAAGGTCGGTCAACCACCTTTGATTGGGCATTGTCGGGGTTAAATCGGAATTTTTGGGATTTTCATCCCAGAGTGTTTTGTACTGCGATTTTGGTCTTGAAATTTTTCTTTCCCTCTCCCAAATTTACCTGTATGGTTTTCGTGCTAGACACATTTGACGGTCAGAATCAGATGAGAATTTAACCCAAAATCTAGATACCTTATCCCTTTGATTCTACCATTTTAGTTGTTCAAAAATTAGGGGTTTATATATGGTTATATTCGGGATTTAACAAGTTTTGTATTGGCATGAGAATCGCATTATATTGGGGCGTAGACGGGGAAATTGGATTCTAAGTTTTAAGTTTCGATTTTCTCAATTTTTCTAGTGATTCAGAGGTTGAAGATGATCCCAGATGACATGTTGTTCGAGGCATCTTCGTGTGATGAGTCATCTGACGTAGGATCAGGTGACGTGTAGTTCGGGTGGGGCAGACAAGTTTAGTCTGAACTTGAGGTTCGGACTATGTAGACAACTGTAATTGGTCCACGTACTGGTTTGGAAATAGGTTCGGAATGAGGTTCAGGTGTAGGTCTGGCAGCACCAGGTGCTGCCATGTGGTGCTTCCGGATTGGCTGAAATATAATAGATTTTGAAAAATTGGAAAAATGACCAGAAAATGTATAAAAAGCAAGAAAAATAGATGGAAATTGAGAAAAATTCTAGAAAATTACAGAATAGACTAGATTTAATTTGAAGTCTAGTGGTATCAAATTTGTATAGATTTTGATGGATCAATTAAATCGAATAAGATTTGAAAAATTAAGACAAAATAGAAAAATTACCCGATTGGGTCCTGGGTCAATTGTCGGGTAGAAAAGTGTCAAGTTAAGGAGTTAGGTGCATTATTTTATATGATATTATGAATTGAATACAAATTACTCAGAATTTAGAATGGTTGTGCGTAGGTGGATACCTACAATGGTAGGACCTCAAGGATTTGTTGGCATATCGAACTTCAGAAAACCCATGAGTTGATGGTCTTTTTTAATTCATTAAATTGCTGGCATGAGTATCAAGATATAATTAATATGTTGTGAATAATTGAAATTGATTGTGTATGAGTGTGCTTGTGAAATTTTATGTTAAGCATAATAAAGGGTATAACTTGCATCGAGTATGCCACGATCATTATGATATGCTATGCGTTATATGAATGTGCCTGTATTGCTATGCTTGAATTATTAAAATGCATAAAATGCACTGGGCGCATTTGGGAATCCACATCGACATGAGAAATGCACGGAGTCTATATAGGGTAACCTATGCAATCCTTGAGAGCTCTCCAAGTCTGGTGGCATGGCGTGGTGTGGAGACGTCAATCACGAGATAATAAGGTTGCAATGAGTTTTTAATTATTTATTATTAGTTAAATTATAAATCAGGATTCTGTAGTGTGGGGATCGATTAGGTGGAGCTACCATCACCTAACGCCCAGGCATCATCAATGGATTGGGTCAGGCATTAATTTGACATGGATTTATCTATTGCATACAATAACGATATAAATCGAAAGATAATATGAGTAGAGTGCCACTGACGAACTCCAATCCTGTCCCTGGCCTGGATAAACTGAAAGATATTGTCAAGCCCACATCACTGTCATGCATGCACTGAAGAGTCGTGTGCTTGTTGCATATTATATGATTGTGATTGAATGTGTTAATGCATGAGTTGAATCAAATTATTAATGCCAGCGTATTTTGACTTACACTATGATTGCATGTGATTTCGTGTATGATTTCCTGTCTGCTCATTTGGCAAGTTTCTTGTGACAATCGAGTATTTTAAACCGATAAAATATATTAGTATGATTGGGTTTGAATTTGATGAACGGTCCGTAGCAAGGGAAGGAAGAGCCAACAAGGGATAGGAATCTTTCTGTTTAGCCATTTGGGCTTAAGGGAACAAATTTGTTGTAAATAAATTTAAAAAAATGAGTTTTTTTTTTGAAAACTCAGATTTAGGATATTTTTATAATTTCACCTTCAGTCTTACGGAACTTTCTATTCACAATTTTTTAGGTTACCAACCATCAATAATATTTGTAAATTAATAAAAAAATTTGGAATTCGAAGTAGAATTTGAGCCTCTTTTATTCTCGAAATTTTATAAGGATGATAAGTTAAGTATTAAGTATCAAACTATGAAAAATAATTCTTGTGGAGATTTTGAGGAAGATTTGGTTCATTAAGGACATAGTTAGGATTAAGAAGGGGATATAAGGACGTGAAAATTTTCCTGCAATTTTTCAAAGACATGTAATTAGATTTAAGGATTTTCTTCTAATTTTGGTGCATTATATTTATTATAAATTTTATAATTTTTGGAAAAATAGTTTTATTTCATAAGAATGTTGTAATGATTTTTAGGAATTTATATTTGGGAATTTTTAAAGGTAATATGCTATTTATTAGGGATTTTATGGAATTTCTATGAATTCTAGGAGTATATTAATATTTATATAATTATATTTTAAAAAAAGGAATTAGAGGGTCAAAATGTGGAAGTCATCGTCGTTTTGACCAAGCTTGGTCAAAACGACGGAGACCTATGTCTTTTTGAACTAATGCAGAACTAGGGTTAGAAACCCTTGTCATATGATGCCATTTGATTTTGTTTGAAACGTCGCCGTATTCTCTTCGGGCTTAGTCACCAGCCAAGAATTCTTTCTGCCCTATACGCGTCCATGTTCCACTCATCAATTACTACTGCCAATGCGTAGTCAGAGTTAGGCCGACGAAGGGACATGCGTGGGTATAATCCCAATCAAGCCTGAGATTTTCCAGTTTGGTGTGCAAAAAACCTGTGAGGGACAAAGACGAGTGAGTTGCGAGTGACCGTGAGTGAAATTGAGCTAATCATTGGCAAGATTAGGTAAGTGTCTACCCAGTGCAATTGAGTGCTTAAATCTGATAATCTAGGGCTTTACATTGTGTGAAATCTTCGATTTGTGTGTGGGTTTGGTTCGGATGCATGAGAACTAAGTCGATGTAGGATTATTGGAGGGATTACTTGTGTTATTGAGTAAATCAGAAAAAAAAAGAAGGAGATTCCGACTAGGATTTACAGAAAACCCTTGGCGGCTGGAGGTTAGAGGCAACTTCAGAAGACAAGTCGTCCAAAGAAACCCTAAACAACAGACCACCCGAGTGTTTAGCGTGTGACATGTAGCATAATTAGAAGGAAATTTGTGAGCGACAAATCATTTAATGGTAGAACTGAACCAAATGTAGATAAGGTCCCAAGTGAATAACATATAGCTTAAGTTGGAAGCAAATGAATTGTAATATGATGAATAGAATGAAGACACGTCGTTCAGAGGAGGGGCAAACAGGCTCGCACGAGACGTGGCATGCTCCAAGCAAGCCATGTGTCGACATCCCGGAGGCTCGAGTATGTGCTGATGCGTGCCCGTCCTACCATATGTAGGTTCGGAAGAAATTAACAGAAAATTAGCAGAAATTAACAGAAAAGCTGAAAAAATAAAGAAAAATTAAGGAAAAGTAAAAAAAAATAAAGGAAAAATTAGAAAAAATACTAGAAATTTAGAGAAATCCAATAGTACTAAATTTGATTAAATATGATGCCATTTGATAGGTTAATTACATCATGGAAGTTGATAGAAAAATAAAAAAAATAAAAAGAAGGATTGGAAATTTCATTGGATCGATGTTTAACGTGTAGAATCATTGTTTATGAGTTGGAGGAGTGTAAGGAATTATGACATGACATATGAATGATTCAAATGTGTACTTTTGTTTAATAAGTGTGGAAGTAAATCGACAAATTCAGACTCCTCCGGAATCGGATCCCAAGGAAGAAATACTATAAATTACGAGTGTGTCATGCCTCAGACTCTAAATTTATTTATTTTCATGCGACACTTGTCGTAGGCCCACTATATACACTATCTAGTTCCTTGGAAATGCATACAACGAAGCTACAAGGCTAGAATAAAATTTGGCAGTGGAGGTATATTAAGGATTATATTAATTAAACAAACAGCGAAAGAAAAAGGAAAGAACGATGTCGTCCAGGTTAACATCATGGAATATCTATTACTACTTGGTCCCACTAACATTCGTATTATTTATAATCAATTATGTTTACTCAAGGTTTACTAGTTACCCAAAATATCATACATGTGAACTAGGGGAATACATGTCATGTACACAATACACTAGAAACTTTAAGGGGATCCTAACCTCGAATTGCTTAAATCCTCGATCGACTTTCTATCCAGAGGGATGCCACGATCACATCCATTCATAATCAATCCTGTTCAAATTCATATCACAAGATCCGGCACAAACCTACCAGATGAGTGGATAGGAAAAGTACGCATAGCATGACAAATGCATACACACAAATAATACTAGACACACAGTATGAATACATCAACTAATCACAGTCAGCACACATAAAGCATTCATTCACAATAAGACCATGACTAACCTTGGCAATAATTCACTGTCTATCCATCGCCAGGAGAAGGACTGAGATCCATTAGTGGTGCTTCACACTTACCTTTGTTATTACTTTCCCAAAATCCACTGACGATGTCGGGGGTTAGGTGATGGTAGCTCCACCTAAACGGTCTCCACTCTCCAGGATCCTATCTTGTGTCTGTCGGCTTACTCAGTAGTCCCTATCCTGCCTTATTACTTCATACTTGGCATCTCCATGTCTCACTACCAGACCCAGAGATATCTCAAGGGTTACATAGGTCACCCTATGTGACTTTGTGCTTTGCATACTCATACCCAAATTCATTCAATGCATTATATGCATTACAATATAAACACGCAGCAAAACCCAAATATGCGGTTCATTCTTTATACTTAACATACCATTTCATATTTAAGTAACTCATATCACACAAGCATTTAAACACACAACTCGTTAAGCAACTCGACAATTCTCATGTTTCCTAAAAACATGCAAATGTTTTCAATTTATCTAATTATTATGTTATTAAAATTCATGCAATAATTCATGAAAATACTCGAACTAATAAAAGTTCTGTCCACTCATGGGTTTCGAAGCCCATACATGCATCAATGGCTTCAGACCAATTCTTCGAAGTTCTGTCATTTGTTGGTATCTACCTACGCACGATTATCACCAATATCTTTAGAAATCACAGTCAACTTATAATATTACATAAAATTATGTGTCCAACTCTTTTAATCGACCCGTTTCTACTCCCGTATCAATTCGAAACTAAATCCATAAATTTTTCTATTTTTTTCTATTTTCCAAAAATTGTAGGATTTATTTGAACTATTAAATAAACTCCAAATTCAATAATCTTTTACCACTAGATTCCTTATTCAATCTATTATTTTTGGTAATTTATTTTATTTTTCTACTATTTTTCCTGATTTTTACAGTATTTCTGCCTATTTCCTATTTTTTGGAATTATTTTAAATTCCAGCTAACCAGAACACACCATGTGTCACCATCAGAGCACGTCCGAACCTACCTCCAAACCTCCAAGGTCATGACAGACATGCCACTCCTTGCTTGACACATCGCCTGAGCCACAGACTCGGGTGACCCCCAGTCACACCCTGAGAATGACACGTCGCCTACTCATGCAGCTGACATGTTGTTTGGTCCTTCGACCAAACGGTTTATCGTCTGGATAACCCTCGGACGACATGCCGTTAGAGGTCGTTCCCTACCTCCAGCCAAACTGAAATCTGCATAAAACCTTAGAAGTGCAATCTCCCACACACGCAGTTAAACTTAACAAAACTTATATTAGATTGTAGGTCATTTTGATCCAATTATAACCTCACAAGAATCAATCATTTTAAAACCCTACTTCATTCCTAACATGCATTCGAAATTATAAAACTATAAAATCATAATACTAACCCTTCTCTCACGAAATCTTCACTATATCGACGTAGAATCACTTGGCAAGGTGAAACGCACATGAAGGGAAAGAACTCTAAGGTTTTAGGAGTGTTTCTGTGCTTGGAACAATATGGGATGACCCCATGTGCAGAATGGGGTCTTATCCCATAACTTGACCGGAGAAGGCAAGGAAACCAGGAGACTGAAAGCGGCAGCCAGTTCCTTCCTCAAAATGACCTTGTTTCGGGCGTCCTCTGAAACGACGGCGTTTTGATCCATATGCACCCCATGTGCGTATCAAAACAACATGGCCTATGTCTTCTTGACCATCTGGTCAAAACGTTGCTATAGGCTATCATTTTAGCCTTCTGAACAAAATATTATTATAAATAATATATATTAGTAATATAATAGTAATAATAATAATTAATAATTCTAATAAATTTTCAAAAATTCATAATAAATATCATATAAATCCAAAAAATACCCAAAAATTTCTATACACTCCTTATGAATAGTACTATCAAATAAAATTCGAAAATAATTTTTTTATTAATTCATAATTTACTAAAAATTGAATATCCCTTAATTTACCATGAAAAATCATAATAAATATTAACTTATTTGTTTTTAATCTATTTTATTTGCTAGCCTACTTTTTTTATGCAATGTATATCAGACCACTCACCTGGCAAGTTTTCTTGCTAGATCCTCAGATCTGGTTCGCAGGATCTTGTAAAGGGCTTGTTTGGCAGTTGGAAGTCCCATCCGATTGTATTACAATTAGTTGTAGGCTCAATATGTATACGTGAGATTTTGAAAATATTTTCTTTGGGGTTCAGGGCAAGGCATTTTTGTCATAATATTGACATGAAGTGTAGGAAAGATAAATAGAAGCTTACTCCCAAGCATCCCTACAGGACAATTATGAATTGATCAGCAATTGGCTGTGCTTGAGGTAATTTTGAAATGATGTTATATTCATAATATTATTTTTCCTGAATTTGTGTTTGTATAATATCAAGACTAAACCTGGGATTGTTACGAGTCTTTTGCTATACAATGTGATCTCGAACAATATTTTATTCTTTTAAATTTTGCTGCTTGATCTTAGTAAATACTTATATAGTTGACTATGTTATTATTTGCTCCTCTTTTAGCCTTGTAGGTTTATTATATGCATTGCTAGGTCAAGTGATAGTGTATATAGTGGGCCTACAACAATTATCATACGAAATTTTTAGGTCCGGGGCATGACATAGAATTATAGGTTTAGTTTTTTTTTTCTTTTAGTTAAATCGGTCATATAGCTATATTTTCGTGAACGAGTGTTGGAAAGCATATTAAGAGGCAAAACTCGATTAGTTAAGGTCCAAGGTTACAATCTTCCTCTATTATGTCTATTGCTCTTCTTTATTCATTATGGGTTCCTAAGAATCATCTAGCATTTTTAGGGCTCCTTCTAAACTCACCTAGAACTATCAACCACATCCAACTTAGCAATAATCCTATGTATGAACTATAGAAGGTAAGATGATAATGATCTAAATTTTAACAATATTAGAATCATGAGGTATATTCTTATCCCTATGAGTTTTAGTGGTTTAGTTTTATAACTCGCACCACTGGTGATTCCTTACACTTTTGTGGATTTGATTAGGACAATGTGATAAGGCTTGTGTTTAACAATTAATAAAAAAAAACCAATAAAATCAAACAAAATAAAAGAAGAACATTCAACATAATATATTCATATCACACCCCAAAGAAGGGTGTTTAAGCTAACATAATTAAAGAAAAATTAATCAAAAGCATAAACATACTATTACCTTAACCGAATAACAAAAGCATTCAATGCACAATACTTTGGATCAACTTGTGCGCTTAAAATGACCCTATATCTTGACTTTCTCTATATCCACTATGAAAATCGATATTGAAGTATGATCCTAGCCTATCTATTTATATCTCGTCACCATGAATAGTCTTCTCTTATCTACACAACTAGTTTTACGTAGAAATTTGGATTGAATTGTAATTCTGATATTGTACAGCCAATCGATCGTCCCTTTGCTCTGAGTAGTCATGTGTACTCTATAAACCTCTCAGCCCAGATCATGTATATTTATGATCAATTGTCTATTCTCTTAACTGATCTTCTTCAGTCACAACCGGTGAGCCATTCCTCTAGGCCTTAGCCTTGCAATTGCACGATCTGTGGTCTACCTTCAATCTTCGAGGCCTGAATCGGATCAAGCACACAATCAGTTGACATTCTTTTATAGGATTGATCGGCTACCTGATATGTGAAGATCTAGAAAATTATTAGAAAAGAAATTAAGATTTTTTAAAAAATTTTCAAGGTGATTTGGAACCTTAGGTAAGCTTGGAATTGCATGATTTGGATTAGGAAATTTTTTCAAATTTTTTAGGAAATAAATATCTCATTTTTTTATTTTTTTGAAATCATTTACAAAAATCATAATAATTATACGATCAGATAGGTTCTACAGTTAATAAGAAGCATGTAGAACTTTCCTGGGTATTTTTCTAATTTTTTTGTTATTTTTAATAATTTTTACAAAATTTATTAGACATTTTAAATAAATATTATTATTATATTATTATTTTAAATAAACTAATATTATATTAGTTAAGTCAAAATGACGGGCTAATGCATCGTTTTAACCGGGATGGTCAAAACGACAGCATAGCCTACTATTTTGATCTGGCAAGGGTTGGGGAGAGGGTTATGTCGGGTAACCTAAAAAAATGACATCATTTCACGAAGAGTGAAATGACGTCGTTTCGCATGGGGATAGGCGTCGGTTTTGGCTGTATCCGGCGACCCACCGACGTCGGGCTTTAAGGCCGACACCTGGCCCTAATCGGGCATTTTGGTACCCAAGCGAGGGAAATTTGAGGATTCTGGGTGATTCAAGGGCGATTCATCATCATAAATCGTTTGGTGCAAGGTTTGAGTGGATTCCGGCAGTTTACGAGCTTCATCCGGTGAGTTCTTTCGGCCGGTAAGTTCTGATTTTGTTTTTCTTGGTTCTTGAGTTTTAATTGATGAAATTAAATGATGTTGGTTGAGATTTGTTGCGGATGAGTGGGCGACCAATTTGAGATTGATAGGAGGGTGATTCATCCACGAGTCATCCACGAGTCATCCACGAGTCGTCTAGATGACGGGTCCTCTAATTGAGGAACCAAATGATAGGTAGTTGGGTTGAGGCACCAACCGACATGTCGTCGGTTTAGGTTAGGTTTGACCTGGTTTGGTTCAAACCAAACCGAGTGTGATCGGGTTCAATTGAACTGGGTTTAGTTAAACCAGAATCAAAAGACCAATAAGACAAAGACATCTGGTAGTCTCTGGTGCTGACACGTGTCTGTTGACTTTTATAATTTTGATCGATTTTCCAGAAATTCAGAAAATAAAGAAAAATTCGAGAAAAATAGGTAAAAAGTGAGAAAAATTACAAAATAATTCTGGAAAATAGAAAAAAAAAGAAGAATCCAATGATGTATAGTTTGATTAATTCAGAGTTGATTTGAGTGGTATAAAAATTAAGAGAAGCTAATATAAATTTAGATAATATTGGGAAAAATTTCGGAAAGGTTCGTATAGGTATATCGGGATCCGTAGGGCTAAGAAAGGGCTCGCATGGTTTGAATTTTTGATTTATTATCTTAAAAATTGAAGGATTAAATAAAATTATCAATTATAATTTGTATAGGTGTTGAGACACGTGCACTGGACCTTAGAACAGGACCTAGTCAAGTACCACCAGAATAAGGTGAGTGGACTAACCTTAGCGTTTCTATTAATTATTTACTTGTTGAAATGCATTGTTTGGGAAAATATGTGATATGCATAAAAACACTTGGGCCGTGACATCCTCTCATCTCCCCTCTTTTCAGTGGTAATAGAGCCTGTGTTTTTTTAAAAAAAATCTGTATTGTTTTTAAGATTTCATGATTTTTTAATAAGTGTCAATGCTTTAAAATCATTATATCTATTTTGGGATTTCTGATCTTTTTAAGAAAGCATGGTGATTGGACTTTTACAACTCATTTTAAATTATAGATATGCATGATCATATGATGACAAGCTTATTTCGGTATAGATAGTGGGAATCAGAGGGAATTATAGGATAAGAAGGGTAGTGTTAAGTATTAAGGTTTGTATGTCCTTGCAAAAAGTATAACGCCACGTTGAGGCAAACCTCATTTAAAAGGTAGAGGTGATAGGGGAGAAGCCTCTTCGGCCGGAGCGAGAAAACATACATCAGCATGAGAACCTTGAACTAGAAGGAGTTAGGTTTTAGCCTGGATTCATTGAAGCAGGAGTACCACCTGAGGTGGTAGAAGCCGTAACTAGAGATTGGGCTGATTTACAATGGGGAGATTAAGTTATGATGCCATCCGTGGCCCTACCGCAACATCTTGAACTGGTGATTACTCGAGACTTGTTTAGAATGATTAAGCAGGCAAGACAATTAGGCTACATTGGATTCTCGGGAAGATCGGTGGATGAAGTACAAACTAAAAGGTGGATTGACCGATTTTCTGAGACCTTGAGAGATATAGGGTTAGCTAAAGCTAATAGGTTGCATGAGGATCTCGATTGTTAGAAGAAGATGCTGAAAGTTGGTGGAAAATTGCACAGGCCCGATTTGTTTCGGAACCTTCTTGGAAAGATTTCATCAGGGAATTTCATGAGAGATACTACCCTCGATTCCATCGAGAGAATAAAAGGATGGAATTCTATATGCTAAAATAGGGAACAAGATCGGGATCAGACTTTGAAGCTAAGTTGAGGGAATTATCAAGTTTTGTACCTAAAGTGGTCACAATGCCAAAAAATTATGAGTCAAAGGTTTGAATATGGATTGTCTCTACAATTCAAGCTTGTATGGGTGCTATAATGGATTGGATTACCAATCTATGGTGAAATTGTCATTGAGAGCAGAGCAAATAGTGCAAGCTCAAGAAGCTGAGAGCAAAAGGAGAGTACCTATGATGTCAGCACCACTATTCCGGGGAGTTTGATCTAACCAAGGATCTAGTCGATATATGCCACCTCGGCCAGCAAATTCTGCACTTGGCAGTCAATTTCAATAAAGTCCTAGTGGTGGATCTATGATTGGACCTTCTGCAAGTAGATTTTTGGACTTTCTCAAAACCTGTTTTTGTTGCGGATGAGCGGGGCATATAGCAGTACACTGTCCAAGCCGCCTGAAGAGCCCAGGAAATGGCCCTCGTTCTAGTATGACAAGTGTTGATCGAGGAAAAGCACCAGCATCATCATCATAAGGATCAATCGCACAACCACCCAGGAGATCCGCTGGACGTTCAGTAAATGTTCAAAGGAAAGGACAAGATAACAATAAACCAGGTCAAGCTAGGCTATTTACTTTAGTTGATGCAGAAGCATCTGCAAACCCTTCGGTGGTGACAGGTATGACTATCATTTTTATGTTTCATGCACGAGTATTATTTGAACCCAGAGCGTGCAGATCTTTTATAGGACCTTGAGTGCCTATACCTAATGAAATTAAGCTAGAAATGTGGATGTCATCCGTGATTATAGTTACACCCTTGGGAGAAACTAGGATATGTGAAGTTGTATATAAAAACTGCCCAGTTATCCTAGATGGGATAGGATTCTTAGCAAACTTGATACCTTTAGAACTCTAATACTTTGATCTTATTCTAGGGATGAAATGGTTGGCTAATTATTTAGCAGACATGAACTGTTTTGAGAAGAAAGTGCAATTATATGTTATGGATGGAACTACTATTATGTTTCAAGGGGATCGGAGAGTAATTCCTTCTTGTATAATATCGATGTCGAGGCTAGGCGATTAATGCAGAAGGGATATCCAGCTTATCTAGCTCATGTGAGGGATATGACAGTGTCATTGGAATTGATAGTACAGGATATACTAGTTAGAGATTTTTCTGACATCTTTCCAGAAGAATTACCTTGCATGCCACCAAATTAAGAAGTTGATATTTGCCTCGAATTATTACTAGGGACTGCTCTAATTTCTATACCCCCATATAAAATGGCACCGACAGAACTCAAATAATTTAAGATTCAATCGCAAGAATTGGTCGATAAAGGATTCATCAGACTAAGCGCATCTCCGTGGTGAGCACCAGTGTTATTCTTTAAGAAGAAGGATGGTATGTTACGATTTTGTATTGACTATAGACAACTGAACTGAGTTACAGTGAAGAATTGATACCCGTTACCTAGAATTGATGATCTCTTCGATCAACTCAGAGGGTCAGCAGTATTTTCTAAGATTGACTTGAGACCAGGTATGGCCATTATGAATTTTTAGTGATGCCTTTTGGATTGACTAATGCACCAGCTTTCTTTATGGATTTAATGAATCGAGTATTCAGAGCATATTTGGACTAATTTGTGATTCTTTTTATTGATGATATATTGGTATATTCTAAAACTCGAGGGGAGGTTGCTGCACAACTTGGAATGGTATTACGAACTTTAAAGGACCATCGCTTGTATGCTAAGTTTAGTAAGTGTGAATTCTGACTATCCGAAGTTGTATTCTTGGGTCATGTAATATCCGTGAAAGCAATCTTGGTGGATCCAAAGAAAATCGGGGCAGTACTGAAATGGGAAGCACCCAAGAATGTGACTGAAATTCATAGTTTATTGGGATTAACGGATTATTATAGACGATTCATAGAAAAATTTTGGTATTGGCGAGCCCAATAATGATGTTAAGGAGAAAATGAGTGAAATTTATATGGGATGAAACTTGTGAATGAAGCTTCCAGCGATTAAAGGAATGTTTGACATCTGCACCAGTTTTGGCACTGCCTATCAATGGAGTAGAGTACGTTATATTCAGTGATGCATCGAGTCAAGGATTGGGTTGCATTTTGATGCAAGAAGGCCAATTTATAGCTTTGCCTCCTGACAACTGAGACCAAATAAGGTAAATTATCCTACACATAATTTAGAACTAGCCGTTATTGTGTTTGCTTTGAAAATTTGGCATCATTATCTGTTTGGCGAGACTTGTAGGATATTTATTGATCACAAGAGCCTTAAGTACTTGATGAAACAAAAGGAACTTAACTTAAGGAAAATAAGATCGCTAGAATTGATTAAGGACTATAATTCGATCATAGATTATCATCCGGGAAAGGCCAATGTAGTGGCCGATACGTTAAGTTGGAAGTCAACGGCATCCTTAGATTATATTAGAGATGTTTATTTCCCTTTACTGGCGGAGATGCAAACTATAGGACCTGAGATAAGTACCGCTGATGTTAGAGCATTGATAGCCAAGTTTATTGTATAACCAGTATTAATTGAAGAGATTAGAATTCGACAAAGAGTTGATCTAGAAGTACAACGGATTAAGGAGGATCTGAAGGAACAAGCGGAATCTCAATATCAATCAAGAGAAGATGGGATTTTTTTATACAAAGAGCGAATATGGTTTTCACAAGATGAACCATTAAGGAGTACCATTATGACAGAAGGACATGTCTTAGCCAATGCTATGCATCCAGGAGGTACTAAGATGTTTTGAAATCTTCATGAAGTTTATTGGTGGCCAGGAATGAAGAAAGATATTGCACAGTTTATTTCTTGATGTATGACGTGTCAATTGGTTAAGGTGGAAAGGAAAAGACCAAGCGGACTGTTACAACCCCTTCCCATATTGGAGTGGAAATGGGAGCATGTGATGATGGATTTTGTTAGTGGGTTACCACGTACTCAAAAGGGAGCGGAAGTGATATGGGTTATTATAGATGGATTGACTAAAATTGCACACATTCTGGCCATGAAGGTGAGTGATACATCGAAGCGATTGGCTAAGTTATACATACAAGAGGTGATCCGACTACATGGAGTGCCAGTATCGATAGTATCAGATCGAGATCTTCATTTTACTTCTCGATTTTGGGATAAACTACAAGCATCTTTAGGTACACAACTTACGTTTAGCACTGCATTTCACCCTCAGACGGATGAACAATCAGAAAGAACTGTTCAATGTTTGGAAGACATCTTACGAGCTTGTATAGTAGAATTTTAAGGAGGTTGAGATCGATACTTGCCATTGGCAGAGTTTGCATATAACAACATTTATCAAACAAGTTTGGGCATGGCGCCATATGAAGCACTCTAAGGAAAAGCGTATAGGACACCCTTATGTTAGTTAGAGGTAAGAGAAAGAAGCTTAGAAGGATCCAAATTAATAGACTTTACCTTGGACAAGGTGAAATTAGTACGAGATCATCTGAGAACGGCTCAAGATCGTCAAAAGAATTATGCAGATGTATGACGTAGACCTTTAGAATTTGAATTTGGTGATTTAGTGTTTTTTAACGTAGCACCGTGGAAAGGTATCATCCGATTCTAGAGAAGAGGTAAATTAACACCACGATATCTTGGTCCCTACGAAATCATCGAAAGAATTGAACCAGTGGCTTATAGACTGAGGCTACTTTACGAGTTACAAGAATACACAACGTCTTTCATATATCTATGCTTCGAAAGTATATAGCAGACTCGAATCACGTGATAGAAATACTGCCAATGGAGGTGGCTGAAAATATGACATTCCCCACTCAAGCCATATGTATTTTGGATCGGATGCAAAGAAATCTTAGAAATAAGACGGTACCAATGGTGAAAGTTTTATGGAGAAGTAACCAATATGAGGAACAAACATGGGAATTTGAGGTTCAGATGAGGACCCAATACCTATATCTATTTGAAAATCAAGGTACGCTCTAGTATCCTATCCTAGTAACTCCTTCATTTAGTTCCAGCAGTTTCGGGGACGAAACTTATTATATGGAGGGTAGAACGTGAAGATATAGAAAATTTTTAGAAAAGAAATTAGGATTTTTTAAAATTTTCCAAGGTGATTTGGAACCTTAGGTATGCTTGGAATTGCATAATTTGGATTAGGAAAATTTTTCAAAACTTTTAGGAAATAAATACCCTATTTTTTTCTATTTTTCAAAATTTTATAAAAATTATAATAAATTATATGATTATTAAAAATTGGAATATTATTAGAGCATGTAGAAAATACCCTATTTTGTACTATTCATAAGGAGCATGTAGAAATTTTCTGGGTATGTTTTGATTTTTTTGCTATTTTTAATGACTTTTACAAAGTATATTAGGGATTTTAAATGAATATTATTATCATATTATTATATTTTTATATTATTATACTAATATTTTAAATAAACTAATATTATATTAGTTAAGTCAAAACGACGGGCTAATGCTTCGTTTTGACCGGGATGGTCAAAATGGCAGCATGTCCTGCCGTTTTGATCTAGTTAGGGTTGGGGAGAGTGTAGTGTCGTAACCTAAAAAAACGACGTCGTTTCACAAAGGGTGAAACGACGTCGTTTCACGTGGGGATGGGCACCAGTTTTGGCCATATCCGGCGACCCACCATTGTCAGGTATTAAGGCCGACAGCTGGCCTTAATCGGGCATTTCGGCACCCAAGCGAGGGAAATTTGAGGATTCTGGGCGATTCAAGGGAGATTCATCATCCTGAATCATTTGTGTAAGGTTTGGTGTAAGGTTTGAGTCAGTGGAAATCGTTATTGGCTGGTTTTGGGTCCGTTTTGATTGACCACAGGTCTTTGGATCGAAAAACCTGTTTTGGGCATGTTTGTTATTTCCCGAGCCCATTTACCTATTTTTTAGGTCAATTAATTATTTTAACCCATTTCTTAGAATTATTGATTTTAAAACTCATTTTCGCCCACTCAGGGTATATTGGACTTTTTAAAATAACCTAATCAGATTTTTTTGAGAGTTTGGGTTCAGGGTATAAATACCCAACCTGACCTAACAATTAGAATTTTTTTTAAGTGTTAAACTGCAGCAACCTACCCCTCCCCCTTCTCTCCCTTTCTCTCTCTCATGTTTTCCCTCCCTAAGCACCCATTCGATTTCCTTCAATTTTTGTTTAATGAAAACCACCGGGCTTAATCCCAAAACACATTCCTAACCATTTTAAATTTCCACAATTAGTTTCCAATCGAGTAGCTGTAATCAGTGTTTTCTTCGCATTAGGGCATTTTTTGGGGATATTGTAGTAAGTGCTCTAATTTTCCATTTTCATTGTCGATTTTTGGTTTCGTTAACTTGCTTTCAGTATTCCTAAGCATGTTTGGTGGTTTGGATCATTCGAAAACGTCCCCTGATCTGTGGGTGAGCATTTTCGATTTTAGTGGCATTTTCAGTAATTTCGGACAATTTGAGATTTTGATTGAATTGTCGATTTTGGTTGTCCTTATTACTTGGGATTGTTGATTTATAAGTTGCAGAGTATGTTTGTGAGATGAGAAACCCAATCGTGTGATTAGGTGAGTTTGGGTGTAGATTTAGAGCCGTGAGTGGCTTACGTGAGGTTTTGGCATTTCGCTCATTGGTTGGATTTCCAGAATTTTGAGCCGGGAGCATGTTGTTAGGGTGAGATGTGAGTTAGTGTGAGTTTCGTTGGGTCTCATTGGGTTCTTTTCTAGTTTTTGGTCATTTTGTCAATTTTCTTGATTTTGGTGCTTATATATGTTTTGGTTCGGTTTGTGTGATTAGGCGGTGCTGGAGCGGTCAATAAGGACAAGGATAATGCCATTGAGTTTTATATGTGACAAGAGGTGGGAGTTTATATTTTATTTGCTTATACGGAAACATTTTGTATTTTTTAATTAAATACAGTAAATGCTTGGTTTTGAATAGAGGTCTTATGTGTATTGTGATTGATGTTCATTTTAGCTTCATGAACTTGCTTACCATGTTTTGAGTGCATGAATCGTATGTTTGAACTCCTAAGCATGTTGGTTGTGTGGTTATGCATGTGAGAGGGCACGTGATGAGATGTTTGAACCCGTGCAATTGATTATGTTTATACCCGTGTGATTTTTCATGTTGGACCCCTTTGAATTATGTGTTTTGTGATTAGTGAGGTATCTTTCATTGCCAAGAAACCTTGGTAAGGGTTCCTGAGGGTTCGACCGAGTTTGGGGAGCATTCTTGGTCATTTTCGGGATGCGGAACTCGTCCTGGACAAGTAAACATCCTTGTATCCTCCCAGGAGCCCGTGTACTATTCAAGACAAAATAGTACACGGCTTGAGTAGGGGAGTACACAAACGTTACTCAGGCTGTGTACGTGTACATGGCTTTCTCCAAGAGTACACGGCCGTGTACTGCCCCTATATCCCCTGTTTCAAATCTACACGCCCACATACCTGTCCCAGCAACCCTTATACCCTTCTCGCAACCCGTGTACCTCATTTTGAGACCCCCAAACCTACCCTAAACCTATCCAACACCAAATGAACACCAAACCACACCCTAAACAATCTCATATGAGTGCTTTTGATAATTGCTTGCATTTTATGCATTATGGGATTTCAATGTAAAAGCTACATACTCATGTTCTTAGGCATGAATTGGAATTGATGGTAAATGTTTGGCCAACCAAGGTAAGTACATAGAATCTCAGCAAAGGAAAATATTACTTACCTAATGTTGTTGTATGAATGGATTATATATGTCTGCTTGAATTTTCTATAACTTAGCAAGCTACCTAATTTTTTTATGACTTAGCAGGCTATGTGTTTATATATGTGTGGATTGTGATTGAGTGTGATAGTGTGATTTCTCCACTCAGTTTTAGATAACATTAGCAGTAGGGGATTTACATGTATTTTGTAAACGAAAAATTAATTGGTAGTGGCCTTTCGGTTTCCCTTTAGGATAGGGGTTACTCGAAAGTGCTTTGCGATCCACTCCGATAGGTTTTTGAGGCATAGTAGCCTATGTGATGATGTGATATGCTGTGAGTTTATAAAACCTATTGAGCTTGTCTTTATTGCATTATGTTTTACAATTCATGCATTATGCATACTTGCTTGTGAAACACATTGAGTATACATTTAGTACACATGGATGATAACGGTGTTTCAAGTAACTGTTTTATACTTAATTTTCGGTATGCCTCCATTTCACTGGATATGCTTATGACGTTGTAACTTCCACTTAGGTCTTTGATCTCACTCCCTTTTGTTGATCTTTTCAGGGCTAGTTCGTCAGTCGGTCTTTGAGGTTGTGTTTTCCCGATGATGGTCTTAGGGCTAGACTATTGCACTTGCACGTCTTGGAAGCTCGACATGTTTTCTGTTTTGACATTTTCATACTCTATCAATATACATGCTTTTTTTAGATTGTGTTTCATGTTATGGACCCAATGAGGGTTTGTTTTTCCGAATTTAGTATTTACTCGCATGTATGACTCATATTCTTGTTTATGATATAAGATGCTTGCCTTAGGTACTTTTTGTGTGGATCCATATGGGCTTGTGAGTATGGTCTCTTGTGTAGCATGTTTAGGGTCGTGTGGTCTGTTGTATATGATTTAAAGACTTCCATTATATGTGTGTGTGTACTCCGTTGATTGTTTTGTGTCGGATATATTTTGGAACGTGTCATGCTCCTTTTAAAAGGAAAAATTCAAATTGGTATGCGTTTTTGAGAATTTGGATTTGATAAGTTAACTCGAGCCTTATGTGGTTTCGATTGATCCACGTGTTGGGTCTATCAGGACTATACGACGGTGAGGATCCTATTTACCGGAAATGAGTCCTCACATTATAGATCTCTGAAAAACTTCTGGGTTAAACCTTTCATAACAAGCAAACTGATTTGGTTTGACTTTTGCCATATAGTCACCTCCCTTTCTAGTTCAGAGGTATAAATAGATGTTGGTTTAGCTGGTTTTGGTTTCCTTAAAGCCAAATCCACATCAGCAATCCCAAGGTAAAAAAAAGGAGTTGTTGTTTTTATTCTTTAAAGTTTTCACCGAGGCATATTAGAGGCATATTAGAGGCATATTAGACATTGGTATTGAATATTGGGTTAGTTATAAAATCAAAAACAAAAGAATTTCTTTTCATTTGATAGCATGACGATTTACTAAAAATAGTAAATAAAATAACAATAAGAGATTCTCAATAAAATAGTTAAAAATAATAAATTAATCTTTGCATAAAGAGTTAGTTCGATTTAATTGTCTTAGTAAATAAATAATAAATTTATTTTTGTAATTACCTTCCTTTGTGTCGATAAAATACTGAACAAATTTTCTTCAATCATTATCATTTATTATTATAGTGATTATAAAATTTTACCAAACAATAATTATCGTTTTTTTACTGATAATTATTTGCCTAATTAACATAATAAATAATAAACCAAATAATTTTAGCTGATTAATTTTCCATAAGAGAGCCCATTTTAGTGGGATGCTATTTCAAATCTTATAAAATTATTTGATACGTGAATTTTATAATTTTTTTAGCTAAAAAACTTTATTAAAGTAAAATTTAAACTAATATCCATATTTCTTAACCCAGAAATTTCTTTTGGACTCAATTATTAATCAAACCCGATACCCCAAAACAATTAATTTAGTCCAAAAGTCAATTGAGTTCAATGACTCAATATATGATTCAATCTAAAATATTTAATTGGGCCTCAAGGTCTAAAATTAGAATAAATACTTTAAATGAGTCCAATGACCCAAATAATTAGAATGTGTTGGGTTTACTATATTTTGAATTCATTCGACTTAAAATTTAAATCCAATTTATAAATGATAATAGGCTTATTTCATATAGTCCGTTATTTGGATTTGATCACATTATCATTTTAATTATTATAGTAAATACGCACTGATTTCTATGATTCGCTGGAAAATTTGTTTAGCAAACTTGTTAGACAAATTCATCATTCTAGGATATTTATAGAAAAACTAAAGGGGTCATAATAATCCTAGTTAAAATTCAATTTTTCTAGATAGAATATCCTGCATAGTGTATAATCACTTTTAATAATATTTATATAATTAGATAAATTAAATTATGTATTCTGGACTATAATTATTCATATCCAAGTAAAAATTTACTTCAATTTATATAGGCCTGGCCTGAATTAATTTGTCAAAATAATTTAACTCAATAATGTGTTTTGAGTCGCGTATGTCTAAAATTTTTATTTTATTAGGCCCCAAAAACTCTATAAACCCAAAGACATAATTAGACTTACTGTAAATGAAGGATGAGAGAGAAAATAAAAGGATAAATATAGAGAGATATGAGGAGAGAATAAATGATCTTATTAGATGCTGTCAAATCTATGTATTACAGAACGTCTATATTTATAAACATGAAGAGGTATTATGCATATTTATTAAGGAAAGAACATATCCTTTCAAGTACAAGGTTGGATCTAGTTTTGTTATCATTGCTGTTTACGTTGATGATCTAAACATCATTGGAACTTATGAAGAAATAAACAAAACCGTTCACTATTTGAAGAACGAATTTGAAATGAAAGACCTAGGCAAAACAAGATATTGTTTAGGTCTTCAGATTGAGAACTTAAGTGATGGGATATTTATTCACCAATAAAATTATGTGAATAAAGTGCTTAAGAGGTTTTATATGGATAAAGCTCATCCATTAAGTACACCAATGGTTGTGAGGTCACTTGATGTGAGAAAAGATATTTTCTGACCTCGTGAAGAAAATGAAGAAATTTTAAATCCTGAGGTATCATACCTCAGTGCTATTAGTGCATTGACATATCTTGCTTATAATACACGACCCGATATATCATTTGTAGTAAATTTATTAGCAAGATATAGCTCTTCACCAACTCGAAGACATTGGAATGGAGTTAAATATATTTTTAGATATCTTCGAGGAATAATGGATATGGGTTTATACTATTCTAATTTATCAAATACAAATTTAGTTGGTTATGCAGATGCAGGATACTTTTCTGACCCACAAAAAGCTCGATTGCAAACAGGCTACTTATTTACCATTGGGGGAACAACTATTTCATGGCGTTCTGTGAAACAAACTTTGGTGGCTACTTCTTCTAACCATGCAGAAATTTTAACAATTCATGAAGCAAGTCGTGAATGTGTTTGGCTACGATCAATGTCACATCACATTAGAGAAGCATGTGGATTATCGAGCGAGAGAGCAATTTCGACGATATTATATGAAGATAAAGCTGCTTGTATAGCTCAATTGAAGGAAGGCTACATCAAAGGTGATAAGACAAAACATATTTCACCAAAGTTCTTCTTTACGCATGATCTTCAGAATAAAGATGAAATCAATGTTCAACAAATACGCTCAAGTGATAACCTAGCTGATTTATTTACTAAAGCCCTCCCCACATCAACATTTGAAAAGTTTGTACAAAAGATCGGGATGCATCGTTTGAAAGATCTAAAAGGATGACTGAATCAGGGGGAGTATGCACTGCACTCTTTTTTCCTTCACCAAGTTTTTTTTCCCATTGGGTTTTTTCTTGATAAGGTTTTTAATGAGGCAGTATTATAAAACATACTCTCTTAAGGTTTTACCTTTAAAGATTTTAATGATGGATATTTTTAAGAGACATTCAAGGGAGAGTGTTATACATTGAACGTATCTTCAGTCACGACTTTTCATTATCAAGGGATGCATTTGAAGAGTCATGTCCCTACTTTTGTGCTGATAACATGATATAAAGGAAGGAAGATGAAGAAAGATAAGATGGCAAGCTATACAAAAGGAGAGAATAAAGAGAGATCTGTCAGATATTATTGATGATCTTCAAACGATAACACAGACCCATATTTTTAGCTATGAATGGGTATCTATTACATCTATTGAAAGCAGGGATATGACTCTTCAAATGCATCTCTTGATACTGAAGAGTCGTGACTAAAGATACATTCAATGTATAACACTCTCCTTTGAATGACTCTTAAAAATATCCATATATCGGGTCGTGCATTATTAGCAAGATATGTCAGTGCACCAATAGAACTAAGGTAAGGTACCTTAGGATTTAAAATTTCTTCATTTTCTTCACGAGATCGGAAAATATCTTTTCTCACATCGAGTGACCTCACAACCATTGGTGTACTTAATAGATGAGCTTTATCCATATAAAACCTCTTAAGCACTTTATTCACATAATTTGATTGGTGAATAAATATCCCCTCACTTAAGTGCTCAATCTGAAGACCTAAACAATATCTTGTTTTACCTAGGTCTTTCATTTCAAATTCGTTCTTCAAATAGTGAACGGTTTTGTTTATTTGTTCATGAGTTCCAATGATGTTTAGATCATCAGCGTAAACAGCAATGATAACAAAACCAAATCCATATCTTGTTATAAAAACACAGGGACATATTGGATCATTTTTTAAGTCTATTTTAAGCAAGCACTCGCTAATATGATTATACCACATTCGTCCAGATTGTATCAATCCATATAAAGCTCTATTAAGCTTTATCGAATAAAATTTCCGGGAATTTGGATTGTTTACATCTGGTAACTTAAATCCTTTAGGGATTTTCATGTATATATCAGTATCTAACGAGCCATACAAATAGGCTGTAACTACATCCATTAGACGCATTTCAAATTTTTCATGTATTGCCAGAAAAAGTAGATATCGCAATGTTATTGCGTCCATCACAAGAGAATATGTCTCCTCACAATCAATACTGGGTTTTTAGGTAAAACCTTGTGCGACGAGTCTAGCTTTGTATTTCACAACTTCATTTTTCTCATTTCTTTTTCGCACAAATACCCATTTGTATCCTACCGATTTTACACCTTTTGGTGTATGGACTATAGGTCCAAAAATTCTTCATTTTTCAAACGATTTTAATTTTGATTGAATTGCGTCTTTCCACATTGGCCAATCATTTTGATTTTTACACTCTCCCCATATCTATGTATATCAATATTCTTATCTTCTTCCTCTCCTCCTTCATTTACAACACGTTATCAGCACGATTCTCTAGCAAAAATTATATCCGGCATCTCACCCTCTCAGAGAGGTGCATGAAAGTCTCGGATAGTTTATTGATGCAATCTTGGAAAATATTGTTAAGGTTTATACGTCTGATGAGGAACTATCAAAATCTCACACTGGAGAAGTCACCATATGGTTAAAAAAAAGAGATAAGTTTTCTTTTATTCAATAAATTTATTTTTTTATTTTATACATAATAATAATCAATTACATTAATACTTAGTATACATGTTATGTATACATATGCATATGAAATTAATTGGTATTAAGAAAAGATTTTTCATATTATACAAATCTAAATTAGGATTATGCTTAATTATTTTTGGTCAGTAAAATTAGATATGTAATTTCATATATAATATAACATAAATGATAATTTCTAATTAGGAACATAACATGTCATAATTAAGTCATTAATTAAAATAAGTTTATATGCAATATTATTGCTTGCACAAAGCATGTTAGTAGTGCACCATAATTCTCTTTGGAAGGTTAATACTATACAAAATATATGATATTGTAGACATTATAACAAATTTTTTATTTTTTTTTAATATAATATTATCTTATAATTATCATGGTTCATACTTTATAGTGAATGATACAGTATAATAATCGTGCAACGACCGTACGTATCTCATCATAAGAATTAAGCATCATTCCCTGGAGTGAATGCGTTTTTATACAATATTCATGATTAAAGACTTGGATAAAATGTTAAACCTTTAATAAGGTTACAAAAGATGAGATAGTATGATTATAAAAAGATGGCATTATCGATGGAACCATCCCGGTTGAAAATTGATGTGTGATATATACATCGATAAGCTATATCGATTATGATTGGAAAACTATAAGTTGTTCCATAATACATAAGCTTTCAAATGTTATTGAGCAAATGCATATTAAGCATAAGGTCTCTCTTTGCTCAATTTGATATCAAATCAGGATGAAGATGTGAACTACATATATTTGGTTTTGATGATATATCAAAATATTCACATATATAAATATAGTTACAACGCAAGTGGAGTTTGTAAAACAACTTGTGAAAAAAAAAATCGTTGGCCAACGTATGCATCATGATAATTCGATACAAATAATATGAATATATATTGAGAGTATATCTATATTATGGACTTTTGTGAGATATTATATGCTTATTATAATACATTTGTCATGCAACAAGTTTATTCACATCATGCCAATATACAATCATTTGCATCCCCTCATAAATTGGTTTGTGATCAGGGACCAAGTAAAACCATTTATATTTGGGATAGATAATATTACTATCCACCATACCACACAAAGATGGATCATCAAAGAAAGATATAAATTAGGCAATGTTATAACATTGAGAGGGAGAAAAGATAAATAGCTGGAGAAGAAATATCATGATGAGTTATCATTATTATGATCCTCATTATAATTTATGAACTTAAAGTTTATAAGATAACTTATTGGTAAATATCATTGTCAGATGAATTTATTGATCTTATAGTAATTGAGTTCTAGCTATATTGCTCCAATGTAAGATAATATTGTAAAGGATAATATTATATATGATTTTGGTACACATTTGGGATATAAGTTACAAATCGGTTCATATTAAATTCTCATAAAATGAGCAAATATTTATAATGGTTTGAAAAAGAATAAATTTGAAATATTCCATTGATATTATTAATTTCATAAATAGATTCAAAAAAATAAAAAGATCTTGCTAAAATATGTTAATGTGAAAAAAAAATAGAATCGAGATAAAATATCGATAATATGCTTATATATAATTTAGAGCTCTACATTATGAGTATCTTGATTAAACTCGATGGAGGAGTATAAACTATAAATAATTGATTAATCTAGAAAGACGTTTATGATTAATTTGCAACATGAGTATTGTTGGACTTATGGTCCATATACTAATTTGTGTGAAAATAATAACAGATAAATTGTTAGTTGTGCGAAAATAAAATAAATCATATTGTAATGAAAACGGCTTATCGCACAAGTTTTCACACAAATGATTATTTTGAAAAGAAATATCTCATTATGATGGTGGATGAATAATGTTGCAATAGATGATAAATCTGACAATGAATAAATATTTTAAATGCATCTTATATATGCAAATCCAATATAGATCTATATTGCAAAATGCAATGATTGAATTTCCTAGGATGTTATATTGTATCAAGCTAAATAAAGCTTGTATTTATCAAAGCAATCATAATATATGTGTTTTTATAAAAAGATCTGGATCTAAATTTGGTATGGTTGCTAATCATCATAAAAAGATGAAATTATTGAAACTCTTGTTGAGTAATCAAAAGCTGTGGATTATATAAAGACTATTTTATTTGAGTCTTTGTAAATCAGTAATGTTCGATAAAAGTTCTGTGAAAATTTAGGGAAAAAGTTTATCCATCAAAATTATCAAACTATGATATCATATATAAATCTCGATAAGAAATATAATCAAGACTTATGTTTGACAAAATGGTTATATATATGTGACCATATCACATATCGGATGATAATAACATTTGAGATGTTGGTTGATTTCAAAAGGATGATATCATCAAGGGGAGTAAAAAGCATGCATTGCACTCTTTTTTCCCTCATTAAGATTTTTCCCATTGGGTTTTTCTTGATAAGATTTTCACGGGGCAATACTTTAATTGTATACTTATATATATTCGATAAAAGGATATTTTTTAAAAAATTGAAGGGATAGTTGAATATGAAGAATATGAACTGTACTCTTTTTTCCTTCACCAAGTTTTGTCCCATTGGATTTTTTTGGTAAGGTTTTTTAATGAGGCAGTATTCCAATAATATATTCTCAAATTAAGAATGATGTACATTTTTCCTTAGCTAGATTTTTTTCCAATGGGATTTTTCCTAGTAAGGTTTTAATGAGGCATTTAGTCATATAATGAATAGACTTTCAAAGGGGGAGTATTATCAAGTTGAATATTTATTACTTTTAATTCAATAGACATTCAAGGGGGAGTGTTGTAAATAAAATACATGTTGAATATCTATTGAACCCGTCCCAAGAGTTGTATCTTTACCAATGAATATATCCCTTCCAAGAGATGTATCTTTACCAACGGATGTATCCCTTCCAAGAGATATATATTTACCAACAGACATATCATTTCCAAAAGATGTAAATGATACCCTTTAATACCTACAAATATGTATGTCATACCGTCATTTGAGATATTCTACAGTATCCTGAATATCTATGAATAAGATCCTTTTATTCTCTCTTCATATCTGTGTATATCAATCTTCTTATTTTCTTTCTCTCCTCCTTTATTTACAACACATTATCAGCATGATTCTCTAACAAAAATCATATCTGACATCTCACCCTCTGAGTGCATAAAAGTCTCGAATAGATTATGGATGCAATCTTGGAAGATATTATTAAGGCAGGCTTATACATCGACAAAGATATGATGAGGAATTATCAAATCTCACGTCATATGGTTAAAAGAAAATATATTTTTTTTTATCGTTTATTTATTTATATATTTATTATAACTATAATTTTTTAGTTATTTTTATTTATTATGGCTGTGAATTTTATTTTATTTTTTTAACTTGATATTGGTACATAATATTATAATATATTTCTTTAACTATTTGTTCTTTAAAAAAAATATTGAAAAAAAACATAATAATAATAATAATAATAATAAAACATATGCTATTAAAATATGATGATATATATGTTTGATGTTAATAACATTATATGTATGCTCTTTCTGGTAGAAAATGATTGTCTATAATACATAGTCCTTTAATTGCTCAACTTAGGACAATATGGAATTATCGTAATCATATTTGTGTCTTAATTACTTAATTTATTACGTGAAAAATTTATTTGATTTGTGATAATTTTGATTTATTTGTTGATTTAAGCAATATAATTACTCTTATAGAAGATATTCTCATGTGAGGATCTTATATATTATGGTTCTAAGATAATTTTATTTTTATATGATATTATCTTATAATTTCAATTATTATGGTTCATCCCTTGTAATGAATGAGACATTACTATAATCGTATATACGACTATATCTCATCAATGATTATGGACATTGGTAAAATATTAAACCTTTAAAAAGATTACAAACAATGAGATAATATGAATATTAAATATTGGCATCACCGGAGGGACCATCACAGTTGAAAATTGATGTATGATATATACATCGATAAGCTGTATCGATTATGATTGGAAAACTATAAGTTGTTCCATAATACATAAGCTTTCGAATGTTGTTGTGCAAATGCATATTAAGCACAAGATCTCTCTTTTCTCAATTTGATATCAAATCAGGATGAAGATGTGAACTACATATATTTAGTTTTGATAATATATCAACCAAAATGTTCACATATATAAATATAGTTACAACGCAAATGACGTTTGTAAAACAACTTACGGAAAAAAAAAATTGCTGGCCAGCGTGTGCATCCTGATAATTTGATACAAATAATATGGATATATATTCTGAGTATATCTATATCATGGACCTTTGTGAGATATTATATGCTTATTATAATGCATTTGTCATGCAACAAGTTTATTCACATCACGCCAATATACAATCATTCGTATCCTCTTATAAATTAGTTTGTGGTCAGGAACCAAGTAAAACCATCTATGAAATTTATATGTGCGATAGATAATATTATTATCCACCATACCGCACAAAGATGGATTATCAAAGAAGATATAAACTAGGAAATGTTCTAACATTGAGGGGGAGAAAAGATAAATAGCTGGAGAAGAAATATTATGATAAGTTATCATTATTACGATCCTCATTATAATTTATAAACTTAAAATTTATAAGATAACTCTTTGATAAATATTATTGTCAGATGAATTTACTGATCTTATAGTAATTGAGTTCCAATTATATTGCTCTAATGTAAGATAATATTGTAAGGGACAATATTATATATAAATTTGGTACACATTTGGAATATAAGTTACCAATCGGTTCTAAAAATATTAAATTCTCATTAAAGAAGCAAATATTTATGATGGTTTGAAAGAGAATAAATTTGAAATATTCCTTTGATATTATGAATTTCTGAAATAGATTCAGAAAAAATAAAGAGATCTCAATAAATTATGTCAATATAAAAAAAGAATAAGAAGATAAAACCAGGATAAAATGTCGACAATATGCTTACATATAATTTATAGTTCTACATTATGAGGATCTTGATTAAACACTTTGGATGAGTATAAACTATAAATAATTGATCAATTTAGAAAGACGTTTATGATTAATTTGCAACATGAGTATTGTTGGACTTATGGTCCATAGACCAATTTGTGTGAAAATTATGACATATAAATTGATAGTTGTACGAAAATGAGATAAATCATATTATAATGAAAACGGCTTATCGCACAAATTTTCACACAAATGATTATTTTGAAGAGAAATATCTCATTATGATGGTGGATGAATAATGTTGCAATATATAATAAATCTGATAGTGAATAAATATTTTAAATACGTTTTTTATATGAAAATTCAATATGAATATATATTGCAAAAAGAAATGATCAAATTTCCTGGGAAGTTATATTATATCAAGCTATATGAAGCTTGTATTTATTAAAGCAATCATAATATATGTATTTTTAAAAAAAGATCCGGATCTAAATTTGGTATGGTTGCTAATTATTATGAAAAGATGAAATTATTGAAACTCTTGTTGAGTAATCAAAAGTTGTGGATTATATAAAGATTATTTTATTTGAGTCTTTATAAATCAATAATGTTCGATAAAAGTGCTATAAAAATTTATGGATAAAGTTATACTATCCTATTGTGATATCATATATAAATGCCGATAATAAATAGAATTGAGATTTCTGTTTGCCAAAATGGTTATATATATGTGATCATATCACGTATCGGATGATAATAATATTTGAGATGTTAATCGATTTCAAAATGATGATATCATTAGGTGGAGTAAAAAGTATGCATTACACTCTTTTTCCTTCATCAAGATTTTTTCCCACTGGCTTTTTCTTGATACGGTTTTTAACAAAACAATATTTTAATTGCATACTTATATATATTCAAGAAAAGTTTATTTAAGAGATTGATATGATAACTGAATCAGAAGAATATGAACTACACTTTTTTTCCCTTTACCAAGTTTTTTCCCATTGGGTTTTCTTGGTAAGGTTTTTAATGAGGCAATATTCCAATAATATATTCCTAAGTTAAGAATGATGTACTCTTTTTCCTTAGCTAGGATTTTTTCCCATGAAGTTTTTCCTAGTAAGGTTTTAACGAGGCATTTAGTCATATAATGAATAGACTTTCAAAGGGGGAGTGTTATGAAGTTGAATATCTATTACTTTTAATTCAATGGACATTCAAGGGGGAGTGTTTTGAATAAAATACATGGTGAATATCCATTGAACCCTTCCCAAGAGTTGTATCTTTACCAACGAATGCATCCCTTCCAAGAGATGTATCTTTACCAATGGATGTATCCCTTCCAAGAGATGTATCTTTACCAACGAATATATCCTTTCCAAAAGATGTAAATGATACCCTTTAGTACCTATAAATATGTATGTCATACCGTCATTTGAGATATCCTCCAGTATCCTGAATATCTATGAATAATATCCTTTTATTCTCTTCTCATATCTGTGTATATCAATCTGCTTATCTTCTTTCTCTCCTCCTTCATTCACAACAAGGCTATATTATTTGGTTAATAATATTAATCAAATTATGTCAAAAGCCCAAATATATTTGGACTCTAAAAGAAGTTCAAAAGGATATAGGCCCACGAAAAAGCCTATGACCTAGCTAGCCCACAATATTGAAAGCCTAGGATTTCAATTTTTTTATCTAGCCGCCGCCAGCAAGGCCCCAAAACCGCCACCTCAAACGGCCTCCATGCGGCCAGAAGCTGCCCCTTAGGTGGCACTTGCGATATGCCTGTATGGTGCTTAAGGCCACGCTCACAATCTTCCAGCATGCGTAGTGTATGCTAGCCTGTGCAAGCTCATCTAAGCCTGCTCCTCTCGAGTTTGATTTGTGCATTAGCCCATCTGAATATACACTATCACGATCCAAATTCAAACTACAAGTCATTTGGTTTTATATATAATATGTCTCTTATATGATCACATCATAGGAGTGAGCCTTCATCAAAACTTACCACACGTGAACTCCAATCAAAGACAATCAAGGCATTCAATGGGTGTCCAAACTTACCATATAAAAGTCCTAATCAAGGAGATCAAGATAATCAATATAATCAAAGATTACCATAGTTGGGATAATTAGGGGTAGGTGAATTATTATTTTTTACCATATATGTAGTTTATACAGACACCGTTAGGTTGGTTGACTTGATCTCCATTATTCATTAAGGAGTTGTAAAAGCTTTATAAGGAGTGTCTCTTTTCATTTGTAATTATCTAGCATTTTATGCAATTCTAAGAGTGTAGAGCATTTATCTATCTTTCTTGTCTCTCTTTCAGTTATTCTTAAATTTAGCTAGCTTTGAAAGGAGTGCTTATTTAGTCTTTTGTGAGAACACTAGTTTAAGGTCGCATTGAGAATTTTATTTTACAAACTTTAATCCGACACACAGTTTTCCCAAAAATTTTTGCTTTTTTTCAAAAACTAAATGATTGAAAAATTACGACAAAAATAAAAATTCTAAACTGAAGTGTTTGATGCCATAAAAGATCGTTATATTTTGAACACTTATGTAGTGATAATCTTTTAATGTCAATTGTTCAAAAAATATTTCAAAAACATAAATATAATTTTGAAAAATTAATAATTATAAGAAAATAAAATAGTTTCATTAAATCGAATTTAAATGGCTCCGATAGGTTTATGCTTTATAGAGCCAAGGACCGATTCCTTCTAATGAAAGACATACAAGAACATGGGAAGTGGAAGCATAACTAAAAGATTAAAACTAAAGGGCCTTAGTGAAATTTCTGTAAACTATCAATGAGTTTCTATAGAGAAGATAGAGTAGTATGTTTGATAGGAGATTGATCGATATGTACACCTAGGATCATAATCTTTATATAGAAAACTTTTGGATAGTCCTAAGACTAACTAAGTTTAAGTTTGTTATTGATAAGTCTATAGGTTTCTACACATACCCAAATCCACACCAATCGTCATCCCATTAATAAAATATAATAAATAAAGATTTTGTATTTTTTATACAGATTTGGTTCTTAAAATTATGCATCTAAAATCCCAATGAACTAATATATATATATATATTAAGTCTAAACTTTTGTAACATAACATTCTTTACCCAAATATATAGCTTGCCAAATATGAGTTTATAAGTAATATTTTCCGATTCTAAATTATGCTATTATGTGTTTAGCAGGATATAAATAAATATGGATCATATGAATAAAGTTAAATTATTTTGATTTTATATCTAAGAAAATGATATTTTAATTATTTTATTTTAATTTAAAATAAAATAATATAAATAAATTTTAATATTTTATTTTCAATTCTCATCCCAAATTACTCGAAGCTAAACTGATCATATATTGTTTGTGTAAGAATAAAATTAAACAAAATTATTATTATTCATAAAATCTATGAGATTTTGATATATTGAAAGAGTCTCAAATGTTAAGATTTGGAAGGAATAGAGTAAGAATAGATCTTTACGTGGAAAACCCCTTTGTGAATAAGGGTAAAAACTATGAGCAAGGATAGAAGAATTTCATTAGAAGAAACAAAACGGAATTACAATCTCTTGTTTAAGAAGAAACAAGAGAAATATCTCTCACAAATAATCTCTCTTCTATAAGGAAATACAAATAAAAAACTCCTTACTAACCCACTTTTTTTCTCTCTAGCCCCCTTTGAATTTGGGATGACTTACAATTGAGGAGAAAGTATCTATTTATAGACCTAAGCCTAAATCAAATCAAATCAAACTTGGATCAAACTAAATCAAACCAGATCAAATCTTCCTAACTCTCCTTGATTTGCTCCTTGATTTATGGAACCATATATTTAACAATCTCCCACTTGAAGATTTGATTGAGGATCAATAAAATCTTCACACTATTCTTCCTATCTTGCCATAGCTCGTTAGGGCTATACCTAATCCCACAATTTCTAGCCAAGTTTAGACGATACCTAAACTTCTCCTTTGGAATAATCTTGATCACCATATCAGCAGTCTCAGCAACAGATAACATAAATGTCACAAGATTAGCATATCTTAAAATGCTATCTTCAACCACATTTAAAAACATCTTTGGCAACTTGACCCACCCCTCTTTGCCTGCTACAAACTTCCTCTTCGTTCGTCTGCTTCCCAGTCACCGTGTGTTTGTAGAAATCTGACACCTAATTTCTGTATAGCAAACGTTGTTTGTTATGCAAAGATACTCCCTTGTTGCTCACATTACTACTTCCAAAAGCCACTATTACTTCCCCTTCAACCAGCACCATGGCTTACTTCCATTTGGTTGAATCTTTCACCTTGACAATTCTTGAAGATCTCTGAAGTACCTGCTTTGGTATAACCTTCTCCACTTCTGGTTCTACATCAACATTCTCTAAGGTTTCTTGAGAACTAGTTGATCCATTACTTGAAGACTTTTCTAGTAATTTGACCTCAACTCCTACTTGTTCTGTATTCTATGAACCCATCATCTCATTATCTTTGTACAAGCTATCTTCATCAAGACCATTTGAGACAGTTGACACTTCACCTTCTTGAAGAATCTCTCCCTTTACCCTGTACAAGTTGACAACATCTTTTTCTCCCTTCATAAGTGCAAGTGCTCCTTAGGTCAATTTCAATATCTTGTCTTGGATTTCAACTTTATAAGCCAGATTATCCATTTGTCCTAAAGACAATAGATTCTTCTTCAAGCCCTTCACATTTGAATAATACGAATTACACCATCATACATCTTTAGTTTGATGCTCCCAATACCAACAATCTTCAAAGCATGACCATTACAACTGTACACAGATCCTTCCAAGATAGGCTTATACTGGTGGAACCAATCTCTAGAAAGGTCATGTGAAAAGTGGCTCCCGAGTCGTAAAATCACACATCAGTAAATCTTTCCTTGCTTTCAGTTGTTGTCAATGCTTCACAACATAAAACATCACCATCATCTAAGAAACTTACCGTATTTCCTTGAGAATTAGCATTTTTTTGGTTTAGATGATAGCAATCCTTTTTTAAGTGATTTTTGCCACATTTTTAGCATTTCATATTCTTCTTGTTTCTTAACTTTGAACTACCATGATTGTGGCTCCCACTCAAATGACGATCTATTGATCTCCCTCACATTACTGATAAAGCTTCTACTTGTTGTGAATACTGTGAGACCCTGATCCTCGGTGGGTTAGATATCCTAGAAGTTCGTGTGTAAAAAATGGCACCTAGGAACCGGTATAGCATAAGTAACCATTTTGCTCCTGATGACCCTTAAAGGTTTATTTCTGAATTTTTCCTAAATTTTATTTAGATAATTTATGTTAATTATCCTTAGTTTAAATCCTCATTATCCAAATTATCAGATAATTCTTTTTATCCTAAGTAGATAATTATCTTTTAAGCTTATTTATCCTTTAAACCTTATCTTATACTTTAAGCTTAAAAGTAGGGAAAACTTATCCTTTAAGCACCTATAACAAAGGTCGGCCACACCATTCTTCACACTCTCATTCTCTCTTTTGTTTCTTCACACTCTCATTCTCTATTTTGTTTCTTCACAAACATTTGTTGTCTTCTTCTCCTCTATGCTTAACTATACTCTATCTGCCAATGATAGATGAAGATTTGCAATAGCATTCCCGTTTATTTTCGCCCATTTGGCATCATCTGTGATACTTGTTGGTCTTGTGTCAATAGCTGCTAGGCAATTATCTTTGTCCAAAATTACCTTCATCTTCAGCTTCAGCTTCCATAATAAGAAATTATTCCATTAAACTTCTCAAACTTGAACTTTGCCGTCATTGATTCTATTCCAATACCAAACACCTAGCAAGGGTGAATAATATTTAACTTATTTTTTGATGTGGAGGATCCATTATTCAGTGGCAACCACAAAGCATACAATACGATGAGTAGGTCCACCCAAGTTAGTCTCCGCTACCACGTGTTAAAGATTTAGAAGAGATAAAACAAGAATAAACAGATCTTTACGTGGAAAACCCCTTTGTGACTAAGGGTAAAAATCACGGCCAAGGATAGAAAAATTCCACTAAAGAAACAAGAAGGAATTACAATCTTTCTCTAAGATATCTCTCACAAGCAACCTCTCTTCTACACGAAGATACAAATGAGAAATTCCTTAGTAACTCTCTTTTACAAATGAGGAGAAATAAAGTGTCCATTTATATACCCAAGCCTAAATCAAATAAAATCAAACCAAATCAAACCAAATCAAATCTTCCTAACTCTCCTGATTTACTTCTTGATTTGTGGAACCATATATTTAACATCAAATACTTTTGAGCTGCCATGATCTTGACATTTACTAAAACCTCAATTTTGTCAAATCCTTGTTGTGTGTACCTAGCCGTATTGGTACTATTCTTGGCTACTATCGAACAAAGACTGGACAAAAAACAAAAAGAAAGAGCACAAAACCAACATCATCATCACGCCTAAGAAAACATGCAAAGCCATTTAAATCGCGAGTCCCTATTCTTTCACTTTTTCAAGGCAATGAAGGAAAAAAATCCCACCAAAATTTGAGTCACCAAAACTTGGGAACATCTTGTTTACAGGCTTGAGTACGGAAGGTACAGGGTGGACTGTGATTCTTGGTAGGTCACTGAACTGATGCGTCACGAGATTAACAACAAGCTAGTCTGCAGGATTACTCGCCACTGTAATCGTCTGCTTTCTTTGTTTTGCGAGATTGTCTTCACTCCCATATTCATATTCATATTCATATGCATATTCATATTCATATTCATATGCATATTCATATTCATATTCATATTTATATTTTACCAATTATATCTGACTAATTTTGATATATGGAAGTTTCCTGATTTGTTTCATAAAATTTTCATTATGTAGATTTGTCAAAAATAATGATGACATACACACGCGAAACAAACTTCATCATCATGTCAAAAATATCAATGCAAGTGGCCGAACGTGGGACACGTGCTGCCCAACGCCAAAGTCTCCATACACATATTTCGTAACTATCTCCATCTTTTGCGAATTCCAGAAAAATTAATACCATATCACTCTTTTTAAAATTTAATGCCCAAAATAACATAAAATCAATGACTCTTGTCCTACACCGAATGCAATCAATTAATTTAAACGTAACAATACGGAAAATGAGTAACACCGCAAAGTTGTCAACTTCACGGTAAATCTTGAATTCCTATTGCGTGGTGGACAACGTCTTAATTTTAGATTAGAGCACCGAACCAAATACCTAACCAGGGAGCATAATATATTATATAATATATAATATATACATATACGATAGGATCATAGGAGTGATTACCATAACGAGAGAGAGACAAAGAAATTTGGTGAAGGAGAAACGACAAGGAGGGAAAGGAACATGCACCTAAATCCCACTTTGCGGGATTTTCATTTATGCTTTAAACATAGTACCAAAATAACAACCTCTTCTTCTTTACTCGGAAAAAGGAAAAAATACGAAGGGTGTTAGTTAAAAGTTTGTTCGGTTTCAACATTTTAAACAGGGTTAGGGTTTTGGTTTTGTGTAATGTCACGCCGCGAGTGTGATGATGTCTGATGGGGTGTAAGTGGGCAGCCAGGCCACCCTACACCTAAAGGTGCGCATCACTTTGTCTTCCTTTGATGGCTATGTCCTAATTGGTATACACATTTATTATTAATGAATCACAATATCTGTTTCGTTTTGTTTTTTTTTTTGTGAAGTAACGATACGGAATGGTGACCTTTCGGATGCGGAATAGATAGGACAAGTGATGTGGTGCCAAAAAGGATTTTGATAGGTTATCAGTATCATACCTGAGGATTTTTTTTCCTCTTTGCTTCGGTCATTTTCGTATCATTATGCCGATGAAGTGATTGACAAAATTCCAAGTGCCCATTACCTAATTTATATATATCCATCCGTCGGTTGCTTCTCGTCATATTAAGCTGCGATTTCGCTGTGATCAGAATAATATATGTTAGAGTAGTTTGATCAAAATTAGAACAAAGAAAGTGAGGATTGCATAAAAAGTACGCGTGGAAAAGAAAATTCAAAATTGGCTTGAGTATATTTTTGAAGATGACGCAGCGTTGATAGTGAAAGCAGGCATCTGGGTTGATGCTTGAGTATTAATTAATTTGGGAGCTATCACATGACGCCTTTCCGAAACTTTCATGCATAGGATCGCACCACACACGGGAAAGGAGACTGGCAGAAACTAGTATTTCGGGGAAAAACCTTCATTCAAACCTTCTTTTGATGTCATCCTACACTAATAAGGCAAGGCATTGCTGGTGGGTTCTTCATGCTTCTTCCATTAAGTCCCTGTTATGGCATAAGCATGTAAAAAGCTTTTGTGCCCATGCCACTAAGTGCATGAGCAAATTAGGTTACTTCATATTTACGATGAGGACCTGGACCTGCAGCAGCTGCATATATAATAAATAAAATCTAGATTTATTGAGAATAGTATGCAAGAAACATCTTTCTTGCTTTAACTAACTTCAACCACTAATCTCTTGTGGAAGAATATGAGTATCGATATCGATACCAACAACCCATGCCTGACTCTTCCTCCTCCCCAAAGAACACACACCCGTACTGGATTGAAAACAAGTCGAGTGGAGATCTAGAGAAAACCCACTTTCTTGACTAATGTGTTTCTTTGATGTGATACTATCATTTTAACTTCAGTATTGAATATTGTTCTGTTTCTTCAAACTCTATATCTATAATTTTTTACTTCTGTACGTGGAGAAGGAGTACTGCGTGCATACCTAGCTAAATCATTGGTGGAGCGACACCTTAATTCGTGCATGTTCACTGTGATAACTTTTTTTGCAAAACTCATTGGCTTGTGTACAATATAATAGCCACAGTATTAATATATTAGAAACTCATAGATAGATTTCAGGAATTAATCTATGGTTGAAGTGCTATACAGGCCAAGCTTGAAAGACGTGTAATTAAGGAGTGTGCATAAAGTATAAAATCCTGCACATGCAACTTGCGATATAGATAATGAAAAGGTACACACATTACTTAAAAATGTTTTTGACCACAATTAAGAACGGTAGTAAGCCGTGAGGTCTTAGCTCTCTTTCAGCGAAATCAACTGGAAGGGCATCATAAAGCATAAAAGTCCACACTTCCTTTTACGAGTGCCTTATCCCAGGATTTTACAGCACCTTTTTTCCATTTCATTGGCAGACAATGCTCTGCACTGCACGCTGGGAAATGTATATGAGTTGAAGAAATGGTCTTCAGTCACGAAGGTGCACTGTAACATACATATATATTGTACGTACTTGTTTTATATACATATATATACTAAATCGATGGATTGCTTTAGATATATATAAATATATATATTTGTTAATTAATTGTTACGTCACTTCTTTGTGGGTTGGTGCATTGTCTTTCAACTGTCAGCCATGTTGTCAGCAGCCATGTTTGCTCCCTTTAAGCAGATAGCACAAAATCGATTACTTAATGGGTTTTCAATCAAAACAAGTGCAATTCACAATGGTCTGTTTCTTCAACGTGTGTCCCGTATTCGAGCTAGGTACCACCAGCACTTGGGAATCTGGTTTCTCACATCAGCCATTAGTTCAATGTGGGTGGGTCCCTTTGTACCTTATTTGTGATCCTAAATTTTTCTTGGGATTTCCTCTCTCTTTCTCTCTCGCCCTATGGGCTCCTCTGCCGCCCTCCTTATATAATCCTGTCTCGCATATCCAGCCTACTCACCATTTTAAGCGCTGCCTGGTTTTAGCTTTGTAAGTAAACCACAACGACAACATTTTCCATTGTCTAACGCACATAACCCCCGCAGTGGATTTTCTTCTCCACCTCTGCCTCAAAATGCAAACCACAACAAACGGCCACCCCAACCGAGCACGAGCCGAGTGGCAATGGTGCCTGGCCACAGCATTCAGAACTGCCCTAGCATGCACCATTGTGGGCTGCATCACGCTTTACGGCCCCCCCATCCTCCTGCGACAAGTAGCCTTCCCCGCCTTCTCTTACGTGACTGTAATATTGATTGTCACCGATGCAACTCTTGGTGACACTCTCCATGGTTGCTGGCTAGCATTCTCCGCCACGATTCAGACCGTGGGGCCTGCTATCTTGAGCTTGTGGCTGATTGGTCCTGCTCGGTTCACCTGTGGCACCATTTCCTTGGCAGTGGCTCTTGCTGCATTTGTTGTGTCGCTACCCGATGGCACTCCTCTGATAGGGAAACGTATAGCACTAGGCCAGATTGTTCTTATATACGTCATAGCTTTTATCAATGGTGTGGAAACTGAGCCTATCATGCATCCTTTGCATGTAGCAGCTAGTACTGGCGTCGGTGTCCTGGCCTGTGTCCTTGCCTTGCTGTTACCTTATCCAAGACTCGCCTGTTGGGAGGTAATAAGAAAATCCATTTCATCACCTTCGTTGATCGATGGATCATATGTATTTAGTCTGTACGGACGTTGTACATTTGGCATTATTAGGATGATATTGGAAGCTGCTAAATAGTGAGAGAAAAAAATAACTCTCTGGCCTTTTATGGGGTATGTATGCATTTCTTCCTGATATATAAATTAATACTCGTTCTAAGTCTTTCTTGCGCTTTGCACGTATGTACTTCAGGTGAAGCAGAACGCCCAACTTCTGGCAGACAACATGATACAAAGATTGAACCTATATCTGAAGGCTTTCTGTGCACAAGACAATGTCCTTGCGGCTGCATCTGTCTCCCAAGCTAAGCCATTAGCAATTGCTGGATCCAAACTTATTCAGATTATCACGCGTTATCAAGTAAGTAGTATACAATTTTTAATGCAGACCTCTTTTTAAATTTGCTTTATGCTAGTGCTTGCTATACAGTTGTATTTATGGATACGGATTATATATCTTTTTAACAGGAAAGCGTGAAATGGGAAAGAATTTCTCTCAAGTTTCTGAGATTTTATCAACCGAATTCTGGAGATAGATTCCAGGTATTGGAGACAACCTTAAGAGGGATGGAAATGGCTTTAACTAGTGCTTCATCGTTCCCTACAAGGATTGCAGATGGAGACAGCACAGCTGGTCTAGTTCAATTGGTGGAGCATATTACTCAAAAGATTAAGCAATTTCAGAGTTCTGTTTCTTATGATACCTTGACAGTTCCTGAAACCAATGCTGCAAATATAATGGAGTCCCTCCAAACACTTCAGACTGTACCCGCAAGCCATCGGGATTTGTCCCCTTTTTTCTTCTTATTCTGCATGAAACTAATTCTCTGCAAAACAATGGCAGAACCACCACCACCACCACCACCCACCCAACATAATCAAGAACCCACCACTTCACCTAAGCAAAATGGATTCTTCGAAAGCATCAGGAACAACTGGATCTTTAATGTAAGCAGCAAGAGACTGATGCCCGCAATCAGATGCTCTCTTTCTCTGGGACTGGCAGTCCTATTTGGTTTGGTATATAGCAAGCCAAATGGTTACTGGTCAGGACTCCCAGTTGCCATTAGCCTGGCCGCAGCTAGAGAAGCAACATTCAAAGTTGCTAATATTAAAGCGCAAGGGACGGTGTTGGGAACCGTTTATGGAGTGTTTGGGTGCTTTGTCTTTGAAAGGTTCTTGCCCGTAAGGTTCCTCTCTCTCCTTCCTTGGTTCATCGTTTCCAGTTTCCTACGGCGTAGCCGGATGTATGGGCAGGCAGGTGGGATTTCGGCGGTCATCGGAGCTGTTCTTATATTGGGTAGGAAAAATTTTGGCCCACCAAGTGAATTTGCTATTGCCAGAATCGCTGAAACCTTTATCGGGTTATCATGCTCCATTATGGTAGACCTTCTCTTGCAACCCACAAGAGCTTCTTCTCTAGCAAAAGTTCAACTCTCTAAATGCTTTGGGAAATTGTCTGCATGCAACGAAGCAATAACCCTTGAAGGCGGCAAAGCCAAGTTGTTAGAGAATCAGAAGAGGCTAAAAGCAAAAGTGAATGAGCTAGGGAAACTCATTGGGGAAGCTGAGGCGGAACCCAACTTTTGGTTTTTGCCTTTTCACAGTGCTTGTTACGCTAAGCTCCGGGGATCAATGTCCAAGATGGTGGATCTCTTCATGTTTAGTGCCGAAGCCATGGCATTCCTAGAACAAGAATCACGAAACCTTGGAGGTCCCTGGAAGGAATGTGTAAATAAGCTAGATGGTGACCTTCAACATTTCAAAGAAATAGTGGGATCGTTAGTCAAATGCTTCGAGGATGTCACTTCATTGAAATCCATAGCGTTTCTAGAGAAAGAGCTGGAGAGCCAAAGCATCACTTGGGATATTGAACTGGGGAAATCAACAAATCCAAAAGCTTACAGGATTTCCAGCCCCGGTGAAGATGAGATCGAGGAAGTTATGTGTTCGTATCTTAAACATTCAAAGGAAGCTGTGGAGAAACTGAATGCAGCAAGTAGAGAAGAGCAGAAAAGGGAAGAGAACAGCCAGATGGTCATTTGCTTGAGTGCTCTAGGTTTTTGCATGAGCCACTTAATCAAAGAGACAAGAGAGATTGAGAAAGGTATCAATGAACTTGTCCAATGGGAGAACCCTTCTCAGCATATAAATCTCTATGAAATTTCATGTAAAATCCATGCCCTGGAAGATTGCAAAATAAAGAATCAAAATGTCACATAATACCTGGAAAATGTATTACACATGCACGTAGATCTGTATGAATTTTCATGTAATATCTATGCTCATGAAAATTGGAAAAATAAAATTTTTTTGTTAATTATGAAAAGGAATGTGGCTGCTGGGATTCGAGCCCAGGTCTCCACGGCCACAACGTGGAATTCTTACCACTAAACTACAGCCACATAGTTGAAAGGCTTGTTGAGTTTTAGTATTATATAAGTTTTAGTAAATTACAAACATGTATAGCATATAACCTCAAACCGCTAAAATAAATGTTACTTCAATTAGAATTGCAAGAACGAATCTTTCCGATATAATATGACATTAGTCTACCTATTACAATTTTACTATGTATACCGTCACATTGTGTTTTCATTTAACCCAATCCACACACACATACATTATCGTAATTTAATCCATTATACATATTGCAAAATATCATGAATATAAGTCAAGTCTCGATACTAATTTAAAATAATGTAAGGTATCAGGTTTTAATAATCTTCTGGGTTAGCTTTTAATGTTGGGCATGATATATCACACATATGAATCCCCCGTATAAATGTTAATATATACATGTTTAGACAACATTAAACACTTTTTTTTATTAAAAAGGAGTAAAATTCACTGTAACATAACTTGCTTATTGCAGTGTCGTGGAAAACACAATCCAATGTTGTCGGATTGAAAGAAGTCTAGCACGTGAGGATTATCAACCCACTCTTAGTACCGAAATATGGGTCCTTAATTTCCCTTACTCTATGCGCAATTCTAAAATATATCAATCTATATTCTTTAATCAATTCTATAGATTAGTATCTTATAATCATAATCCTTAATTAATTAGTATCTTACTATCAAAACTCAAAATCCCCGTACAGGTTAAGTCACCCCTCCAGTCTAGTGGGTGACAGCACTAGCAATGAGCTAGAATGAATCCATTATACCGAGTGAATCCGAATTCATTATTGGCGAGTGATACACTAGAAACAAGTAAATCTGAGAATTGAGTATGTTAGCATCTAGACTATGCCTCTGCCACATTGAATCGAACATAAGGCAATTGAAAGGGTCGCTGCCACCTTCAATCGAATATAAGGCAATTGAAAGGGCCTCTGCCACGGTTGTAGCCGGTAGCTTTGTGGAAGAAGAGGATTACAATTCTTCATGGTGACATACAACCGACGGAGGTAGACAATGCTATTAATTAAAGACACTTTTATAATCAAGGCTTGATCCTATCTTTCCAGATGCCTTCCATCCTGACGAATCGATAGATTTGGATTTAGTCTGTTGGTTAAAAAAAATTATTTAAGTTTGATATTATGATGTTAGTAATAGATTGAGGTAATCGATAAGAAAAACTCGATATTCGGCTTGCAGTTGCGGCTTGCCACGACTTGTTGCGTCCACCTAATCCTAGTAAACTTTGTAATGAGAATGAAAATGAAATCCAAAAGCCCAACATGTAGAGAGAGAAAAGAACAAGACCGCCCAAGATAAAGGCTGAATCCAGTCCAATATAGAGAAACAGAAACTGGGACAGGACGTGTGTTTCGGCCTTTCCTTCCTCCGATGATAATCCAAGCATACTTGTTCCATTAAAAAACATAAAACATAAAACATCAAAATCTACTCTGTGATCATCTACAATTACTACTCTGTAGATGATGTAATCAGGCACCGGCGGCGACGACGGGATATGTCCACCACGAGATTTATCCACGCGCCTCCGATTCTCTGACTCGCCAACCCGATTACACCGTCGTCAATAATTAGTCGTTTAGATTGAGTTGTGGGTGAGAATCTCAACCTTGGCCGCGAATCCATTATCTTTATTTGGATTTGATCTTCTTTCAATAAGCTTCGATTAGAGGTCAAGGGACGCAAAAGGTGTTACATTTGTGTACGCTCCTTTTGATTATTAGTCTATTCTGTCTCAGCCGGTGCGTTTGCTTAACTAGGTAATGAATGGTTTTGTTTCATGAGAGGGGTTTGCTCTTCTTCTTCTCTCCCTTCTTCTCCATCTGAAAGTGCGAGTGATACACCCAAAGCAGGGTCCAGGAAGCTATCCAACGGTTCCTTGTGGTCAAACTTCTTCGCGTCCGCTTTTTCGGTATTTGAACGTAAGGGAACCCACAACACGGGCAATGCCTGGACCTCGTCTTTGAAGAAGATCGTGGGGGTTGGCACCATGAGGAGAATCCACGAGCGAGTTCTCGGCTCCAACCGGACTGGGTTATCTGGCTCCACCTCTGATATCTGGCTTCTGGGAATTTGCTATAAGATTTCACTAGATAACTCCACGACTTCTACTGATGCCACTACTACTACCACTCACTTAGCTGACTTCACCTCTGACTTCTCTTCCCGTATTCTAATGACTTATCGTAAAGGTTTGCGCTGTCTTCTTAATCTCCACTGTGTATCCGAGGAGTATATGTTTTGGGATATTTTAATAGCGTTCATATGCAGGTTTTGATCCTCTTGGAGATTCAAAACTAACTAGTGATGTCGGCTGGGGATGCATGCTCCGTAGTAGTCAGATGCTCGTAGCTCAGGCACTTTTTTTCTCGTCACTTTGTTATTTGAACGTAAAATTTTTTACAAGTTACTCGTTAGTTAATATGATGTTATGATAAAGTCTTACTCCTGGATATGCAGGCACTACTGTTTCATCGATTGAAAAGATCATGGAGAAGATCTTCCCACAAGGTAAGGTCACGGCAACGATGTTGATGCTAGTATATCTCCTTTGGGTTTTTCTTTTTCATCATTGGATATTAGTTAACTGATCTTCTTGTGAGGAAACAACCTATTACATTGGCAGTCTAAAATATATCTATCTGCAGCCACTAGATCCAGAATATGTTGAGGTCTTACACCTTTTTGGTGATTCTGGGGCATCAGCTTTTTCTATCCACAGTCTTCTTCAAGCCGGAAGGACCTATGGCCTTGCAGCTGGGTCATGGGTGGGTCCATATGCTATGTGTCGCTCCTGGGAAGCTCTAGCCCGCAGTAAAAGAGAGGAAACCAACACTGATTATCAATTACTTCCAATGGCTGTTTACGTTGTTTCTGGCGATGAAGATGGAGAGAGAGGTGGAGCTCCGGTTGTTTGCATTGAAGATGCCTCTAGACGTTGTTTAGATTTTTCTAAAGGTCAAGTGGATTGGACTCCAATTCTTCTATTGGTTCCTTTGGTTCTTGGGCTTGAGAAAGTAAATCCCAGGTCTGTAATGTTTATGTGGAGTTTATTCTTCATTTATACTGTATGTTGCCAATGCTGGAAGTGGAATCTAATTTGGTATTTTTCCTGCAAATCGTGTTTGGCTGATAAGTATGTTACTGAATTGCAAGGCGCTTGCTGTTTCTAATTTCCTGGTTGCATGGAAGTGGAAGAGGTTTTCGTTTCACAATGTAGTGATGTAATATTAAGTGCTCTATGCCTTTTAATAACTTATTTGATGTTCCAATACCAGATAATAATTATTGTATAAATCCATGTTTGTGAATACTATAGGAATATGCCTGACAAATATATGATTCGGCATTTAATTTAATTCCTCAAGTTTGAAGCTATATTGTCATTTACAATCTGTCTCTTTTGATGATCACATTTTACTACCGAGAGTCTATGATCCAGAAGAAGAACGGAATCAAACTTATGATTAGCATATACCTACTGTCTATTGATGATACGAAAGATGTTCTCTGTGATCTATTTCCCTTTTATTTGTAGAATACTAATCCTATTAAGGAAAGCTGGAGGTGACTAGACAAACATAGGTTTTTTTATTGTGGTATCTACGCCAGTGCTAAGTTGATACTTTTGAGATTTGATATGGTTTTTATACTTTGCTACTTCTGTTTATGGTACTAAATGTGTGAACTTGCGGAATGTTTGGTTGGTGGAAAATTTAGAATTGATTTCGATTCTGATCTTAAAACAAGGGAACTTGCTACTCAAATTTTCTATTGTTTAAATATTCTTTCCGCTTTAGCATTTTTCCTCATTTAAGTATCATGTCATTATTCCTTGTTTTTATCTTGTATGATGCTTTTGTGCTTTGCGCACAATGCTTTGGACAGTTGTGTAGTGGGAGTTAATGTGTGGTGATCGTGGAGTATGCACAAAATCTTAAACGAGTTATGAGGGGTTTCTGTTTTGAAGGAGGTGTGCCATGCCTTGCTGTAGATTAACCATGTCTTACTGAGGGGAAGTTCTTTTTTTTCCTTTCAATTCTGAAGGCAATATGTTTACTCACATTGCTCCATCTTTGGGGCCCTATGAAGTAAACTTTTCTTGTATTAAAGTAGGTGGTTCATTGTCCAACTGATGAAGTAATATAGTGTCATAAAGAAGAATGAGCAATAACTTGATTTACCATAATGTCTGATGAATGGAAGGATAACTATGTTGGTGAATGACAAACAATGTTGATTGTGGCAAATGTTCTTTGCTTTTCTTTTGATGGAGCCATGCTTTTTTTGCATTGATCATGATTAGGTGAAAAAATGTTATGATGTTGCATATTTTTAAATAATTGTATGACTACGCGGTGCTTAATAAAGGGTCAAAGTGCACTTCAGGTTGGCTTTTATTTGTATCATTTGTGTTTCATGCTGAGGCTCAAAACCTCTTTGTGCTCTTAAAAGCGCATCTGTATGAGAGTCCTAGAGGACAATCCTGTTTTTCTTGTTTAGGCCTGGCATCTTTGGTTGCTGTTTTACTACATTCATGTAGAGCATGTATGTTGATTAAAGATTGCAGATTTAAAGAACCAAATTGTTGCTTTTTCAGTTTTTTACCTCTCCATTGATGTGGAACCTGGTATATATCCGTGCAACTCTGGATTATATTTCAGTTGGAATTTCTTGAATTGTTGTCAGGTATATTCCGTCCCTGCAGGCAACGTTTACTTTCCCTCAAAGCCTTGGCATTTTGGGTGGGAAACCTGGTACCTCATTTTATATAGTTGGAGTGCAAGATGATGACGTTTTCTATCTTGATCCACATGATGTTCAGCCGGTAAGCAGAACACAGTTATACAAATTCCTTGTCGGTTACTTGTTGAAATGCATTGTTTTGATGACAATAGTTGTGTAGATATAAGCAGATGATTTTTGTAAATAAATTTTCAGTTCAATTGCCCTCCAGTGTTGATGAATTTACTAAATATTGCTTTTGGATATGCATGTTGTAATTCTTATGTGTACTAAAAGAAAAGGGTTCTCGACTATAGCTTCAAAAGTGAAATTAGTCTATTGCTGTAAAGTTAATCAAACCATGAGCAGGATTCTAGAAATAATTTGTGATACAATTGTTGGTTTTTCCTTTTTTTTCATAATAGAGTGGGTTTCTATAATTTTCTTCATCACCGAATGGGAGAGATCAGTTGTATTATGTCTGATGAGACCTTAAATCAAAATTTAAGATTCTCCTTACAAACCTGAGAATACTATTGGTGGGGTTTTTACTGGCTTTGGAAGCACAAATCTTTCTCAATCAGACAAGAAGAGTTAGTACAGTCATGAGTTTACACCCGCATGTTCAGGAAAAATGATCCTCATCTTCAAGCCCCTAATCAAAAATTAAATATTTCTTTAGTCTGATGGTTGCTTTGGTGTTCCGCTGACAAAGATTCGTTGGTAATGTAAGTCTATGTATGCTAACACTAGCAACTAAAACTAAAATTATGATACAAGCTTCAAAACATACTTCTCGTTTTCATATTGATGATTGTGATTTGAAATGTTACTTATGATATATACTTTGCTTATCTCAGTTATCACATTTTATACATGAAATCTGTTAATGTTTTGACAAATTGTATATTGTTGTAAAAATATATGGGAGTGATGTTACTGATGTCTTGAACAACTACACTGATCTGTCAGATATTGTAGGTTTGATGTCACAAAAAAAGTTTTTTTTTTTTTTTTAAAAAAAATGTAATGACTAAAGACTGGTACATTTGCTGTAATTAACCTTTAAGTTCTGCATGGAGCAGTTGGTCTATCAAGGGTCAAAGACAAAATACTTTACTACTTATGGCCAAATTTATCGGCCTCTATATGGATCACACAGTCAACAAGAAGTTGGTGTTGTGCTTTGAAGATATCTTGTATCTGTTGTATAATCATGAATAATATGCAACTCTTTATGTACATCCATTTCGAAGTTGTTTGGTTCATTCACTAAAACTGACCAACAATGGAAGGATCTTAGAAATTCTCTTACTAACTCTTCATATCAGAGCATGTAGATATTTCTTTTAGGACAATGTAAACGGTAATACCAAATTCTCACTGAATTTCTGTCACCAGCATGTGTCACAGCCTCGGTAAAAATGAATAAATAATTTGTATTTTTTTATACACCTTCATGGTGATTACTTACACTAATGATTAGGTATTGGTTTCTATGCTTAGCCGTGTATAACTAATAATGACAACGAGGTCTATTTGTTTAGTTTATTTGGTTTCTTCCACTGATGGTATCCATTCTTATTTTCCCGATCCTGTCTGCATGTTGAATAATGCTAAAGATTGAGTTTATTGTCCTGGACTGAGGATTGTTTATAGTGTTGGTGTAAGTGATATTGATCTTAGTGAAGTTAATTGGTGATTGCATCTCTTTGTGATGGTTGGTTTGCAGGTAGTCAATATTAGCAGAGATGATTTAGAGGCTGATGCTTCATCCTACCACTGCGAGTAAGTTTATTGGTGATGCTAATTTTTTCCCCCTCTATTGCCTATTAGAACTGCTGTACGGTCTATTTGGTTAAGTTTCTAACCTCTAATAACATGTCCAGTCTCCCTCGGCGCATTCCCCTTGACTCAATTGATCCATCTTTGGCGTTAGGATTTTACTGTAGGGACAAAGGTAGAATGACTGACGTTGTCTTTTTTTGTTTTGTTCTTTTTTTTCTTTTAATTTTGTAATGATTGTTCATGATTTTTCAAATTCTGTTTCTGCAGATAGACTGAGTGGATAATGTGGTTTATATGTATTGTTGTTTTGTGGTGGACAGATGATTTTGATCAGTTCTGCTCGCTGGCTACCAAACTGGCGGCTGAATCATGCGGTGCACCACTATTCACTGTGGCTAGTACCCACCAATTGTCAAAGGCAGTGAGCTATACTAGTGGGAGGATTGAAGAGGATGATTCCGTTGGTGCGATGCCCGTGAATAAGGGAGAGGGAGAGGGATTAGCTGCACAAGATGATGACTGGCAATTCCTATAAATGGGGCATTTGGAAAATTCCTGGGTTTTTATTTGGATTACTGCAAAGCTGCAGTTTGATCTATCTGATCTACTCGTGTTCCAGTTTTATTATTGATTTGTGTTTATTCAAAAATCATAGAAAATATCTCCAAATATTTATAATTCTTTTCAATATTCTTTATATTATATGTATTTTAGTTGTTACAGTTTAGTATTGATGGTAAAGAAGTGGAATATGGGCGTAAATGAGAGATAAAAGCTAATCATAGGTTCTTCTCTCCATCGGAATAATACTCGTTTTGGAAACTAAATCTACCGGATTCAAATGATTAATTTGGTTGGTTTAACTGGGTTAACCGAATCAGAATCGATAATTAATTTGTCTCAAAGTATTACGCTCACGCTTTTGTAGGCTTGTAGCCAAGTTCCTACACTAATTTGACTCCATATCAGATCCCGTGTGTGTCACTTGTGCATGCATTGTAGCTTTTATTGCAAATCCTCCTAATCAAAACCTGAAAATCCCGCACCATTTCATTGCTTCTGGGTTACTGGTATTATGAGGCTTTAGGTTTGTGAATATGGCCCATAGTGTCATCCATGAACTCTATGTTGAATAAATTTTTGTAAACGTGGCTTCAGTTTTATCCTTGGTCATTAGCCTTTAGTTAGTTTTTCTTATTCTATTGCTCTTTGTTATTTATTACTATTATGTTTAATTTTTCAGTTATAAACCATGGCTATTTAAAGTCCACCGTTAACGGAATAAATCATCAGAGTTTCAGTTCTATTTTTTGTCAATGGTAGCGAAGCTGTGGCCAAAAAAGTTAGTGGGTGAGAGAAACACTTGTGTGTGCTAAATAGGGTGAGAGAAAAATCGTTCAGTACAGTAGTACTTTAGTTCTAGTTCTCCAAACAAATATGGGATTCCATGAAGAAGAAGAAGAAGTACCAAAGATCAACAAAAGCAAAGAGGTAGAAGTTTCAAGCACTTCAATCAGAGTTTGAAACTCTTAGAATGAAACCTGGTGAGTCTATTTCAGATTATTTTTCAATGGTGATGACAGTAGTCAACAAAATATGTGTTCATGGGGACAAGATGGAAGAGGTTACAATTGTTGAAAAAATTCTTCGTTCGTTGAGACCAAAATTTAATTTTGTGGTGTGTTCTATAGAAGAATCTCATGATATTGATGTGCTTTCAATTGATAAATTGCAAAGTTTCTTGTTGATTTATAAAAAAAAAAATTCAACAAAAGAAGGAGGAGATAGCATTGCAGGTCTCATATGGAGGACGAGGAAGTAGCGGGGGAGTTTCAAAAATAGAAACAGAGGCAGAGGTCACAATCAACAAAACCAATATAAAAGAAAACCAATTTTATGAAAGAAGAAGAGGACGAGGTGAATATAACTCCAAGTCAATAGACAAATCCAAAATTGAATGTTTTCGATGCCACAAATATGATCATTACAAGTTAGAATGTCAAGTGGGACAATCCAAAGTGCATTACAAGAATCTCACTTTACTGAAAAATATGAAGAGGAGATATCAGTGCTGATGGTTTGTTAAGCCGAGGATCCACTAACAAGAATCTATGATATCTTGACGCTATATGCTCCAATCATATGGGTGGAGATAGTCAATATTTTTCTATCTAGATGAATCTTTTCATGACAATGTGAAGTTTGGGAATAATTCTAAAGTAGCAATTATAGGAAAATAACAGGTAAAAATTCAAATCAAAGGAGAAGGTTGCAGAATTCAATATGCTAACTTAGGCTTGATTGCAGAAGTCAAAATAGTTGGTGATAGAATGTTTCCTCTTTATCTCCGTAATATGCATCAGGCATGTTTTTCAGTAAAGTTAAGGATGCGGCATGGTTATGGCATTTTCGTTATGGCTAATTGAATTTTGGAGGATTAAGCACGCTCCATAAAGAGAATATGGTGACTTGACTTCCTCATATTTCAGCTCACTGTAAAATTTGTGAACACTACATTATTAGTAAACAACATCGCAACCCATTTCCATGAGGCAAATCTTGGAGAGCAAAGAGAGCATTGGTGTGAAGTCCTGAAACTTTAGAGCAACTTGGGCCAGAAAGCCTATTCGAGGACAAACGATGTTAGTGGGTTTTAGCCCACGGATCGAGATTTAATTGTGGATTTAAGGAACAAATTAAAATATTTTGAGAGAAATATTACCTACGGGAAATTATTGCATTCATCAATTTTATGATTGAAAGATCATAACAAGAATTCTGATGTTAATTTTGGTATTCTAAGACCATATTGGTCTATTGATATATTTAAGCTTATAAGAATTTTCGGAAGAGTATTTGTAATTATCGTGATTTTTCTAAAGAAAATACAGTGGTATTTAATTTTTAGTAAATTGAGTATTTATGAGAAAAATACGATTATTAGCTTGATGGATTCCTTCATTTATAAGAAATTTATAAATATTTTTAGTGTATTTTTCAAAGACATACACAAATTATTATGAATTTTATATCGATTTTAGTATCAAAAGAAAAATATTTATTATTAATTATATAATATAATATAATATAATATAATATAATATAAATATTTAATTAATAAAAAAAACAAGAGTAGATATCGTTTTGACCAGGATTAGTCAAAATGACACCCACCCATGTCGTTTTGATGAATCTAGAGGCAAAAGGTGTTATTTCAAAATATTGACCATAACGTAACATGACATTGTTTCGTCATGCATTCTAGAATAGTTGACCCATCTCCACCACCTTTGATCAGAGACGGGATAAGGTCGGATTTTTTTCCGGGTTTTGTACCCATTGATTCCCGAGCCACGAAACTACCCCTAAACCCTTTCTCATCCTCTCGCGAGTTAATTTGTGTAAATTCAAACTAGATCTGACGATCTAATGATCGAAATCAGGTGAGAAATTCACCCGGAAATCCAAGTATCAGACTCCTCAAATTTCTTGTTTTTAATTGTTGAAATGTATTAAAGTCTATATGATTAGATTCAGGAAGGTGTAGGCTTCGATTTGGTATAAATTTTGTATTGTATGAGTGAGTATCTGAGGCTTTGTATTCTTTATGGCATCTGGGTCATTTTCTAGCCAATTACAGGTCACCGCCGATCGTCTAGAGGTTGAAGATGATCTCGAACGACATGTCATCTAAGGCATCTAAGTGTGACATGTCATTTAGGGCTAGTGTAGGCGATGAGTCATTTGGTTTGGGTATAGACGCCATGTCGTTCAAAGGTTGGGTAGGCCAATCCGAGCCTAAGGCTCGAACGAGGTGTGGTGCACCCTGATTGGGATGTGTGTCACTCTCAGGCAACTGTAGGTGTAGGTCTGGTAACGCCAAGTATTGCCACGTGTTGTGATCTAATTAGTTGGAATTAAATAAATTCTAAAAATTAAAAAAATAGCCAGAAAATATATAAAAATCGAGAAAATATTAAAAAATTGAGAAAAATTATAAAAAATACTAGATTAAATTTTGAATCTGGTGGTATCAAATTTACATAAATTGGACTTGGTTTGATGAATCAACTAAATCAGAAAAAAATTCAGAAAATTAAGAAAAATTTAAAACATTACCTGGTTGGGTCCTGGGTCAGTTGTCAGGTAGAAACGTGTCAAGTTAAAGAGTTAAACACATTATTTTATGTGATATTATGAATTACTCAGAATTTAAGAATGGTTGTAAGTAGATGGACTCCTACAATGACAATCCCTTAAGGATTCGGTCCAGATCGCCATTGAAGGACATGTGGGTGTATCGAACTTTGGAAACATGTGAGTGGACGGTCCTTTCTAATTCATTAAATTGCTAGCATGAGTATCAAAATATAATTATTATGTTATGAATGATTGAAATTGATTGTATGTGCATGTGCCTGAGAAATGTTATGTTAAGCATGATAAAGGGTAAAACATGCATTGAGTATACCACAATTATGATGATATGCTATGCATTATATGAATGTACCTGTCTTGATATGCTTGGACTATTAAAATACATAAAATGCATTAGGCGCATTCGGGAATCGATATCGACATATAGAATGCATTGAGTCTGTATAAGGTAACCTATGTAACCTTTGAGAGCTCTCTGGATCTAGTAGCATGGCATGGAGACGTCAATGACGAGATAGTAAGGAAGTAAATGATTTTATTTATTATTTTTATTAAATAAATTATAAATCAGGATCCTGCATTGTGGAAATCGATTAGGTGGAGCTATCGATCTGGCTAAGCATTAATTTGATATGGACTTTTCTATTGTATGTAATAATAAGATAAATCGAAAGATAATATGAATAGAGTCCCAATGACAAACTCCAATCTTGCCCTTGGCCTAGATAAACTGGGAGTCGTGCTTGTTGCATATTATACGACTATGATTGCATGTGCCAAATGCATGTTAAGAATTAAGTTATGATATGCCAGCATGTTTATTTGATTATATTGATTGTTGTATGTGAACTACTTCATATGATTTTTCCATCCGCTCACCTGGCAGTTTTCTGTTAAAATATTGACAAGAAATATAGGTAAGATAAATAGGAGTTCGCTCCCAGGCATCTCGAGAATAGAATAACAGATTGATCAGCCATTGGCCATGCGTAAGGTAATTTTATGAGCATCATATTCACAACATTTCTCCTAGAATGTCTGAGTATGCTAGAGTCATCGTATTATGTCGATTTTTGAGAAATATTTGTTAATTTGTTCATTCTACAATGTTACCCAGATGACATCGTGTTATTAGTTTAATTATACTACACGATTACATTGTGTCTCTTATTGCTATTTCCGCTATTATTTTCTCCATTTTAGCCTTGTAGGTTTATTATATGCATTGCTATGTGATGTGGTGATGTATATAGTGGGCCTACGATGATTGTCACGCGAAATTTTTAGGTATGGGGCGTGACAATTGGAGCTCACTCAGACATATGTGGACCAATAACACCACATTCTAATAGTGGTAAACAATATTTTATGACCTTTATTGACGATTTTAGTAAAAAATATGAGTATATTTTTTGCAGGAGAAATCTGAAGCATTGGTTGTATTCCAAGCCTTCAAAATGCTTATTGAGAAAGAAATTGGTAATCCAGTTAAAGCATTTCACACTGATTGTGGAGGAGAGTATACCACACAAGAATTTATAATTTTTTGTGAAGATAATGGAATCAAAAGGCAATTTACTATGGCTTACACACCTCAACAAAATGAAGTTTGTGAGCGAAAGAATCATACAATTCTTAATATGGTACGAAGTCTTTTAGTCAAGAGTAGTGTTCCAGAAAGCTTTTGGCTAGAAGTTGTTGCTCGTAGCTCTCATGTATTGAATAAAAGTCCAACCTGAAGAAGCCTAGAGTAATCTAAGACCAAGTATTGATCATTTCAAAAATTTTGGGTGTATAGCTTATTCCCGTGTTCTAGATGAAAAAAGAAAAAAAGCTTAATGACAAGGGAGAAAATTGTATTTTTCTTGGAGTTAACAGTCAATCCAAAGCTTGTATGCTTTACAATCCTAGCTCTAAGAAAATTATTATTAGTTGGGATATTATATTTGATGAAGATGCGACATGGATATGAAATAATAAAGGAATTCAATAGTATATTCCTTTAGATCTTGAGAAAGAAAAATAGCAAGCAGTGGAGACTGAACAATCGCCATCTTCCTCAGTTCTTTCAATGCCGAGGCATGAAGAAGAGATACCTCAACGTGTTAGGAGACAACCTGCATGGATGGTTGATTATGATGTAAGTGGTATTGATCAATCTATAGATCCACTTGCATACTTTTCTTTATTTTCAGTATGTGATCCTACAACATTTGATGAGGCTATTAAGGACTAAAAGTCGCAAATGGCGATGAATAAAGAAATTACAGCAATTGAAAAGAACAACACATAGGTGTTAACTGAGCTTCCAGAGGACCATAAAATAGTAAGTGTCAAGTGGATATTCAAGATGAAATTGAATAAGGATGGGAGAGTCGACAAGCACAAGGCACGTTTAGTAGCCAAGGGCTATAAACAAGAGTATGGTGTTGATTATAAGGAAGTGTTTGTGCCCGTTATACGACTTGATACTATTAGAATGTTGATCGCTTTTGTCGCTCAGAATTTATGGCCTATCTTTCAGTTGGACATCAAATCTGTATTCTTGCATGGAGACTTGGGTGAACAGGTATTTGAAGATCAACCTCCTGGTTATGTTAAGGTTGGAGGGTAATAAAAGGTGTATAAATTGAAAAAAGCACTATATGGACTAAAACAAGCTCCGAGAGCTTCGGATAGTCATATAGATGTTTATTTCAATAATGAGAAATTTAAAAAATATCCATATGAGCATCACCTTTTACAAATATTAATGAGAAAAAAATAATTCATTGTTTGTTTATATGTGGATGACTTGATCTACAATGGAAATGATATTTCTATGTCTGAAAGCTTCAAGACGTAAATGGAGGAAAAATTTGCTATGATTGATATCGACATGATGCATTATTTTCTTGGTATTAAGGTGCTTTAATTTGCTGGTGGAATTTTTATTTCACAAAAAAAAGTATGCAAAAGAGATTCTAGACAGGTTTAAAATGAAGAACTACAATTTTGTTAGTAGTCTTACTGATCCAAGCTTGAAGCTTGTCAAAGTTCCTGGTGGAAAGAGAGTCAACAACACTCTATACAAGCAAATAGTGGGAAATCTGATATATTGAACAACCATAAGGCCTGATATTATGCATGTTGTAAGTCTTGTTAGCAGATATATGGAGAATCCACAGGAAATACATCTTTTAGCTACAAAAAATATTTTTCGTTATGTGTGAGGATCTGTTAATTTTGTCATATTGTACGACATAGGAAATTAGTCAAACTTCATTGGCTTCACTAACAATGATTATACTGGGGATTTGGATGATAGGAAAAGTACATCTGGCTATGTTTTTATGATGGGCTCAGGAGCAATCTCATCTCATGATCTTCAAGGAAACAATATATTGTGACTTTATCAACTATTATGGCTGAATTTATAGCAGCAATATCCTGTGCTTGTCAAGCAATTTGGTTGCAAAGGATTCTTGAAGAGATTTATTTCTAATAAAAGAGATCAATTCCTATTTATTATGACTACAATTCAACAATAAATTTTCTAAAAATCCTAAGAAATCTCACATATTGACGTGACATTCCACTTTCTATGAAATCTCACAAAAGATGGAATAATTTATATGATATATTGTAGAAGTGAAGATCAAGTTGGTGATGCATTCACCTAATCTCTGAAGCTTCCACGTGAAGTTCAGAAAATCATTTGGTATTTGTTGTATAGAAGATCATGTGTAACTGAATTATTAGTTTAAGGGAGAGTTTGTTGAATAAATCTTTGTAAACGTGACTTTAGTTACCCATGTTACCAGGTCATTAGGCTTTAGTTAGTTTTTACTGCTTCTCATTTTTACTTTAAGCATTCAATTCTATTTTTCTATTTTTGTATCACTCTAGAGCTTCAATGTCTGTCCATTCAAGTCAATCCCTTGGTAACTATTTAGGTGTATAGTTTATAGTTGATTGGATAGTTCAAGCTATTTCAAAATTTATATTTTCATCCATTATCGAGATTCCAAAGAGTTCCTTGTTGCATTGATTGCCAAATATAAGTTTTTAAGTTTTTTTTAAAAAAAGGAATTAAAGAGATATTTATTATCAACAATAATCTTTCTTAAAAAAAATTATCAACAATAATTTTTATTGTTACTGATTTATGAGTCCCTACTGCCTTTATTATACAGTAACTTAACCCACACTATAACATCATCTTTATAGATTCTCCATGCAAGTTTCATGACTAAAACTTCATTTGAGTACCTAACTTCTTCAGATTTAGTCCGCCCATTGTCTTTGACGTATACCTACTCTCTCAATTCTTGAGGTTGAGTTTTTATCTGACCATATTCTGAACCCTGTAATAAATGACCGACATATCTTGTCCATTTGGTTACTGATGTTCTTTGGTCATTTGCATTCCTTGCATGTTGTATACCGAGATGGCCTCTAAAACACTTAAGCTTGTGTCTTAGAGTCCATTTGGTTATGCAAATGAAAGTTTCCATACGTGCTCTCATCGCGTCCTACACTATTGTGGCATTGTGTTTGGCCAATCTACTATGCTAAAGGTTTAATCCAAGGTATTTGTCAATGCTTTTCCTCACCTGAAATCTGAGTGAAATCCAAGTGTGGAGGAATTATTGTCACTCTGATTGTTGATTTATATTGTGATAAAATAAATTTGTTGTTTTGTCTTTATTAACATGCAACTCTGATGCGTGTTAATAGCATCTTATTAACAAATTGGATATCTTAGATTTCGAGGATTTAGGGGTGTAGATTTAATTTTCATAATAAATGGTGGGATTGTGGCTAATGAAAATTTGTTTCTCCTTTTAACGTGATTTTGCTGCTTGTCTGTTGACACAGATTATGACCCGATAAAGTGTGCTCACTCTTTTTTTCATTAATTTTATAATATTTTAAGAACAAAGATGTCTGCATAACCCATTCTCAATTCTCTCCTTCAATCTTGTTCCCATGGTCGTTAATTAACACTGTGTAACTCATGAACCAACCTTATGGACTTGGCTTTTTTCTTTTGTTTTCCATTTTTAATTCTCTGTTTTATCCGACAATGAAATAGATCTGACTACGTTATCATCTGTCCCTTTTCTAGATTGATCTAAATTGATCTAAATGCAGAATCGATCCGTCTGAGATATAATTACTGTACAATTAATTTATCTTGGAGTTTGTAAAATAAGATGAAAGTCTTTTTGGCATGAATAGTACCGACAATATAACAAAACTCTGAGCCAATTTCACCGAAGACATGAATCACGAGATCCACATTAGTTTTCCACATAAAAAGAATTCTTGTACAATAGATTTGACAAACTGAAGATATTCAACAATTGACCTAGTGTCACAATTGCTACAGGATAATTCTTTTCGAAAAAAAAGAATTTTTATATCTGATTGATTTATTTGCAAAGACTACTTGAAATTTATGTCAAATCTCCGTTGAGGTTTTAGCATCTGCAATTGTGTTTATGACAAAGACAGAAGATGAAGTAATGATAACAGCGAGGATTAGATTAAGTAATGATAGCAGTGAGAAATATCATTGTTATTAGATGAAGCCATATGAAAAAAAAAGAAGATCAATACTCCATTATCATAAAAGCTTTATTGAATATGTGTAACGAGCCACATAGTCCTTTAGAATCTAACTAGATGAAGTCCAATCCTTAAATACAACAATTTACTTGATAGTCGTAGTTTATATAATACAGAAACATTTGATTTTTCCTAAATATGGTTTGATTTAAAAATCAACGAAAAACGCAAAGAATTTCAGCGGAAGACTTTAAAGGAAACATCATCTCATATCAATAATACCAACCTCCCTTTCTTGGAATTCAAATACAATAACATTCAACATTAATAAATTAGCAACATAATAATATCCATGTGAGGCTCTCTGTATAGTCCCTATCGATCCTACACGTGGATCAATCAAAACCATACAAGACTCGCATTAACTTTATAAATCTAAAATCCTAAAAAAACATATAAATTAAATTTTTTTTAAAAGAAACATGGCACGCCACAAAACACACCTGGCATAAAATAGTCACGGAATACTCACACACATATAGCGGAAGACTTCAAATCGCATACAATAGGACATATAGCCCCAAACATGCTACACAAAAAGTCTATACTCACAAGTCCATATGGATCCACATAAAAAATGTCCAAGGCACGCATCTCATAATATAACAGGAAATACTAGTCATATATGCGTATAAAGTATCAAATCTGGAAAACAAGCCCATAATAGATCCATAACAACAACCATAATCTAAAACAAGCATGTATGTCGATAAAGTGTAAAAATGCCAAAAACATAAAACGTGCTGAGCTTCCAAGACATGCAAGTGCAATAGCCTAGTCCTAAGACCAACACCAGAAAAACTTGAACTCAAGGACGATCGGCTATGAACGAACTGCCTTGAAAAGATTAACAAAAGAGGATGAGATCAAAGACCTCAGTGGAAGTTACAGCATCATAAGCATATCTGGTAGAATAAAGGCATACAAAAAAACAATTATAAAATAGTTACTTTTAAACCTCGTATTCATCCATACATACTAAATATACACTCAAGTGTTTTACATGCAAGAATACACTATGCATGTTTTGTAAAGCACTATGCAATATATACTAGCTTGATAGGTTTTATAAACTCACAACACACCACATCATCATACGGGCTACTATGCCCAAAAACCTATTAGGGTGAATTACAAAGCACTTTTGGAATCTCCCGCGCTAAGGGGAAATTGAAACCCACTGATAGTTAATTTTTTGTTTACAAAGTATGTATAAATCCATTACTACCAATGTTATCCGAAACTGAGTGGAGAAATCACACTCAATCACAATTTACACACACACACACACACACACACACACACATATATATATACATACATAGCCTGCCAAGCCACATCAAACATCAAGCACAAACACATAGTTCATCCATACAATACTCATAGGTAAGCAATATTTCCCTCTGCTAGGATTCCATGTACTTATCATATTTGACCAGACAATATTCGTCAATTCCAAGTTGTTCCTCAAAACACACATATATAGTTTTTACTTGAAAACCCAACAATGCATGCAATCCAAGCAATCACCAATAAGGGCACTCATATGGGATTGGTTGGGGTATGATTAGATGTTCATTTAGTGTAGATTAGGTTTGAGGGTCTCAAAATGATGTACACGGGTTGTGGGAAGGGTACGGAGGTCGCTAGAATAGGTACGTGGGCATGTGAAATCGAAACAAAAGGGGGACAGAGCAGTACACGGCCTGAAGTACACGGTCGTGTACAAGTACATGGCCCGAGTACACGGGTATGTACTCGTCTGTGTAGGTTTTGCACATGTACACGACCATGTACTCCCCTACACAGGCCATGTACTGTTCTGTCCAGAACAATACATATCCTCCTGGGGAAAGTACACGGGCGTGTACCCTTTCCAGATGAGGTATGCATCCTGAAACTGAGTTGAGACACTCCCGAAACTCGCTCGAACCCATCGAGGAAGCCTTACCATGGATTCTCAGTAACGAAAAACACCTCACAAAATATAAAATACTCAATTCAAAGGGTAACACACTCAACCTCATAGGTATAAACGCAAGTCAATGACATGGCTTCAAACAATGGATCGCATGCTCAATTATCATGCATAAACACACAACCACATACTTAGGAGTTCAAACACATAGTTCATGAACCCAAAACATGGCAAGCAAGTTCATGTTGCTAATATGCACGTCAAACACATCATTCGTAAGGCCCCTATTCAAAACTGTGCAATTACTGGATTTTAATTCGAAAACACAAAATGATTTTCGTATAAGCAAATGAAACATAAACTCCTACCTCTTGTCGCGTAGAAAGCCCAACTGCAATACCTTTTCCCTTATCAACTGCTCCAGCATCGCCTAAACACACAAACCAAATCAGCATGCACATAAGCATCAAAACCGACAAAATCGACAAAAGCACTCGAAACTGAGAACGAACCCTAGGAACAACACTCATACTAACGCACGTTTCACTCTAATGACACACTCTCAGCTTGAAAGTCGAAAAATCTAACCATCGGGCGAAACACCCAACACTCACACAAGCCACTCACAGCTCCAAATCGACACTTAAGCTCACCCAATCAAAAGATTGGGTTTCTCAGCCCACAAACACACTCCACAACTCGTAAATTAACTAACCCAAGCATCAGAAACACTCAGAATCAACAATTCAATTGAAAACTCAAAATGCCCAAAATTATCGAAAATGTCATCGACACCCAAAACAAACATCCACGGATCAAGGGTTATTTTTGAAAGATCAAAACCACCAAACCAGCTTAGAAACATTGACAGAAAACTATCAAAACCAAAAATCAATAACAAAAAATGGAGATTTAAGGCGCTTACCATGAAATTCCCAAAAATGCGTTAAAACGAAGAACGAATTGATCATGGCTCCTCGATCAGAAACTAATAGTGGAAATTATCCAGGGAATGTTAGGAAAGTATTTAAGGACAAAGCCTGGTGGTTTTTTTGGAAGAAAATCGATGAAATTCGAACGGTGTTTTAAGGAGGGAGAATGGGAGAGAGAAAGGGGAAGAGGAGAATAGGCTGCTACTGTTCCGACACAGTCGGGTCGGGCTGGGTATTTATATCCCAGACCCAAAATCTCAGAAAGAACCAGAACAAAATGTTTTAAAAACCCAATATGTCCCGAATAGGCCAAAACGGGTTTTAAAACCAATAAATATAAAAAATAGGCTAAAATAAGTAATTGGGATAAAAAAAATGGATAATTGGGCTTGAAAAATAATTAATGGGCCAAAAATAGATTTTTTGACCCAAAGGCCCACGACCACTTAAAACGGACTCAAAACCGACAAAATTGATTTCCACTGACTCAAACCTCGACACTCGACCTAGACCACTCGCTAAGACATTTAGATGCACACATAGGTTTTTTATGACTGTGTCCGACCTAAAGATCAACTCTCAGGTCAACGATAAAAATCAGACAATCTCACTATATAGTCTCACTGACGAGGCACTCAGAGGGACAAGGTTTCACAATCCATAAGCCTCATAATCAAATGTAGTTGTGCACTTGAATTAACAAAATTGAAAATGTAATACAAAAAGTTGATGGTTGCCTTTGTACTGCCGACGCCTAACTTGTCTTTAATCAACTCTAGCAACTCCTCTCAAATGTACATAGACCTGAATAAAGGAAAGAAAGGACAGGTGAGTACCAAAAACCATAGATACTTAGTGAAGCAAACTAAAAAGGCTTCTAATGGGAGGGAAGGAGAACATAATAAATCATTCCATTCAAAACTCAACTTTCTTTTAAAGTATGTTTTTCAAACCATGATGCTATGCATATGTCTAGTATAATAAAAATCAGGGATAGGATGCACATTTAAAACCATAAAAGTATAGTTAGGAAAGTCAAACCATTGCATCCATCCCAAATCGGATACTAATGCAGCTTACTACATTCAAACCTAAACCACTACTTCAGTTCCTTTAGGTATCCCGCAGTGACACCAAGACTCCCTGAGATAAAAATAGTTCTAGCTCGGAATATGCACAATCTCATAATAGTCATAATAATCACTAAGTGACGCTCCTTACTCCGTCTCTGACTATATACTTTCCAATACAAAACCATTCAGATAAAAAAAATATTGGGCATGTGATTTAAAAATAATTTATAAAAAAGCTAATATAAAAATCAAATCATAATATATTTTCTTAAAAAAAAAATCAAGTGTTTCAATATCTCAATCACTCACAAAACTTTCTCATCAACATGCTGTATAAGGTCAGAACCTCATTCTGAAGTTAGAACTCAAAAAAAGTATATAAAATTCATGAGCATGGAATATTTTTGTTTTGTTAATTAAAATTCGATAAATATTTGGTTTTGAATAAAGGCATTGCATGCATACTACCTGTCATGCCTCAGTACCTAAAAATTTCACGCGATAGTTGTCATAAGCTCACTATATATAATGCCTCGTCACTTGGCAATACATATAACAAACCTACAAGGCTAGAATAAAATTCAACATCGGAAGTAAAAGAAATATTATATTAATTAAATAAACAGCAGAAGTAAAAGGAACAGACGATGTTGACCGGGTTGACATCATGGAATATCTATTACTTCTTGGTCTCACTAATATTTGTATAATTTACAAATTATTTAGGATTGTTCAGGGTTCACTGGTTACAAAAAATCATGCATGAAGACTAGGGAAATATGTATCATATACCACATATACTAGAATCCATAAAAGGGTCCTAACCTTAAATCGCATTAAATCCTCGACTGTCCGCTTGTCCGGAGGAATGCCACAATCATGTCCATGCCTGCTCGAATTCATATCAAAAGATCAAGTGTAAACCTACCAAGTGAGCGGGCGGGAAAGGCATGTATAATACAACACATACATACACACAACAGTACTAGACAAGCAAGCACACAAGTGCATCAATAGGTCACAGTCAGCACGTATAATCATTCCATGCACAATGAGACCGTGTCTGGGCTTGGCAATAACTCACAGTCCATCTGGCGCCAGGAGAAGGACTGAGATCCATCAATGGTACTTCACGCTTACCTTCATTATTACTTACCATTACGCAAAATCACTGACGATTCCTGGGTGCTAGGTGTTGGTAGCTCCACCTAAATGATCACCACTCTGCAGGATCCTGTCTCGTGTCTGTCGCCTTGCACAGTAGTCCCTGTCCCGCCTTATCCCGACTCTAACCCTATGATTTATATGCATTTTCATCAATTAAACCAACAAACTAAGAGAGCGAAGATAGCCGGATTCCGGGCACAAACCTTACCAAAAACTAGCTAGAGACTTCACGAAACGACACTACTATGGTCAAGATACACTTGCAAACGAATGGGGGAAGGTTTTGGGGAGCAAACGGGGCTCGAAACAAAATGGAGAGCCAGCTGTTCAAATGGGATCTTATCCCATAGATTGACCAGTGAAGGGAGGGAACCGGGAGGTTGAAAGTGGCAGCCGGTTCCTCCCTCAAAACAACGTCGTTTCGAGCTTCTCTTGAAACTATGGCATTTTGATTCTTTCCCATCATTAACGAGTATACCAAACAACATAGCCTATGTCGGTTTGGTCTACTGAATATAATATTATAAATAATATATATTAATAATATAATATTAATTAAATAATTCTAATAAATCTTCAAAAATTTATAATAAATCTCATAATAATCCAAAAAATACCCAGAAATTTTCTATACACTTCTTATGAACAGTAATATCAACTAGAACTCAGAAATTATTTTTTTCATTATTTAAAATTTATTAAAAATTAATTACCCTTCAATTAATCTTAGAAAAAATCATAATATATATACTTATATATCTAAAAATTCCCAGAAAATTTCTCATTCCTTATAATTGGTCAATAAATCTTTCCAAGGTCTTAAAATATCAAAACCATCAATATAACTCATCATATAATTTTGTATTCTTAAATTACTTAAATAAAATTAATATCTCATTAATCACGATAAATCTTTAAAAATACAATTAATCGATCATAAGGTCCTCAACACTTTTTTAAAACTGAATAGTGAATATTCCAGTAATACACATTTTTTTTTTTTAAAGTATAGGGGTATCCACCATCGATCACAGTGACTAATCCCTTACGTTGCCTCGTAAGCACCGGCTAAGGGTGAGTTCAGCTGGCCCGGAATTTTAAAGCGTTTCATACCCAAAAGCAGGATTCGAACTCCTAACCTTATGCAGAGTTACATAAGAAAATAAGAAAATGATAAGCCATTTTATGAAATGCAGAGTGGTGATTTATAATAATAATAATAATAATAATAATATATTTTTTAGGTATTTAGAAAATATTCTTATGCATAACATAAATATCATTAATTTAAAATATACAATATCATTTTCGTGAAAACAATAATATAATTAATATTTTTAATCCAATCGTATTTTATAGAAGATAAATAATAAAAAAAATTCATTAATTTCAGTCTCATCTATAAACCAAATGTTAAAATGATATAAATCTAATCAAATCATTTTTACTCTTAATTATTTTGATAATCCATTAATTCTAACAAAACCAACCATACAAATGGTGAGAGTCTTGGAATTATGGGCCTTTACGAATCAATTTTGAGTTTGTTGGAATCTTTGAAACCTGATCCGGATAAGATTTTTGGTTTAAAACTGAAAAAACAGGTAAAGATTTCGTGAAATTTACAATTTCAAACAACATCCTATTCCGTACGTCTTGTTGGTTCATAAAATAAAAAGAGATGGATCCAGCAGTCACCAGTTCTGCCTTCCCCCACCATCATTCACACACTCAACACCTCAAAGTTTTACTCTTGTCTCGGAAATAAACCATCTTTAGCGTACAATCTCATTCCTTACTCAAACACCCTGAAACCGCCTACATCCATTTATAGGTGAATCAAAGAGTCCCTCGTAGTAAACCTTCTCCGTTTGCTGGGCGATTAGTGTGAGTATTTATATGTATATTCGATTCACAGTTTGGTGCCCACCTTGCATTTCTATTGTTGTTATCGAGGACCAATCATCCCTACTTTCCTTGAGTCGGAAGGCTTTTCCATTTTTATTCCCTTTTGGAGGGCCAACGTGATTTCAAAGTCTTCATTTTTTAATATATCTCTTTTTTTTTTTTAGCTACCAATTCAGCGGCTGGTGAGACAACGTTTTGATTTTTTTTCTTTTTGCTACTATAAATACCATTCTTGGATCTCTCATTTTTGCGTATCCGAAGAGAGTAAACTTGGTTCTCTTAGGTCTCCAATCTGTTGTTTTTCTTCTAAGTCTATTACTGTGATCAGTAGCTCGATTTCGTTCGTGAAATCGGTGTGGGAATTTGATCTATAGCAAGTTTGATGGATTTCGGGGTGTTAATGCAGGTGTTGAGATCTGCAAAAAATGGCCAACAACTCGGCGGACAGTGGTGATCAGCAAACAATGAAAAAGACGCCTCCAATGCCATCCCCATTGCGCAACTCTAAATTTTGTCAGGTAAAGTTTGCTTCTTTCTCGGGTGATCTGAGTGTTCTATTTACTCACTTTTTGTTGCTTTTATAATTTGATTGATTCCTGCATTATCTATGCCCAGAAGATAGTACTTTTGTGAAATGTGGAATCATGTCAATCAGAGTTGTTTAGATATCATTTTTCATGCATTCATTCATCTGATGTCTATAGCCTGCGTGGTGCCTCGTTGTTTTTTATTGGAACTCTTGGATCTTGACCTTATTTCTTAGTTTTAGCTGTTCTTTTGAGTTACTTGATAAATTATTTTGTTGGCTGTTTCTTTTGGGAGCGTAAGGAGATGAGTAAGATTGACACCTGACAGATCAGGTTCGCGAGTAGTCCTCCGTCTCAATAGTTTATTGTCAATTTGGGAAAATTTAGTGCAGTCCTTTTCGAATCTCAACATGCTGTCCATTATTAACCAGAATCTCTACTGTATTATAAGTAGTGCAAATGTCTTTTTGAATTGTTTCCAGTGATTTGTTGAAGTTGGTAACTTTTTTCCTGGAGCTGCATCTTTGTGCATTTGAAGTAAACATCAATGGATTATTGAGCTTATTTTCAAAAATGTTTACTTGATTTAATTATGGAAACTGATTCTCAAGTTGAATCTTGATATTGCCTCCAACAAACGGTTCTTTTCTGCTATTAAATATGTGAAATGGTTGTTGGGACTCAGGACAGCTAATATCTTCCATGTTGGTTAGACTTAAGGCCACAGATTTACGAGATACTATAGATCTTCTGTAAAGCAAAGCTTTGGTGGATCTATACCCATCGTTCCTAAGTTTTGCAGCTATCATGGTCGCAAGTCACCTTGGCTTTTTTTCTTCTTTTTTTTCTACTATCAATTGCAGTCCAACATGAGGATTTTGGTTACTGGAGGAGCTGGTTTTATTGGCTCTCACCTTGTGGACAAGCTCATGGAAAATGAGAAAAATGAGGTTAGTGCCTTTTGTTTTCTAGTCAGGGTTCTCTTAGCAACAAGATGTCTCTCTTCCCACAAGCTTTATGCGTTTGCCCTCCTTCAGGTGATTGTTGCTGATAACTACTTCACTGGATCAAAGGACAATCTTAGGAGATGGATTGGTCATCCCAGATTTGAGCTTATCCGCCATGGTATCTTGTTATGTTTGAACTTTTTTGGTCTGCTATCAGTCTGTTTCCACTGAAGCGCCAGAGCCAAGTTTTGGCCATTTTAATGAATGAAGTTAGAGTCCCAATTTATTAGGTCTATATTTTTTCCTTTTCCAACATAAGGTACCATTAAAAGAAAATTCATTGATTTCACCATTAATATACTTCGTTTTATCTGATTTAGGATTGGTGTAAGTATGTTGGAATGCTTCTTCATATATAGCCCTTCCCACTTACTTGTAGTGCAGCTTTTCATTTTCGAAAGAAAGATGTAACTGTAAATTCTGGGAAAAAGTACACCCACGTGTAGAAGCGTAGACAGTCCCAATCATATAGTTGGCATCTGGATGAAAAGTCAGATGTGATTTCAACTCTTATGCTTTTTGCATGTTGTGGATACTCTTGTACCTTAAACCTCTTGGTTATAAGCGGCTGAACTATAGATGTAATCCATAAACTGAATGGAACAAAATGCAAATGCAACTTTACTAGCCATGGTTTTAGTTGAAGTGATGCAACTTTCTGGAGATCCCTTACGTATCTATTTTCTACATATCTATTTACAGTGTTGATTTTGATAAATTCTTACTGCTTTTTCTCTCTATAGATGTAACGGAGCCATTGTTGATTGAGGTGGATCAGATTTATCATCTTGCTTGCCCTGCTTCTCCCATTTTTTACAAATACAACCCTGTAAAGGTGTGTTCTATACTTGATCAATTATGAATGATCTCCATGACACATTATAAGTGCTTTATCATGTATTTCCCTTTGTCATATGACCCACAATATGAGCAGTTTCTGTTACTCATTAATTGCTTCTCTGCTAGTATCGACATACTTCAAGTTGCACATTGTAGGAGTGCCTTAACTAAAAAGCGCCACTAATTCACTATTAGCTGTTTTCTTATCTAATTCATGTTTCCTTAATCAAGTGAGATCAAACTGATATGCAATACAGTAGGAATATCACATTTGTTACCAGATATTGGGAAACTACTTTTCTTATGGAATATCTGTTTTTGTTATGACCTGCTAAATTTTAATTTGACCCTGGGTAAGGGGCAATAGCAAGTGACAATATGGATCTTATATATGCCACCTTTTTAAATGTCTTATACACATACTCCTATTTAAATGTCAGGAATTTCTAACATAGAAGCTTATGATATGCAACAGACAATTAAAACGAATGTAATTGGCACACTGAATATGTTGGGTCTTGCCAAACGAGTTGGAGCAAGGTTAGGGATTTATACTATTCTATTCATTAGCTTAATAATTGCTACTTATCTGTTTACTCATTCACAAAACTGTCATGCAGAATTCTGCTTACCTCTACTTCAGAGGTTTACGGTGATCCTCTGATACATCCCCAGCCTGAGAGTTATTGGGGTAACGTTAATCCAATTGGTATGTGCCACTGTTGATCCAAATCCATATACTTTGCATTTCCTTTTGTCTAATAAGACAGTCCCAGGATTAGTTGTACATATATTGAAATAAGTATTCTGTCTCTGTTGAATTTCTTTTATCTGATTTAGAATTCGTAACAAAATTGATTTCCATTAGTATTTGTGTCCAATAGAAAAAACGACATGTGCAGGAAGTATTTATCTCCTCTGAGCCATTGTTTGGTTGTATGCAGCATCGTTTGCCAAAGATTTTCATATTCATGATAGTTATAAGCTTAGCATGAACTTTATCCTTCTTTATATATCCTTCTTGATATATAGGGGTTCGAAGCTGCTATGATGAGGGAAAGCGTGTGGCTGAGACCTTGATGTTTGATTACCATAGGCAGCATGGGATAGGTAAATGACTCATTTTCTGCGCTACGAACATAGTTTTCTTTTGCCATTGCTTTTATGACTAGGGTTTTTCTTTGTGTTTGATAGAGATTCGTGTGGCAAGAATTTTCAATACCTATGGACCTCGCATGAACATTGATGATGGACGTGTTGTTAGCAACTTCATCGCTCAAGCACTTCGGTGAGTCATTGGGTTGGTTTGATGGCGTCTATAATGTAATTGCAACAGTTGCAGCTTTGCACATTATTTCTCTATTCAGACTATTATCTCAACATTCTTACCGTTGTCTATCTGATATTCAGGCTTTTCGATAAATCTCTATGATGATTTTATTTTTATTTTTATTTTTATTTGTCAAGTTTCATTTTTATCATTGTTTTTTTTCTTTTGTAGTGGTGAATCGTTGACGGTTCAAAAACCTGGAACTCAAACTCGCAGTTTCTGTTATGTCTCTGATATGGTATAAAAGCATATACTGCTTCAGTTTGATTTGATGTCCTGACACCAACACTACCTTGTCTTATTCTTCGTTGAAATTGTGGTTAGGTTGACGGCCTCATCCGACTCATGGAAGGAGAGAACACTGGGCCAATAAATATTGGAAATCCTGGTATTCACTGGAAAACTTTTGTGGCTTTTTTGTAAAAAAATTTTATTCATCACCGGTCCTCACTATTATCATGGGTTGTTATATTCTTCATTGCCCGCCAAACTTTCAGGGGAATTTACTATGATTGAACTGGCTGAAAATGTTAAGGAGGTTGGTGCTTTCCTACTGCCACTTTAAACGATGCTTTCATGCAAGCATTGGGGCTTGTGTGTGTGTGTGTGTGTGTTGTGTTGATCATTGGCTTGAAATTTGGTTTGGGTTGCAGCTGATTAACTCGGAGGTGGAGATAAATATGGTGGAAAACACTCCTGATGATCCACGACAGAGGAAACCAGATATCACGACGGCCAAGGAATTACTTGGATGGGAACCGAAGGTGAAGTTGAGGGATGGTCTTCTCCTTATGGAGGAGGATTTCCGGGTGAGGCTCGGTGTTCCAAAGAAGTAATGAGCGAGCGAGAAGAGGCTGGGTTTTCCAACAATTTTACAGTTGTTTTTCTCTTGATCATACCATAGGAAATAAGCGGTGGCAAGCGTCTCCGTCGTCTCTTTTTTTTTATCTAGTTACCAAAGTACCAGACTTGAGACTAATGGTTGTCTTATTTCATTTTTGAAATTATTACAGTTTAAATCTATACATATATCTGTTTTCGTAATTGTTTATGATTCTGTTGTGTCTCTTTTAAAAATAGCTCATCTAATGAAAATTTGGCGGCTGTCCATCTAAACTCACCCCCACCCCCCAACACATCTTATGTGATTAGGGGTGAATAGATGGCCCTAACATAAATTCGTATTTTTACTTTTTATATACATACATCTTTCTTCAAGGTAAGTTCAAGGTAAAGCGATTGAGGTCTTCAAAGCCCCCAAGTGTATTGTCCGTAGATGAGGACATCACCAACGGATGGCATCTGAGTTTGCCTTTCACGCGGATAGATACTGCTAGCCGTCCATGAAGTCCAATCCAACGACTGTCAATCAATTGTGTCTGCCAACGCACAACTCCTTGACACAGTCACAAAACTAATCCTTAACCGTCGATGGGAAGGGATATCTGACGGTCCTGAAATCCGGAATAGGCTCTATAAAACCTGCGCAGCCCCGGAGGCAATACTTGGGATTTGAGTCAGAGAATTTGTGATAGAGAAGCTGTCTACTTCCCAAAAACTGTGCAACGATGTCAGGGCGTGGAAAGGGAGGCAAGGGTTTGGGAAAGGGAGGAGCGAAGCGTCACCGTAAGGTTCTTCGCGATAACATCCAGGGCATCACAAAGCCCGCAATTCGTCGTCTGGCTCGTCGAGGAGGCGTGAAGAGAATCAGTGGCCTCATCTACGAGGAGACCCGTGGTGTGCTCAAGATCTTCTTGGAAAATGTGATTCGTGACGCCGTCACCTACACGGAACACGCTAGGAGGAAGACGGTCACCGCTATGGACGTGGTGTATGCGCTCAAGAGGCAGGGAAGGACGCTGTATGGATTCGGCGGTTAGGGTTGATTTGTTGTTTGGGTTTAGATCAGGTTTTTGGTTTTTAGTTTTTAGTTTATGGCTCGTAAGGTATTGTAATATTACGAAGCAAAGATCAAATATTGCGACATATTTTCCGCTCAATTAAGAAGAAGTAAATCATAAATTTATATTATTAATAAATTAATCTGATTGATAAGTTGAAATAGTACACAACATTGTCAACATCAATTCTATATCTTAAAGGGGATCAAAGGGGAGCGGGAGCCCAGCATTGCGCGTCAAAATGTATGTTCTAAATTCTAGCTTATCGGTTGGGTAAAAGTTGTATCCAACCCATGAATGTACGTACGCCTTGTCGAGCGTCCCAATCACATGTCAACAATTATTTAATAAACATTTTTTTTATGAAATATTTAATTAATATGCGTTGACCGTGCTGTGGCATGACGTTCATCAGAAGTCAGAACAGAACACACCACACCCTTCCCTCGTCATTGACGTTATTGTCCAAAATCAAAATCACCTACCATTTCTACTTTTTAATCTTTTACGAAAAAGTTAATGAGGATTGTTCCGTATGTATATTATTGCGACCGAACACTGTCCAAAAGGCAACAACTGAAGTTTAAGTCTCTAGATTTGATCGATCCACTTCTTGTCTGAAGATACATACAAAGGGGGAATTTATGCTCTGAATGGAATTTTAGGAGCAAGGGTTCTGGGTACTATCATTTCTTGCTGTTTTATACGATACAGTAGATTCTTTGAAGTTTTAAGCCCATTAAATCTCAACATAAAGATGCAAAGAGGCTCTTTTACGCCGCGAAGTTCGGCTTATCTTGACGCACTTACCCAGGAAATCGAGAAGAAGCTTCAAAGGGTCTGTTTTCTCCCTTTTTCTTCTTCATATTTGATCTCGGTATGTGCTGCTTTGATGAGGAAATGCATCGAATCAGGAGGCGGTTTTTGGGTTAAGAATAACAATTTTTGTGTGTGCGGGCGCTAAACGCTTAATTGACTAACCAAATCTCGTATTCTCTGCTGATTTTGATGTCTAATGTTGCATGTTACTTATTTTCCCCGGCTTGAATATGTTCCTTTATTTGAACCAAAAATGTTCCAGGCACTAGCATCTGCATCGCAGAGGCCCAACTTGTTGCAAGAGTTGTTTGCCGACATAGCTTTGGAAGTTGATGACCGTGCCAAAGGTTGGTTTAGGCCTAAACCCTTCGCCTCTCTGTTCTTTTCTTTTCTTCTGGTTTATTTGTTTTGCCCAGCAGTTTGCAAATATGGCCCTTGATTTCATTTTAGTAGATGTTGAATGATTAGTTTTTGCTACTATCTGCAAACACATTGGTGTCTCGTCTTTAGGTTTTACTGAGTTGAAAGACTTCATATCAGCTGCAGTTTTTTACGCCAAATGTTGCTTCTCAATCTTGGTTTTGATCCGCCATGCTGATTGTTATTATCGTATTGGATTTCAAAAGCAGTTGTAGGATGTTGCATGCCTGATATGGCTATTATGCTATTATAGCCACTGTCTCATTCATTTTCATTGCATTAAAATTGAACACAGATATAATTTTCAGCAGGGAAGAAGATGTAATTTCTCCTGTAGAGGATGCTGCTGCTGATCAATTATGCTTTTATGATGTGCTTGCTGATTATTATGTTAGTGTGCCTGCGAGTGGAAGACGAATACTCAATCTGATTGTTCAATTATGGAGCCAGTCATTTGCATCTCATATCTTTGCTCTTTTATTCCACAAATGGGTATGTCCTCTTCTGTCTGTTCTACTGTTATCGCTCAACTTAGAGAATTCTTGTTAGTTTCTGCTTACTATTACTGGGGAATGAAGCTTTTAAGAATTGATGCTTTTAGGAATTTATGAGGCCACTTTTTACAGAATAATTTAGGATACCTCCGTATGCCAAATTACACGGTGAATGGAAGTTGAAATCCTATCATGAGGCTTCTTGGTAGTTGAATTAGTCAAACCTGGTAGTCTTCTTTAGCCAGTTGTTTTTCCTCATTAAAGCGTTTCTTCAGAGACAAGCACACACACCTATACATGCATCCCAAAGTAGGAACATGTAATTTTTTAGTTTATTGAATAGCCATGTTTAAAGAAATATCCTTGTCATTTGCATTTTATGACGAATGATTGTGGCCTGAAGCATTAACCATGCATGCATATTCGCTCCATCTGGCAAAAGGAAATGCTACGAGATCAGCCATTCCTACTTGGATCATTTCACATAGATGTTGATTTCCTAAACAGCAAATAACACTAGATAATTGACTGATCCCTCTCAAAAATTTTACAATAGATGCAGGGTTATATCCACAAGTTTCCTTCAAAATTCTTATTTTTACAATGTCTCCAATTTTCACTCCAACAGTGATTTAAGCTTTATTCTTGATATTCTCTGATTGTATTATTTTTTCTTGCAATGCCCGCTATCTAATATATTCTCTAATTTCTATTTTCCATTTTGATGTGTTTGGGATTCAAAGCCTGCTACCTTGGCGCAGCTTTTTTGGTTCTGAGAATGTCATTTAGACTCATCTCACTTTCTTTATCGCATCAGGAAAGAATGATGGATTTATGAAATAGAAGTGAAAACATAAATTTTTTCACATCAATAATTTCTTGCATATGAATTTATTTCCTAAACTAGATAAATTGTCAAATTACCTACTGCTTTTTAAAAAAAGTACCAGCTCTCTACAACAAAATGAACCTACTTGAACATTTTTTCCTGGCGTCACTGGAAGGATACTCCCCTGAAACTAATCCACTACTAAATGTACACAAATAGAGTAAGAGATATAATGGAAAAATAGCTGGGAATTAGTTTTAAACAGAAAAATGGTAGGTGACCAGCTAAGTGGGCCAGACTACCCAATCAACCTGGATAAAATACTCACAAGCTTTCTGAGAGGCTGCTTCTCTCCTAATGATCCTTTCTGGAACAATTCCTGACCTTCCCCTTTTCAGATTCCTTACCTTACATTTCCATAATCATATCTGGTAATTAAATGACTAGCAGTCTGGACATACTATTTATTTCTCTACAACTGGCATAACTAACTATCATCTCCAACATTCTTATTACTCCTCCTGTAAACATACTTTTTCCGAGGTCTGACAGTTGCCTCTATCTGCAGCTATTTGAAGCTGACATTGACAGTACTGAAGTTCTTTTACGCTACTCATCTGCTCTTGTTCAAGGTGCTACAAATGTTTTCTGGTATGAATGTCAGCAATCTTTTTCTTATTTATTGTGGTTTGGTTACTATTTACATTTTAAATTACATTGTACTGACAGTACCACTTAACAGTCTTTTAATTTGTAGATCATCATCAATACTCATTGGAATGTCGTCCTATTAATTTTGCATGCCTTTTTATCTTAGAAACTGGGAAAACTATACATTCCTTACTTTAAAGTTAAGTCCTGGGACCAGAATTTTTATTTACTTCATATTTCATTTCTTTGACTCTTCCCGCTTGAAGTAAGTCCCAGCTTCCATCTGAATCTGATTCCCCAGGAGAAATCACTACTTTGACATTACCTATTCAGACTTAAATATTTGAAGTGGTTGCTATCTATCATTTATAAGTTATGGTTTCTTAACGTCAGGGTGAAAATTCATTAGCTTTAAAGTGTCCACCCTCTTCTACTAGTTTTATCTCATATATATATTCTGAATTTACTCATGCTGAAAATTAATTTATGTCCTACTGGCTACCCAAATTGTGATTTGTGTGCTTTTGCATTCCGTTGCCACTTTGAAGTATCTTGACATTAAGTTAGGATGCTCAGCAGAGAAATTATGACGTCATCGTACCAATTAGCTCTGTTATCACTAATGCAGACTTTCTTGCTTACTAAACTGTCTTTTGCCTCTTCATTGTCAAGCGATTTATTGGAACAAACATCATCTGTGATCAGTGAAAGGTGGTCTGCTTGAAGGGAAGAAATCAAATTGCTATTTGGGTGAATATAATTGTATAAGCAACAAAACAATGTTATTTTTCATATTCCACATATTGAGAGGTCCAAATTTAGTTGATACCATCACTCCTGTTGAAAACTGTATTTGAAAACTTTGTTACTACTTTTGTCTATATGATCAATGGCACCCTATCTGCATATCCATCTTCCATGTCAAATATTTAACAATGGGTTGTAACATTGTATTCTTATGATGCTCTGATTTACAGGATTGATATCCAGACAAACGCAAGGCGCTTCCAAACCCTTTTTCAGGTAATGTCCTTTCAAAGGTGTAATGACATGCTTCCAATAATATTCATGCTTGGTTAAGTACTTTTTTTTTTTTTTCTCTATTCATCATTACCTTATCACCTTACTCTCATCCTTTTCACTGGCTTTAGTATCTCCTCGAAGAAGTTGCATTGGAATCCAAGCGGCTGAAAAAAATTCCAGTGCAGGTCAGGCTCATATAATTGTATGGACTATTGATATGTTGTGAATCTATATTTTGTTCCTCACATGCAAAATTTAGTTAGAGCATTTTAAATAACTGCTCACTCTTACTTGATTCAGGCTCAGCAAGATCTGTTTCTCTTACTTGGAAGGTTCATACTTTTCTACAAGTCAGGTAAACATTATGGTGGTTATTTGATCTTTAACAGAAAAAAAAATGTATATGCATGTATGTTTTGTTGTGCAGCTGACAGGCTTGAAGGATTCTTAAAGCAATTCCCTGTTTTTCCTAATGCGTTTTTGATTGGTAGTCCAGCTGACTTCTTTGTTATTGAACTTGCAGACCAGGTATATATTGGATATTTGGTTTCTGGTCATAAATGCATTGAGTCGGTAATTCTGCTTAGGGGATTTTTTTTTCCTGTGTTCTCGTGTGTTATTGCGATGCTGACATTGCTTTTGTGGTCAAACTGGGTATTCTTGGCTGTGGAGAAAAGTTATTTCATGTTTTGGTGTTATTGTGACTGAAATTCGTTGTTGGTCAGCTTCAAAAGCTAAAGGTGGAACCAGTTCTACTGCATTACCTTTCGCAAATCAAAGTTCTTCAAGGTAGGAGTTTTTTCCATTTACTGAAATACTCAAGCGCCTCTAAACATTGCAAAGCTTTTGTATAACTAGGAGAACTTTTGTCAAGGAGGTAATAAAAATGATTGTGCAGGCATGGAACTGAGGATGACCACTAGTACAAGATTGAAGGCATGTTTGTATAGCTTTACTTCTCCAGGAGGCCCTATGTATCCCACAAGAGCAGTTCGTCATGCTGCTTGGGATGCACTGGATTTGCTTTTCCCAGTAAGTAATTCCTCTGCGCCACGCTATACATCTTGATTGGATCCGCCTATTAGAGAACTTTTTCCAAAACAAGTTGATACCAAAGCTGAATCAATGCGGACTTTTTCCTTGTCGTTTTCGTGACGATGTTGGCTCTCGCAAACAAAATATTCGGGATGCATAAGCTGTATGTATAGTGTTGGCATGAACTAGAAAACGTTGGAATTCCAAAGGTTACCATGCTGATATCTTTTTATGGATAACAGACCTTTGAATCTGTGGTTCTATAACAGTGGAGGAATTGACGTTTTACAGGTAGGAAGATATCCGAGGCATCTCATAAGTTTGTTTTTCCGACTTTTGTATCCTTGGTGTTGGCCCTCTTCTTGCTGGAACTTTGTAATATCCTGCATAAAGGCCATCTTCTATTCTATTGTGAGGGTGCTGTTTTCTAGATGGGACAAACTGAGAGAAGACAAGAAGAAGTGAATGTTGAAGGTCCAAGTTGTTGCCTGTAAAGTTTGAGCTCAAGGTGTATAACAGTTGATAGAGTGTACAAGTGCTCTCTCTGAGTGACCGTTATATAACAGTTGATATATTTATTTATTTTTATTTGAACGAACGAACGAACGATCGAACGAACGAACGAACGATCGAACGAACGAACGAACGAATGAATGAATGAATGGGAGTAAAAAAATTGGTTCTAAAATATTTATTTATTTATTTATTATTTGACTATGGGAATGAGCATTTATGAACTTGTTGTTTTCCTTACTATAAGAATCAGACATGCAATACTGAGGGACGCCATAGATGAAATGGTAAAACTTCTTTTCTAACTTGTATTTACAAATATTGATTGAATGCCAATATTATATACAGATTAGCAATTGGATCTTACATCCGTCCACACTATTGGACTAGTACTAGTCGTATCGAAACCGTTAGCCCCTGGAAATTTTCATGTCGATGGCTATTTTTCTAACGATGGGCCCCGCCGCCAACTCCCAACCTACATATGGATGAATGGATGGACGACGACGATGATGATGTGCATGATGGTGGTGGTGGTGGTGGTAGGATGATGATGTGCATGATCATCATTATCGTCTATTTTATTCCTGTTTTGTTTTTTCTTTTTAATTCAAAATCAAAGTTACGTCCGCTTTGACCCACCGCTCACGCCCATGGTCTTTGTAGGAGTCGAATACTTAGGGTTTCTCACTAGACTCGGGAAGGGATTTCTGTACGGATTATCCTTTGGTGGTTAATTCTAGCTCCACTTCCTGCTAAATTTCGCAGTAATTTTCTCGTCCCTTCACTTTTTCTCTCTATTTTCTTCTTGCTCTTACTTCTCTTATATCTGTTTCCTTTTGAAGTTTTAAGTATACGTGGACCGGTCAATGACGAGTTTTCTTTGAATTTGTTCTTCTGTATGTCCTCCTTGTTTCGGCTTAATGTGTTGATCAATTTCTTGGATCTGTTATGTTTGGTTTTGTCTTTCAGAGACTGCCTTTTCAAGCGAGATTTGGCTGGTTTGTTCCCCTAATCCTAGAGTTGTTCCAATCTCTCGGTTCTCAACTGTAAAAGAAGAGGGAAAAGGTAAAAGCTATCAGCTTGTTGAACAACAATTCTGGGGATTCATTTGGTTGCTTCTTTTGCTGGATTCGAGCTGTTAGGCATTTCGCGAGCTTAGTTTTGGGGATTTGGATAATACTGTGCACCTTTTCAACTGTTTGACTTTGCGGTTTTGTATCAAACATCTTCAAGCTAAGGGCGGAAGCTTGGTGTTCTTTAGGCTTGAAGATTGAAGATTTGGGGGTTTTTTCCGGGGCATTTTGATGGTTGCACTCTGTGGTTACTGATAGAATTAGGGTTGGTTCCTTTGATTGAGCTCGAATCGGGTTTCTTAGGTATGGATAACTCAAAGAACAGACAGACGGATCATTTGGGTGTGAACAAGATAGGTAAGAACATAAAGAAGAGCCCGCTACACCAACCGAATTTTGCTAACAATCCTAATAGGCAACAACCTCAACCTCAGGTCTACAACATCAGCAAGAATGATTTTAGAAACATTGTTCAGCAACTAACCGGTTCTCCATCTCAAGAACCTTTGCCTAGACCCCCCCAGAATCCACCCAAACCCCAGAGCATGCGGCTACAGAAGATCAGACCACCACCTTTGACACCCATCAATAGACCCCATATTCCACCTGCAGTGCAAGCTCCAGCTGCCGTGCCGCCACAAGTTCCAGTTCCTTATAATAACAGCTTTGTTAGGCCTGGGCCTCCCGGTCAGTTTGGACAACCGTCCCTACCGATGATGCCACCAATGACACCAGGTGAATCAATCTGGGCGAATACTGCCGAGTCTCCTATCTCGGCTTATATGCGTTACCTCCAGAATTCAATTATGGATCCTGGTCCAAGAGGCCAACCGCAACAACATTTATATCAACAACAACAACTGCCTGATGGGCAAATGCAGTCATATCCACCGTCTTATGGTGTACTTCCTAATCCACCACCTCCAGCATTGCTCTCGCCTAGGGTAAACGGTCCTATCCCCCCCATGCCTCACTTTCCTTCCCCACAAATGAATGGGCCTGCCCTGTTACCCTCGCCAACTTCCCAATTCCTTTTGCCATCTCCTACAGGTTACATGAATTTGCTCTCTCCACGCTCACCGTACCCGCTGCTGTCACCTGGGATTCAGTTTCCTCCGTTGACGCCCACTTTCCCCTTTTCTCCAATGGCGCAACCAGGGATTTTAGGACCAGGACCCCAGCCCCCACCTTCTCCTGGATTTTTCCCACTGTCGCCATCAGGGTTTTTCCCCATCTCAAGTCCAAGATGGAGGGATCAGTGATCATGGAATAACATTATATGTTGAATAGTTCTCTGCTCGAGAGGCACCGGTTCATTCTTTACCAAGTTATATCCGTGATTGATTGGAACTTCATTTGTGAAAATGCTACATATACTGCCTTGGGAAGAGGGGTCTCAAAAAATTTGTAGTCTTCTTGTTACATTTTCCTTATTTTTGTTGTACCTTGTTTTGCCACGCTAGCTCTGCAGCTTGTTGAGATTTAACTTCTTAGCAGCTGCCAATGTTTATTTTATTTCTTGGACAACCTTGGGGAGTGCAATGAAGTGCAGACCCATTTTAGCTGGACACTTGGACAAGAGCTTTAGCATGAACAGGTTGTAGCTTGAAAGGAGGTAGGTTACATATGTCGATACTTACTATGTGGGTTATGTAGAAGAATTCTTGTGTACTTGAGAACTTTCGTTGATTAAATGTTAATTGGTCTTGGGTTCAATTTAATGAAAGGGGGGATTCCTGAGTAGTAGGTTTGTTTAATAAGCTATATATTGTGTCCGCATTTGACTATATACTCTCAATGTTGATAATGATGTGATGTTATGTTTTGTTGGAGTGAATAATAATGTGAGGATTGTAGGAAAGCGAGTTTGTAAATCCTTTGGGCACTTGTCATCCGGAGAGATTAGTTTTGCATATTACAATTCCTTGTGTATGTATTAACCTGAGGAGAATATGAAACAGTAGACCGACGTGATAGCAGCTGAGATTCAGTACTTGCTGGTTGGTGGCAGGTTTTTATTTAGTGGAGTTTTATTTAGAAGCTTGCCTCACCTCAGGGTATACGGTGGTATTGGGAAAAAGGTTGGCTGTAGATTTAAACCATCTCACAAAACAAAACAGTTAAAACAACAATATAAATTAAAATTATACATATTGCACCTCAGTAGTGGGAATTGGGAATTGCGAATTGGTGTTCTGAAAAGCTGAGAACGACTGCCAACCAATGTATTGATTAAGACATTTAAGGCTGGTTATATGATCTTTATTTGATGTAATCTATAATTAGTAATGATTCTTTGAGAAATATATGAAAGGTGTGTGTTGCAGTGCAGTGATTCAGTTGTTGAGATGTTGTGACATATGAAGAAGTTTACTGCAACAGAAACAAATTGAAGTTTGAATATGAATGATGCATTGAGGGACTCCATCCATCCGGGCAAAGAAACCACTCATTGCAAATATTATTTGTTCCGTAGAGGATATTAAATTAAAATTGTTAAACATATATATACTTAACATTAAAATATAATCTGATCGTTTAATCTAGGAGGAGGAGGAAGAGGGTGATATAATTAGAACAATCGGAGATTTCATGATGATGATATCAGATACATTGAAAGTGAGTATGAATGCTGGATGGGGTAGAATATGGTGGTTGTTAAGCTTCTTGATAACATATTTTCTTTTTCTGCTCTAAATTTCCAACGCTCTGGAAACTCAATATTGATTCAACCATTATTTGATTTCACTCTACATGTTTTCATTATTTTCTTAAAAATGTTTTTAAATCGAATTATCTAATATTTTTATTTTATTTCACAACGTTATTTTTATCATTTTAGTTTTTTTTAAAAGTCTTACAAGATTTTAGAGATAACATAATAAATGATATTTACCCTTAACGTGAGGTATGAGGTATGAGGTATGTAATGAGATAGATTGTTAGAAGAATCTATTTTAAAAAAGGAAATTATCATTAGAAAGAATCTTATAATCTTTACATCCAATTAGTCATTTGCTAAAAATAAACATACTGAATACTTTGATAGTCAACACCCAAAAAAACTCCTTAACTCAAGATACCGAGTTCGATCCCGGAAAACTGCGAGGTATGGAAAATACACTGTTGGTAGTGGTCCCATACAAAGAGGTGGATGCTGTACCGTACTAATCATGGCTGCAGGCTAAATGCCTGTAAAGTGAATCGGGTGGTCGAGCCACGGAAGAGATTAGTCTGACTATCGACTGAAATACTCTTCATCAGTCGATACTGTTCATTCTAAAAAAAAAAAAACACCCAAAAAAACTAGTTGCTAAAGTAGTTTTGTTTGATTAGACTCCATTTTTTTGCATCAGTTTGATATTTTAGGCTGTATTCTTGTAATTGGAAGGTGTTGTGAATAAATAATGTTATATACATGTCCAAGGTTAGGCTCACGAATTGGGACCTGGCAGGCACACACCCATTTAACCCATCCCCACATTCCCAATTCCTCGCGACTGGTGAACTGAACTAACCCGAATCAAACCAAACCAAACCTCAACAACTGCCTTCCGAATCATGTCTTCAAACAGCAACTCTCCCTGTCTCCGCCTATGTGAGCGCCCTAATCCTCTTGTTCTCTTCTCATTTTAATCCCTCCAAGCAATGCAACTCTCCCGTCTCTTCAGACCCAAAACCATTCTCCACACAACCATACGCTTTTGCACTTCCGAACCCTCCTTGTTTCTAGATAATGGCGAAAAACACAGAGATCAACGATTCGTCGCCGTTCTCAGAAACATCGTACGAGGAAATCAAAGCTGGAGAGTTGCATTCAACCATCCTTTCATTTCGAACTCACTCAAATCTCACCATGTGGAGCAAGTCCTGATGCACACCCTCGATGATTGCAGGTTAGCTCTGAGGTTCTTCAACTTCCTGGGCTTGCACAAAAGCTTTAACCATTCGACTTTGTCATTTTGCATTCTGATTCACGCTCTGGTTAACGCTAGTCTTTTCTGGCCCGCTTCTTCTCTTTTACAAACCTTGCTTCATCGTGGGTTAGACCCAAGAGAGATTTTTAGGGCTCTTTTGGAGTCTTTCAGGGTGTGTGGATTCAGTTCTCCTGTGGGTTTTGATATGTTGATACAGAGTTACGTGCAAGATAAAAGAATGGTTGATAGCGTTTCGATATTCAGATTGATGAGGGAGTACAATTTGATGCCTGAAGTCAGAACCTTGAGCGATATTCTGAATGGGTTTTTGAGGTCGAGGCAATTTGATATGGTTTTGTCGATGTTTAATGAGATGATGAATTTGGGAATGAGGCCAGATGTATATATTAACACCGCTGTAATTCGAAGCTTGTGTGAACTGAAAGATTTTGATAAAGCTAAAAATATGATGCATTGGTTTGAATCAAGCGGCCATGATTTGAACATAGTCATCTATAATGTATTAATTCATGGGCTCTGCAAGGGTTCAAGAGTTTGGGAGGGCATCGAGATCAAGAATGCTTTGCTACTGAAGGGACTGAAAGCAAATGAGGTTACTTATTCTACTTTAGTGCTCGGCTTATGCAAACTATACGAGTTTGACTTTGCAGGGGGGTTGCTAGATGAAATGATCGGACTGGAGTTTATTCCAAGTGAAGCTGCTGTTTCAGGAGTTGTTGAAGGGTTGAGAAGGAAAGGAAGGATTAGTGATGCTTTTGATTTGGCGAATAGGGTTGGGAGAGTTGGGGTGATGCCTAGTCTGTTTGTATACAATGCCTTGATCAGTTCTTTATGTAAAGAAGGAAAATTTGATGAAGCAGAGTTTCTTTTCGAGCAAATGAGAGAGAAGGGGCTATGTGCTAATGATATCACTTATTCCATTTTGATTGATTCTTTCTGTAGAAGGGGAAAAATGGATACCGCGCTCGAATTACTCCATAAAATGTCTGAGGCAGGGATAAGAATGACTGTCTATCCATATAATTCCTTGATAAATGGTTATTGCAAGTTGGGGAATTTGGGTGCAGCCAGGGCTTTTTTCGATGAGATGTTTGATAAAGGATTGAAGCCGACCGTGGTGACTTACACATCGTTGATAAGCGGATATGGTAATCATGGAGATATGCACAAGGCATTTAGGCTGTACCATGAGATGACTGGTAAGGGTATTGCACCAAATGCCTACACCTTTACAGCACTCATATCCAGTCTTTGTGGAGCGAATATGATGCCTGAGGCAAATAGATTGTTGAATGACATGGTCGAAAAGAATATTATGCCAAATGAGGTCACCTATAATGTTCTGATTGAAGGATTCTGCAGACAGGGAAGCATAGGAAAGGCCTTTAAGCTTCTAGATGAAATGGTAGGGAAGCGTTTAACACCGGACACTTATACCTACAGATCTTTGATAAGTGGACTTTGTTCTACTGGCCAGGTATCTAAAGCCAAAGAATTCATTGATTGTCTTCACAGAGAGCAACGTAAATTAAATGTGATATGCTATAGTGCACTGCTTCATGGTTACCGGAAAGAAGGAAAACTGAAAGATGCATTGGGTGCTTGCCGGGAGATGGTTGAGAGAGGCGTGGACATGGATCAGGTAAGTTATGCGGTACTCATTGATGGCACTATAAGAGAACAGGATACAAGAACATTACTCTCTTTGTTGAATGATATGCGTAGTCAGGGATTGAGGCCAGATAGGGTAACATATTCGAGCATGATTGATGGATACATTAAAACCGGGAAGCTTAGAGAGGCGATTGGGCTGTGGGACATCATGATTGATGAAGGATGCATTCCAAATACCGTAACATACACTGCCCTGATGCATGGATTGTGCAAGGCTGGACTAGTGGACAAGGCTGAGGTTGCGTATAAGGCGATGCTGGGCAGTGATTCCAGTCCAAATCATGTCACTTATGGTTGCTTCCTGGATCACCTTACCCGGGAAGGAGACATGGAAAAGGCTAGAGGGCTGCATGAGGCGATGCTTAAAGGATTTTTAGCGAACACTATCACTTATAACATATTAATCCGCGGATTTTGCAAACTGGAAAAATTACAGGAGGCAAGAGAGCTCCTGGATGGAATGGCTGACAGTGGTGTAAGCCCAGATCGCATTACCTATTCAACAATTATATACGAGTACTGTAGGAGGAATTATTTACAGGAAGCCATCGACTTGTGGAACAGTATGCTTGATAAGGGTATTGAGCCCGATACGCTAGCCTACAAGTTTTTGATACATGGGTGTTGTGTGGCAGGGGAATTAAGAAAAGCATTTGAGCTGAGGGATGAGATGACAAAAAAGGGGTGTGATGTGTGAGCCTATAGTGTTTGTATAGTTACCCTGCATTATAAGCCTATAGTGTTCTGCGCCTTTCCATGGGGAGTCTCTCCAATATTTGATGATATCTAGCTCTACAAGCTACAACCATGGGATTATTTTGAAACTAGAAATATTAAGACGTGGAGATGGAATGCATAATGCATCCGCAGGTAATCAAATTAAAAATCTTTTGAATTCAAATTTTGATTTCATTGATGAAGACGTGGGGGAGTCATTACAATGCAATAAAGAAAATTTTGCTTTTTACAATTCTCTTTGGTGATGAAGTCAAAAGCATAAACAGCATATCGACACTCATCAGCTGGAAGGCTAGAGGCAAAATCTTGGTAGGTTTGGGACGGTTCACCAAGCTTTTCCACAACGACCTGCTTCTGTTTTTCCTCAATCTTATATACTACGAACACGAACCGTTACCCATTATCTTCTGTTTTTACAAGGATATCTATTATCACCTGATTTGGTAAGAGACATCTTCCTTGTAGGAATAAAAGACTGTATTCGAATCTTAATGACGATGTTCCTCTAGAAAAAGATTCTTTATAGGGAGAAGGACAACGAGAATGAGTCAAGGCTAGAGTTGTGACTACTCTAGACTGATAGAGATAGATAATACTTGTACAAGGTGAAGCGGTTATCAGTGTGTGTTCTATATCTTCTGTTTATGGATGTTGCAAGTAAATTCGGTACTCAATAGAAATCTTAATAAAAGTTTAACTTTTTCCTTAATTATTGAGAACTCATTCATTCCTTCTTAAATATGATAATTATAGAGGAAATTTATTCTAAAATAATCATTTGATTACTTAACCATAAAGTCCAAATGGAAATTTGGGTAAAAAGAATATGTCATAAAAACAATATATATAAAAAATATTATACAGGCAATACATATAAAATTTTAAAACAATGCATCATGCAATCACTTTCTAATTAAAAAAATCAATGCACAATCTTTATGACTTTTAGATAGTACTAGTCAGTGTCACAACACGTATTAAAGGTAAGAATCAATATATTTATATTGTAATTATTGTATTTAATTACATCAATATTTAGTTTTTATCACTTTTCTTATATGTTAAAAGAACAAATATATATATGATAGTCATTTGTACAACAAAATCATTGAGAGCGATCAATTCATTCTTTTGTACGCGTACAGTTTACATGGTAGTGGTGCTTTAGGTATAGCTGAGATCACCAATTTTGCATCTGGCACCAATATTCTTTGTTGGCATTATTTGATTGGATGTACATGCCCATGCCCATGCCCATGCCCATTTTGAGTGAATGATATATGATGAGATGATTCTTTTAATACATTTGTGTCTATAATTGTATTCTAGAATATGCTTAAAATTAACAATTTTGAAATTTTAAAAGGGTGTTGTGAAAAGAACAATACTTAAGTTAAAAATCTAAAATGGTATTTAGAAGAGGGAAGCATTATATTTAACTATGATATTGAAAGAGAAGTTTTTAGTTAAACTGTCTTTTGTTTTTTATTATTAAAAGCGTATGTTGAAAGAAAAGAAAAATAAAAAGATTAAAAAGACATTAGTGGAACTTTTGAACCACCAAACAACACCAACAAATATCTTATTGATGCAATGAACCAGTGTATAAATGTCAAAAGATTTTAAGTTTCTAAGCACTTTTTTACTATACATCCCGCAAAAATTTCTTATGATATATTAATGCTGAAAATAAACATGACTAAATGATAAAAATGTATTGAAGGAATATTTGTCATGGGTAGATCTTAAGATGGGATGTGTCTACGGATTGATTCTTTGATTTAAATATTGGGTAGGACTAACTAAGTCTTAAGGTTAGGAATCTGATAACTTTATGAGAAAAAGAGTTATTCAATTACTTTTAGTAGTAATTATTTAGTAGTTTTAGGTACTTAATTGTCATTTTGCAATATTATACATTGTCTATGATATTTGGTTGTAGAAATATGTTTATAGGAATTTTATCAGAAAAATTTAACCAAATAAAGTGAAGAATGCATACACGCGAATGATCTTGATAAAGGTGACGGTTGATCGGCTTTGAAGATTTCATGAATCCTAAAGAGTTGAATAGTCGACCGGTCCAGTAGTTGGAAGATTAATGGCCAAGAGGAATGACCAAACAATCTGTACAAAGAGGAGACTGTTATGCTCTAGACTCAACAATATCACGACAATCGTCATAGGCTCACTATATACATAGCTAATAACTCAAGCAACGCATATAGTAAACCCATAAGGCTAGCGGTAAAATAAATAAATAATAGAGCTAGCTTAAAATAAATATTTAAATTAATGCATTACAGACATAAAGTGAAAGACTGCCGTGTGACATCGCAAACCCATGCACAATTTAGAATTATAACCCTTTCATACTCAAATATTTTAAGGAAATAACACTATAAATATAATATTCCTTTAAAATTATCTTGAGTATGACTAATTATCGATCGCTTCTTGCTATGCCTAGGAGTAAGCACCTATAGAACTATCCTGCATTTAATGCTAAAATTATGGCAAAAGCCTATTAGGTGAGTAGACGGGAAAAATATGCATAACAAAACACATGTAGTCATTAATGTATAACATAGACATACTGGCGCACACTAGTTTATTTTTATACTCATCAAGCCAAATCAGCACGGTCATAGTCATAACATAATACGACACGTAATTGCTCAAGAAATTAGGACTGTGGCTGGGTTGGCAATATCTCTCAGTCCTTCCGGCACTAGAAATAGGATTGGGATCCATTAATGGCACTCTACATGAACCTCCTCACATGTCTCTCTTTATCTCTTATATTGCGACTTGAATGACATATACACACCTTTTGGCCTAGTTCCACTATTGATGCCAGGGTGTTAGGTGATGGTAGCTTCACTTACTATATCCCTATATTAGGATATCTTATATATTCATATTATATTATAATAAAATATAGTCCCCATCCCTCTTTATGCCTCCCTTGGAAAATCCATGCCCCACTACCATACTCAGAGAGCTCTCAAGAGTCGAATAGGTTATCCTAATTTCTATGATGTTTGATACATTTTATGCTTCTTATAACAATGGAAGTGTATATGATGTGTTTAGGTGCATTGTTATAAAATACACAGTACATTCGACCAAGGCATAATATATCACAACAATCCAAACATGTGGCAACACAGGCAATACTTAAATATTTCATAACATATGTAATAATTTAATTCAATAATTCATTATCTTTCTAATTAATCACACTCATATATGCATGCCAACAATCAATGAATAAGAAGGGTCCGTGTCAAGACTCGGCTCAATAGGCCCAAATGTGTATGGGCGCATGATGGAAACACAACTGCAATGCTTGGTTCGACCTCTAACCACATGTCCTAAAAGATATATCTTGTTACAAATGATTCCACCACAAAACACATATAAGCCCAAGACCTCCCCCACTCTTTTCTGATGTGGGATTGGGTAACAATTCACCCCCTACGCATGTTGGGTCTCACATTCTCCTCTCCTTTCTGATGTGGGATTGGATAACACTTGATGTGAGGCCCCAAAACTTTTGAGTAGCTTGGACCAAGAAGCCCAATTAAGAATTGTATATGTTAGTGGGATTTAGCCCACAAATCAAGATTATTGATGGAAATTGAATTAGGATTGATGTTGTGAAGTAAATTTTATTTTTGAGAAATTATTATATTTATTGAGAATTATGGATATTAATAGAATCAATGATTGAAAAATAAAAAGATAAGATCTAATGATGATTTTAGTGTTTTAGGACCTTGGATAGGTCCATTAAGAGTTTAAAAGCATCAGAGAATTTTCTGAAAATTTTAGGAAGCATTATCAGAATTATTGTAATTTTTTGAGATATTTGATTGTGGTATTTAATTTTTAGTAAATTATATATATATATATATATATATATATGAGAAGACTAATTTTATAGTACTAGTGGATATTACTATTCATAAAGAGTCTGTGAAATTTTTCAATTTCTATGAATTTTTGATGATTTTTCAAATTTAGAAAATAGTTAAAATATTATTATTCTAATATATATTATACTATATATTAATATAATAGAAAAAAGCAAAAACGACGACTCAAGCTGTCATTTTGACAGAAATGGTCAAACGACAGAGAGGCTTGTCATTTTGGTCTGTGAAGGGGAAAATGCTATTTCGATTGAAACAACATTGTTTCTTCGATCCCAAACAACGCCGTTTTGCCCTTCTCCGATAGCTGTGGTCGCTGGAACCTTCCCCCGTTACTTAAGGCCTGATATTAACAAAACCAAGGTCAAAGTTTTCGTTTCTTTTCACAGAGCATGTCGAGCTCCGAAATCAGCCCTCCAAGCTCTGGTTTTTCCCTGTGAGTTTCCTCCTACCAGAATTGTAAGGTTTCATGCTGCGAATGAAGTCATTGAGGATGATTTTCGGGGTTTGAAAATAGGTCCTTTCCTCTCTTCTAATTGACCAGATTCCCACAGCAAATCCCCTTTTTTTTTTTACATGATTCAAATCGTTAGGTTGAGATCTTCATGTTGGCGTATATTTTGTGAGTTATGGTTGAGTGTTTAAGGTGTTTTGGTAGTTAAGGTTTGCATGGTTACTATTCATGAAAGGTCAAGCTGAGAATTTGAAGATGACCTCGGATGACATGTCGTTTGAGGTATCTTCGAGTGATAGGTCCTTTGGGTGCTAGAATAGACGACCCGTCACATGCTTAAGCAGGCGATAGGTTGTCTGTCGGTGCAGGCAAGGTAGCACCCTAGCCTTAGGCTAGGGAAACAATGCACTCAAAGAAGAGGCCATGTGTCATGATCCTATAGCTTCGGTTTTTGGTTTGGTTGCATATGGTTCCACTAGGTATCGCTTGTTGATTGGCCAGAATTTAATAAATTCCAGAAAAATAAAAAATAGCCAGAAAGGTAGGAAATTCGGAAAAAATAGAATAAAAATGAGAAAAATTCCCAAAACATTATGATAAATATTAAAATCAATGAGGAATCTAATGGTATTAAGATTTCAAGATTTTTTTTTATGTTTTGATGGGTCAATTAAATCAACCAAAATCTAAAAAAAATAAGAAAAAATAGAAAAAATATCCGGATCGATCCCAAATTGGTTCTGGAGTAGAAACATATTAGATTAAGGTTATAGACGCATGATTTTATGTGTATTTATGTATTTAGTATATGATTCAATTATGAATGCGTATGTAGGTGGATACCTACAGGTGATAAGCCTTAAGGAATCGGTCCAACAAGCAAGGATGAAGTTGTGGCTATTCGAACTTTGGAAAACCCATGAGTGGATAGATTCTTTTTAATATATTGTTTACTAGGATGAATGAATAAGCATGAGTATGATTAATTAGAAAGATAATGAATTAATAAATTGAATCGTCGTATGTGCTATGAAATGCTTAAGAATTGTCTATATTGCCTCATGCTTGAATTGCTAGACTATGTTATGCCTTAGTTGAATGTGCCATGTGTGTTTATTATAATGGAAGTGTATCAAGTGTTTGGGTGCATTTGGAAGTACGAGACATAATCAAACATCGCAACACCATAGAGTGACCTATGCGACTCTTGAGAGCTCTTCGAGTATGGTAGTGTGGCATGGATTTGCCAAGCGAGGAATAAGGTGGGACGGGGAGTATAATTTATTATTATATAAAATAAATAAACAGTATATGCTAATATGGGGATTGAGTTGGTGAAGCTGCCATCACCTAATGTCCCGGCATCATCAGTGGAATTGGGGCAAGAGGTATGCATCTCCCATCGACACTAATTGAGGTTCGGCATATGAGATGACAAGAGACATGTGAGGTGCTGCATATAGAGTGCCATTGATGGATCTTAGTCCTATTCCTGGCGCTGAAAGGACTGAGATATTTCCTGTCCAACCACAGTCCTGATTGCCTGAGCAATTGCATGCTGCATTACGTTATGACTGTGACCATGCTGAATTGTCATGATGAGTATGCAAATAAACTAATGTGTGCTAGCATGCCTATGCTATTTAATGGTTGCATGTGTTTTGCTTTGAATGTTTTTCCTATCCGCTTACCTAGCAGACTTCTACCATATTATTGACATGAATATATGAATAATGATTAGGAACTCACTCCCAGACATAGCAAGAAATGATTGATGATTTAACAACCATACTAGACGTAATTTTAAGGAGAGTTATATCCATAGTGTTTTTCCCTTAGTGTATTTGACTATGATCGAGTCAATGTTTGATAATTAATTCTTGGGTAGTTTTGGCCTTACGACATCACTTGGATGATGTCATTTCTTTCTTTAAATTTTGCTGCCAAATATATTAATAAATTCTTTTACTATCATCTCTGTTTTAGTTTCATACCATTAGCTGTTAGCGTAAAATTGAATTTACCTTTAATCGCAAGTGCACGACTGTCAACAAGTAATATAGTTCAGAAGAACGAGTATCGATCCTACAGGAAAATTTATCTAATCCGCTATTCTAGTTAATTGTATCGAATAAAGAGTTGTAATTAAACTAAACTAAAACTTTAAACTTAAATCAACTAATTAGGTGTTAGAGTTAGGGTTGCTAGATAATTTAGGAAATCTAATCCAACTATTGTTGAATTCCAATGTCTGTACTTGATCTTGATGATCTTTTAATCCCCAAATATCCTTTTAGACTATGAGGAGCTAATCCAGATGCCAACTAATTATATTCTTATGATAATTGAGCTTCTAAATTATTTTTTCTAATCAATATGAACTTAGGTTTAGCAAACATATTCCTATTCTACCAAGTTTCAGCTATACCCTTGGACTTCTAATCTGTTGTCGAAGGTCAATTGTTCTTCAACATCAATCAAAGACTTACCTATGGAGAAACCGGCCAGGTTTGTTAATTTATCAAGATTAGAAATAGGGTTAAGAACTTATAATCAGAACACAATAAATTTGAATCCTAGTTTTACGTCAAGAATTCAAGATTGAAAAAGATGAAGAGAAAGAATTTATCCAAAAAGTCTTTGCATTAATTAAAACTCAAACGAACATATCAACGTCTTGATCTTTGACAGATTGAGAGTTGTTCTGAAAATAATAAAGAAAATGCGTATAGTCTTCGATGAAAAATAATACAACCCTGACATCTATTTTATTGTTAAAAATAAGTGGATAGTCTTTATTTGTGTTTGATCGTCTTTCTCCGATATCATCAGTTTGGATTTTTTTTGACAAACCGGTTGGTGTAAGTGAACCAACCGGTCCATTGATATGCGACATGCCCATCAATTTGTCTCGTCTGTTGAACTGACTAGTCGGTATTGATGGACTGACTGGTCGGTTGAGCTTTGGCTTCTGGGGCACTTTGAACCGACCTGTCAGTTGAGCTTTGACATTGCTCCTTTGTTACATCGACCTGTTGGTTGATATTAACCGACTAGTCAGTAGTCATCCACGATAGCCCAACGTCTTTGCAAGTATTCCCGTACATTTTTCATCCAAAAACATTGCCTTTCATCACTAAAATTCCGCTTAAGCCTCCTCAACCACAATACTCAACAAACAATCAAAAAGTTTATTTAATTAACACTATTAAATCATAATTGTCCTTAAATCAAACCAAAATCGTAAGGATGACTAGTGTTAGAAACAGGTCATTAATTCTCCTCAAACTTAGAACTTTGCTAGTTCTTATAAAAAATAGTTCGATAAAAAACGACATACCAAAAATAAGATATTTCAAATCAAGAAATTTAGTTCACTTCTTCATAACATTCAATTCTGAAATTCTGGTCTTTCAATTCTTACCTAGTTGCATCAATTTCAGTTTCACAAAAAGGAATTAAGATTTTAAAACACCCAATATCTATGCACTAGTTCATCAAACCAATCATAATACTTACTAGAGTTTTAGAAGTATAGCTCAAAGGTCCAATCAGGTATAAATGCTTCTTATTCTTTTGTGCTTCCAAATTTTTTTTCTCTTTCTTTTCAATTCCCAGCAAATAATACTTTCATTCTTTTACTCAGCATAATGCAAAAAACAATTGGTGAGTCAAACCAATAGATTAAACAATACTAACCAACCCTCTTATTTTTCCTCAACATAAACTAACCAATTTGATGCTTCGTTGCTCTAAATATTGGTTAATGTTTGAACGTAATGCCACATTTAATTTGTAAAACCAATCTCAACACATCAGAGGCAAAATTTACTTAACCATACTAAACAAAATTGAACAATCATTGTCAACCTTTAGAAATGAACCAACCTCCTCAAACATAAATCAAATGGACATCCACGGACATAAAACTAACATCAAACATAATATGTAACTAAATTAATTACGATTGACTGATGCAACTTAAATATCATAAAGACAAGAAAAATAAAAATAAAAAAAATGAAAGAAAAAGAAAAGAAAAATACTCAGGATAGTGCACTCAATGTTTCCTGAATTGCTGTGCTCCTCTGCATCCTTTCCTCAAAATTATTTACCAGCATAGGGAGAAAAACCTTAGTACCAAACCCTTCTCTCTCTTTTTTTTCTCTCTTTTCATTGTCCTTTGTTTTTCTTATTTTTTTCTTTTGTTGTTGTTGTTGTTGTTTTTTAATGATGGGTTGCCTCCCGTTAAATGCATTAGTTATTGTCATGGCATGACCCTTTCAGCTTCAGTTTATAGCTAGTGTTGGTGGCTTTACATCGGATGGCAAACCCCCCCGGCTGTCTATTCTGTAAAACCTATGCAAACTGCCTCATCTGTGTCTCCAAATTCTTGATTCTGGAATCTGCTGACATATTGAACTGCTGCATTAGATCCTCAGTCCCACTCTTCTTTTCTGCTTGCTATGCTGGTTGGTTATCCTGATGGTATCTTGGGTTATGGCCTCCTTCTTTATTTTGATTGAGATCCAAACCATAATTAGGATTATTATTCTTATAAGAAAAATTGGGATGGTATTTCCAATTTTCATTATAAGTGGTTCCGAAGTAAGATTGCTTCCCTGGATTGCCAACATAGTTGGCCTCTTCAATATTCATAGGGCACTAGTAATTGTTATGATTCCTACAATAATGGTCACAAAGGGCCAAAACATGCTAGTTTCCAGGATTTTGTTAGACTGCTGCTACCCCTACTTTGATTTGTTTGAACTTGTGTCTCATAATAGCCATCTCTGTTGTCAACTTGGTACGTCTAGCCTCCCTAGAGTCCTCTCAAAATCTACATTAGAATGCCAAGTTTGTCCTCCCTCAACCGGTTTCTCAATCAATCTAAAGGCTTCATTAGCTTCTTTGTCCATGATGTTCCCATTAGCAATTGCATTCAGCATAAAGTTGTGCATATCTGACATACCTCTGTAGAAAGTATCCAAGAGTAGAAAATCTGGCATGCCATGATGTGAGAATTTTTTAAGAAGCCCCTTGAATCTTTCATAAGCCTCATACAGTGTCTCTTTTGGTTGCTACTTGAGATTACTGATCTAGTGACTCAGTTAAGAAGTCTTTGCCCTTGGAAAGAACTGAATCAAGAATGCATTCATAAACTCCTCCCATCTTGTAACAAAACCAGTGGGTAGATTCTCCAACCAATATGCAGCTTTCCCAAATAGGGAGAAAGAGAATAGATGCAGTCTGATTGCCTTAGAAGGTACTTTATTGAACCCGAATTTATTTGCCAGCTTCACAAATATCTTCACATGCTTCATTGGGTCCTCCTTTTCCAGCCCAAAGAACTGGTGATTCTCCATCAACTGGATCATCGCAGTCTTGATCTCAAAATTATTAGCGACAATTGCAAGCCTAAGGATGCTGTCTCCTAATGCCTCAGCTGTTGGAATGTTGGATTGTCTACTACTGGAGTTGGGTATATATTGTCGACATCATTAATAGCATCTGAGTTCTAGTGCTCCATCGGTTGGTCTGATAACTTAAGCTGCCTGAGCCTTTTTGTAGCCTTCTCAATCAAAAGGTTAATAGGTTCCAGGTCAAGCTTCTTGCTCCTCAAGTTATACCTATTCTCTAGTTTTACACACCAGAAACAAAAACAAGAAACTTATTTTAGAAAAAGAATTAGGAAAAAATTGTTAGCTTTGAAACTGTTTTCCCTTGCAATGGTGCCAAAAACTTATTGGCATAAAATTGAATTTACCTTTAATCATGAGTGCATGATTAGTTTGGTTTCGTCTTTGCCTCATTATGTTATAGGTGGTCCGGATCCCTTGAATAAGGACAAAGGAATAGCTTCCTGTTCAGAGACAAGAGAGGTAGGATCTATGTCTCATTGGTTTCTCCAGAAATCTTTGTTGTTTGCTTGTTGATTTCGGTACCTACACTTGTAATATTGTATGCGCATGTGTGTGAGATGGTGTATCCATGAGTTGCGGATAGATTTGAGGCTTTTCTAGGCTATACCGAATCCCTTAAGATAGGTTATGACTGCCTAACTTGCATGTGTTGTGTGTATTGAACATACTGATTGTGTTCTAACATGATTGAGGATACCCTGTTGTGGTATTGTGTCTTGTACTTGCTTATGTGTGCTTGTACATATTTGTGTGTCAAGATCTTTTCTGGTGACCATTCGAGATAAGTGCTGATGCTTTTAGGGGAGAAGATGTTCTTACTGGTATGGGATTCGTATGGGTGGCAATCCCCAACATGTACAAGCTGGATGCCTAGTCCTTGTGTGGCTAGATACCTTGTCCTTGTATGGAAAGATGTCCTTATCCTTGTGTGGTTTGGATGCCCTTATCCTTGTTTGGTTTGAATGCCCTTGTCCTTGTATGGCTTGGATGCCTTGTCCTTGTGTGGCAAGATGAATAGGCTTGCTGATTAGTTTATGTGCTAACCTTCTTACCTTTATGCAGCGAAGCCCTGGACAACACAGGTGGAAGGGGATGGCCTTTCCTATTAATGAGTTTGATTGATGGTTTTCCTGTCTGTGTACTTCTAATTTTCGGAAGTGTTTGTAGTCCACCCTCAGCCTTAGCTTTTGGCCCTAACCTTATTGTTTGATTCTTGAATTACGTGATACTCTTTTAGTTTGTATAGGTTGATCTGATGTCTTTTGAGAGATGTTTATTTAAGATTTCTATAGATCTTATGATGTTGTGACCCTATTATGATTCTTGTAATCTCATCCTGTTGTTTTCATCATTTTTCAGGTTTAGGTACATTCGTTGTTCATGGTACCAATGTGTGAGATCAAGGCTATACGGTGGACGATATTGCATCACATTGGCATTCCTATTTCCTTGGTTTCTTGTACATATAACATGAACTTTGATTGGACTATTTTTTGGTTATTCAAGTTCCTCCTTTGCTTGTTTGTTTTTGGATTATACTAGAGGTTTACCTGCTGGATTTTTAGATCCCTAAGGGACTTGTGTGTTGTGGTTCTAATGATTCAATTTAAAGACTTCTACTGATATTTTATTCACTCCATACAATACCAGAATACTTGTCCAATATCATGCTCTAATTGTTATAAGTACAAAGAATGAACATTTTAAAATCAGAAACTAGATGGGTAAGCCTTGTGGGATTCAATTAGGTCCTGATTTTGTGCTTGTTTGGGTTTCACGGCGGTAAGGGTCCTCTTAGGAGCAACTTAAGAATAGGTTAGGATTTGGGGTTCTTATAAGTTTGGTAGCGAAGCATGGTTTAGGGAATATAATTTGTTATATGTTAACCTGTTTTGTTGGTTTTGTGTTTGTAGGTAGGTACATGCACACACACCCACTTATTTAGGGGCTAATACTGGAAATAATCTGACGATAAAAACCTGGATTGAATTATTTGAATGACATGTTTGATTGTTTAATTTGTTGTGTGTTTAAGTGTGTTGTTATGCCTTACGTGATTTGATGTGTTTTGCTATGTCTTGATAAGTGTTTGCTGTGTATTCCTTACTATTGCTGAATGTTTATGTATGTTTTTGCGTGGTAACTATAATCCCTAATAGTGTTGCCAAATGTCCCTTAATGACTGCCAAATAAATGTAACTGATTTGTAAGCACGCCAAGTATATTTTTGTATGATTATTGCCATAATGTCGAGTGTGATATGTGTGAAACATGTGTATTGACGAATGCATGAGATGTGGTTTTGAATAATTTCCGTGTATGGTTACTATGAAAGTATGTTTACCGAATGCATATATGTGTGTTGATGTGAGTACCGAATGTGCAACTGAATGTGTACATGTGATTTCCAAAATTTGCATACTTGTATGCATGTGTACTTTGTTTTTCCAGCATATGCATATCGTCCGGTGCACGCCTCTCCACCAGGTACCACTTCTTTTCCTAGTACTCGTAATTGGTTATGTGTTGAGTGGCATTGTATGTTCGTATAGTATGGCAAGGCTGAATGCGACACGTGATCGATAGGGTAGGTATGGGATTCAGGCTGAACAACAAGAGGAGATGAATGCATAAATTGAGCAGGGAAGCTGAGTCGAAAATCAACCTGAGGCACCAGCCACACCAGCCATCGATCTTGTGATGGCACAAATTCTGAATGTATTACAAGGAATTGCTCTAAATCAGCAGCATATGGAGGCGCAAATTCAGAATGCTCCTACACTCGCACCCGTAGAAGAACCTATTCCTCCACTTGAACCTGTACAGCCGGCGCATCCCAAGGAAGCCAAGAGACTCCCAGTTGTTATTACAAAGTTATTGAAGGAAGCACGTCAGCTGTGATGTAAAGATTTCAGTGGTTTAGCCGGTGTTGCTGCGGCTCGTGAATGGATGGACACCTTGTGCCGAGTGTCTTTGTTCTTACGTATCTCTGATGATGACAAGGTTGCCATCACTACTTTCCTACTTGAGGGAGAAGCCCTCGCATGGTGGACAGCCGTGAGTTTGCGATTAGAAGATCGTTTGCCTACACAGGAGGAATTTTGGAATGAGTTCTACGAGAGATTCTGTACGAGATTCCTTAAAAATGAGCGGTGACAAGCTTTCTATAAAGGTTGAACAGGGCACCCGTTCGGTGCTGGAATATGAGAAGGCATTGAGGGAGTTCTCCCAATTTACACCAGAGGAGGATTGTTCACTGTACTAGCTTGCGAGACGATTTCAGGATGGACTAAGTACCGAGCTTAAAACCATTGTCGGTACAACACTGGTGCAAAATTTGAAAGAACTAATCATTGCCGCGACTGAAGCCGAGAAGATCGTGCAAACCAGAAAGCCATCCACAGTAACTAGTGGCTGATCCTTCAGGAGAGATTCAAAGTTCAATCGACGTACGAGACCATATCTTTTGAGGTCCTATCCTATGAAAAACAATGGCAATACTATCTACCAAATTTAATCATACCTTCTTTGTGAAACAATGCATCTGTGCTCTGTATCTGGCCAAGCAATCCATACCCAAAATAAGGTTCAATTCCCTGATGTCCAACAGAATCAGATCTGCCTTAATCTCCACTCAACCCTTCCTCAAAACACAACCCAGATAAACACTGCTGCAAGTCAATTGCTCACTTAACGGGGTCAAAACCTCTATGGGTGGATCTAGGGGTGACAACTCTCTATTAGCACTCCTAGCTACCCTAAGACCAATAAAAGACCTATTCTCGTCAAGGTCTAGCAGAACTCTAGCATAAGAAGAGAAAATAGTAATAATATCTATCACGATGTCCGGAGTGGCTACAGCCTCCGCATCGGTCAAGGTAAAGAGATGTATTTGCTGTCTCTGTTGCTATTGCTACTAGCCTATAGTCTGACTACCAAAAGGCCTATCTATATGAGTCCTTTGAGGTAGTCTGGTCGAACCCTATAAACTTATATGACTGGCCCCTATTCTCTAAGTTGCTGGAAGTGCTGGAAGTCTTGACTGCGAAGCACCTGGCTGAGCTACTAGATATTTAAGGCACTCTCTAGCCATGTGCCCGAATTGATCACACCGATAGCATTGAGGTGGCTGTGGGCAAGGTGGCGGGTGGAACTGCCTGCAGTTCCCGCACCTGGGTGGCCTAGCTGATCTATTCACACTTTGAAATAATCGGACAGGCTATGAGTGTGTAGTAACTGAGCTGGTACCCTGAGACCTCATTTGCACCAAAGGGTAAGAACCAGTCGTCCTGCCCTTGAACTTCTGCTCAAATCTTGAACTATGCCTGATAAGACCTTTGCTAGCTGAAATATCCTCGCGGCTTTGGTTCTGACCTTACTATCCCAGAAGAATCTCCTCAGCCTTCACTGCATCCACCACTAGCTCCTCGAAGTCATTACTTGTCTTCAAACACAAAACACCACAAATATCCTAGTTGAGCCCATGCTCAAATCTACTGGCCATCGTAACACTCGTCCTATCCACCTTAGGCACAAAGTGTGCTAGTGCCCGCAACTCAGTCTCGTACTTGAATACTATCTTGTTTCTCTATCGCAGGTGGTAGAACTCGGACCTCTTCTGATCCTAGAAGTAGTAGGTGTATTACCTTCTATCAAACTCTCTCTTAAAGTCCTCCTAGATGGTTGGCCTGCATATTTGTCCCTCACTAGGCTCCACCAACTAGCTACGTCCCTCTCCATTAGATGGAGAGCTAAAGTCACCTTGTCTTCCGCAGACAACCTCAAGTCTTGTGTAGTCAAAACAACTTTTTCCTTCCAATTCTTAGCTGCAATCATATCATTGGTGCCGTAGAAGCTCTCACACCCCAAGTTTCTAGCCTCTTTCAATAGCTTGGACAGTTGCACTAGTGATCTCCCACCCTAAACCTCAGCATGCTAAACCTTTAGCTCAACCAGTACCTCTAGCTCTATTGCAACTTGTGTCTGAGCTGGTGCCTGCATCATTTGCTTTATCTGACCCAAAGGGATTTGAATCGTAGTTAAGACCTGAAACAATACTTGATCTTGAGCTGCTGGTGCTGCCTGAGCTAGCTGTGCCTTTGGTGCACCTTGTGGCTGACCCACACCTACTGCTGGCACACGGGCATCTGAGCTCTCGTCTATCTCTCTAATCTGTACTCGGCCACCACGTCCTCTAGAAGCACTACGACCTCTACCAAGGGCCATCTCCTCTAACTAGACACACAGTCATAGGTATAAGCCTAAAGACAACAAGACTTCTAGACAAACTCTATACTGGACTATGCATGGGCGGTGAGTATAATGCACTTGTAAAATATGCTATTTTAAAGCAATTTTACACTCAATATACACATAAACAATCATGCTCTGTTACCAACCCTATGAGAATCCGTTCCTAGGTAAATGGGACCATCACCGTCGTGTAGTCCAGATTGACCCAACGCATGGACTAATCGAAACCACACAAGGCTCACGTTAATTTTTCAACAAAAAAAAACCCGAAAACACATACAAATTTGAATTTTTATTTTAAATGGAGAATGACATGTCACAAAATACACCCGGCACAAAAGAATCAATTGAGTAAGCATACACATACAACGAAAGTCTTAAATTACAAGCAACAGCCCACAACACCCCAAACATCCAACATACAAGCCCATATGGATCCACAAAGTGTCTAAGGCAGGTATCTCATAATATAAATGGAAATTTGTGTCATACATGCATCAAAAATATCAATCCGGAAAATAAACCCACAATGGGTCCATAACAAGCAACATAGTCTAAGCAAAGCATGCATGTCCCTAGAGTTTGAAAATGACAAAATACAAAATATGCCAAGCTTCCAAGACGTGCAAGTGCAATAGTGTAGTCCTAAGACAAACATTAGGAAAACTTTACCTCAAAGTTGAATGGCTACGGCTGATGAACTAACCCTAAAACGATCAACAAGAGGGGGTGAGATCAAAGACCTTAGTGGAAGTTATAAGGTCATAAGCATATTCGGTGGTATAGAGGCATATATAAAACGATTATAAAATAATTGCTTTAAACATCATTATCATCTAGGCATACTAAACGTATGCCTCAATACACCTCTTAAGCAATAACATAAAATGCATGGATTTTGAAATAAAAAGCAATGAAGCATGTCCCAATAGGTTTTATAAATCCACAGTATACATCATCATTACAGGGGCTACTATGCCTCAAAAATCTATCGGGGTGGATCAGAAAGCATTTTCAAGTAACCTCCGCTAAAGGGTAACCAAAAGCCCACTAGCAGTTAATTTTCATTTACAAAACACATATAATCCCCTACTGCCAATGTTATCCAAAATCGAGTGGAGAAAACACACTATCACAGTCAATAACCAATCTATATATACATAAACACATAGCCTACTAAGTCATAGCAAATTCAGGCACAGATATATAATTCATCCATACAACAACATTAGGTAAGCAATATTCCCCTCCAATGGGATTCCATGTACTTACCTTACTTGGCCAAACATTAACCATCAATTCCAAGTTGTTTCTAGGAACATATATAACTTGTCCTTAAATAGTAAAACCATAGTACATGTAATGCAAGGGATCACCTAAGCACACTTATCAAAGGTTAATTGAGGTGTGCACTAATGTCATCTGGTGTTTGATAGGTTTAGGATAGGTTTGGCTGTGTCAAAATGGGTATACGAGCTATGGGAAAGGTACAGGGGCTGCGGTACTGGCACATGAACGTGTGGTTCTAGAAACAGGGATGTACAAGTATACTGGGTGAAGTACACGACCGTGTACTTTTTGAAACAAGTCGTGTACAAGTAGTACACGAGCTGAGTACACAGGTATGTACTTGCTTGTGCAGGTCAAGTAACTACACATGGCTTGAGTGCACGGCCATATACTCTCCTACACAAGCTGTGTACTGTTCTATCTAGAACAGTACACATGCTATTGGAAGAGTACATGGGCATGTACTCATCCCACATGAGCTATGCACCCTGAAATTAACTCAGAACGACCTCCAAACTTGCTCAAATCCTTAGGAACCCTCTCCAAGGTTTCTCGGCAACGAAAAACACCTCCCAAGTCACAAAACTCTTAAATCAAATGGATCTAAGCTCAATCAATCGCATGGGTACAATCATCTCATCACATACCCTCCCAACATGCATAAACACGCAACTAACTTGCTTAGGGGTTCAAACATACGGTTAATGCACCAAAAACATAACAAGTAATTTCGTGAACTAGTATGAACGTCATTCACAATGCAAGTATGGCCTCCATTCAAAACCAAGCAAGATTCTGTATTCAAATTCAACAAAACAAGACATTTTCATATAAGTAAATGAAACATAAAGTCTCACCTCTTGTCATGAAGACGAAACAATGACAATACCATTGTCTTTATTGACCGCTCCAGCACCGCCTAAGCACAAAAACCGAACTAAAACACACATAAGCTCAAAATCGACAAAAATGACAAATAAACTCAAAACTGGAAACGAACCCTAAAAAGCCTAAACAACAGACAACTAACTCATATCTCATACTAACAACTCACTCTCGGCTCACAAATCCATAAATCCGACCAACAGGCGAAGCACTCACTCTTCACACATGCTGCTCAATGCTTAAAATCGACACCCAAACACAACCGATCACACGATTGGGTTACTCAACCAACACACATGCTGCTCAATGCTTAAAATCGACACCCAAACACAACCGATCACACGATTGGGTTACTCAACCAACCCACATGCTCCACAACACACAAATCAACAATCCCAAGTAACAAAACCAACCAATTTCATCAATTCAGCCAAAATCACAAACATCACGAAATTACCAAAATTGCCATCAGAACCCAAAATGCTCACCAACGGATCAGTGGGTGTTTTCATGAAATCTAAACCATCAAGAAATATTTAAAACAATCTAAAGGAACAAAAAATCAACAACAAAAACAAAGATTAAGGGCATTTACCATGAAATTCCCAGAAATACCCTAAAACAAAGAATGGTCAGATTCTAGCCTCTCGATTTGAAACTATCAGTAGAAATCTATCATGGAAGGTTAGGATAGTGTTTAAGGTCGATTTTCAGTTGTTTTCTTCGAAAGAAAATCAAAAAGAGACAATCAGGTTCTTTGGGTGGTGTGTGCTTAAGAGAGAGAGAAAGAGGAAAGAGAGGGAGATGTTGCTGGTGGTTCCAACGCTTAGAAAAACTTTTAAGTGTTAGGTCAGGCTGACTGTTAAAACTTCAAGCCCGAAATCTTTGAAAAATCTGAATGAAATATTTTAAAAGCCCGATTTGCCCTGAGGGGGCCACAAAAGAGTTTAAAACCATAAAATATTAAAAAAATGGGCTTAATTAATTAATTGGGCTCAAGAAATGATAAATGAGCTTCGAAAATAATAAACGGACCCAAAACCGGCCCAAATTGATTTCCACTGACTCAAACTTCAGCACTCAACCTAGACCACTCGCTAAGACACCTAGACGCACTAGCCTTTCTGTAACTGTGTCCACCTTACTGGTCAAATCTTGGGTCAGACCAGTCAATGGTTCACAACGAACCAAAATCGATCACTCTCACTGTACAATCATACTGACTAGGCACCTGGAGGTACGAGGTCCCGCAGGAGGGGTCTTCTTCAACCTCCAGACGCGAGTTGTAGACTCTTCTCCTCTTTTTTTTTTTTTTACTTTCAAAAACCCAATCTCTGATTTATGCCATTAAAACATACAAAAACTTTACCCAATCGTTCCTTACAAACTAACAAATTTAACCACACAAGAATCGTATCAAATCACACCCGAAATCGGACTCTACATGCTTATGAAAATTTAAAACTATAAACTCTTAATACTAACCCTAAACTCACAGAATCCTCATAAAAATGGTGTAGAAATACTCGAGGAAGGGAGAGGTGTGTGATGGGGAAGAAATCGCAGAGGTTCGGAGCACTTTAGGGAAATCATGAGATATGGTCTAATATCCTATTCTCTCTCCTTCTTATCCTATTCTCTCTCCTTCTTATCCTATTATCATGGGTTACTAGAAGGAACAAGGAAGTTGTATGCGGCAATCGGTACTGGGGACAAAACGACATCGTGTGGCTAGTGTTCTATACGACATCATTTCAAAGGAAACGATGCACTCCTAACTATCCTTCGTCAAAATGGCATGGCTTGCTGAACAGTACTTTACACTCCTTATGAGAATTAATATCAATTGAAACTCGAAAATTATTTTTCTCATTAATTCATGATTTATTAAAAATCAAATGTTCCTTAAATTACCTTAGGAAAATCATAATAAATAGAATTATATATCAGAAAATTTCTCAATCCTTATAATTGATCAATAGACCTTTCTTTGGTCTTAAAACATCAAAACCGTCAGTATACTTCATTGTATGATTTTTTTCATTCAAAAATTACTTAAATGAGAATAATATCTCATTAATAATGATAAATTTCCAAAATTTCAATTTACCCATTGTAGGATCACCGACACTTATTTAAGGATGAAAAACACATTTTCCAATAGTACACAAGTCACATCATTTTTCTAAGTATGACGGATATCGGGTGGTGAAATAACCAAAATACCCCCGGACTCTATTTCCTAAGAAAACGCACTCCAATGTTCATTTTTCGAAGTCAAACCTCAAATCAACATCTATGAGTCCCGATGACTCATCAAAAGAAAATATGAATATTGTAAACCTAACCGCATTTCATATAGACCCTAATGCATAATGGCCTGAATCAAAAGAATCGTCGTAAAAATCCCAATCATCCTTCATAATCACTCAGAAAATCCATCGAATTTGTAATAAACACAGGCTATGATTCAAAGCCCACTAATTTCGTCGTCAAAATTCAATTGGTCCTTTGACTCAAATAGCTCAAATAGTCAGGATCTCACATGGATGGGATTCCTAGTTCATTAGGCAACTAATAGGTATCTCTTTCTTTGTTTTACACTAATTTGGTTTCAAAGAAACATTCTAAAATTACAGTTACATAGTGGCATAAAATGTAAAGGACCGGAGTTTGGCAGATAGGAATACAAAAAATAGGCACAAAGTTTGTAGCACTACTAGAAGCAAATGACTTTCTTATTTTTTTTAAAAAAAAGAAGAAGCAAATGACATTCATGTTTAATCATACAAGTCTCTGACGACTCATCTCTTTTAGTGTTATTATTGGTCTCACTGAACTATTCATCTTCTTGTTGTGTTCATAATTGTTACCAACACCATAATTCTGATTGTATTACCAAATGAACAAATAATTTGCCTACAAGAAACAAGAGTTCTTGCTATTAAATGACAGAAACCAAAGAACAGATGCATGTGATGTTTCTGTTTTATAATATATTTTTCTTATGATTCTTTTTTTTTTCATATTTGGCAGGCATGATTCCGAACTTGTCAATGGTATAAAGGATTTGAATTGCATATCTAAAATTTATTCAAGGGGCTTGGTTGGGATGGATTCATATATTGAACAGATTATCAAACTTTTACTCATTGATGAGGCATCAGCTGTTCAAATTATTGAAATATGGGGAATGAGAGGAATCGGCAAAATAACTACAGCTAAATTTGTTTTTTCTAGTATCCCGCATCATTATGGTGGTGTAAAGAATAGAAAACGGAAAATAATCATATACTTCTGTATTATGAATATCATGCTTAAATAGTCTACATTTACTATCAGTTACAATGAATTACAAGGCTAATTTACCATCATTGTATAACAAAGCCTTCCCAACATCCAACTTTAAAAATCTCAACAATTCTTTAAGCTATACTAATTCACTTACTGTATTTGCCATGGCATGATACTCTGCTTCTGTTGACGATTGGGATACAGTGGCGTGTTTCTTTGATTTTCAAGGGATGAGTGCACTCCCAAGAGTAACAAAGTAACATGTAATTGATTTTCTTGTCATTAGATAGCTAGCCTAATCGAAATCATAATATCCAATTAACCTCAAAATACCTTGCCCGGGATTAGATTCAAAATACCTTATAATTCTCATGGCTACACCCCAATGTTCTTCTCTAGAATATTGCATAAACTAGCTCAAGATGTGAACTGCATAAATGATCTCTAGCCTCGTGATTGATAAGTACAAAAGTCGTCTGACTTAGTCTTCTATATTGTACTACATCATCTAATGGCTCCCCAGAATCATGGCTCAGTTTGTTTGTTGTTCCATTGGAGATCTACATGGCTTAGCTTCAGACATCTTGTACTCAGTTATAATGTCAAAAATATATTTTCTTTGGGAAAGAAATGTACCCTTGCTTGATATTGCAACCTTTATACCAAAAAAATATTTTAATCTCCCAAGATCTTTGATAAAGAATTTCTTATTGAGATATTCTTTCACCTTCTCGCATTCACGTTGGTTATTGCCAGTCAACACTATATCATCAACATAAACCAGTAAAACGGTAAATGTTTCACCCTCCAAATGGACAAACAAGAATTGCTCTGCAAAGTTTTATACAAAACCAAATTCTTTAAGAGTGTAAGAGAGTTTGGTGAACCAATTTCTACCTGTTTGTTATAATTCATATAGTGACTTGCGTAGTCTATAATATTAACCATGTTTCGGTGGTTGAATACCAAGAGAGGGCACCATATAGATTTCTTTTGCAAAGTCACCATATAAAAAGGCATTGTTCATATGAAGTTGAAATATTGGCCACTTCCTTTGAGTTCCAAGCGTCAATATACAGCGAACAGTTGTCATTTTGGTCACTAGTGTGAAAGTTTCGTTGAAATCCTCTCTCTACATCTGTGAGTATCCCTTGACATCAGCCTCATATTTTATCTTATAAACCCACTTACAGTCCACAACCTTCTTTTTTGGTGAAAGGTAAGAATATTTCCATGTGTTGTTTTCTTCGAGTGCCTGAATTTGAATTTCTTTTTTCATAGCCTCTTGCTAGTGAGGACTTTGAGATGTTTGTGAGTACATTCTGGGCTCATGATTATTTGAGACTGCATTGATTGAATTTTTTTTGTGCGATGGAGAGAACAAATGATAGACAATGGCGTGATGAATAAAAGCTTGGGAAGATTCACGCTCGGTTTCTTTATGAGTTAAGGTGTCATCATATCAATAATCATGCAAATAGGAAGGTGGTTTGTGGTCCCTCTTAGGTCAGCTTCCTTGTTGATCAAAGGATATAGAGCTTCTGATGGGATACCTCAACCACTTATAGTTGCGTAGCTATGCCTTCTCTCACCTACCCAGTTCTCCCACCTCTCTCTAACCTCAACCCAAACACCATCTCACACCCAGTTTCCCACCCAACCTCTCAACTCACACGTGCTGGTGGTAGGATTGTGGGACCGTCCTCAGGTTCCGACCTGCAAACTTTGCTCCCCCATGCCACATTAGGGCATGAACAGTCCAAATGGATACCAGCCCAGGTGTTCAGTAAGGATAGGTATATCTCCTACTTCATTGAAGGGATACCCGAGGGCTGGAATTCCAATCAATTATTCAAAGCGATAGCAGATGTGGAGCCTGTAGCGGACGTATTCATTTCTGGACGCAAATCAAAGCGGGGATTACGGTTTGGTTTCGTCAAGTTTGTTCGGTTCGGGGTGCAGGAAGACGCTCAACAAAGGAGGATGAACTCACGATTAGGTGGACACGCTTGGTTACGCTGTAATGTGGCCCGTTATGCCGTTGGGGCAGGGACTAGACGTACATCGAGCGGTGCCACTGCTCGATTGGTTGAGCCATTCAAGGCGCAACAAAAGCAAACAGCCACAGGCCATCCACATCTAAGGGAGAGGGATGGAAGAACTTATGCAGAAGCCACAGCCATGCAGAAAGACCATGAGTCCGCGGAAGCAATGGTGGAGATTTCCTCGGATCAGGGGATCATGGCTCGACTTCAAAGGAGTGCTGTTGGACTCCTTCGTGAGACTTCTAATACAGAGTTGGGTTTGCCAGATGATGTTGAATGCCTTGATATGGGTCCGTATAAAAAACTCCTCACATTTGCGACAATAGAGAAACTGCGACATGAACTTACGACCAATCTCGACTTTTGGAATGTTAAATTTTTTTATATTCATCCATGGAGTGCAGAGGATACTGGACTTAGAAGGCTTTGTTGGGTAGAGGTTACTGGCCTTCCTCTCAATGCCTGGTTTGAGGAGGCATTCAAGAAAATAGTAAGACCATTTGGTTCGCTGGTTCAGGTTCATAATATCATAGCTAATTGGAGATCACTTACGGAGGCTGTTCTGCAAATAGCAACAACAAGTTCACTGGAAATCCAGAAAGAGTTGAAGCTGGTGATTGATGGAAAGCCGTGCATAGTACAGATCATGGAAGTCAAAGATAAAGTGATTACGAGGCCCGAGGTTGGTGAAAAGGGTTCAGTGTCAGGTGGGTGCAATAGCTTTTTTGTTCCAGTTGAACGACACAAGTGTTTTGTTGAGAGGAAGGATAGTACTATAGTAGAAAAGCAAAAGGGATTATGTCAGAAGGATGTGATGGAGCAGGAAAAGGTGATGGCGGACAGAACTAGTATCACACACGTTGGAGCTGTGGGTCTTAACCAGCCAGCAAAACTCCTATCACCCCCGCAGCATGCTCAAGGGGATATGACTCCCCCAATGACTCAGCATGGGGAAGGGCGTTTACGTCATTCCACGAGTAGTGGTGGGCTTATAAGTAATTTTACTGCCCCTGTTATTATCCCTGAAGAGCTGATTGCAGAGTGTCAGATACAGGCTCAGCGCAAAACATTTTCAGAGTGTATACCAGGTGAATATTCAGCTGAGAATTCCGGACTTATATCATCATCCGAAGTCATGGCCTTTACCAGAATGAGGAAGGAAGGTGATAAAGCATCAAGGGTTGGATCCAAGAGCCGGGCTGGCGATTGCAGGCTTGGTAAGCACAAAAAACTCAAGCATATTAAACCCACTGGGAGTCTTTCCTCGGGGAAAGCCAGTCAGCCTAACAGGTGCGGTATGCCGCAATTGGTGGAAGATCCCTCGTTTCTTGCTGTGCCTGCTGACCAGGGAGAAGGTTTGTCCGACCGCGTTTGTTCCGTGAATCTAGAAGTTGATGGGTGTCCAGTAGAAACGGAGGTGCAGCGGACTTTGGATATTGTGGATCAACTGGGCCTTAGTCGAAAGAACACGAAAGCAGCAATCAGGAAAAAGTTGAAGGCACAGATAGTCGAAGAAGGAAAGGAGTGGCAAGCTCACTGTACTACTTAGTGTAGTATCGGTGATTCTTTGAACAGGGTTTCGACGTTGGATGGTTAATTTAGCACTGTGGAATATCAGAGGATGCCGTGGGAAGTTGAAGGAGAATCAGATTCGCACTATCATATTAAAGGAATAGTTGAGTATATTGTTTTTATGTGAGACCAAGAAGGAGAGCTTTTCCGAGAGGCTGGCGGCCAGATTATGGTCTGGCAATTCCATTAAATGGGAAGCTATTGATGCTCGTGGAAGTGCAGGGGGCATTGTGTGCCTATGGAACGATTTGCAGGTGCAGGTTCTTGATGTAGAAAAATTTGAGAGGTGGATACTATTGGAGATGAGCGTAAGGGATACAGGTTTTGCTTTCGTCTGCGTTGGGTTACACGCACCTAATGTAGTGACTGAACGAAGGATGCTTTGGGAAGAGCTGCAAAGGAGGAAGTCTACGGATATTAAGCCTTGGATTATCTTAGGCGATTTCAATGAATCCCTCACTGTCGAGGAGCGGTTTGGAAACTCTTTCAATACTGCGGCAGCTAATCGCTTCCTGACTTTTATCAATAGGAATGACCTGATTGATCTACCACTCCTTGGTAAAAAATACACCTGGTTTAGTTCCCAAAGTGCCTCCCGCATTGACAGAGTTCTGGCTTCACCCAACTGGTGTTTATACTTTAGTCGACATAGGCTATACGCAGGAGATAAAGGATTCTCAGATCATGTTCCCTTAATATTGAAGGCAGACTCTTTTAGTTGGGGCTGTAAGCCATTTCGTTCGTGGGATATATGGTGGGAGGACAAACAATTTCTCCAGACGGTGGAAGAATTCTGGAGGGAGGCTGGAATTTGTTTTCCTAGAGCGTTCAGTGTGGTAAAGAAGTTGGCATTCCTGAAGAAAAAATTGCAGGTCTGGCATACAGGTCATTTCGGAGCATTGGAATTCAGGCTGAAAACAATTTTGGCTGAGATTGATTCCTTGGATCAAAACAGAAGGGATTCAGGGACAGATTTGAATACCAGATATCACGCATTACAGGCGCAGAAATGGGATTTAAAACAAAAAATCGAGGCTATGTGGCGGCAAAAGTCTAGACAACAATGGCTGAAGCTTGGGGATAAGAACAACAAGTATTTTCACACCAGTGCTACTTTGCGCCGCACGTATAATTTCATTGGCTCAATACGAGTACATGACATGGAGTTGATCAAACCCGAGGATATAAAGACTGCAGCTGTTGGACACTTCCAGCGGTTATTTGCGGATGATGGACACCGATGGCTTGGTTTGGGTAGTCTGGATTTACCCCGGTTATCACCTACAGAGGCGGCTCAGCTACAAGAACCTTTCCTTGAGGATGAGATCAAGAGCGCTGTATGGGATTGTGGCAGTCACAAGGCACCTGGACCGGATGGTTTCAACTTTCACTTTATTAAGAAAGCATGGTCAGTGATCGGACTGGACATTATTACGATGGTGCAAGACTTTCATTCAAGTGGCGTCCTACCTCGTGGGATAAATAACAGCTTCATCACGTTAATCCCCAAGATAACAGGCGCTGCTGATTTCAGCTCTTACAGGCCTATCAGTCTCATCAATAGCTTGTATAAAATCATCGCCAAGATTTTGTCCAAACGGCTTAAGCGAGTGATGGACCGACTAATCTCTCCCTTTCAAACTGGCTTTATGGAAGGAAGGTACATTGCTGACTCAATCATGGTTGCTAATGAAATATTACACACCATGAAGAAGTCCAATCAAAAAGGCTGGTGTCTGAAATTAGATTTTCAGAAGGCATACGATTCTGTTAATTGGGCTTTCCTTCTTGAGGTGATGGAACAGATGGGCTTCGGTGTGCAGTGGAGGAGATGGATTCAGGGGTGTGTATCGTCTGCTCGTTGTGCCATTCTTATCAATGGGGCGCCAACCGTTGAGTTCTCTGTGGGGCGAGGTTTGCGACAAGGCGATCCGCTCTCACCCTTATTGTTCAATCTAGTAGCAGAGGTTCTGTCCAGGCTGCTTATTAGAGCAGCAGATTGCCAGCTGTTTCAGGGCATTACCATCGGAGGTTTATGTCTAACACATCTGCAATATGCAGATGACGTTATCCTCTTTAGCCATGGAAACCAGCAGGGGATTATCAGCTTACAGAGGATCCTACGATGATATGAGTTGTTATCCGGTTTAAAGATTAATTTCTTTAAATCAGGTTTGGTAGGAATTAATGTACCCAATGGGGAGGCTGTGACCTTGGCGTCTAAGATCCATTGCCGGTTGCAGGTTCTGCCATTTATATATCTTGGGGTGCCCCTTGGAGCGAACCCACGACGTAGAAGTACGTGGAAAACGGTGATGGACAGATTCAAAAGTAAACTCGCATCTTGGAAGGGTTCCTTACTATCTTTGGGAGGACGAATCACATTGATTAAATCAGTGTTAAATACTCTACCAGTGTATTACATGACTTTTTTTCAGATGCCAGTGAGTGTAAGGCAGGACTTGGAAAAATGGATGAGACACTTTTTATGGGCTGGGAAAGTAGAGAACAGATGCATGTGCAAAGTGAGCTGGTCTGTGGTGGTTCGAGCGAAAGACAAAGGAGGCGCTGGACTTGGGAGTTTGTTGCTGCGGAATCAAGCGTTGCTTACAAAATGGAGTGCCAGAATCGCCAATGATACATGCTCATTGTGGAAACAGGTGATCATGCAGAAATACAGACCTCGATTAAGCTATACTGGTCTAGAGTGTGCAATGAGTAACGGTTCTGCTATCTGGCGAGGGATAGTACAGACAAGCAGATCATTACTGTCAACTGGAAAGTGTATATCCGAATTTCATCGCTGGAAATTGGGACAGGGTAATTCCATTGCGTTTTGGCAGGATAGATGGTGTAGCAATCGGCCCTTACTGGCTTTGTTTCCGAGATTATATGCCATCTCCCTTGAGAAGGAGGGATCAATATTACGGTTCGGGGCAGTGGTGGGACAGGAATGGGAGTGGCGTATGACCTGGAGGAGACGATTATTCGTATGGGAGGAGATGGAAGTTACGCGCTTATTGGCTCTGCTGAGAGGTTGTGTTCTGACTCCCTTGCAAGAGGATGAGCTATTGTGGGGCGAACAGATGAGACCCTTCTCAGTGCGCAATTGCTACCATACAGTGGAAGAGAACACGATTCCGTCAAATGCACTGATGATTCCAAATGTCTGGCAAAAGCAGGGTGCACCCAAATGGCAAGCATTCATGTGGCTTGCGTATAGGGAGAAGATACATGCCAAACTTCAGCTCATTCGATTTGGCATACTACCAGCTTCTGAAAGTGAATGTGTGGCGTGTGGCCTAGAGGAAGGTGATTCTAATCATATTTTTCTTAATTGTAGAATGGGTTGGACTTGCTGGTCACTCTTATTCCACAAATGGGGATTAAGTTGGGTACAGCCACGGTCCATGGCAGACTTATTCATACAGTGGGCAGGTTTCTCCATTTCATTTCGATGGCAGGGACTCTGGTATGTGTTAATTTTTGCTTTTGCATGGAGCATTTGGTTGGGACGAAACAACAGAATCTTTCGACGAGTTGACTACAGTGCGGAAGATCTGTTTTACAATGGCATTCGGCACGGTTTTTGCTGGGCCAAACATAACCTGAAGGATGGTTGTCCAGATTGTTTGGACTTGCTGCCCTCAGGGGATTTTATTTCATTACGGGATACTTAGACTGAATGGATGGTGAAAATTTTAGATGTTGTACATTAGATATGGTATCTCGAAGTTTCACCCTATCTATTGAGTTATGACAATGTTTCATTGTCTTAATCTTATGTAATATTACTTTTCTTTAATACATATCGATGAACCTTTCAAAAAAAAATATAGAGCTTCTGATAATTGACGGGGACTGTTAGGCGGCTAAACTAGAGAGTGAAGCCCTTACCTTCTTTCAAAAATTATATCAAGAAGACTGCAGAGAATTATGTCCAAGCTATCGGTTTTGGGGAATGTTTCCACCTTTGGATAAGAATATGGTGTCTCTATTATCAAAATTTGTGAGTAAGGATGATGTCAAGTTTGTATTGTTTATGATGCATCCCCTGAAAACACCTGGTCCGGATGGTATACCTGCAAATTTTCACCATAAGAATTGGCTTCAAGTCAGGTTGTCACTCTGCGATTTAGTGCAGAAAGCTCTAGCTACTGGGCAAAAGAAAAAGAGTGTGGGATGAATGGTGATTAAGATAGATCTTGAAAAGGCTTAAGATCGATTGTCTTTGAGCCTTTTTTCAAGACACACTGGTAGATGTGGGGATTCCTAGTGTTATATTCAAATTTTATGGATCAGCAAGCCTAGATGTTCATTTCAGGCAAGGCTGGAATGGCTTGAGTCTCTCTTTGGCAGGTCGATCTACTCTAACAAAATCTGTTTTGCAGATTATTCCATCATACATTATGCAGGTTACTAAGATTCCTAAGAGTCTTCATGATGACATCAACAAAGACTGCAGGAACTTTGTTTGGGGTTCAAAGCCGTCGGGAAAAAGGATTCATTTAGTTCAGTGGGATATTTTATACAAGCCCACCCACGTTGACAAGGGAGTTTAGGTTTGAAACATTTAGCAGCCCAAAATGTAGCGCTTTTAATGAAGCATGTCTGGCGTATTTTGCAGAATAATGATGTGGCATGGGTTAAACTTCTCCGGTTTAAATATCTTACTTCAAGATGCAATATTCAGGTGGAACACAAAGTCGGGGACTCAAGGTTATAGAAAAACATTGTTGGGGTTTGGCATTATGTGGAAGCAAGTGTTTTATGGTATTTAGTACAGCTTATTCGTTGCGTGCTCCAATACCTCCACTAGGATCTGAGAATATTTGGAAGTTATCATGGAATTGGAAGGCACATAATAGACTTTTCACAAATAAGAGGAGGTATCATCGAGGCTTGAAATGCATTTTCAATGAACATCATCATCATATCATAGTGACGAATCCTTCCATCACAAACAAGCTCATCATAGTCTAAAAATGCTCAATTAGTATAATAAAGTGTTGAAATCTCACAAGAAAATTTCGACGATAACTCATCAGGAAATAAGTAAAGACTAAACCTAAGCCATTTTTTAACAGTTATGTTTCTATTCTTTCGCAAGAGAAAGTTATTCTCATGTGTATGTAAATTCTGATGGCATATTTCATAAAATTTTAAATTTTTCATTGTGTGGGTCATATTATAAAACTAGTATAAAACCCAGTATAGCCTGGCACGTGTCAACCGATCATAATTAAAATCAATTAGCCAAATAGTATGTGTCAAAAGATGTCGTAAGGGTGCTAAAATCTAAGTAAAATAAGAAGGAAGACCTAAGTCTGAAAATTTGATCAACACAATAGAATACTGTTAGCATAAATTGAATTTACTATAATAAGTAATATAGTTCTGATGAATAGATATCGATCTACTGGGAAATACATTTAAAACCAATCAATTCGTCTAGTCTATTATTCTAGTTAAACAAATCGAATAGTAGATTGAATGAATTTAAGTGAAAACTAAACTAGGCAAGATGATAAATAAATACGGTTAATTAAAATATGGTGAATTTAGAATTCGCATCTAGAATCTATATAATTAATCAACCCTTAAGATGTTCTTGATTTCTAATTACCTAATAATACCTTCCCAGGCTACTATTAATTAATCTTATTTACCCTTAATTAGCTATATTCCTATGCTAATTCCATTTATAGGATTGTATAATTCTTAATCGATATGAACTCTAGATTTGAAAAATATATTTCTCTTATGTCAATTAGCTTAACCTAGAAATTCTACCCCTTTATCAAACCTAAACTAATCTCCCAACTAGATTAGGTTCACCTAAAAGAAGTGATCAGGTTTGTGTTGGAGTGCAAGGTAGAATTGATCTTCCTAGCTAATTCATTAACAGATCCCAGGTTGAATTCTGGTTAGTGCTTAGAAACTAAATCGACAGATAGAAAGGAAGAAAAGCAAAATAAAATCAATTGTTATACTTAAAATCCAAATAACATACTGTGATTTGATCTCTAAAAGATTGAGTTAATCATGAAAAAAAAAAAGAAATAGGTTTGTATGCTCTGAAAACTAGGAACTCGATGTCCCCTAATAAGTCTGGGCATCTATTTTTATAGTAAAAAACTTATCCAACCGATCCATGTAGATACACTGACCGGCCAGTGTCTCTCTTTCATGCGCCTCACGGGTTGGTCAAATTGGTCCAACTAGTCAGTTTCATCTCGTCTTGTCTCCATACGTCTTCCATCTTACTGAACCGATCAGTTTGTGTAGTTGAACTGACCAGCCGGTTTAGTCTCGTATTGCTAGCATAGTGCAACTGAGCGGTCGGTGACAAGGGTCTGATCGGTCGGTCAGTCTCTGCAATAGAAATACGACTCAATACTCATTTGGGGGACATTTTGTATCTGAAACGACTTCCTTTCATCGATAAACCTGTACTAATGTCTGTCCAACCACAACACTAAACAAACCATAAAAAGCGTTCAATTTATTGACTCAATTATTCACTAAGAACACAAAATGAATAAAAAATATACGCAGATGACCAATGCGGAACATAGGTTATCAAATCTCATCAAACTTAGAACCTTGCTAGTCCCTAGTAAGAATAGTTTGACAACCCAAAACACACCGACAAGCACTAATTCCACAACATATTAGAGAGCCAATTCACCTTTTCATAACCGATAATAAACACCCAATTTAGTAACTCTTGCCTATCTATTCACACCTAAAGCTATACCAAATTCAATTCTCACATAAAGAAATTAGGAATTTTAAAACATCCATCACTCATGCACTAGTTCACACCTGAGCTGCTTACATTTCCATGAGCGCATTGACCATCCGTCCCTGGTTAGCTCTCATCTCTAGCATAGTCTCAGTCAACACCTGTTGTTGGCCTACCAATGCCTACTGCTGCAATGAAATCACCTTTAACCATGTTGTAATATCATCACCCACAGCAGCAGCCTATGAAGATGTGCCTATCATTGGCTGACAAGTCTCCTGAACCTCCATAGGCAGTGGCGTTGAGGGTGGGATGGCAGCACCTGCTCCAGTATACACTCTAGTGTAGTAAGTATAGAAAGCAGTCTCCCACTACTGAACCTCTGAAGCAGTCACTCGAATCTTCGAAGCAATGTAAGAATGAGTGAAAGGTAATAATGGCTTCAGTATTGGAAAATATAGCTCTTCCGGAGAAACCACTCTTACCTCTAAACAAAGTCCAAAAATCAAATGCGGGAACGGGAGATGGTTGTTGGTCTGTTGCTTCAAGGAAAAAAAATTTCCAGCAATAACCTACCCCACATCAAATCTCATACCCATAACTATTTTATAAAGAAGCAATGATGCATCCTTATTTATCTCATGATCCTGTAACATGGATATGAGAATGTGCCCAGCAAAATTGCTCCAAAACTTCACTTCCCTATAGACATTCATCACTGTCACCATATCACCCGGTGGTTCCTCACTCCTTTGCCTATAGTTAGCACATCATAAACCAACAGCAAATCGGGTTCCTCCTCCTTAACATCATCATCTTCACATTACCTAAATTCATAGTAATCATTAACAACATTAGCAGTAATAGGCATAGATTTTTTTCTAACTACACAATTGACCCCATTGCATCAGGTAAATTGGCACAAAATTCATAAATCAATTCACAATAGGCATCTGCATAGATTTTTTTCTAACTACACAACTGAACCCATTGCATCATGTAAATTGGCACAAAATTCATAAATCAATTCACAATAGGCATCTGAAGGAGTACGAACAGCAAATGTTTCCTAGCCCAACTTACTACATAATTGCTCATACATTGGCAGACGGTTAACTGAACCCAGAGAAAATCTGGCCCTATAGTCGAAAGCATATGTCTTCTCTTGCTGAAACTAACGACCCTTCAATGTCTCATAGTGTTTCTCAGCTGCAACTAACATGAATCTGAAGTTAACATACTCCGGAGCTGCTCTAGAGGAAGAAGCCCGAGATGTGGAACCCCGAGTTTGCTTGGATGGCCATCAAGGAGGTGACGGGTCTAATGCTGCTCCTTTTGTTCTGCCCATACTTTGCAAGAATGGAGAAGGAGAAGGAAAGATAAATGGGTCATTGGGTAAGTGTTGAAGGAAGATGAGGTTGTCTGGTGGCTTGAGTTAAGGTGAAAGAAGGAAGGGGAGGTTAGGGTTTCTTTATAGAGAAGGGAGAGTAGATTGAAGGAGAAGGAAGGAGATGAAGAGAGAGAGATTGAAGTGGGAAGAAAGAGGGAGAAAACCTTTAATTTATTGGGTTTTTTCGTTACACTGACCAAGACCGACCGGTCCGTATAAGCTCGCACTCTACACATATTCTAGTCTTCAGGATGCCGATTAGTCGGTTGTTGCTCGCACTCAATCAACATTCTGGCCTTCAAGACACCGACCGGTCGATGTTGATGGATCGTCTAATCGGTTTAAACTCGCACTCTACACCTAGGAGCACTGACCGGTCTGTTAATCTTCGACTTGAGTGCCATCGTAGACCGACCAGTTGGTGGTCCAAGTTTAGCTTTCGAACCCAAACGAAAACCTGACATGTCCTTTATCCTCAAACTTAACACTTACCTACACATTTACTTCTCTCATCTCACTTTTTTTTTTCTTTCTTTTTTTTAGATGATCGGTCGCCATCCATTACGTGCCTTAGTTATGGTCATGTTATGCCTTGTACGTTTAATCTCTAGATTCTAAAATGATGATAGAGGCTGGAGAAACCTCCCCATCATAATATGGTTTCAGACTTTACCCATTTACCTTAAAAATATTTCCAGACTTGGGGTTTTGTGTCTCTAGTGAGCCATAGGGGTGTACAACTACTACTGTAAATAGACCAGACCATCTTGATTTCAACTTTCCTAAAAAGAGTCTCAGTTTGGAATTAAATAGTAGCACCTACATACCAAGCTTGAATTCCAGGCCCTTAATATGCTTGTCCTGCTATCTTTTCATCTTTTCCTTACAAATTCTAGTATTCTCGTATGACTGCTGGCACAACTCATCAAACTTATTCAATCATAGTATTTGCTTTTCACCAACTTCCAGTCCACTTAGACACATACTCAACTTCCAGCAATATGTATTTCTTTCCATATGAAGAAGAGAAGTGACCTCTAAAATCAATTCTCCACACATTAAATAGTTCCACTTCAAGCATATAGTTCAAAGGCATTTCATTTCTTTTTCCTATATTCTCAATCTTCTGCCATCTATCACAATGTAAGACAAAGTTGTGTGCATCACAAAAAATAGATGGCCCATAAAAACTAGAGCAAAGTACCTTAGATGAAGTTTTTTCCATAACCATAATGCCCTCCACATGGGGAAGAGTGACATTGCTTCAGAATATCTTCAAATTCTTCCTCAAGTACACATTGTCTAATGATTTGGTCACTATACTAGCGGTATAAGAAATGATCCTCTAAAAAATAGAACCTGGTAGTGTGAATGAACTTCTTTTGCTACTGTTTGGAAAGCTTAAAAGTTACTATATTACAAACTAGGTAGTTTTTTATATCAACGTACCAAGCATCAGAATTCTGAAAAGCCAGCACTTGCTTATCAGGAAATGATTCCCCAATCTCTGCGGCCCCTAAGGCTTACTGACTTTCTATTCTTGACAAATGGTCAGCCACCAAGTTTTCAGTTCCCTTGCGATCTCTAATCACCAAATCAAATTCTTGTAGCACCAATATCCAACAAATTAGGCACGACTTGGCATCTTTTTTTTCCATCAAATGTCTGATGATGGAGTGATCAGAATAAACAATCACTTTCGACCCAATCAAATAAAATCGAAATTTTTAAAAGAAGAAATAATAACTAGTAACTCCTTTTTTGTAATAGTATAATTCACTTGAGCTTCATTGAGGGTCTTGCTTGCATAGTAAATGGGATAGAAGATTTTATTCCTCCTCTGCCTAAGTATAGTTCCAATAGTCAAGTCGTTGGCATCACACATCAATTCAGATTCCTTCTCCCAATCTGGTGTAGCAATGATAAGAGCACTTATCAGCCTCTTTATGATCTCTTCAAAAGCTTCCACATAGTTTTCATCAAATCAAATTTTTGATCCTTAGTAAGCAGCTAGCATAGTGGCTTGGTAATCTTTAAAAAGTCCTTGATAAACCGTTGGTAGAATCTTGCATGTCCCAAAAAGCTTCAAATAGCTCTAACTAAAGTTGGAATTGGTAATTTGTCAATAGCTTAAATTTTGGCTTTATCAACTATCAATGCTCCTTTTGAAACCAAATGCCTCAGAACTATACCCTTAGTGACCATAAAGTGACATTTTTCCCAATTCAGCACCAAGTGTGTCTCGCAACATTGTTCTAACACTGCTCTTAAATGTTCTAAACACTAATCAAAATTGTCTCCGAACACAGAAAAATCATCCATAAACACCTTCATGCATCTCTTAATCAAATCAGTAAAAGTTGGTCATCATGCACCTCTAGAAAGTGGTAAGAGCATTATATAATCCAAAGGCATCTTGCTGAAAGCAAAAGTCCCATAGGGGCAAGTGAATATGGTATTGTTCTGATCTTCAGGACCAATGGCAAGCTAGCTATATCTAGAGTAACCATCCAAGAAGCAATAGAACTCTCTACCAGCTAATTTATCCAATATTTGATCAATAAAAGGGAGTAGAAAATAATCCCTGCAAGTTGCTTTATTCTACTTATAATAGTCTATGCAAACTCTCTAACCTTTGACTCTAGTAGGCACAAACTTACCATTCTCATTCTTGACTAGTGTGGGACCTCCCTTCTTGGGAACATACTAAACTAGACTCACCCAATTGTTGTATGGGACTGGATAGATGATCCCAGTATCTCGCTGCTTGATAACTCCTTTCCTCACTACTTCCTCCATATTAGGATTCAATTGATTTTAATACTAAATTGAGGGCCTGTATCTCTCTTCCAATTTGATCTTGTGTATACAGAAAGAAGGACTGATCCCTCTGATATCAGCTAAAGTCCAACTCATAGTTGTCTTATTATCCTTCAGAACTCTCATCAGTTTCTCTTTTTGCAACTCTGTTAGTGTAGCTGAAATGATAACAGGGAGTTATATTATTCACCCCTAAGAACAAGTACTTCAAATGAGTAGACAATTGCTTCAACTTTAGGAAAGGTGGCTCCTCCACTGAAGTTTTCAAACTATTAAGCTATCCTAAAGGCACATCAAGAGTCTCAAACTAATGTCTCCTCTACCTGGGTATATTATCCATGTTTCTAATTAAGGCTGCCAAATCTTCATCCTCACTATCTTCCACACCAAGCAGGATGGCTTTTAAAGGATCTTGGAACTAAAGTTTACCCTCTTTAGTCCAGTGCTTTGACTCCCAAGAAGTCATGGCATTAACACTCTCATAGTCACCATGCTTCATTAACGAAAAAATATCCAAGGTAACATACTAGTCACCCACTCTCATAGTTAACTGGTCGACATGCACATCAATTAATACTCTACTTGTAGCTAAGAATGGCCTCCCCATGAAAAGTGGAACTGCTTTGTCTTCTTCCATATCCAAAATAATGAAATCTACTGAAAAAATAAACTTGTCTACTTTGATTAGAATATCCTCCACAATACCTCTTGGAAAAGACAGTGTTCAATCCGTCATTTGTAAAGTGCAGGAGGTAAGCTGAATATCTTTTAGACCCAATCTTTCTACCATAGTTAGTGGCATAAGATTTATGCTGGCACCCAAATCACAAAATGCCTTGTAGAATTGGTTTTGCCCTCCCCCCTCCCCAGTTTCCACAAGAATAGTGAAACTCCTAGGATCTTTAAGCTTGAGAGATAATGTTTTTCTGAATAATGGCACTACACTCCTCTATCAACACTACAGTCTCATAGTCTTCAATCTTTGTTTACGTGACCAAGATATCCTTCATGAACTTCACATGAAATGGTATATTAATTTCTAATTTCTTGAAGACTTCCAAGACTTTGCAAACTATTGGTTAAGTTGTTCTTTCTTCAACCGCATAGGAAAAGGTGGTGAGGGTAGTTGCTCCTTACTCTTTCTTCTGTCAAATCCACTGGTGTTTTAACCTGTTTTTCCTCCTCAAACTTGGGTTGTTCATTATTTTGACTTGCACTAGGCTTCTTAGTTACTACTGGCTCTGGCAAGACTGTCTCTAATCTCAAAGTCACTGCCTTCAGTTTTGAGGGAGGCTTTATGTCAGAAGATAAAGCCCCCGATGGTCTATTTTGCAACTTTTGGAAGATCTGGCTCACCTAAGTCTCTAAGTTTTTAATTCTGGAGTCAGAAGACATAATAAATTGCTTTATTAGGTCTTCTAAATTTCCTTTCTTCTTAGCTGGCTATAGATTCTGAAAATTCAGATTCCCTTACTAGTGGTCTGAATTGAAACCTCCTCCCTTGTTTTGATTAGGATTTGGACTAGGATGTGGATTATTATTCTTATAAGAAAAATTGGGATAGTATTTTCAATTTTAATTATAAGTGTTCCCAAAGTAAAAAGACTGTTTCCTTAGATTTTCGACATAATTAATATACTCCACTGTCTCAAGAAACTAATAGTTATTGTGGTTCCCTCCACAATAGTCACATAAAGCAAGAACTGACTAATTTTCTGAACTACAGCTAGCACTGGCCACTGATGCTCTGTTATGAGAAAGTTCATACCTCATCGCAGACACCTCCTTAGTCAATTTAGTAATGGCGTCCACCTACAATTTCCATGAAGTCTTGTCAAAATTTGTATCAGAAGCCCAAGTCTATCCTCCTCATTCTTTTTTCTCTATCAAATCAAAGGCTTCACTAGCTTCCTTATCTAAAACGTTCCCATTCGCAGTTACATTCAGCATAAACTTGTACATTTCTGACAATTCTCTAAAGAAAGTATCTAACAATAGGAAACTGGAATGCTATGATGTGAGCACTTCTTTAGTAGCCTTTTGAATCTATTATAAGCTTTGTAAAGTGACTCCTTCAGTTGTTGTTTTATATTGCTGATCTCATGCCTTAACTGGGAAGTCTTTACTATTGGAAAGAATCAAGCCAAAAAGGCATTCATTAGCTCTTCTTAGGTTATAATAGAGCTTGTGGAAATATTCTCCAACCAGTCTGCAGCTCTTCCTGATAAGGAGAATAAGAAAAGGTGCAACCTAATAGCCTCCGAGGATACTCAATTGAATATGAATGTGTCTGTTAGCTTGATAAATATCTTCACATGTTTCATAGTGTCCTAATTTTCCAACCCAAAGAACTGGTGGTTCTCCATCATCTAGATCATTGCAAGCTTGATCTCAAAATTATTCGCTTGAATGGTTGGCCTGCGAATACCATTACCTAACGTATCAGCTATTAGGATGTTGTAATCCATGACCATTTTACGTTTTGGCTGCTACACATTGGCCCTTGCTGGGTCTGCATGATCAACTCTGTTCTGAGCATTAATAGCTCTAGGATTCTGAGGATTCATGGTTTGGTCTAATATCTTGAGTCACTTGAGTCTTTGAATAGTCTTCTCAATTGATAGGACAATAGCATGTAGGTCAAGCTTTTTGCTCCTCAAGTTATACATGTTCTTCAGTTCTATACATTAAAAAAATAATAATCAAGAAAAAAAGGTAAAATTGATAGCTTAAAAACCTTTTTTTACCGGCAACGACGCAAAAAACTTACTAGCATAAATTGAATTACTATGATGGCAAGTGCACAACGTCAACGAGTAATATAGTTCTGATGAATGAGTATCGATCCACGAGGAAATACATTTAAAACCAATCAATTCATATAGCCTATTATTCTAGTTAAACAAATCAAATAGTAAACTGAATGAATTTAAGTGAAAACTAAACTAAACAAGACGATAAATAAATATGGTTAATTGAAATATGGTGAATTCAGAATTCACACCTAGAATCTATATAATTAATCAACCTAGAAAATATTCTTGATTTCTAAGTTCCTAATAATACCTTCCCAAGCTACTATTAGTTAATCCTATTTACCTAATTAGTTGTATTCCTATGCTAATTTTGCTTATAGGATTGTATAATTCCTAATCAATATATTTTTAATTCTGTCAATTAGCTTAACCTAGAAATTCTACCCCTTTATCGAAACCTAAACTAATCTCCCAACAAGATTAGGTTAACCTAAACGAAATGATTAAGTTTGTGTTGGAATGCAAGATAGAATTGATCTCCTAACTAATTGATTAACAGATCTCGGCTTGAATTTTGGTTAGCGCTTAGAAACTAAATCGATGGAGAGAAAGGAAGAGAAGCAAGAAAAAATAAATTGTCATACAAAACATCTAAATAATATACCTTGATTTGATCTCTTAAGGATCAAGTTGATCGTGGAAAAATCAAAGAAATAGGTCTGTATGCTCTAAAAACTAAGAACTTGATACCCTCTAATACATCTAGGCATCTATTTTTATAATAAAAAACTCGTCCAACCAGTCCATGTAGATACACCAATCGGTCAAATTGGTCTAACTGGTCAGTTTTGTCTCAGTTCATCTCCAAAAGTTCTCCGTCTTATTGAACCGATTGGTTCGTCTAGTTAAATTAACTAGCCGGTTTAGTCTCGTATTGTGCAATTGACCAATTGGTGACAAGTATTCGACCAGTTGGTCAAGTCTTGGCTTCAATTCTTTATTTCATTGACATTGACATTGACATGTCAGTGGGTCTCTGCAATTGGCATATGACTCGATACTCATTTGGGGGATATTTTTTTTATCCAAAATGGCTTTCTTTCGTCGATAAACCTATGCTAATGCTTGCCTAACCACAACACGAAACAAACCATCAAAAATATTTAATTTATTGACTTAATTATTCACTAAGAACACAAAATAAATAAAAAATATATGAAAATAACCAATGCGGAACATAGGTCAGCAATTATACATATGGATGCAAGGTGTTCAAAGAGTACACTTAAACAACATCATCTGATTGAATCTATAGACTCGAAGGGGCAGAATATTGGAATGATCATCCATATTCCCTTCTCCATTTTTTGTATGTGTTAGTTGATTTCACACCTTGGAAATGTGTTAAATCGTCTCTTAGTTCAAATGTAATTTCATATTAATTTGTATTGTAATGTTAATTTTGACACATTATGGATGACAGACTGTGCTTCTTATTTTTGTCATAACCATTTCCTATTCATCTATCTTTTAGTTAAACATATTCATCATTTATGATCTAATTTCCTCATTCTCAATCCCTATACGACTTGTTGTAATTTTGATTTTTTTACCTCCTCTTTAACGCAGCTATCAGATGATAATAGAATTCATTCGCAATTATTGCATAAAGGAAAATCAAAAGGTTCAGCTCTATAGAGATAGCTTTATCAACTTTTTGATTTTCTGTATCTTTTTGTGGATTTAGATTGCATATTGAGGGCAAGTTTTTTGTTTTATATCACACCCAGAAACCTAAAACTCATGTTCCAATCATCGTAGACCCCACTATATACGCTGCTAAGTACTTAAGTTACGCATATAATAAACTTATAATGTTAGTGGTAGAATAAATAAAGCAGAGATAATATTAAATAAATACTCGAATTGATGCACAACAGAAGATAGAAAAATGAATGATGTCCTTTTGGGTGACATCATATAACAATCAGACTTAATGAAACTACTCAGGATTGAATTTAGAGCAACATCTCTATCATACTCAAATACACTCAGGAGAAATACTATAAATATAATACTTCCATAAATTACCTCAAGCGTGACCAATAGCCATTCACTTCTTGCTATGCCAGGGAGTGAGCTCCTATAGAACTAACATGCACTCATGAGGTCCGAAGATCTGGCAGAAGCTTTCTAGGAGAGTGGACAAGAAAAATATTTATAACATTACACAAGCAGACATTCATTTAGTCAATAGACATATAGACACACAATTATATACATCCTTCAAACAACAATAAGTCAAGGCATAAAAGAGTACGATCATAGTCAATTTATAATGCATTCATATAACTCTTCAGTCGTTCATAACCACGACTGAGCAGACAATAGCACTCAATCCTTTCGGCGACAAGAATAGGATAGGGATCCGTCAGTGCATTTGTTGACTTATGCTTTTATAGAATATTTTTAGAATGATTTGCTTATAGGAGAAAAAAAATTTAGGGGTCGACCCAATATAGGAGAACCAAAGAAATCCTATTAATAACTTGTTTGAGAACTAAAAAAGTTCTATTGATAAACTATCAACTAAGATTTGAAACAACAAAATGAACAAATTCCAAGATCAAGAACAAATTAAGAAATAATTAAGGAAACCATATAATAACTCATAGTTGGTTAAATATAATTATGATGAAATGAATAAAAGATATAAGATGGGTCAACTAATGTTGTACTAACCTTTGTAGAATGAGAAAAATAAAGGTTATAAGATGGGTTAGTTAATAATATACTAACCTTTGAGGAATGCAAAGGTATGGGTCTATTATGGGGTTAGTTACCCTAGCAAATCATATTACTATGTGTTAAATTATTCATCAAATGAATATATATGTATTCATCAAATTATTGTGTGTTAAATATATATATATGCATTTATCAAATTACTGTGTATTTGTAGATTACTGCGTGTTCCTAGATCACTATATATGAGTATAATCCCTAATAATAAAGGGAGTGGTTATAATACTAACCATATATTATAATGACTATTGAATATGTACTGAAATCTATAGGATCTCTAACTATTTGAGATGTACGTGGAAAGGGATGATATCTCTATGTTGTTGGATGGTAGTACTTGAGTGTAACCCTGAGGATGGGTTTATGTATTGTGGATGCGTGTGACATTATTTTGTCTTGATTATGTCATGATGTATTGTTATGACTTGATCTAAATAGTCTGTAGCCACAATTGTGGTTATGTTGCTAGCTAAATTGTGTGACTAAAGTAACATAAAATCTTATTAAAATTCAAAAAATTTTATAAGGAAAAATATCCACGCACCTGGTTGCCATGTCAGTTTTTGATAGGTCCCTTGAGCCTTGAGAAGAAAGTACGGCTTTGTCCCAAATTGCAGACACTCCGACTGTGTACAAACTATGAGGTACAATTGAGGATTTGAGTGTGGACTTAAGTTTACACTTATCGACTAATTGCATATGATATCTTGTGTGTATGATGTAAAATGGGATCCGTCATAATACAGTTCAATAAATTGAGGTTGTTGATTCACATTGTTACATGATATAAATTGCACGAAATTTTTGTGTGTCAAATTGTTTCAGCATGTTTTATTGGTTTTGGGATTGATTTTCTAAGGTTTATCATGCATTAAAAGATGAATAAAATTTAAACAAGTGTCATTCTCACATTGTGTAGTTATTATATACTCTTAAGATGGTCAGCTAAGCTTATACAATTATTTATATGGTGGTTACCATAATTATAATATATCATCATTTTTTTTAATTAATTTCTCCCATATCAAATTTTCACACACTAGACATATTTATAATTAATAATCAAAATTTTTTGTTTAGTAGGTGAATAGTTTGTTAGTAATATCATGCAATGCAATGCTTTGAGAAATTTTGTTTTCTATAAAAAAATGTAATTAATTGGTTATTAATTTTATTACAATTTTATACATATCAAACATAAAATTTGATTACAGATCGCATTTCTACTAGCGACCAAAATAATAAAATTATCATTGAATCCTAATCAACATTATCTTCTTTCTACTTATAAGTCTAATTCTAATTTTAATAATTATGCATAGCAAACCTAGCAAGAAACGAAGGCCCAAACCAAAGTGCTTGATTCAAGCCTGGGGTTGTGATCTTGACTTTGACTTTATCGAATGTAAAATAATTTACCCTACCAAATAAAATACATTACGGTTGAAATCCAATTTATCAGAATTTTTTTAAAATCTTAAATTTACTCAAAATCGAGATCAAATGATATGGGATAAATTTTGATTACTTTAGACCAAATTAAAACATGATACTTAGTTTTAATTTGGTCAAAAATTCAAAAATTCAAAAATTCAAAATTTTCGAATCATATTTTCAATTATTCAGTTTTTTTTTTCAGTTGGGTACATATTTCTAATTTTCTTAGAATACTTCTTGGTTTATTGGAAATTTGTTACAATATTTCCAATGCACTATGTTTGACCCGGAAATAGATATCATAATGGGCCTTATCCAAAGAGAGCCTTGCTGATGATGAAAGAAGGCCCAGAGTCTCTGCTCTCATAGTCAACCCGGTCCGACCAAATCCACGTAGCCCTGAAGGGCACTCTCGTAAATATGAGAACTCCGAATAAGCCCTAAATAACACTGGTTTATGCTACCTGACACCCGCGAGAGCCTAACAGCCAAAACCCTACTCTGTTTGTACTTGCTTCATCTACACCTCCAGCGGCCGCAGCTACCACTTCCGTTGCCGGTAAATCTTTCTCCGTCTCTCTTTTATCTGGTTAATGTTTGTTTTATGAGACCTTCATTTTCCACCTTTGAGAATCATGTAAATCGGGATCGAATTCCTTTGTTCCATTTTCAGTGAAATAATATTCTTCTCCCTGATGACACTGACCGGAAAATTTTCCCATTTTCCTGTCCATATTTTTCTTCATGTCTAACAGTGTAAATCTATTTTGTTTTCTGGTGGAATTTATCAGACTTCACCTTTGTCTTTGGGAGTTTGGAATGCGTGCGTTGTAGTGAGATATGTTTTGGTCATTAGTTTTGAAATATATTTGTAACGACACCTTTGTTGGGTAGCTTTGGTGATAAAAAGAATCTTTGAAATTAAGGTAATACGATGGTTGTTAACTATCCTCCTTGATAAGAATTCGTCCTTCTCCTTGGTATGCCTTTGTCTTGTCAGTCTGTTTCGATTGTTAATGGCCTTTTTTGTGTGGTTTTGTCCTTTTAGTGTCTCTAACTGTCATTTTGCTTTTGTGTAATATTTATTAGCGTGTACTTGGAAGAATGGTGAGAGTCAGTGTTCTGAATGACGCTCTTAAGTGCATGTACAATGCCGAGAAGCGGGGCAAAAGACAGGTCCTGATCAGGCCATCCTCAAAAGTTATCATCAAGTTTCTTTTGGTTATGCAGAAACATGGTTGGTTATTCTTTGCAATTTTAAGGATTTATTTTCTTTTGGGTTATGGTCCAATTGTTTGAAGTTGTCCAGGGGTGTTTTTGCTCGCTTACTTTCTGTATTATTTTGTAGGTTATATTGGTGAGTTTGAGTATGTTGACGACCACAGATCTGGAAAAATTGTGGTTGAACTGAATGGACGGCTGAACAAATGTGGAGTTATCAGTCCTCGCTTTGATGTTGGCGTCAAGGAGATTGAAGGCTGGACTGCCAGGCTGCTACCTTCTCGACAGGTCAGTGTCGAGACTTTTATGTGTGTTGCTGGTGAAAAGCTTTTTACTTGAAGGAAACTGAAAATAATTAGGGGAGCACCTATTATTTCTTTCCCATTTTGTACAGTATAGTTTCCGTTGTAGTATGGGTTCAACTGGAGATCTATTTCAACCAATTAGATACATGCACTATTAAGATATGATTGAATAGATGCGGCAGGCTCTGTTAATATATGTAATTAGCTGATCACCAGATTGCCGATTAAGTTACATACATGCTTCTGGCCGTTGCCTGTTCATTCAGTATGAAGCTTGATCTAATATCATTTGAGGAGATTTTTGAACTCTTTAAAATTATGCATGCAGTTTGGCTATATTGTTCTGACAACATCTGCTGGCATCATGGATCACGAAGAGGCTAGGAGAAAGAATGTTGGTGGCAAAGTACTTGGCTTCTTCTACTGACGAGTTTTGGGACAGTTTTGGCATACTGCGATTATCTTCCTATCCCAATTGTCTCTTACGAGTTTTTCATTTTTCATGTTTTGTACTTTGGATTAAAATATCTGCTTTGGTTCTGAATTTACATTATGTGTTCTGCCATCTGAGATTTTGAGCGAATCAGGTTCTAATTAGCTATCGGGTATATGATTTTCCCATGTCCACAATGATATTTTGGGTTGCTTTCTGGGGTTATCTACATAGTCCATTTGAGATTGTCATCTTTGTTTTCAATCTTAAAGTTGATCTATACCTGTATAGATCCAGAAGTGAAAAATCTTCTTGGTACCATATATGGACGGGCACCGAGCAATGTGCCTGGTGTTGCTCGTTTTGTTTTGACATGTAATGAAATGGTTAGTCGTAAGCAATTTACAATTAATGGGCGAGGCGAGGAAGTATGGATGCGAATTGAAGATTTTGAAGGGAAAAGATAGCTGCCAATTTTCGACCACCCTCTTTAACGAAGACAGACCAGTATTGACCGTATTGTCTTCTAACGTCCAACAACGCCTGTGTTGCTAGTCCTGTGCTGGGTGGTTAACAAAACCACATTGCATTTAACGTTGTCTGTCAACAGCTCCAAGCAATGCGGCATGATTCAATCAAAACCAAGTAATATGACAATTGAAGAAAACCCAAGTAGATTCAGTAAGGCGTCCTAGTAGCTAGCTTCATTACTATTCCATAATAACTCACATAACGTAGGCTTGAGCTATAAGCATCCAGTTGAAGATGCAGTGCCAAAGGGTCTTCAGTTGCCCAATCCGATCAAACACGTGTCACAACTTCAGCTGCAATGGTTATTCATACGATCTTCATCACCTTCCTCATCCCCATTGACGCCGCTGCTAGTTTGGCTTCCCATCCTGGGAAATTTCCTACGGAAGTTGCAGTCGACGTCTAAATGAAAGCCGGTGAGTGATTTCTGAAAGAGGACGAATAAAGGAGGTGGCTTAGTCTTAAAGAAAAAAGAAATATAAGGCTTTAACTTTGTGGAAGGGGATCTTCCAAGCATATACTTGAAGCATTAACTTGCTGTCCTATTCTTTTTCCTTGTGCCATTTTTCTCTTTATTTACAATTAATATATGGGGGGATCAGGTAGCCTGGGGTTTGTCACAAATTTAGGAATTCCTTCCAACCACCTCTCTTTCCCTGTGTCGTGTATTCTCCTCCCATTGCCACAGAAGCGACTTTCTCTTTGTTAATGTCACTTCTAAATTCTACCAAAATTTACAAAAATATTTTATTATTACAATGATATTTTGCCTAATAGTATCTAGTCCCGACTTACACTCAGTTATTCTCTTCGTTTGTTCATAGATTCAATCGTAGGATGGTCTTGACTTCTTTACATAGAGAATGAGGGGCTTAATATGACTGAAGGCTCCTTTGCTTCTCCTATCTTCTTGAGCACTAACACAGATATTCAAGTTGATACCACTTTCTTCTTGGCTTGTTATTCGATTTTAGAGGATTGTATGAAAATCCTCCTTATGATGGTATAGACTCGATCATAGTAATCTAGCTGTGACCATGATAATAGGATCTACTGAACAATTAACAGAGAAAAGAATAAATAAAGACTTCAATCTGTTTATTATAGAATCACCCAAAGGATTAGAAAATAACCTAATGTAAAGTCGTGGCTAGATTATAAGTTTCTAACCAGATATACTTGAGAGAATTCAATCTTAATTCTAAAGAATGCTTAAAACTGGATGCTTTGACTGGATGCTCTGACCACAGACAGTCTCAGGTTTATATATTTACTATTGGATAACAACCATTCCCATTTTATCTGGAATGGATATTACTTGTTCCCTCTTTGTTCTGACTAGATAAGCCCTTGTACTCTCGGTCTTTATCTTCAAGCTTATTTTATCTTTTTTTCCTTACAAATCGCATGTTATCCTGAAGAGCTGGTCTTATGAAGATAATGTTCGATTTTATATCCTAACTGTCCTAAAATTATAATAAAATCGGGTTCTAACATGACATTAAGAACATATTATCAAACATCCTCATACTTAATACTTATCCCTAAGCATATGCCTAAATCTAAAACTTTTAAGAATGCCTCACGGATATCATGTAGGATTTTACTTATGGGTATAAGCCTGCTAGTAAGATCCTTTACTCATCATTTTTCGCATCCTTAAAAAAAATTTTATTTTTATTTTTTTTGTTCATGAAACCTTTCTATTATGAGGCGGAGGTTATTTAGTCTGGTTTGGGTCCTCTTTCTCTCATGTCGCTGTGCCTCATTGGTGTCCTATTTTGTAGCCTGTTGAGGCTACAAACTTATATCACCGCGCTCTTGGGATGGATCTTCTGTTTCTGGGAAGGTGCAGATATCCTCTTACGTCTAGTCTTCTTTGCTTTTCTAGGCATGGTAGCTGTTTGAGTTTGTTCAGAATCGCCACTGGTGAGGATTTTGGAGCTACTATTGGCATTGTTACTAGAGTTATTTTTGGTTTTTCTGCAGGCTCGGGAGTGGCCATAGTTGGTGAAGTGGTTGGCCTTGTTCTTTTCTTATTCATGGGCATGGGTGTTGCCCTTTTGGCGATTGCGAACATAGGCACGGGTATGGTAGTAGATTGCCCTTTTGTGATTTCCTTGCCCCTCATTAGTGGGCCTGGTTTTGTGAACTTGTTGCTCCATCCTTGTCTTGGTGTATTAACTGCATACTCATAAGAGTATTCAGGTTGAGTGGTATGGTCTCTGCAGTTACCGTGAGATTGTTGTTGGACGGATTCAGGACTTTCAGTTCTATGGTCACGTATGTGATGACTGTGCCCAAGATCGGTGGCTTCTTACTCTATTGTGCTGTGTGAAACTAGTTGCATAGGTGGTATGCCAAATTAAGCTTGTGCCTTCTTTCCATGCACCACAGGATGAAAAATTCTTTTTTATTCAGCGTTGATGAGGAGTTGGCTCTTCCAGAGAAGCTGTAGGTGAGGATTCGATGGATGTAGTTCATTGTGCCCGACTTTAGGAAATTATCCTTGGAGTTTCCCAAGTTATAGGGTATGGGTGATGTTGACCAGACCTCGTATAAGCTCTTGGGGTTGAACTCCGGTGGGTACTCTATTAGCATCTAATTGCTCCTTGTCATTCTTAACAACTCGTTCAAACCATCTATAGACATATCATGGTATATTCCCATGAGTCTGAATCAGATAGAGCTTTCTTCACTAGTCTCCGTGCCTGACACCTTCTTGTATGCGAAGGTCATTTAGAACTCTTGGAGAAGTTCTTTATAGGCAGGGTAAGTAATACTAAAAAACTTACCCCACCCGATTCTCTCAATAAGTCTTGACACTTCTCCTCCAATCTTTAGTGTCGTTATTGTTTGTGGGCATAAGCTCTTATATTGATAAAAGACCTCGTGGATGATATTTATGTACCTTTGCTATAGCTCTAGTGGGAAGTATGCTCTATTTTCTAGGATAGCTGCATTTTGTTCAGTGATTGTCCATCTCTTCTTAGATTGAGGGGTGGTTGTTGCTCTGGGCTTTGATGCTGATCCCCTGGTTCTCTTCTTTGTGGGAACAAATGAGAACTATCCTTGCAAATTTTTCAGTGACAAAAATATTGTTACCGTAGTGGTTTATGGTTCGGTGGCTTGGGCATGGTCAAAATTTGGTATGGCTGCTATGGGCATGGTCGGTCTTTGAGATGTCTGCATTGCTTCTTCTTCTTTGTCGGAGGTCATGGTTAGTTCTGCCATAGTTTAAGATGGGTCCAGATTGGCTCATTTTCTGGTCTCGAGTGCCTGAGACAATTCTGGGACTTGCCTCATGGGCTTTGCTTCCTCTCAGGGGTCTTCGTGTGTCTGCTCACCCATTTCGATGCCCTCTGGTGGGTTTTCTTCCCCATCGTGGCATTGTCTTCATTCTCCTCTTTGGATTTTGATTCTAGTCTGGAGAGATTCTTCTCTTCTCTAGCCCTCTCTTTAATGATTTCTTCTTCAGAGGGAACTTGTGAGGTTATCTCTAAAATCTTAGACTTGTTAACCTCTTCACTTGTAGAGGCCTAGGTGTGGTACGTGATCTCCCCATGAGTGGCTATTTTTCCTCGAAGGAGTCAATGTAAGCAATGATCTTGCTGTAAGAGGCCATTTGTGTTTGGTTGACTCAAGGGTTTATGAAGTCGATTCGGAAGAAAAATATGAGCAAGTATAGTTGAAGCAAATGAAAGTGAATATCTTTTGAAGGCTTGTAGAATGCAAAGTGTTGATCTGATTATTTTTGTTGCCTTTATAGCCTTCAATCATGCCTCTCCTCTTATGCTCGTTAGAGCCTTACATGAATCGTGCCCATTTAATGTCGTGACTGTTTTTTCTTGAAAATCGTTGTTTGGCGTGCCTGCTACCTTTGATTTTCATTATTGACTATTATAGGGCCCTTTTCGTCTTTTTCCACAACGTGCTTTCCTGTTGTTACTTTCCACCTGCATTCTTCGTCCCATGCCCTGGTTTGGGCATGGTCCATTACACATCCTCATACTTAATAAAAACTAATATAAAATTTTTGGCTTTCTCACAATAATGCCTTTGTTTAATGTCGTTGGTTTGGCCTAAGTAATGATCTATTTGTAATCTGGCAACTACAGTTTAATATCTTCCTCCATTTATGCTATCTCATAGTAAGGTTTAAGGCTGTGCCCATTGGCTTTAAAATGCTTTCCTATGGATTCATTAACAATTTCAATTGTTCCATGTGCAAATATATGATAAACTATGAAAGAACCTATCTACCATAATTTCAATTTGCCCAAAAATAATTTGAGTTTCAAATGGTAAAGCAATATATTTTGTCCTTCTTGGAATGTCTATGGTCGAATCTGCTAATCATGAAAAGCTTTAGTCCTTTCCTCGTATATTTATAGCTATTATAGGAATTTAATTATAATTCTTCTAACTCTTGGAGCTGTAATTTCCTGTGTTCCCCTGCTTTCTTCATTCGCATATTATAGAATTTGATGTCCCAATAAGCTCTGTGCTCTATTTCCATACAATGATGACTGTTCTTTCCATATACTAACCAATAGGGTGTAGTTCCAATCAGTATTTTATAAGCTAAACTGTATGTCCACAAGACATTGTGTAAGACCCCGAATTTTGAGTCCTAGAAGTCTAGAAGCCAGTGCAGGTGAAAAGACGATTTTGCCCCTAAAGGAAAGGATGTGTGATGGCCGAAATTGGTAAGATTGTTTAGTAGTTAATTTTGTTTTAAATTCCTTTAGATCTAGATCCTTATAGATGGGTAATTGCTTTAGGAATCATCCTTAAAGATAGATAATTGCTTTAGAGATTAAAGTCCCTAAAAATAGGAAAGATAATTTAAGAGTTTAATTATCTGGTAAATTATATTATTTTGATAGAGTGATTAAAAGTAGTAATCATAATTCTACACTCATTCATTATAAATAGGAAGTCAACCCCACAAAAATCCCTCATAGAAAACTTACAAAATTTGTATGAGTCTAAAACCCTATACCTCCCTATAGCAGAAACGTCAAACCAGCATAACTCACTCATTGTTCGTTGGATCTCTGCGAATAATATCTTGTTGGAAAGCTCTCTTCATCCTCTTTCCAACCATTTTTGAGTTTTCGTCAGGAGGTTAGTATTTCTTTATTTAAGGTTAATTTGAAAATTGGCGGCGGAATTAGGTTTTCGCCAAATCTTCTTGAACTTCAAATAGCATAACTTTCTAATTGTTTGTCAGATCCTTACAAATAATAGCTCGTTGGAAAGAGTTGTCCGTGTAGGACTAGTCGACTTGTCCTTGTGAGGAAAAGATGAAAGGCTTACTAATTAGTTTGCGTGTTAACCATTTACCCTTTGTACAGTAAGTTTTGGACAACACAGGTGGAAGGGGATGGCCTTTCTTCTTCATTTCCGAGGCCAATCTGATGTGTTTCACCTTCCTGTGTACTTCTGACCTTTCAGAAGTGTTTGCAGTCCTCCCTCAGCCATAGATTCGGCCATAACCTCTTTTGATTGATTTTTGAATTGCGTGATCCCTTTTAACTGTTTAGGAATGATCTTATGTGAAATGGGAGATTTGTGTTTAGGGATTCTGTATATCTTATGATGCTGTGACCCTACTGAGATTCTTGTAATCTCATACCGTTTTTTTTACCATTTTTCAGGCTTAGGTACATCCACTGTTCGTGGTACCAGTGTGTGAGATCAAGGCTGCACGGCGGGGTGATATCGCATCACATTTGCTTACTTGTTTACTTGCACATATAACATGAATGATTGGGCAACTTTCTGGTTTATTTTAAGCACCCTTCTTTACTTGCTATTTCCGAACCTTGATGAAAAATTTCTTGCTGGTTATGTGGATCCCTATGGGACTTGTGTGCTATGTACCCAAAGGTTTAATTTAAGACTTCCGCTGATGTTTTATTTACTCCGTATGATACCAGAACATGTGTCCAATATCATGCTCCAATTGTTGATAAGCAATAAAACTAACAAGCTAAAAATCGGTAGTTCATGATAAGCCTGGTGGGATTCAAGTAGGTTTTAGGTGTCATTTAGGCTTATTTGGGTTTCACGGTGGTAATGACCTTAATCGGAGCAATTAATAATAGTTAGGAATTGGGGTCGTTACACATTGCCTAATTTTGTGCTCAAGTCCTTCTGGTTTGGATTGGCTGTTTTCTCTTCTATGCTCTTAATTTCTCTATTTAAAATTTCAGCTTCCCTGTCTATTTATGGATGATAGGTATTGAGGTTTTGTGATTGACTACATACTTTGTCATTAAGGCTTCAAAGATCTTGTTGCAGAAGTGCGTGCCTCTATCGCTTATAATTACCATGGGCATGCCATATTGATTGAATATATAGGTTAAAACGAAATCCATGACTATTAGTATCATTTTCCCTTTTTGCTTTGGCTTCTAACTATTTTGCAGCATAACCGACAGCTAACAAGATATATGTATTCCCAAAGGAGGATGGAAATGGTCCCATAAAGTCTGTACCCCATACATTAAATACTTCGCATAATAGTATTGGCATTTTAAGGCATCTTGTCTCGGTGTCCAAGGGAACCTGTCTTTTGACAGTTTGTTTTATGCTCTAGAACCCAAAAATTTTACGCGACAGTTGCCGTACACGACAATACCTATAATAAACCTACAAGGCTTGTAGCATTATAATAAATGATGAAGTTGACAATAGAATGAACGTATACATTAAGGCACAACGGATATAAAAGAAGTACTGATGTCTCCAGGTGACATCAAGCAACCCTAAGAATACATATATCAAGATGAGCATATCATAATGTTTACATGCTCGAATTCAATTTTAATGATATATCATTAACTTAATACAATCAAATGACTCGAGAGAATCTGTAAGGACCTGAATTCTAACCTATTAGGACTCTTACTACTGTGAAACCCAAATAAACCCATCCTAGGACCTATCTGAATCTTTCAAGGCTTATCCCCTTAGAATCGATTTTTAACAAGTTTTATTCTTATCCTTTTAAAGGTTGCAGCATGATATTGGACAAGTATCCTAGTAACATACGGAGTGCATAAAAACATTAACAGAAGTCTTTAAATTTAATCAATGAAATCCCAATACACAAGTCCCATAGGGATCCAAATATCAAGCAAGTAAACCTTGTACATAATTGGGAAACAAACAAGCAAAGGAGTAACTTGAAAAAAACCAGAAAATAGTCCAATCATAGTTCATGTTATATACGTAAGCAACCAAGGAATGCGAATGTGATGCAATATTGCCCCACTGTGCAGCCTTGATCTCACACACTGGTACCATGAACAGAGAATGTACCTAAGCCTGAAAAATGGTGAAAACAACAGGGTGAAATTATAAGAATCTCAGTAGGGTCACAACATCATAAGATCTACAGAAATCTTAAACAAACATCTTCCAAACAACATTAGATCAGCCTATACAACTAAAGGGAATCATGCATTTCATCATTCAACCAAAAAGGGATAGGACCAAAAGCTAAGGATAAGGGTGGACTACAAACACTTCCGAAAATCAGAAGTACACAGGCAAGTAAATCATCAATCAATCTCATCAACAGGAAAGGCCATCCCCTTCCACCTGTGTTGTCCAAGGCTTCACTACATAAAGGGTAAAAGGTTAGCACACAAGCTAATCAGCAAGCCTATTCATCTTGCCAGCACACGGGACAAGGCATCTAGCCAGGAAACAGGACAAGGCATCCTAACTAGTACACATGATTAGGGCATCCAAACCATACAAAGATAAGGACATCTTGCCAACACACAGGACAAGGCATCTAGCCAGCACAGAGGACTAGGCATCCAGTGTGCACAAGCTAGGGATTGCCACCCATACGACTCCCATACCAGTAAGAACCTCTCCTCTTTAAAGGAGCATCAACGCTTATCCCGAATGACCATCAGAAAAGGATCTTAACACACAATCACGTACAAGCACACACAGCAAGCACAAAGCACAATACCACAACACCACAATATGGTATCCTCAATTATATCAGAACAAAATCTGTATGTTCAAAACACAAAACACATGAATATTAGGCACACATAACCTATCTCAAGGGTTCGGTATAACCTAGAGAATCACATCTTGATCCATAATTCAAGCATACACTATCCAACAGATGCACATACAATCATCAATAAGTATATGCACCGAAATCAACAAGCAAACAACAAGGATCCTTGAAGAAACCGATGAGGCATAGATCTTACCTCTCTTGTCTCTAAACAAAAAGCTATTACTTTGCCTTTATTCATGGGATCCAAACCACCTATAACATCATAAGGAAAAAACAAAACCAAACTAAGCATGCATGCTCAATAATCCAGTAGATATCCTATTTTCTTACCAATTACACTAACCAAACCTATCAGAAACCAGTGATTAGATGTCGCAGGTGTCTCCCCTTAGATGTGTGATATGATAGCCAAGAATTTAACAAGAATCAGCCTAAATTACCATCCCAATCAACCATACAAATTTCGGCACTAAGAATAAAGCAATAGAAAAAATTGCGATTTCATGTATACAAGCCTTAGGTGTTGCAATTTCATATTTACAAAGAAGGATTAGGTGTTAATAATACATATAATCAAAAGGAACAAGATCAGAAATCAACAAGTTAATCAATTGATCAAAATCGGCAATAATAGGGCAAAGGGTAGGGCATGCAAATTTCATGTATAAGGAAGATTCATAGAATGAATTCATGATATTATAATATGAATAGATGCCAAAAAACCATGAAAACAAAAGGAACAACAATAGAAATCAATTGAAGGAATTATCACACAATTTTGGCGCCAAAACCGACGAATTACGACTTGAATTTCGACAGGGAAGAAATAACCTTCTGATGAACAACCTAAGATAGCTAGCTAGAGGATGGAAAGATATTTCCAACAAACTATTATTTGCAGAATTCCGACAAAGGATGAGAGAGTTATGCTAGGATGAAGATTAAGGAAATTTCGGTAGTAATAGGGGGTATGGTGTAGGGTTTGAGGTTTGACGAATTTTGTGTGTTTTTGGTGTGCATGAACAAGTGTTGTGGCTACGTATAGAGTGTTTATGGGATTAATTTCCCTACTTTAATGGCTAGATAAGGTAAGATAATCATTAGAATTTAACTCTGGAGTTATCCTTCCTTAATTTTAGGAATTTTATCTCCTAAGGTAAGTTTGAACCAATAAGGAAACAAATCGAAGGAAAATGAAACCAAAAATGATTACTGGACATTCAATACCATTTTCGGCCATCACATATCCCTTTCTTCAGGGGAAAAATGATCATTTCACTTGCATTGCCTTTTGGACTTGTAGGACTCAAAATTTGGGGTCTCACATCCTTCCCTCTTTATAAGAATTTCGTCCTCGAAATTTCAGCACAAGTATCTAAAAATAGGTAAGGAAATTTTGCACGTATAGATTCTTCAGTCTTCCAAGATTGTTCCTTCATTTGGCCATTACTCCAAACAACTCATACCATAGACATGCTTCGACTGCGAAGCTGACGAACTGACCGATCTAGTATGGCAACTGGTTGTACGAGATAGGATAGGTCTTCAGCAACCTCAATTGGTGGTTCTTCAAGCACTTGAGCAGGGTCTCGCACATACTTTCTCAACATTGAAACGTGAAACACATTGTGAATTCCTTCCATATTCGGATGTAATGCAAGTCGGTATGCAATAGGGCCAATCCTCTCGACAATGTCATACGGACCAATGTAACGAGGTGCTAGCTTACCTCGCTGCTGAAAATGAAGGACACCCTTCCGTGGGGTGACTTTCAGAAACACTCTGTCACCTACCGTAAATTCCAGCTCCCTTCGTCGATTATTGACATAATTTTTCTACCGATCTTGTGCTGTCTTTAGCTGTTGCTGTATCAAGTTCAGCTGCTCCGTTGCTTGATCAATCAATTCCGGATTTTCTAGGCATCTCTCGTCTACTTCATTCCAGAAAATGGGTGTTCTGCAACATCTACCATATAATGCTTCATAAGGTGCCATACTGATGCTTATATGAAACTATTATTGTAAGAAAATTCCACCAACGGTAGGCATCGCTCCCAACTGGTATGCTGGTCTAGTACACTCGCACGTAGCATATCTTCAAGTGTCTGAATCATCCTTTCAGATTGGCCATCGGTCTAGGGATGAAATTCTGTACAGAAATTCAATCTTGAACCCAGCGCATTCTGGAATTTCTCCCAAAATCGTGATGTGAAATGAGGGTTAGGATCCAAAACAATGAAAACTAGCACTCCATGCAATCAAACAATCTTGTCCAAGTAACAAACAACCAATTTTCTAGGGTGTGTCTATCACATGAACGGGTAAGAAGTGTACAGATTTTATCAGTCGATCCACGATCACTCAAATGGCATCGAATCCTCGCTGAGATCTAGGCAAACCGATCACAAAATCCATCATGACATGCTCCCACTTCCATTCTGGAATCAGAAGTAACTGAAGTAAACCAACTGGTCTTTGATGCTCGATCTTTACTTGTAGGAATATGAGGCATCGGGCAACGAACTCAGCAATGTGGCACTTCATGTTCGGCCACTAATACTGCTCCTTTAAGTCTCGGTACATCTTTGTGCTACCAGGATGGATAGCAAACTTCGAACTATGTGCTTCAGACAATATCAGATTACGAATATCAACATCTTGTGGCACATATTCCCGGTTTTTGAAGACAAGAAATCCATCATCTCGCACTCTGAAATCACAAGCTGTTGCATCAACACCATTAGATAATTGCTTCCAAATTTCAGCAACTTTGGATCTTCCGTTTGTTGATTCCGGATTTCCTCAATCAAGGTAGGCGTGACTTCGATTTGCGCAAACTACGAACCAGAAAAAATCAGTACCATGATGCACACGTGTAGCTTTCAAATCCAGCAACATTGGCATTTATTTGGTGCGCAGGTAAGCCAAAACCGATGGGGAAGGAGGAAGAAACTTTCAGCTTAAGGCATCAGCGACGACATTCGCTTTTCCACAATGATATTCAATAATCAGATCATAGTCTTTTATCAGCTCCACCTATTTTCATTGTCTTATGTTCAATTCTTTCTGCGTAAGAAGATACTTCAAACTTTTTTGATTGGTGAAGATTTGGAACATCTCACCGTAAAAATAGTGGCACCATATTTTCAACACAAACATCACGACTACAAGCTCCAAATCGTACATAGGATAGTTGGTTTTGTGTGGTCGCAATTTTCGAGAAGCATAGGCAATTACTTTCCTGTCTTGCATCAATACACATCCATGTCCGGATTTTGACGCATCACTGTACACTTGTACTCCTTCCCACCGACTGGTAAGGTGAGGATTGGTGCGGAAACTAACCGATTCTCCAATTTTTTGAAACTTTGGTTGCACTTCTCATTCCACACGAACGACTCTCCTTTGCGCGTCAACTTTGTCAATGGTTAAGCAAGCGATGAAAAATTTCCACGAAGCGATAGTAGTATCTGGCTAAGCCAAGGAAACTACAGACTTCAAACACAGTTTGCGGGTATTCCCAAGCAACTACGGCTTCAATCTTCTTCAGATCAACTAACACACCTTGGGCAGAAACAATATGGCCAAGAAAACCAACTTCGCGTAACCAGAATTTGCATTTGGAGTACTTTACAATCAACCGCCGATCCCTCAGAGTATTCATCACAATCCTCAAGTGCTTAGTATGCTCCTCTTCCGATTTTGAATAAATCAAAATGTCATTGATGAAGACTATCATGAATTTTTTCAGGAACTCATGGAACACATAATTCATCAGGTCCATGAACACGGCTGGTGCATTGGTCAAACCGAATGACATAACCAGAAATTTATAGTGGCCATATCGCGATCTGAACGCGGTCTTCGGAATATCAACATCATGAACTCGCAATTGATGGTATCCAGATTTAAGATCAATCTTGGAGAACACGGATGCACCTTGGAGCTGGTTGAACAAGTCTTCGATGCACAGAAAACGTTACTTGTTCTTCATGGTCACACGATTCAGCTATAAATAGTCGATGCACAATCGCAGCGAACCATCTTTCTTCTTTACGAACAAGACAAGTGCTCCTCAATGTGACACATTGGGTCGGACGAAACCACAATCCAACAAATTTTCCAATTGCGGTTTTAGTTCCTTCATTTCCGCAGGAGCCATACAACACGGAAGAATGGAAATCGTATTTGTACCAGGCACTACCTCAATGTTGAATTCAACTTCTCTTGCTGGTGGAAAACCGGTTATGTCTTCTGGAAACTCATCTGAAAATTCACAAACCACTAGAACAGAATCCATATCCAAGGATTCTTTAGAAACATCATGCACATGCACGAGGTATGCTGTACATCCTTTGCTGATCAATCGCTTTGCATCAAGCCAGGAAATCATACAAGTTGGGACAACTCGCCTATCACCTTCAAAGTAGTACTCGACACCATCAGGAAAAGTGAACCACACACGCTGGGTGAAACATTTTATATGGGTTTAATATTTCGCCAAACAGTCCATACCTAAGATCATGTCCAGCTCTCGGATGTCCAATGGAATCAGGTCCACCTCAAGTACATTCGGACCCATATGTACAACACAACCGATGTAGACTAAATCACAAATCAGTTGCTCTCCCAAAGAAGTCAGAATTGAAATAGGAGACAAGGGAGACAGAGGCCGATCCATGCTAAGTGTTATCCTTGGACTTACAAATGACCTATTTGCTCCGGGATCTAACAACACTTTAGCATTTTGAGAAAAGACTGAAATAGTACCTATCACTACATCAAGGCTAGCCTCGACATTAGTCAGGGTGAATAGCCTCATTGGTCTTGGTTGCACCTCACCTGTGGATCCATTTGGTGGTCCTCGTGGTGCACGTGCTGGTGGTTTGGTGGAATTGGCATACCCCCTTCGGCCTGCATTCAGTGCGCCTGTGATACGCCTTGATTTCAGGTAGTCCCTCTGAACATGGCTCATCTCGCCACAATTATAACATTTGCGTGGATGCAATTCCACGTAGATCCATTAGAATTCTGATCAGAAAATTTTTTCCTATTGTTACCTCCATTGCCATTGTTTTTCGGAGGATAGGACCTTAAAGGATAGGGTCTCGTATGCCAATTGAACTTCGAATCTCGCCTGAAGGATTCGACACTAGTTTCTGTGGACAGCGTCCTGCTTTGCACAATCTTCTCAGCTTCAGTCATGGCAAAGATTAGTTCTTGCAAATTCTGCATCGATGTCTTACCAATGACGATTTTGAGCTCAGTACTCAGCCCATCCTGGAATCATCTCGCAAGCTGGTACGATGAACGATTCTCCTCTAGTGCAAATCAGGACAACTCCCTTAACGACTTCTCGTATTCAAGAATCGAACGGGTGCCTTGTTCAAGCTTATAGAAAGCTTGTCGCTGCTCGCTTTTATGGAATCTCGTATAGAACCTCTCGTCAAACTCATATCAAAATTCCTCCCAAGTAGGCAAACGATCTCCGAATCGTGAGCTCACGGTTGTCCACCATGCGAGGGCTTCTCCCTCATATAGAAAAGTAGCGATGGAAACCTTGTCATCGTCAGAGATTCATAAGAACAAAGACACTCAGCACAAGGTGTCTATCCATTCACAAGTCGTAGCGGCACCAGCTGAACCGCTGAAATCTTTACATCCCAATTGACTAGCTTCCTTCAGCAATTTCGTAATAATGACTTGGAGTCTCTCAGTTTCCTTAGGGTGAGCTGGCTATATAGGTTCAAGTGGAGGAATAGGTTCTTCCATGGGTGCAAGTGCAAGAGTATTCTGAAATTGCACCTCCATATGCTACTGATTAGCAGCAATTCCTTGTAATACATTCAAAATTTGTGCAATCACAGGATCGATGGATGGTGCGGCTGGTGCCTCAAGTTGGTTTTCGGGCTCAGCTTGCCCTCCCTGCTCAATTTGTGCATTTGGTTCCTCTTGCTCAACAGGTTGCTATTCGGCTTGAAACCCATACCTACCCTGTCGATGCCTTTGTACACTCGGTCTTGCCATACTATACGAACACACAATTGTTACTCAACACAGAACCAATAGTACAGATACTAAGAAAGAAGTGGAACCTGGTGGAGAGGTGTGTACCGGACGGTACGCATATGCTAGAAAAAAGAACACACATGCACACAACCGTACTAGTTTTGAAAAACATATGTATACATGCAATGCACACTCGGCACTCATATTAACACACACAAGCACTCGGCAATAATCACCAAAATATTCGGCAAGCATGGATCCGCATAAGTCATACTCGGCAGCTAACATACAGAAACATACTCGACATGCATACGAATCAATCGCATATACTCGGAAACTATATAAGAACACTCAGAAGCACACAACAATAGGCAGCAAACATATACATACAAACTCGGCAATGACAAAGAAACACAGCAAAGCATCCATCAAAACTCAGGAAAAACACACTTAAACACACAACAAACCAATCAGTCTAACACATCATTCAAATAATTCAATCCAGGTTTTTAGCATCATATTATTTTAGGTATTAGCCCCTAAGTGAGTGAGTGTGTGCGCATTTACCTACCTACAAACACAAAACCATCAAAAAAAATTAGCATATAACAAATCATATTCCTAAACCATGCTCCGCTACCAAACCTGTAAGGACCCTAATTCAAACCTATTAGGACCCGAATTCAAACCTATTAGGACCCGAATTCAAACCTATAAAGAGCGTTACCGCCGTGAAACCCAAATAAACCCATCCTAGGAACTATCTAAATCTCACAAGGCTTATCCCACTAGAACTGATTTTCAACAGGTTTTATTCTTATGCTTTTAAAGTTTGAAGCATGATATTGGACAAGTATCCTGGTAACATACAGAGTGAATAAAAATATTAGGGGAAGTCTTTAAATTTAATCAATGAAATCCCAACACACAAGTCCCGTAGGGATCCAAATATCCAACAGGTAAACCTCGTACATAATTGGGAAACAAACAAGCAAAGGAGGAACTTGAAAAAACCAGAAAATAGTCCAATCATAGTTCATGTTATATGCGGAAGCAACCAAGGAATGTGAATATGATGCAATATCGCCTCACCATGCAGCCTTGATCTCACACACTGGTACCACGAACAGAGACTGTACCTAAGCCTGAAAAATGGTGAAAACAACAGGGTGAGATTACAAGAATCTCAGTAGCGTCACAACATCATGAGATTTATAGAAATCTTAAACAAACATCTCCCAAACAACATTAGATCAGCCTATACAACTAAAGGGAATCACGCATTTCATCATTCAACCAAAAAAGGATAGGACCAAAAGCTAAGACTGAGGGTGGACTACAAACACTTCCGAAAATAAGAAGTACATAGGTAGGTAAATCATCAATCAATCTCATCAACAGGAATGGCCACCCCCTTCCACCTGTGTTGTCCAAGACTTTGCTTCACAAAGGTAAAAGGTTAGCACACAAGCTAATCAACAAGCCTATTCATCTTGCCAGCACACAGGACAAGGCATCCAGCCATCACACAGGACTAGGCATCTAGCCAGCACACAGGACTAGGCATCTTAACAAGCACACAGGATTAGGGCATCCTAACCCCAGAAGGATAAGGGCATATTGCTAGCACACAGGACTAGGCATCCTAACAAGCACACAGGATTAGGGCATCCTAACCACACAAGGATAAAGGTATATTGCTAGCACACAAGACTAGGCATCCAGTGTGCACAAGCTGAGGACTGGCAGCCATACGACTCCCATACCAGTAAGAACCTCTCCTCCCCCAAGGAGCATCAGTGCTTACCCCAAATGGCCACCAAAAAAGGATCATGACACACAATCACGTACAGGCACACACAAGCAAACACCAAGCACAATACCACAATAGGGTATCCTCAATCATTTCAGAACACAATTGGCATGTTCAATACACAAAACACATGCAAATTAGGCACTCATAACCTATCTCAAGGGTTTGGTATAGCCTAGAGGATCATCTCTCATTCCATAATCAAGCATACACTATCCAACATATGTACATATAATCATCAACAAGTATATGCACCGAAATCAACAAGCATACAACAATGATCTCTGAAGAAACTGATGAGGCATAGATCCTACCTCTCTTGTCTCTGAAAAAGAAGGTATTCCTTTTCCTTTATTCAAGGGATCCAAACCACCTATAACATCATAAGGCAAAGACAAAACCAAACTAAGCATGTATGCTCAATAATCAAGTAGATATCCTATTCCTTACCAATTTCACTCACCAAACCTATCATAAACCAATGATCAGATGCTGCAGGTGCCTCCCCCTCAGATGTGTGATGTGATAGCCAAGAACTTAACAAGAATCAACCTGAATTACCATCCCAATCAACCATACAAATTTTGGCACTAAGAATAAGGCAATAGGACAAATTGTGATTCATGTATACAAGCCTTAGGGGTTGTGATTTCATATTTACAAAGAAAGATTAGGTGTTAATAACACATATAATCAAAAGGAACAATATCAGAAAACCAACAGGTTAATCAATTGATCAAAATCGGCAATAATGAGGTAAAGAGTAGGGTATGCCGATTTCATATATAGGAAAGATTCAAAGAATGAATTCATGATATTATAAGATGAGTGGATGCTAGAAAATCATACAAACAAAAGGAACAACAATAAAAATCAATTAAAGGAAGAATCACACAATTTTGGCACCAAAAGCCACGAATTATGACTTAAATTTTGACAGGGAAGAACTAACTTTCTGATGACCAACTCAAGATAGCTAGGTAGAGGATAGAAAGAGCTTTCCAACAAGCTATTATTTTCAGAATTTCAACCAAGGATAAGAGAGTTATGCTAGGATGAAGATCAAGAAAATTTCGGCAACAATAGGGTTTGGTGTAGGGTTTGAGGTTTGACGAATTTTGTGTGGTTTTGGTGTATGTGGACAAGTTTTACCGGCTACTCTTTATATAGGGTGTTTGTGGGATTAATTTCCCTACTTGAAAGGTTAGATAAGGTAAGATAATCACTAGAATTTAATTCTGGAATTATCTTTCCTTAATTTTAAGAATTTTATCTTCTAAGGTAAGTTTGAACCAATAAGGAAGCAAATCAAATGAAAATGAAACCAGAAATGATTACTAGACATTCCATACCATTTTCGGCCATCACACATCCATTTTTTTAGGGACAAAATGGTCATTTCACCTACACTGGCTTCTGGACTTCTAGGACTCAATATTCGGGGTCTCACAGAATCAACTATGAATATGAATCCTCATACGATAACTCAAATTCTTACAATCCACTTAAGTCCTTGTGCCATGCCTAGGAGTGAGCTTTATTCCTTAATGCTACAACTATGCCAATTCTTGGCAGAAACTTGCTAGGTGAGCGGATATAAAAGCATATTTCAAGTACACAAGCAATCATGCAAATACACACGCTGGCACATAGTTAGAAACTTGATGAGTCAAAGAATATGCAATACATTCATAGTCAAAATATGGTAAAATTTCACAATATTCAAAGTAATTAAGACCATGACTGGGCTGAAAATAACTCTCAATCCATTAGATTCCCAAGATTGGGACTGAGATACGTCAGTGGTAGTTCCGACTTATCTTTTTCCTTAATTACCATATTTCTCATTTCACTGACGCTAGCGGGATGTTAGGTGATGACAGTTCCACCTAAATGGACCCCACTCTGTAGGTGCCCATCTTGTGTTCATCGGCTTGCTTGTGTCATCCATATCCCACCTTATAGCCTTGGTTTTATTGGTATATCCATGCCACGCTACAAAACTCGGAGAGCTCTCAAGAGTCACATAGGTTACCCTATGCTTTGCCTATGCATTTTGTGTCTCGTGTATCCGATGCACTCAATGATTACATGTATAACAATTATCATGGCATACTAGGCATACTAGGTGCATCACTCGTATCATAGCATGGCATATCAAGTTAATGCATTACATGTATAACAATTATCATAGCATGGATAACATTTTATGTTAATAGTCATTTAATTATCTCTTTTATAATCATAAATAATTAATCATGCCACCTGACAACCAGATTTTCTACTTTTTTTATTTTTTCTTTTATTTCTGCATATTTTCTTATTTTTCTGAATTTTATTTATTTTCGGTCAACCAGAATATGCCACCTGACAGCTCTAAGCATTGCCTGGCCAACTTCGAACCTCTAGGTTTGTGACACATGGTTCATCCTTTGAGTGCCATGCATCTCACGAGCCTCAGGCTCAGATCCTACCATCCGTACCAATGAATGACATGTCTCCTGCTCTTGCAAGCAATATTTCACTCAAATCCTTCACCAGGCGACCTGTCACCTAGATGACCCTTAGATGACATGTCGTTCGAGATCATCTTCTTCCTCAAGAGCATCAAATTGCAGGTTTTTCTCAAAAAACCAAAGTTCTCAACCATGCTATAATACTCATTAAAGCTTATACCCAAATGTTTCCTAAGTTAAACCGAATCTAACAACACATAAATCATCAAGAATCATGCTCGAACTCACACACAGAAAAACCTAAATCTGGTATTTTTTGGATGAAATATCACTTGAATCCAGTGATAAAAGACCTAAAATAGCTTGAAATCCGTAAAAAAATGCTCGCAAGCTCAAAAGGAATGTTTTCGGGGGAGAAGGAGATCTTGATTCCACAAATTTAACCATCTGGCAACTTATGGGATCTTATCCACTAAGTTCACCTGAAATAGGCTACAATCGAGAAAGTTCCAGATGATAGCCTGTTGCTCGATGAAACAACGTCGTATTAACTTTTCTTTGATGCGACTTCGTTTCATGTGAAACGATGCCCCATGCCCCAACTTAGTCAAAATGGCAGGGGCTACTGCCAATTTGACCAACCTTGTCAAAATATCACAGTAACTCACCGTTTTGATTATTTTTGTTATTAATATAATATAAATTATATAATAATATTAAATATATTTATTTAATTCATAATAATTAGTACAATTTTTCAAAAAAACCTAAAAAACTTTTATAAATTTTTTGTGAATAATACTATCCATCAATACCATAAAATTATTTTTCTCATGATCATTTAGTTTATTAAAAATCAAAAACCTTATAATACACATTAGAAAAATCACAATAATTCTAATTATGATTTAAAAAAATTTTGGAAAATTTACTGATGCTCTTAAACACTCAATGGACCTATCAAAGGTGTTAAATACCCAAAATAATCAATGACTTTTCCTTTATGATTTTTCAATCATGAAAGAAATAATTTCAATAATTCCTAATAATAAATAATATCCTCAAAATCATAAGAACTATACCATAATTCCATAAACGATTCTAAATTATGGTTTAAGGCCCATTAACATTGATGATCTTCCCTTGAGCTCCTCGGCCCAAGCAGCTCGAAAATTTCAGATTCTTATAGTTTGGGCATGCCTTGCAGGTCATGTAAGCATCTTGGAAGATTGTTGGCCAGAATAATCCGCTCTCAAGTATCTTGTTTTTAGTTTGCTCTCAAGGCTTCCATTTTTTTCCAAAAAATGCATATTTCAAATGTTCTAGCAACTTTTTCAGCTCAATCTTTGAAGTTTTTTGTATACTCGATGGAAACCTTTCGTGATTGAGTCATAGGTCTAGAAAATCAACCTATGATGTATCTTCTACTCTTTGATCATTCTTTTAGTTATTAACTAATATATATAATCAAGGACAATCTGGGTATGGAACTCGATGGTGTCTACTTATAGAGATGGACCTATCAAAGTCTTGATACTTTATTACATCGAACTCCATGGTTAATGTGTTGTCATGTACATCGATTTTAGTTCTGAATGTCTTCAGAAATGGTCATTCGAGGAGGATTAGTTGAGACCTATCATTCTCCATATTTAACATGTAAAAGTCTGCTAGGAACGCCATGTCCTCTACTTGAACTAACAAATCTTTGAGAACACTAGTGGGGTGCACCAATTATCTATCTGCAAGTTGAATGATCCTGCCTGTTTTCATTAATTCTCCAACATTTAGCAGCTGATATATTGATTAAGGCATGACGTTGATTGAGGCACCAATGTCATACATAGCATGACCTATTTTTATATTATCGATCATACAAAGCACAGAAAACATTCCAGGATCTGTGTATTTGGGTGGTGTTTTTTGTTGTAAAACAGCTGGAATGCTCTCTCCTGTAGTAACATTTTTTACTCCCTGTAATTTCCTCTTCTTTGTACAAAGTTTCTAGAGGAAATTTGCGTACCGTGGTATTTGTTATATAGCATCAAGAAGTGGGATATTCAACCCTACCTTGCAAAGAGTCTCCCATATCTCTTTTTCTTCCTGAATCTTCTTTGGTTTTGCTAATCGAGAAGGAAAAGGTGGTCGAGTGACTATCTAAGGTGGGTCCGTGATTTTGTCTTCAGATTCGGTTTGGACTTTTTTCTTTTTTGTGGTCACGATCTTCGTCTTTCTTCACTTATGATTCCTTTAATGGTTTGTCCTTTTAGGAATGGGTCTTTATAACGGGCGAATCTAACAATTCCTTTCCATCCTATAAGATTATGGCACTGACATTCTATCTTGAATCGATCCCTAGCTGTGAAGGGATCTTCCCTATAGGTTCCCACTGATTCATGATAGAAGCAATTCGACACACATGGTTTTCTAGATTTTGGATACTCTTATCGGTTTTTTATTGGAACTGTTGTGTAGATATAGCTAAATACTTAATGATATCTTCTAAACATGATCCTTCTACATTCAATTGTGGTCGAGGTATATATCCATTTGGTCATGGTGGTGGCCGTGCCTAGATCTATTGTGGTTGTTGTGTCTCTTGATTGGACCACAAAAAATTTGGATGCTTCCTCTAACTTTCATTATAATAGAAGCCATAATTATCACTCTTCCTTTGGGGGTTGTAACCATTGAAGGCATTGACCTACTAAGTGTTATCATCTTGAAGTTTGGGCGCGTCTGTAGGATGATTGACTTGGGTTCAAAATGGACATGGCTTGACCTGCGGATTTTCCACTGCTAATTTCCTTATCTCATATATGGTATCTATTTTTTTACTTCAGCCATGACCTCTATTATTGGCTGGGATGGTTCATTTTCATTATCATTAAACTGTAAGTATCAATAGCTATTTCAGCAATGATGTCTTATGTTTCATGATAGTTGAGGTTCATAATTGATCTTCCACAAGTAGAGTTCAGCATGAGCTTATCTATTTTTGTTAATATTTTAAAAAAGTACTGGATGAGTTTTTTATTTGAAAAACCATGCGAAGGGCAAGCCGTACACATGTTTTTGTATTTTCAGTACACATGGAAAGATTCTTCTTATACTGCCTTACTACTGATATATTCTTGCGTAGACCTGAGGCATGGAATGTTGGAAAGAATTTTTTCAAAAATGATTCCACCATCTCTACCCATATAGATACTAATCGTGGTGGCAGACTTTGTAACTAGCATTTGGCTCTATATTTTAGGGAGAATTGGAAGGTACAGGGTTTAGCATCATCTTCCATCATATCCCATGATTTAAAGCTCAAAGATACTACTTTAAAATCTTATATGTGTGTGTTGGGTTCTTCTTTGGGTCTGCCATGGAAAGTTGGTAGGAGTTGGATAAGAGTTGCTTTCAATTTGAAGCTTGCATTGATGTCCCATTGATAGAGGACCAATGGATTGTTATTTCTCCACAAAGGCTGGTCTTCGTTTATAGGTCTGAGAGCTTCGTTGTCTCCATTGCCACTCCATCATTAAGAAAATCTTCCTATGCCCTGTTTTACTGATTGTTATGCCCATTATTCCTATTATGCTGGCTACTACACCCACAGTTATTTTTTTCACCACGACCAAGGTTTGCAGTGTTTCCTTTGTTCACCTAGTTATTACCAGGGATGACTGCAATTGGTTGGATTTTCGTATCTAGAAGTTGGTCTTCAGCTGTTATGTTTGGATCATTGATGTCCGTCACGAAGAATATTGGGTTTGTACGAACATGGATTATTACTTGTTGGGAAGAACTCACAGTTGACTCAGTTTCTTCTGACTCACAGCTTGAATCCGAGTAGACTAGACTCGTAGAATGAGCTATCCTCCTCTAGCATGCAGCATTGTTCCACCAATAAGTAGTCTCGATCTCTAGATCAAAAGGGACTAGTACCAGTCTGTGATGACTTAGGCATAAAAATACCATGACTTAGATACAACTATTGGCTGGCTGATTCCTCGACAACGGCATCAAAATTTGATGTGCTGTGAAAACACTCAAAGATAAAACCCTACTATGGTGATTATACTGTAGTATAGATAGTAGGGTTGAAGCCATAGGGAATCGGGATCAACTCACAACTAAGGCACGGTTTGTATGCGAAACTACCCATGAGCACGTGTGTGAGACCCTGATCCTCTATAGGGTAGATGTCCTAGAAGTCCATAGGTTAGAATTAGAACTCAGGTACCAGTGCAACTGAAATGACTATTTTGCCCCTAAAGAAATGAAAGTGTGATGGCCTAAAATGGTTATTGTCGAAAAATTTCTATTTTAATTCTGATATTTTTATTATCCTTAAATTTTATCCATTATTATCCAAAATATTAGATAGTTCTTCCTTTAAAAAGAATTATTCTTTTAATAGAATTATCCTCTTAATAGAATTATCCTTTAATCATATCTTATCCTTCTAAGCTTAAAAATAGTGAATTATCTCTTAATTAAACATCCTTAAGACCCTATAAATTAACATGGCCAGCCACCCTATCTAACACACAATTGTTCTCTCTTTTTCATACAAAAACAAACTCTCTCCCTCTTCCTATTGTCCGAAATTTCTTCTCCTTAAACCCTAACCGAAATTGACCATCCTTCATGAGATTTCTGCGTGTGATAGCTTGTTGGAATTCTCTCTTTATTGTGCATCTTATTATCTTGGTTTCACAAGCAAAGGGTTAGTGTTTCCCTTATTATTTTGTTGCCGTAATTTCTAGGGATCTTAGCCAACTTTTTTTTTATTCAACCCCTTGTTGGTTTCTGTTTTTGTTCATCTTCATCGTTTGAATGTTTGGTACCTATCCTTGTTATGTTATGATGAATTCAACCCTTGTATCTTCCTTATTGAAGAAATCAGCATGCCCTATTCCTAACCCTATGTTTGCCGAAATTTGATAAATTGACTTGTCAATTGGTTTCAGATCTTGTTTCTTTTAATCGTTTGATTAATTGACACTTATTCCTTTCTTAATTTCATGAAATGGAAACCCCTAACCTATCTAATGTTAAATCCTCATTTACCTTACTAAGCACTAATTGTTGCCGAAATTTTTATGGTGAATTAGGGTGAATAATCAGGATATTTCTTACTGAGTTTCTTGCCATCTCACCACACAATCAGGGGGGAAATATTGTTGTATCCAGGTAACTAGATTTTGGTAGGTTAATTGGTAAGGATTCCCAATGCTTTTAGTTTTTAATTAAGTATCTTGTGGCTTAGTATTGTGTGGTCTTTGCCTTGTGATGGCTTAGGAGATTCTGATCTTCTTGGAAAGGCAAAGAATTACTTATAATTCAGACATGTGAGAGGCAGGATTTATGCCTCATCGGTTCCTTTGGTTACCTTTTTATTGCATGCTTGTTTTGATTGTTGATTTCGGTTTGATTATACTTTGGATTAAGTGTGCAATTGATTGGTATACCTATGGGTTAGTCTAAAAAATTACTAGGAAAATAGGTTGCCTAATTTGGTTATGACTATGATGATTGAGTTTTGTTTTGTATTATGATTTGATTGAGGATCCTTTGTTGTGATTTGTGTGTGCTTGTACTATGTGTGTATGCATGTATGTGCCTTGTTTGTGCTTTGTTTGAAGGATCCTTTTGTCACTGGCCATGCGAGGTAGGTATTGTTGCTCCTAGGGAGAGGAGATATGCTTACCAAACCGGGAGGTTTACGGGTGGTTATTCCCAGCAAGAGCTCGTTGGATGCCTTGTAGGCTGGTTCAAGTCTCGAAGGGATGCCTTGTAGGCCAGTTCGAGTTGGGACGTTAGGATGCTTTGTTTATGTATGACAGGATGACTTGTATGTGCAGTTGCAAGAGTGCTCCTAGGCCAGTTAAAGTCTAGATGTCGGAGACAACTAAAAGGCTTGCTGTAGTATTGATTGTCTAACCGTTTTACCCTTTTTGCAGCTTAGCCTTGGACAACATGGGAAAATGGGGACAACCTTAGTTTTGAAAGTCATATTATGTTATAGGCTACTTGTGTGCTTCTTAATGAGAAGTTTTTGAAAATCAGATTATATTATAGTCTTTCCCCTTGTTTTCTAACAATTTTGGCCTACCCTTATATTGTGTGTGCTTGTGATGATTTTGGACCCTATAGTGTGTGATTGATACTTGCAGTTTTAATTGGATATCTTAGCTTGTTTTAGGTGTTGATCTTTTGGTTATTGGGAGATGTTTGATTGGGAATCCCTAAGACTTATAATGCTGTGACCCTACTGAGATTCTTATAATCTCATTCCTTATTTCTCCCCTTTTGCAGGTTTAGGTGTGTGCTTTATTACTGGTACCAAAAGTGTGAGATCAAGGCTGCACGGCTGGACGAATTTGCACTTCTTTTGCACCTCTTTCCTATTGAATGTGCATGCCATGTCTTTGAACTTGTGTGGATTTTCATTCTGGCTTTTCAATCCCTCTTCCTCTTTCTTATTGCTTCCGAAATATGCATGATACTATTGGTTGATGTTTTGAGATTCTTATGGGACTTGTGTGTTATATTTCCACCTGTTTTTAATGTTAATATAAGTCTTCCGCTGATGTTTTCTTTCAGTCCATATAAGCCATAAATTCATTAATGTACAAAACATGCCCCAACATTTAAATAGCATATGAATCAACTAATAAAATTGACAATTAGATGACTTGAGCATTGTGGGATTCAAATAGGACCTTACGAGGGGTTATTTTGGTTTCACAGTGGTAAGGGTTTTAATAGGTTGGGTTTTGGGTCCTTATAACGTGATCAAGGGATGTGGGCATGGTGGGACAAATATTGGTTTGAGGTTGGTTTGTAAACTATAAATAGTTAAAGTAAGAGTATGTAAGTTTTTGAATGATATGAGGATAGTACCAAGTCCCGACTTACACTCAATTATTGTTTTCCTTCATTCATAGATTTGATCGTAGGATAGTCTTGACTTGTTTACTTAGAGAACTCGATTGATAAGAAACAAGGCACGACCGTGGTGCTTGGGAAGCTTAGTACGACTGAGAGTTCCTTTTCTTCTCGTATTATGTCATGCCCCAGAACAAAAAACTGAGTGAAAATCGTCGGAGGCCCACTATATACATTGTCACATCTCACAATGCATTTAGTAAACCTACAAGGCTAGTGGTATAAAACTAAAGCAGAGAAGAAAATAAAAGAATTAATCAATATATCATATAGCGGAATTAAAAGAGAGACACAATACCGTCAGGGTGATAATGGTGAATGATCAATTTTTAGCACTACTATCTAGGAATAAGTTTAATATGATGGCTCTAGCATACTCAAACATTCTAAGGGGAAATACTATGAATGTAATACTCTATCTGATTACCTCAAGCATGACCAATTATTAATCGCTTATCATTATGCCTGGGAGTGATTTCCTAATCATAATTCCTGTATTTAATGCTAATATTCTGGCAGAAGCATGCTAGGTGAGAAAACGGGAAAAATATATAGAGTATTTCACAAGAATTCATAGCATAAGTAAAAAACATGCTGGCATTTAATAATTTTATCAATTCAAAAATTAATAAAGATAATCACAGTCATATAATATGCAGCAAGTACGACTCTTTAGAGCACACATGACCATGATATGGGCTGGCAATATCTTCTAGTCTATTCGAACCAGGGACAGGACTGGACTTCGTTAGTGACATTCTATTTTCATTATCATGTAATTTATCTTATTAATTCATGCAATAGAAAAATCTATGTCAAATTAATTCCCAGTTCGATCCATTGACGATGCCGAGGAGTTAGATAATGGTAGCTCCACCTAATTGATCCCCACATTATAAGATCGTGATTCATATAATTCAATTTATAATAAAATAAATAAAACCCTTTTCTTTCTTATTACCTTGTGATTGATGTCTCCAAGCCATGCTACCAGATCCGGAGAGCTCTCAAGAGTTGCATAGGTTACCCTATACGAGCACAGTACATTCCACATGCCAATGTCATTTCCCGAATATGCCCAGTGCATTTTATGCATCTCAATAATCCGATCACAATATGACACTTTCATGCATTTCACATCATATCATGATACTCGTTAGACACTATACTAGTTATCATGCTTAACATAGCATTAGTCCAATTAGTTACTTCATATTATTCATATTATATTTCTCATGCCAACAATTTATGCAGTATAAAAAGAAGGTTCAGTCCAGTCACAAGTTTTGAAGCCTATAAATCCGTCGATGGCACTTTGGATCGATTTCTCGAGGTCCTGCCACCGTAGGTATCCACCTATGCACATCCATTTCTAAATTCTCAGTAATTCATGCTCATATCGTAATAGCACATAAAATTGCGCATCTAACTCCTTAACTTGATGCATTTCTACCCGATAACCAACCTGGGACCAATCCAGGTGTTTTTCCTATTTTTCCTTATTTTTCCAGATCTTGATCCAATTATTTGACCCATAAAATTACATTCAATTCATATAAATTTGGTACCACTAGAATCTAAATTAAATACAGTATTTTCTGTAATTTTTTTGGAAATTTTCTCAATTTTTACTATTTTTATAATTTTTCCTTAATTTTTGTCCTTTTTAACCATTTTTTTGGAATTGATTTAATTCCAACCAATCAGTAGACATCATGTGGCAGATCCAGGTGCTTCCAGACCTACACTCGAAGCACCTAGATAGTGACACGTTGCTTGAGCCTCTGACTCAGGTTCTAAACTGTTCGCACCAACAAATGATTTGTCGCCTACTTTTTTATGCAACACTTCACTTGATTCCTCTACTAGGAAACCTGTCATATAGATAGCACTCAGATGACATGTATCTTGCCTCCTGACTCCTCGAAACATCACCGAAGCTAGGTATCCCAAATCCATCATACTCGTACCCAAGCTTCACCAAAATCACATCGTAACCTTCCCCATAAGATTCTGACCCTACCCTGACTTAAATCCTTAATTTTTATCAACTAAATCAAACATAGAAAGAAGAAAAGCATCCAGATCTTTTGGGTTAAAAACTTACCTGACTCTGATGATTGCTGACGGTGGACGAAGCTCGAGGAAAATTTTTGGAGCTCGGAACCTATTGGAACGAAATATAAAGGAAATGGGATTTATCCTATTGGGTCACTAGCTATAGACGGTAATCGGAAAATCCTGAGGCGGTAGCCCATTGCCGACCAAATCTTGTCATATCACATATAAGTGGAATGATGTCGTTTCAATTGAAGCACACAAAGATCGTGCGTTTTGCCAAAATGACACAGGTGGGAGTTGTTTTGGCCAATCCTAGTGCAAACAACATCTCCTCATGTATTTTTTTATTATTTATAATATTATATTATATAATTAATCATAACATATTTCATTAACAATACAAATTAGTATAAATTTCATAATAAATTATATTCACCAGTACCATAAAATTAATTTTTTTATAACTTTATTATTTACTAAATAATCAAATATCCTCTTATTCATCTTAAAAAAATTACAATAATTTGAAATTTGCTTCGGAAAAAACTTCAAAAATTTATACAACTATAAATACCATCAATTGACCAATCTATGGTCTTCTAATTCTAAAATCAACATTTGAACTCCCTTTATAATTTTATAATTATAAATTAGATAATCATAATAATTTCTAAAAATTAATATTTTCCTCAAAATATTCCAATTCACTCCTTAAATCCATAATCAATCCCGATTCGTGTGCTAAGGCCTACTAACAGTGATGATCCTCGAGTGGGCTTCTTGGTCCAAGCAAGTCAAAATTTTTAGGTTCTCACATATCAACAATCTTCCTATCTTCCTGAGCACTAACTTAGATACTCAAGTTGATACCTCGTTCTTCTTGGCTTGTCACTCAATTCTAGAGGATTATATGACAATCCTCCTTCTGCCGGTGTAGACTTGATCACAATAATCTGACCATGACCATGGTAATAGGATCTACTAAACAATTATCAGAGAAAAGAAAAAATAAAGACTTCAATCTGTTTATTATAGAATCTCCCAAAGGATTGGACAATAACCTAATGTAAAGTCATGGCTAGATTATAAATTTCTAGCCAGACATGCTTGAGAGAATTCACTCTTAATTCTAAAGGATGCTAAAAACTGGATGCCATAACCACAAACGATCTCAATTTTATATATTTACTAGCGGATAACAACCGTGCCCACTTTATGTGGAATGGATATGCTCTTGTTTCCTCTTTGTTTGGAGCAGATAAGCCTTTGTGCTCTTAATTTTTATCTTCTCTCCTGTTTTATCTTCGTTTTCTTGCAAATCACATGTTTTCCCGAAAAGTTGGTCTTGTGAAGATAATTCCCGATTTATATCCTGAAGTGTCCTAAAATTATACTAAAATCATATACTAAAATGACTTAAAAACTAGTTAGTACTAATGCAAGATTGAGATGTTATCAAACTGAGTGGGTCTTGTGTTTTTTATGACATGTTTTTAATGTCATATTAGTACTAATATAATATTACTTTGAGATGTTCTAAAACTATACTAAAATCAAGTACTAATATGTCCTGACCACAAGTATACCTATTTGTTATTTCAATCAAATCACAAGTTATGCATCAGACAAGTGTAAGAAGACTTCACTAAATATCCTAAGATACACGTGTTGTCATCTCTCTAATTAGAGACTCAACATATTCCAAGCTAATCGTCACGAAAAACAAGGGCATTTGACAATACCCCAATGCACCACACTAGGGCCCAACTCAACACAAGCAAACATATAAATTCACTCATGCCAAAAATATTTATGCAATATGTATGAGTGACGCCTTATCATAAGTCACGCAAATTAATACATGTTCCTCTTGATGGGTAGTAAGTGGAAGCAGGGTAGAATCCTCTAGAGATCTATGATCAAGCATGATCTTAGAAGATTGCCTCTAAACTGTGCCCTCGGCTCCTTAGAAATAAAAATGGAGATCTGCAAAAGGATCTTATACCTCATAGAAAACTTTGTAAATAAAGGGAGAGATTGAACCTGATTGTAGAAGTGTCTTTAGTAGATATTGCTATCTACTTCTGTCAGTGGAATGATACCGAGCCATGGTCATGGGCCAAGTGAGATTTTTAATCATCTTCTATCCAGAAATCTTTGTCAAGGCTGCCAAGTTTGACCATGGAACTCCGGGGGCTCGGTACGACTAGAGGCATTTTCACTTGTCTTTTTTTTTTATTTCAAGACCTCAAATTGCTAACGTAGTCAATCCTTAGTCTTACCTGCTCTTCAGTATCACTCACTAATAAAAAATTCACTCTAGCTCATCGCAGGTGTATCACTCAATGGAGGGGTCACTTCAACTATTATAAATGGGCATCATTTTGATTATAGGATATTAGTCTATAGAATTGATCAGAGACCATAAACAAATATACTTTAAATTTTCATAGAGGCTAAGATGAACGGAATAATCAACTACTAAAATAGAAATTGATCCTCCCAAAGGATTCAGAACATCCAAAAACTACTGGAACTAAATCAAGTAGTCTAGCCGGACATAATTTGTAGCAAATAAAAACTAAAAAGAAACTAAAGATGCAAGACTAGAATTCGTTCTGCCTAGCCACAGACGGTCAGGACTTTATATGGATCACGCAGAATCCCTAGTGATAGCGCAAATATTCAAATGTTTGTTTGTTCAAATTTCAAAAAGTAAGATAAAGAGTATCTTCCAGAATTTTTGGAGGTCTTCAATGAATGCGCATATCGGAGGTCACAACAAAATCCAACATAATCTCCAAAAATACTCCCTAAATTCCTGCAAACATCTTAAACATGGAACTTCAAATTATTGTATCAAAATATAACCAAATCATAACAAAAATATAATTTTTAAATCAAAATAACTAGGTAAGTACTAAATAAAATATGTAAAAGTAATGTATTATCATATATCCTCATACTTAAGTGATGCTTGTCCTTAAGCATGTAACAAGTGTAAAAAAACCTGAATTTGCAGACTAAATAACCATTTAGTCGAGTCTACCCTCGGCTTACTCATACTCATCCGAGACCTTGGGTTATTCAAAATATTAAAACTACTATTATGTTCAATCAGATACACACACTTTGGTCAATGAATATCCTACTGATTCTAAGGGTTGGAGTTTAAATCATGCAGTATCAATTGACAGTTAATAGACTACGATATGCTTGCCATCATACCTAAACTTCACCACACAAAATATTACACATAGAAATCAATAGGTCTTTCCTTTGGTTGTAATGGGGTTGTGGTTAAGGTGAGCCAAGAGCTCTATTAAAGGCCAAGTAGTTAGTAAGAATCTCAAGATCACATAAGAGTGCAATGCATTTTATAGTCTCGGTTCTTCTTACCATTTCTCCCTTTTACTTATCTCTACTAACAGGGTGGGATTCATCTCTCTCTTTCCCTCCATCGAAACTTTTATACTTGACCCACCCTTCGTCTTTATTATGCAGGTATTTCTAAGGTTTTCTTCCTTCGTACTTGAGTCATTCGAGTTTCTGCTGAGATGCCTTTATCATTCTTTGTCTTTGAGGAAGGTTTTATGATTTCAGAGACCTTCGGCAGACTCTTGCATGCCTATATAAATCTGACTAACTATTGGGACATAGAAACATAAAGATCAAAATTGAATTTGATTTGGTTTCAAGTCTCAGGTAAAAGAAAAAGTAAAGGTCTTAGCTCAATGGACTTTTCTAAAGGATAATATTTACAAGGGTGGTCCGAGAAAGAAAAGTCTGTTATCACAGCTGGCTAAAATCTATTGTGCCCAAGTCATCTTCCTATATGTAAAGTTTTATGTAAGTTTTGCAAAGGTAAACATGGAAAGTTCTAAAGTCTATCAACACATGAAGAACTCTAAAGAATGAAAAATTTCTAAGGCAGAAAATATGCCTCAATAAGCTCAAATCTCACCAATATGCATGTGTGTGCATGATTTTATTTCAAATTATACCATTATTCTAACAATTGTCTATCTAAGACCTTAGATGCAAAATTTTCAATCAAGAGTAAAGATTTTTATACAATCTTGGAAATTCGATTCAAGTCACAAGCACATGCAATCCGAAGAGGTCCCAAAGCATCACAATTTTTACTCAAGCATAGATAACACCTCCTTATACTTATTCAATGCTTGTCTCTAGGAATATATACTAGGCAAAGATTCAATAAGTGATTATCATAAAAGCAGAAATATAAATGTTATTAAAAGAAGCTTGAATAGATAATCATTTGAGATCTTGGGCAACAAGCAGCAAGTCCAATTGATGCTCCATTCAAGCCAGTCGCATGTCCATCTTTGATAGAGCTAGCCGGAAGTCCACAATTTCATCTTGAGAGGTCAGGGTCCCTGTGAATAGGTTGACAGGCAAGGTCTCTCCTTTTTTAAGCTTGCCGGCTCTTGTGAATGCGTGGTAATCATCAGGTCTTTGGTATATCAGCCCCATATTAAGAAGGCTTGATATGTTGAGTGAATTATGGTCTTGGGCTACCCGTATTGTCAAGGGAATATGTAGACCGACTTGAATGGCAATGTGGGTTATAACAGCTCCCATCAATAGTGGCTTCCCCTGCTTCCGAGCTCCCTTGAATTGCGGTGCCAACCATACCCCTAAATTAATCGGAATACTCAAGACCATGCACCAAAGAAGGAAAAATTCCTTTGTGTTGAGTGTTGATGCACAGTTGGTCCTGCCCGAGTAATTATAGACGAGTATCCATTGTAAATAATGAAGGGCTGGAGAGAGTAGGTCATAGTCATTCGATGTTGATGAACTATAGGCTGCTGAGGTCCCACCCACTTCTGGTATACTACGTTGGCATCAAAGTCCGAGGTAATGGTCTCTACCCCCTTTTCGGACGAGCAACCAAGAAGATGATTAAACTCAGCATACGAGATACTAAACTCACGACCCAACAACCTAAAATGGACCAAGTCTTGAGTCTTTGAAGTAAACTTTGTTGGCTTTTTATAGTCGAAGCTTGTATAAAATTCCCACATCAACTCGGCATATGTTGGCTGCTCAATGTGTAAATATTTAGTCCAGCTAATGTTGCTCACCTGCAGCTCGAGCTCCTCCTTGATCCCTAGAGTAACCAGAGTCTCAGCACAGATGCTCTTGTATAGATTCATTGGCCGCCAAGAGAGAACCTGGAAGAGTTCTCTTAAGTCACAATATCAGAAATAAAAATTATTAGCCGCAAAAGAGGTGGAACCAGTGTCTTTCTTTTTCCCCTTGGCCTTGGAAGTTGAGATCTTGACTGCACCCCTTCAAATCCTTAGGCTCATCCTTCATGGAGGGTCTATGAAAGAGACCGTCTTTTTCTTCTTCGAACTGGCTTTGGTGATGTATTAGAGGGCCGGTATCAGAGGGAGAGCCTTCCTCAGTGCTTAGTGGTTTTTAAGCAGGAGTAGCGGATGAGGTAGGAGCAATGGCATAATTTCCATCAACAGGGCGATGAAATCCTCCACTGGTTTCATCAAAGATGTAGCAGCAACCATGGGACTAGGTGTTTGACCAGCAATGTCCATGTTAGTGAGAAGAGATATACACTCATTGAACTATCTTATCATCCCCTTACTTTGCCTCTCAAGTTCTTGTAAAGTAGAGACAAAGTCAGGTGTCACGACCCGGCCCCCGGACCCTCGGCCCAGTGGGCCCGGGCGTGATGAATCACAATTGCAACGCTCAGTTGGGCTTATAACCACATGGCCCAAAAGATACATCTTGTTACAAATGATACCATCACACAACACATATAAGTCCAAGACCTCCCCCGTTCCTTTCCGATGTGGGATTGGGTAACCTGACACGGGACTCGGCTCCGCTTACATTTGTTACGACTCGGCCCCCGACCCTCGGCCCAGCGGGCCCGGATGTGTATGTGCGTGTGATGGATCACAACTGCAATGCTCAGTTGGGATTTTAACCACAGGGCCCAAAAGATGCATCTTGTTACAAATGATCCACTCACATAACACATTTAAGCCCAAGACCTCCCTCGCTCCTTTCAGATGTGGGATTGGGTAACCTGACCCCCTTACGGGCTGGGTCTCACATCAGGCACCATGGGTGGTGCTCCAGAATCGGTCAGAGTATTGCTATCTGGGTTCATAGTTTTGGCTGGTCAGAGGGTCAAGAGTGACAGGATTCTGGGTTCTGTGTTTTTGGAAGTGGAAACTGAAGGGTTACTGAGATTATCCTATTTTAGGGGTTTTGGTAGAATATTAATATGACAAGATTTGGTTTGATTTCATGTAGCTGTTTGTAATCCTAATCATGGGCACATGCCCACACCCCTGACCGAGAACAGTTATGATGCTACTCCATAACAGTTATGATGTTGCACTACCTTCCGCCTGGTGTCCCACTAAATCACCCTTGTCTTACTTATGTCTATTCATCTTTCTTTTTTCAAATCTTCTAACCATACCCTCTGTGATAGTCTGTTAAATCAAGATATTTGTTGATGACTATTACTGCACGATCTCAAGTGATACAATGATAGTAATTCAAACAAAATGAAATGTTAAATTGGGCTGCTTTTCATTAGTGCTGCATTTATCATCTGTAGCTAGATGTGGCCAGGAACTCACTAGTATTATAGAATAGTCAAATGGTTGTGCTCTACAGTATGAGGCATTTCATAGAACGGTTTCTGATGATGCCCATTAATCTTAAACACTTTCTTGGTATCTTCATTAGCAATCTCCACATCCCCATGAGTATAATTTCATTTAACAACATATGGCCCTATCCATTTGGATCAAAATTTTCTAAGGAGAAGTTTGAGCTTGGAATAAAATAATAATACCTTCTGGCCCACATCGAATGTTTTAACTCACAATCGAAGATCATAAAACCTCTTAGTCATCTCCTTATAAGTTTTGATGGTATCATAGGCATCATTGTGAAGTTCTTCTAATGCTATCAGCTGCAACTTCCTTTCTTGGCCTGCTCTTTTGAGATCTCGGTTAATCATTTTCACTGCCCAAAATGGTTTATGCTCCAATTCAACAGGTAGATGGCAAGCTTTCTCATAAACTATACGGAAAGGTGTTTTTCCTATGGGAATTTTGTAAACAGTCCTATATTGCCAAAGAGAATCATTTAATCTCAAACTCCAATCTATATCACTAGGACCAACCATCTTTTGAAAACTATTTTTAATCTCTCGGTTAAAGATCTTTGCTTGCCCATTAGTTTGTGGGTGGTAAGCTATGGATGTTCAATGGGTAACCCATACTTGGTCATCAAGGTCCGGAAAATTTGATTTAAAAAATATGTACCTCTGTCACTAATGATGGCCTTAGGAATATCATACTTGGTGAAGATGTGTATCTTGACAAAATCCACTAGTGTTCTAGTATCATCTTTTCTGGTGGCATTAACTTCAACCCATTTGGAAACATAATTGACTGTAAGAATGATGTAAGAAAAAACAAAGGATAGAGGAAATGGTCCCATGAAGTCAATACCCCACAAATTAAAGACTTCACATACTATAATTAGAGTTTGGGAAAACTATTCTCTATGGCTGAGTGATCCCTCGACTTGACATCTTGAACAATATCTACAGTATTTGGCTGCATCACAGAACAGGGTAGGCCAATAGAACCCATATTTAAGTATCTTCCTAGCTGTCCATTGTGACCAAAGTGTCCACCAAAGGCCTCGGCATGGCATGATGGAAGGTTTCTCAATATCATCAACACATCTTCGTATAACTTGATAAGCTAAATACCTCCAAAGATAGGGCTCATCCCCATCCCAAATATAAAATCAAGACTCTCGAATAAGCTTAGCATTTTGGTTTCTTGGCATTTCTTTAGGTATCTACCCTATAACCAAGTAATTTACTATATCTACAAACCAAGGGACAACTCAAACACTAAATATATGCTCATCAGGGAAGACCTTTTTAATTGGCTAACCTTCATCAAGCTTGATCAGAATTCGACTTAGGTGGTCTGCAACATAATTCTCAGTAACCTTCTTGTCTTTTATTTCTAAACCAAACTCTTAGATCAGTAGGATCCATGAAATCAACCGCGGCTTAGATTCCGTCAAGCTCCAGCAAAAATATAAAATAAGTTTCCTATTGAAGAATCCATGAGGGACAAGCCAAACGTAACTTATTATAACACTCCCAATATTCATGGAAAGACTCATCCTTGTATTGCCTGACCCCTGAATGTTCTTGCTAAGTATCAATTCACGGGTCTCTTGAAATAAAATGGTCAGGAAAGCATCTACTAGTTGTTCCCAGGTGTTTATAAGCCTTAGCGGAAGACCCCTTAGCCGCTTTTTAACTATATCTTTCAGAGAAAACTAGAAAGCTCGAAGTCGAATATCATTTTCCTCCATACCTCTTGGTTTTAAGCTTAAACAGATGGCCTCGAAATCTTCAATATGAGTATTTGGGTCTTTGTTGGAACAACCATAGAAGGTAGGTAGCATCTGGAGAAATGCAGGCTTTAACTAAAAATTTTCATCAACTGCAAAGGTATGAACCTGAATGGCTATTTATTTTGACATATGTCCATCATTCATGGGTCGGAGTGGTTCATCATTCTCTTCGTCCTCAATTCCATTGTTAAGGAAATTCTCTTGCGGTTGCTGGTTCTCTCCCCCTTGGTTCGCTAGTCCTACTTGATTGGCATTATTCCTGTTGTGAACTCGACGTAGATCTCGGTTTGCCGGGTCTACTTGATTAGCTGTATTTCCTTCCTGGTTATTATACGCATGGTTAGTAGTAACTAATTGGTTGTTCTTGGCTCCTTCATTTTGAGCTGGATTTGGATTGATGGTGTAAGAATCGGAAATTTTTGACCTACTTGGGTCGAGAAGCCCAAGGAAGGACCATCGAGGTTAACATGCCATAGCTCTTTATTTAGAATTGTTTATGGACTTATGGTTTCGTCCGTACGATTTTGGAAATATTATTTACTATTGGAGTATTTAATAATTAATCATTAATAATTAGAAAATTGTTATGGAAGTGACATTAGTGATGTTGGAATTTTAAGACCTTAAATTGGTCCATTGATGGTGTTTAAGGGTTTATAAAATTTCGAAGAATTTTCAGAATTATAATTGGAATTTTTAAGATTTTTATAAAGTGTATTATAATAAGGTATTTGATTTTTAGTAAATAATATATGAAAAAAATAATTTTATGGTACTGATGGACAATACTATTGATGATAAGGAGTTTATAAAAACTTTATGTGTATTTTTCGGAGTAGTGTGATAATTTTTATGAATTTTAGAAAATTTTATATCATTAATAAATATAGATATTATTATTTAAGAATAATATTTTATAGGGAGTCTAAATGACACAGGTTAATATTGTTTTGACCGTGGGTACCAAAACGCACCAAGAGGTGCCATTTTGATCTGATGCTTGCAAATGGGGCTGAGATACTTGTATAACATAATTTTGATTTTGAGGTGAATCACCCGCAAATAACCCCTTCGACCCACACGTGGCCAGAGTAACCAATTGCCTCTCTGACCACGTCACACATGGCCAGAGCAAGCTGGAAATAGCCACGCATGACCCTACCCCTTCCAAGCCCCCAGATTCACTCTGAAAGATTGCCATTTTATTCCCATGAGAGTGCCGACCTCATTCATACCATCTTCGTGTCTTTCCAGTGAAATTTTTGGTGATTTTTGGGTAATTATTCACCTGGAATATGGGTATCTTCCTTTTTTTTATTCTCTAGTTTTAGTTTGTAGAATCGATTGAAAATTGTTTGGTTAGAGTTGCAATCACGTAACCTTTGTGTTTGTTGAGCTTTTAATGGAAGATGAGGTGTATTTGGGTCGGTTGAAAAATGAAAATATTGAAGTTGCAAGTTTAGGGTTTTGGCTGGAGGTTGAAGATGACGGGTCGTCTGCTCCAGCCGAGGAATGATTTGTCATTTGGGGAAAAATCGAGCAACATGTTGTGTCATCTATAGGCGCAGGCAATAATGGATTCGAGCCTTAGGCTTGAGTGAAGAGGCGGGCTCCGATTGGGCCACTTGTCATGAACCTGGAGTCTCGAGAGTTGGCCTGCCAACACTTGAAGCTGCCAGGTTCATAACGAATTGGCTGAAAAATAAATAAATTCAGAAAAAAATTATAAAAATTGGCAGAAATAAAAGAAAAATAAAAAAGAAAAAAATTGCAAAAAATGATAGAAAATACTAGAATTATTAAGGAGTCTAGTGGTACTAAGAATTTTAAAATTGGAGTTGTTTAGATGGGTCAAATAATTAAAACAAGATTCAGAAAAATAATTAAAACAAGATTCAGAAAAATAATAAAAAATAGAAAAAATATTTGCATTGATTCCGGATTGGGTATCGGGTAGAAACGTGTCAAATTAAGGTTATAGACACGTGATGTTATGTGTGATTATATAATTTATTTTATGATACTAAAGAATCAGTTATGATTTTATGTTAAGGTGGATACCTATTAACGCAGGACCTCGAGGAATCGGTCCAGTTATCGAGGAATCAAGTGTGGGCACTTCGAACGTCAGAAAACCATGAGTGGACGGAATTTGTTATCATTTTATTATTGGCATGATTAATTTGGTAATAATTATTAAATAAGAAATTAAATAATGAATACGTGAAATGCTATGCATGCGGTATGTTTATAGTTAGCCTGCTGTGCCATATCATGATACGATTTGTACGATGCACTTAGTACAACATAATAATCACTAAGCATGCAATACATCAAATGCTTTGGATACAAAAAATGTGATTGCACAGGCATAGCATGGGGTAACCTATGCAACTCTTGAGGGCTCTTCGAATATGTTAGCGAGGCATGGAGATGCCAAACAATTTAAAGCTATAAAGGGGATAGGGATGACACGAGCAAGCCGATGAACACAAGATGGCTACCTGCAGAGTGGCGTTCGTTTAGGTGGAGCTGCCATCACCTAGCGACCTAACAGCGTCAATGGAATGGACATGTGGTAATTAAGAGAAAGGAAAGTTGAAAAATTACCATTGACGTATCTCAGTCCCAATACTGGGTCCTCAACGGACTGAGAGAAATTGCTAGCCTGGTCATGGTCTTGATTGTTTTGATTGTTGTGTTATTACTTCATGTTTGACTATGACTGTGTTGTATTTTCTATGTTTCATCAAGTCTTATCGTGTGCCAACGTGTGTGCTTAATAAATATATGATTGCATATGTAATTTGTATATATTTTTCTGTCAGCTTACCTAGCAGGTTTTTGGCATGATAGTAGGGTAAATGAACAAAAGCTCATTCCCAAGCATAACTCAAAGACTATTACGGGTTTATGCACATTTGATGTATCATTTTGATGATCTATATTCATAGTTGAATCCCCTGAGTCATTTTATTATAATGAGTCATTGATATGCCACTAATTATTAAATTGAGCAAATAATTATTGTAACATGCTCATTCTTGTATTGTTATTCTTAGGGTTGTTCGATGTCACCTGGAGACATCAATATATTTTTATATATGTTGTGCTTTAAATTATATGTCCATTCTAATATTCTCCTCAGCTTTATTATTATGTCATTAGCCTTGTGGGTTCATTATATGCATAGTCGTATATTATGACAGTGTATATAGTAGCCTACGGTGACTATCGTGCCAAAATTTTGGGTTCCAGGATGTGACAAATGGCTTTCCCTCTATTGTCCTCCATGACCTCAAACAACGGATTAGAAAAGGATATCGAAGGACTTGGTGAGGAAGATCGAGTAGAGGTCCTGAATACCTCAGCTACTGCTTCAAAACTGAGGACAAATTTCAGACACACCTTCATCTAGCGTTGTTCCTCCAGCAAGCTACTTTCATTTCGTGATTGAAAAAGACTGGAGTTCCTGTCCGTAATGATTTGGGCATACAAACTTCAAGTGATCGTACTGTTTGGCCAGCTCCTTGGCAACAACGCCAAATTTGATATGCTATTGTAAGTCACGCAAATTAATATTTGTTCTTCTTGATGCGTAGCAAGTGGAAGCAGGGTCGAATCCTTAGAAGAACTTGGATCAAGCATGATCACATAAGATTGTCACTAAACCATGCCCTCGACTCCTTAGAAATAAAAGTGGAGATCTGTAAAATGATGTTATAACTAATAGAAAATTTTGTAAATAATAGGGAAAAAGTGAACGTGATTGTTAAAATGTCTTCAGTTGATGTTGTTATCTAGTTCTGTCAGTGGAATGTTATCGAGCCATGGTCACAGGTCATGCAAGATTTGTAGTCGGTTTCTATCTCTGTCAAGGTTGCCAAGTACTACTGAGGCACTCTGGGGGCTCGGTACAACTAGAGGCCTTTTCGCTCGCCTTCCTTTTTATTTCAAGACCACGGATTGCTAATGTAGTCAATCCTTGGTCTTACCTGCCCTCTATAGTATCATTCGTCAATAAACAATTCACTCTAACTCACCACCAATGTGTCACTCAGTGGAGGGGTCACTTCAACTATTATGAACAGTTATCGGTTTTGATTGTAGGATATTAGTCTATAGAATTGATCAGAGACCATAAACAAATATACTTTAAAATTACATAAGGTAAGATGGATAGAATTATCAACTACTAAAATTGAAGCTGAGCCTCCTAAAGGGCTCGAAACATCTAAAAACTGCTAGAACTAGATCAAGTAGTCTAGCCGGGCATAATTCATAGCAAATAAAAACTAAAAAGAACCTAAAGATGCAAGACAAGAATTTGTTCTGCCTAACCACAGATGACCAAAACTTTATATGGATCATGGATCACATATGATCCCTAGTGATAGCATAAATATTCTAATGTTTATTTGTTCAAATTTCAAAAACAAGATAAAGACTATCTTCCAGAATTTTCAAAGGTCTTTAATGAATGCGCATATCAAAGGTCACAGCTAAATCTGACACAATGTCCAAAATTACCCACTAAATTTCTGCAAACATCTCAAACATGAACCTTCAGATTAGTTTATCAAAATATAATAAAATCATAACCAAAATATAACTTTTAAATCAAAATAACTAGATAAATACTAAATAAAATATGTAAAAAAAAATTGTGTTATCATATATCCTCATACTTAAGTGATCGTTGTCCCTAAGCATGCAGCAAGTGTAAAAATAACCCGAATCTGCAAACCAAATAACCATATAGTCGAATCTACCCTCGGCTTACTCATACTCATCTGAAACCTTGAGTCATTCAAAATATCAGAACTACTAGTATCTTTAATAAGATACACACACTTTGGTTAATGAATATCCTACTAATTCTAAGAGTTGGTGTTTAAATCACTCTGTATAAATTCACAGTCAATAGACTACCATATGCTAGCCATCATACCTAAACTTCACCATACAAAACATTACACATAAAAATCAATGGGTCTTCCTTTGGTTGTAATGGGATTATGGTTATACGATTACATAGAAATCACTAGTATTCTCTAAAATCTGATCCCGAGAAGGAACTGAAACTGTAAACTATGAGTGGTTGGAAGTTTATGCATGGCATTTTTATATGATTATATCTGAAATTAAACAATATAATTGAATAATTGAGAAGACATGAACATACATACTTAAACTTGTAGTATCACTAGTCTTGTTTGCCGTTATTGCCTTAATCGATTGAGTTGAATGGTATACGTATAATTGCATATATATGCTGCCTTGTACAATGAATATTCCAATGAATGATATGATAGCAGCATGTGTCTTCGTAAGGGGTAACCTATGCAACCTTTGAGAGCTCTTTGGGTCTGATAGCATGGCATGGAGATGCCAGACCACGAGAAATAAGGTTGGACAAGGTTTATTATTTTATTGTGAACTTAATAACCACTCTAGCAGGTTTTCAGAAATTTTTTAGGTGGAGCTACCATTACCTAACATTCTGGCATTGTTAGTGGAATTGGGCTGTAGAAGTGTTTTTGATAGATCGTACAAATGTTTAAATATAAAGAAAGATTTAAAAGATTACACTTATGATACCATTGACAAATTCTAGTATTATCTAGAGCCTGGAAAGACTATGAGTTTATGCTCACCTAAGAAGGATCTTCATAATTGAATAATTATAATTACACATCTTTGTTTTATTTACCGGGTTGTGCACATTCTAATTTCCCTGAATTAAAGTATAATTGTATAAATGGGTGCAAGCTATGTTTGTGCATGTTAGAAGTTTACGTGTTTCCCGACCACTCATATGGTAGGTTTCTGCCATATCGATAGATTTGGTTGTTGCAAGAGCTATTTAGGAAGACTTTAATCGTCAGTTTGGTGCCCAACTGATTCACGGTCAGTTATATAAGATATTATATATGTGATTGTTGGTGTGTGGTGCACATGTTCATTTGGTTTCTTGTATTCTCTGCCAATGTGTATATTTTGTGTTTGGGGTGCGTGTCAGGCTTGAAATGATATAACGGTGATGTAAAATATTAATATGTGTAATCTTTGGGTAAGTGCCACCCGAACTACACTACTGTATCTTATATCTTCTACTGATCTTTTATTGAATTGTCTTTCTGCTAACGATATTGCTTCTAGTCTGGTAGTCTTACTATATGCACTGCTAGATACAGGCAGTGTATATAGTGGGTCTATGGAAAATTATCACTCAAAATTTTTTTTAGGTTGGGGAATGACATACAACCTACTTAACACGAGGCATAGGACTAGCTAGCTTTTAGCTAGTTATATCTAAAGGAGTTTGGTTATTGTTTGAGGGTAAGGGTGTATTTCAAAGAAGAGTAATCGAATACTATTCATAAGAAATCGATTACTTGTTGAAGGACAAGAATTCAAATTCAAAGTGAAATAATTATTTACTCCATTAAGTAATCGACTAATGGCCACGGGACAAACTTTCAATTGAAGGTTTACTAATTGATTACTCCCATGAGTACTCGATTACTGACTAAAAGATATAAATTCTGGTTTAAGGCAGAGTAAACTATAACTAGACTGTATGGAATCTTTCGTTTTTGAGGATTAGGGTTTGAATCGGATGAACGACAATTTATGGTCATTAGGTCCAACATATAGTTGACAGTTAGTGTTGTGCTTGGTTTTGAGGGTATCTTATATTATTTTATAATTACTTTAATATGAATTATATTTGAGTATAAATGATTAGAATTTTGAAATGAGAGATCTTTGATAGTGAGAGATGTTTTAAGACATGTTTTAGTGATAGGTCTAAATTTTAGTTGATAGGGCGTATGATTTTTTTTCAGAATTTTTGAAAATTATTTAATATTTTTCTCTAAGATTAGAAATTTTATTTTAGAGTATTTATTTATTAAAATAAAGAACAAGTAGAATTTTTTTGGATTTTTTTATATTTTTTATATTTTTAATAATTTTCTAATATTTAAATAAATTTATGTATTTTGATTAATATTATATTATTATTTTAATATATTTTATTTTTGAATTAAATTAATCAGGAATTAACCTGATATGATATTGTTTTGAGTTGTATTTAGATTCTGTCTTTTTGTTGAGCTTAAGGGTGTTATTTAGCTTTAAACATTGTCGTTCCATCAAGTGTTAAACAACACCGTTTTGCATTGCGATGGACAGTCTATTGTCTCATCCATCGATTCACCTAAAAACAATTTAAATTAGGATTGAAATGGAATTTGGGGCATTCATGTTCGGTGAGAAAAATTTTGGTTTGAAGAGTGCATAGTGAGCGATTCTTCTCCCTGATCTTGTACTTGTAATTCTTTTATGATTTCTAGTTGTTCTCCTACAGATTTCACCATCATGGATAAGTCAAAATCTTCATTTGTGTAAGAATTCGTGATTTAGGTTACTCTTTGCTTGATTTTTTTTTTTGGGATGTTTTGTTGGAGTTTTGAGGAAGGTTTTCTTGGATGTCTAGGATCCAGAGGGACCGCAAAATTAAAAATTTTTGTTTGGGTTCTACATCTGGTTCGACGACTAGAACTTGAAGACATGTCAGGACGACACTATCACATCCCATACCCGTGGTGATGTAATGTCTCTCCCCACCTGAATAGCATTCTGGAATATCATTAGTGCCCCCTTAATGACAAATATAAATACTATACAAGGTTGTAAGTTAGTATTTTGTTTCCCATCGTGCAATTATCGAATGCAATAAAAATATTTACATACATAAAACTGCATGGCGATATTGAGTATATGCATTTAAATCATATGCAGATTTGATACGAGAAGCAGTTTATAAAAATACACCACTTTTAAACTCATGATCCCATAGGCCCCAAAAATTATTAGTTCAAAACAATACACAAACACTATGCACATAAAGCAAGCCACCTGTGTAGGATAAAATCCTCAATTATTTGTATACTTAGAGCAATAGGATTATGAGATCCTCACCTTTTTGGGTTATATGGTCTGAAGGCGAAAACGAATTTTTGATGATGAAATAAATAAGCTTTGAATCATAACCCAGATTTATTACGAATACGATGGATTCTTTGAGTGGTTATGAAAGATTTTTAGAATTTATTCAACAAATTTTATCGGTTTGAGCCACCATTCAATTTTAGGGCCTATACGAGATGCGGATAGGTTTCTGAAATCCTTATCCATTTTTTACGAGTCATCAGGACTCATAAATGTCAATTAGAGGTTTTGACTCCGAAAAATGAACATCGAAGTGTGTTTTCTTGAAAAATAGGGTTCGGGGGTAATTTGGTCATTACACCACCTGGTATCCATCATGCTTAGAAAAATGAGCTTTACGACATGTGTACTACTGGGATATACATTATTCAGTTTTAAATAAGTATTGATGAACCTAAGATTGATTAATTGTAATTTTAGAAATTTTCATGATTAATGAGATATTAATCTTGTTTATAGAATTTACGGAAGAAAAATCATATGATGAGATATATTGATGATTTTGAATTTTTAAGATTTTGGAAAGGTCTATTGACCGATTATATGCGTTGAGAACATTTCTAGAATTTTTCGGATGTGTAATTCTAATTATTATAATTTTTCTAAGAAAAATGAAGGGATATTTGATTTTTAGTAAATTATTAGTAAATGAAAAAAAAATTTCGAATTTTATTTGATAATTCTGTTCATAAGGAGTGTATAAAAATTTTCTGGATATTTTTCGGATTTATATGGTATTTATTATGAAAATTTGAAATTTATTAGAATTATTAATTATTATTACTATATTACTAATATATATTATTTATAATAATATTTTATTCAGAAGGCTAAAATAACAGCATGTAGCGTCGTTTTCACCAGATGGTCAAAACGACATAAGCCATGTTGTTTTGATACACACAAAGCGTATACATCGAAACATCGTCGTTTCAGGGGAGGCCCGAAATGACATTGTTTTGAGAGACGAACCGTCTGCCGCCTTCAACCTCTCGATTCCTTCCCTTCTCTAGGAAACTAACAGGTTGGTAAGAGTAGCCAAAATGATTATGGTAAGAGTAGCCGAAATGATTACTGGTAAAGTATCATTTTCTTCCAAAAATTTATACTTGAGATGGTCGAGTAACTGCTTTAACTCCAATACTGGTGGTACCTCTACTCATAGCTTCATTATATTAAGTTGTCCCAGTAGAACACCGAGGGACTCGAATTGATTTTTCTTCCATCTAGGCATTTCGTCCATCCTTTGAACTAGTGTTACAACTTCATAGTCGTTGATCCTTTCCCCTACTAATGCAACCTCCAAATGGTCCGGACATTGAAAATCCTCACATGAGAACCAATCATCTTTGTCAAGCACTGTAATAGCGTGGACTCTCTCTGTGTCATGATGCTTCATCGAGGCACACATGTCCAAAGTGACCTGTTGATCAGCCACTCGCATTATAAGTTTTCCACCATGAATGTTATTCAAGGCTCTACCTATGGCCAAGAATGGTCTTCCAAAAATCAAAGGAACCTCTTTATCTTCCTCCATCTCCAAAACGATGAAATCCATTGAGAAGATAAATTTGTAAACCTTGATTAGCACATCTTCCACTATTCCTTGTGGGAACGACAATGTCCGATCAGCCATCTATAGGGTGCTTGAGGTTGGTTTTATATCCCTCAATCCTAACCTTTCTACCATACACAATGTCATGAGGTTAATGCTTACTCCCAAGTCGCATAATGCCCTACAAAAATGGTTAGACCCAATATTCATAGGGATGGTAAGACTTCCTAGATCCTTTAACTTTGGGGGAAGCTTTCTTTGAATGATCGTGCTACATTCTTCAGTGACAGCCACCGTCTCATATTCTCGAATTTTCCTTTATTTGGAGAGAATATCCTTTATGAACTTTACATATGAATGCATCTGTTCTAGTGCTTTTGCAAATGGGATGTTAATTTGTAATTTCTTGAAGACTTCAAGACATTTCAGGAATTGCTTGTCTAGTCGATCCTTCTTCAAACATCTTGGGAATGGTGGAGGAGGAAGTTCTGAGGGCTCCTTCTATTCAGTCTTCTTTGTCTCTTGAGGTTGCATTTCTTCATTCTCTTGAGAACTCAAAGGGGGAATGAGTGGATCATGATCAGGAAGGACCTTCCTGGACAACAAGATAATGGCTTTCAAATTTGAAGGCTTTTTGGTGTCTAATGGGAGAGTACCATGTGACCTGTTATGTAGCATTTGAGCAAGCTGGCTCACTTGTGTTTCCTGATTCTTGATTCTAGAATCTGATGACATTATAAACTGCTGCATCAAATCCTCTATGTTGCTCTTCTTCTCTGCTAGTGGCTAAGTAGGAGGATTTGGTGGGTTCTGGAACCCATGATGATATCCTCCCCTGGGCTGATTGGAATTTTGTCTATCATAATGGTTCTTGTAAGAGAAGTTGGGATGGTTTTTCCAATTTTCCTTATAAGAATTCTCATAATATTTACTTGAATTACCAACATAGTTTGCTTCCTCCACTAGTGTTGGGTGCTGATAATGATTATGGTTTTCACCACAGTGATTACATCTTGCAAGAATAGGCTATACTCCTGAATTTTAAATCTGGTTCACATTAGCCTTTTCTTTTTGCTCTGAGCGTACTCATGCCTCATGGCTGCCATTTCCGTAGTGAGTTTTCCTAGGGGTGTGTCATAGTCAGGATCCACATGCCAGCACTAACCCCCTAGTGTTATTTCTTCAATGAGCCTGAATGCTTCACTTGCTTCCTTATTTAAGATATTTCCATTTGCAGTTGCATTCAGCATCAATTTTGTTCATATTAGAAGAACCTCTGAAGAAACTCCCAAGTTGCAAGAAGTCTGGGATATTGTGATGAGGGCACATCTGCAGCAACTCTTTGAATCTTTCATGCACATCATACAGTGACTCATTAGGTTGCTTCTTGAAGGTTTAAATCTCTTGCCTCAGTTGCAAAGTTTTGGAGATTGGGAAAAATCTCGCTAGGAATGCATTCATCAGCTACTTTGATGTGGTTATGCTCTCTGTGCCAAGGCCATCTAGGCACGTCCTGATAAGAAAAAAGGAAAAAAATATAGTCTAATTGCCTCAAGAGGAACTCCATTGATTCAGAATGTCTCTCTCAGCTTGATGAAGTTCTTCACATGCTTCACTGGATCTTCCTTTGTCCTAATAAACTAGCGATTCTCAACAATTTGGATCGTGGTAGGCTTGATCTCAAAATTGTTGGCTTGAATGGCAGGCCTCCGAATACTGCCCCTGAGTGCCTCTAGAATAGGTGTGGCTTAATCAAGGACAGTTTTGCGATTCTTCTGACCTCCTTTATCTGGTTCAATCCACACCTGAACATTGGCTGTCGGTGCTCCTTAATGTTTTCCCTGAGGAGATGCTATGACTTCACCGTCATTCATGTCATCCATGATTCTGAATTTACACAATTTCTGGATAGTATTTTTCTTGAATAAATCACTTGGTCCCAAGACTAACTTTTTGCTCCTCAGATTATACTTTCTATCCAGTTTCTACAAAATAGAAAAGAATAATTTAATCTAGAAGAGGAATCAAAAATAATTGTTAAGCTTAAATCTATTTCCCCGTCAATGGCGCAAAAAATTTGTTGCATAAATTATAAACTTACACTCGTAAGTATATGACTATCAAGTAATAAAGGCATAGAGTACTAGATATCATTCCCACAGAGAAACTGTTTAAGCTCAAGCAATCATTTTAGTTCTAACTTCTAGTTAAATAAATCAATAAAATGGTTTTGTTCTTGTATTTAAAAGAATTGACATGTATCAAATAAAATGTAAAACTAATAATTTAGATAGCTGAGCACAATTCCCTAATTATACATTTCAACTCCAGACTCAGTTCTTGAATATTAACCGAATAACAATTTCCCAATTTTATTAGTAGCTGACCCATATTAATATTAACTATATTTCTATGTTAAACATAACGATGAATCAGAAATTCATATTGAACCCCATACCTGATAGATATATTCGTATTCTATTAATGCCAAGGCTATTTATCTTCCTATCAAAATCTAAGACTGCCTCCCAACTAATCCTAAATTCACTCAAGTGCAGTTCGTTCGAGACTATTCATTAAACTCAAGATAGAAGTAAGCTGAATTTGAACTTACATCAAGCAAATATCAATAAGAATTTCAACACAATAACAAATATGGAAACATTATATGACATAAATATATGAAATATAAAATTTTTAATAACATTACATACCTCTGTCTTGTCTTCTATTGAAACGAAATAACAAAATAAAATATAAAGTAATCAAGTACAACGCAGAAATCTACGAATGCTCAGTGTGTTACCATGACTTATATAGTAAATTTCCTTTGTGTTTGTGTGCTTAAGTGGTGTTGGAGCTACTGATAAGAGCAAGCATATTGCCGTTGATTCGTCTATGCGATAAGAGGTGAGAGTTTATGTTTTATTCATTTAAACAAAAATGTGTATTGTCGTTGAGTCATCTGCGCGACAAGAGGTGGGAGTTTACGTTTCATTCATGTAAACAGAAATGCTCTATTCGAATTAAAATATGATCAAATGTTTGGTTTTGAATAGAGGTTATACATGCATTGTGAATTTTGTGTTTATGCCTGAGTTTGCTATGACTTAAGGGGCCACCTGATTTTGCTATGTCTTAGCAGTCTATATGTACATATATATGTATGGAATGGCTATTGAGTGTGATAGTGTGTTTTCTCCATTCGATTTTGTATAACACTGGCAGTATGGGGTTTATACATATTTTTAAAGTGAAAATTTAACTGCCAGTGGGATCTCAGTTATCTTTTAGCAGGGGTGACTTGAGGGTAGTTTGTGATCCATCCTGATAGGTTATTGGGGTATAATATCCCGTGTGACATTGATGAGTTCTATGGATTTATAAAACCTATTAGGATGTGCTGATTGCTTCCTGCTTTACTCATGCATTACGTTTCATTTTTATGGAATCCCTTGAGTGCACTATTAGAATGCATGGACAATAATTGTGTTTAAATCAACTATTTTAGAATCATGTTTTCCGTATTCCTCTATTCCACCATATACATTTATGATACTATAACTCCCACTGAGGTCTTTTGATGTCACCTCCTCTTAATGATCTTTTCAAGGCTATCTCGTGTGCTTGTAGCTGTCCGTCTTAAGGTTGAGTTCCTGGTGTTGGTCTTAGGGCTAGACTATTACACTTGCACGTTCTAGAGACTAGGCATGTTTATGTTTTACTATATTCACACTTTTTGTTATGCATGACTTGATATGGATTATGATGCTGTTTTAGACTCGTTGTGGGCTTGGTGTTCAGATATTAATTATGCATATACATGTATGAATTGGCTTCTTTTTTATGTTATGAGATTTGTGCCTTAGGCACTTTTTGTGGATCTATATGGGCTTGTGTGTATGGACTCAGTGTGTTGCATGTTTAGGGCCATATGGCCTATTGTATGTTGTTTAAGACTTCTGCTGTATGTGACTGCGTACTCCATTAATTATTCATGCCAAGTGTATTATGTGGTATGTCATGCTTCTTTTGAAATAAAAATTCAAATTGGTATGTGTTTTTGGGTTATTGGTTTCAAAAAATTAACATGAGCCTTGTGTGGTCTCAATTGATCCACGTGTTTGATCGATTGGGGCTACACGGTGGTGAAGATCTCATTTACCGAGAGCGGATCCTCATAGGGTTGGTAACGGAGCATGGTTGTTTATGTGTGCATTGAGTGCAAAATTGTTTTGAAATAACATGTTTTACAAGTGCATCAAGCTCAATGCACATTCATAGTCCAGTATAGAGTTGTTTAGAGGTCTTGCTTGTCTTTAGGCTTATGTCTATGACTGTGTGTCTAGTTAGTATAGGTGGTCCATGGTAAAGGTCACAGTGCTTCCAGAGGTCGTGGTAACCGAGAGGCTGAGTTCAGATCAGACAACTTAATGAGAGCTTAGATGCTCAAGGGCCAGCAAGGCTAGCGGTAAGTTTGTGTCAGCCATAGGGTGCACCAGAGGCACAATCAGCTCAGGCATCACCAGTGGTATAGGATCAGGCTTTGTCACAGGTATTGGCTGCCATTTAGACAACTTTGGGTAAGATGCAGTAGATTATGGTACACGCTGTAATGGTTCAGCAGCCACAGATGCAAGCACCATAGGCACCAGCTTAGCCACAAGATACAGTAGAGCTCGAGATACAGGTTGAGCCAAAGGTGCAGCCCGTAGAGGTTCAGGGCAGTAGACTACTGGTACAGTTGTCCAAGCTGCTAAAAGATGATAGACACTTGGGTTGCTAGAGTTTCTACAACACCAGTGATGTCACAACGGCAAAGAATTGGAAGGACAAGGTAATCTTGACGGCTCAGGACATGAGATTGATAGTTGAGGATAAGGTAACTGTAAGAACCCAAACTCAACCTATTAGGACCCTTACCGTCATGAAACCCAAACAAGCCCAACTTAGGACCTATCTGAATCTCACAAGGCTTAACCATCCTAAGTTTTGATTTTAACAAGTTTCTTTCTTATGCTTTTTAAAGGCTGGAGCATGATAATAATGGACAAATATTCTGGAAACATATGGAGTGAATAAAAACATCAATGGAAATCTTTATAATTAATTAAAGGAACCACAACACACAAGTCCCATAGGGATCTCAAAATCCAGAAGTAATCCTCTAGTAAATTCCGGAAACTAACAAACAAAGGAGGGATTCAAAGACCATAAAGTAGTCCAATCAAACTTCATGTTATATGCGCAACCAATCAAGGAATAAATGATGCAAATGTGATGCAATATCATCCCCGCGTGCATCCTTGATCTTACACACTGGTACCACGAACAGATGATGTACCTAAGCCTGAAAAATGGTGAAAACAACAGTATGAGATTACAAGAATGCCAGTGGGTTCACAACATCATAAGATCTGTAGAAATCTTAAACAAACATCTTGCAAACAACACCAAGTTTGCCTAAGCAACTAAAGGGGTATCAAACAATCATTCACTAACACAAAAGAGGTATGGCCAAAAGTCATAGGCTGAGGGTGGACTACAAATACTTTCAAAAATCAAAAGTACACAGGCAAGTATTTCATCGTTCGATCTCATCAACAGAAAGGCCATCCCCTTCGACCTGTGTTGTCCAAGGCTTAGATACACAAAGGTAAATGGTTAGTACACAATCTAATCAGCAAGCCTATTCATCTTGCCAGCACACAGGACAAGCATCCAAGCAACACAAGGACAAGGGCATCCAAACCACACAAGGACAAGGGCATCCAAACCACACAAGGACAAGGGCATCCTAACCACACAAGGACAAGGGCATCCAAACCACACAAGGACAAGGGAATTCCAACCACACAAGGACAAGGGCATCCCAACCACACAAAGACAAGGGAATCCAAACGACATAAGGATAAAGGCATCCAATCAACATAAGGATAAGGGTATCTTATCAGCACATAGGATAAGGCATCTAGCCACACAAGGATTAGGCATCCAGTGTGCATATGCTAGGGATTGCCACCCATACGACTCTCATACTAGTAAGAACCTCCCCTCTCCAAGAAGCATTAATGTTTACCCCGACTGGCCATCGAAAAATGATCTTGACACACAAACATGTACAAATATGTAGAAACACACACAAGAAAGTATAAGGTATAACACCACAACTGAGTATTCAACATATTCGACATATTTAAAACACACAACACATGCGATTTATGCACACACAACCTATCTCATGGGGTTGAAATTCCGGAAACTAACAAACAAAGGAGGGATTCAAAGACCATAAAGTAGTCCAATCAAACTTCATGTTATATGCGCAACCAATCAAGGAATAAATGATGCAAATGTGATGCAATATCATCCCCGCGTGCATCCTTGATCTTACACACTGGTACCACGAACAGATGATGTACCTAAGCCTGAAAAATGGTGAAAACAACAGTATGAGATTACAAGAATGCCAGTGGGTTCACAACATCATAAGATCTGTAGAAATCTTAAACAAACATCTTGCAAACAACACCAAGTTTGCCTAAGCAACTAAAGGGGTATCAAACAATCATTCACTAACACAAAAGAGGTATGGCCAAAAGTCATAGGCTGAGGGTGGACTACAAATACTTTCAAAAATCAAAAGTACACAGGCAAGTATTTCATCGTTCGATCTCATCAACAGAAAGGCCATCCCCTTCGACCTGTGTTGTCCAAGGCTTAGATACACAAAGGTAAATGGTTAGTACACAATCTAATCAGCAAGCCTATTCATCTTGCCAGCACACAGGACAAGCATCCAAGCAACACAAGGACAAGGGCATCCAAACCACACAAGGACAAGGGCATCCAAACCACACAAGGACAAGGGCATCCTAACCACACAAGGACAAGGGCATCCAAACCACACAAGGACAAGGGAATTCCAACCACACAAGGACAAGGGCATCCCAACCACACAAAGACAAGGGAATCCAAACGACATAAGGATAAAGGCATCCAATCAACATAAGGATAAGGGTATCTTATCAGCACATAGGATAAGGCATCTAGCCACACAAGGATTAGGCATCCAGCGTGCACATGCTGGGATTGCCACCCATATGACTCCCATACAAGTAAGAACCTCCCCTCTCCCAAGAAGCATTAATGTTTACCCCGACTGGCCATCGAAAAATGATCTTGACACACAAACATGTACAAATATGTAGAAACACACACAAGAAAGTATAAGGTATAACACCACAACTGAGTATTCAACATATTCGACATATTTAAAACACACAACACATGCGATTTATGCACACACAACCTATCTCATGGGGTTGAAATTACATAGGAGATCCTCAAGTCAATCTGCAACTCATGCATACAATAAACAATGCATGTGCAAACACAATAGCATAGTTACTTACCGAAGCAATAAAACAACAAGGATCTCTGGAGAAACTGATGAGGTATAGATCCTACCTTTCTTATCTCTGAACAAGTAGCTATCTCTTTTCCTTTATTAAGAGGATCCGAACCACCTATATAACCATAAGGCAAAGACAAAGCCGTACTAAGTATGCAAAATTCAGAAACCAAGTAAACAACTTAGTTCCTTACCAATTCCACTCACCCAACCTATCAGAAACCAGTGATCAGATGCCGCAGGAACCTCCCCTTTGGATGTGTGATGTGATAGCAAGGAACACAATAAGAATCAACTTGATTACCATCCCAATTAACCATGAAAATTTCAGCACTAAGATAAGGAAATAGAGAAAAATGAGATTTCATGATAGTATGGAAGGATTATGTGTCAAATACACATACAATTAAAATGAACAAGATCAGAAACCAATAGACTAGTCAACTGGTAAAAATCGGCAATAATAGGGTAAGAGTATAGGGTCTGCTGATTTCATACATAGGGAAGATTCAAAGGATAAATTCATGATATTACAACATGAATAGGTGCTAAATAATCATATGAACAAGAGGAACAACAACAACAATCAATTGAAGAAAGAATCAATAAATTTCGGCAGTCCTACCTAGGGAATTGAAATAAGGATTGATATAATGAAAAACTAACCTTATGATGACCAAACCAAGATACCATGATAGAGGATAAAAAGAGATTTCCAACAAGCTATTACTCTCAGAAATCCAATGAAGGATGAAAAAATTCGACTAGGATAGGTGTTTAGGAATTTTCAACAGCAAGGGTAGGGAAGAAGGATTTATTCCATGATGATTTTGTATGTTTTTGGTGTGGTATTTATGTATGGTCGGCTAGTCCTTTTATAGGGTGTAATGGGATTTAATTTTCTTACTTTTAAGGCTAGATATAAGGGATAATCATTAGGATTAAATTTTGGAATTATTCCTTAATTTTAGAAGAATATCATTTAAGATAGAAATGAATCAAGAAGGAAACGAATCAAAAGAGAAATGATTTCAGAATTGAGCATTGAACCTTCAGCACCATTTTTGGCTATCACACATCCATTTATTCAAGGAAAAAATGGACATTTCACCTTAACTGTCTCAGGGACTTTTAGGGCACAAAAATTAAGGTCTTACATCCTCCTCTCCTTATAAAAATTTTTTCCTCGAAATTTCAGCATAAGTACCTAAGAAAGATGGTAAGGACATTTTGCACACATAGATTTCTCAGTCTCCCAAGACTATTCCTCAACTTGGCCATTACACCAAACAACTCGTACCACAGGCATGCTTCGACTGCGAAGCTAACAAACTGACTGATCTAGTATAGCAACTGGCTGTACGGGATATGATAGGTCTTGAACCTCAACTGGTGGTTCTTCAAGCACATGAGTAGGGTCTCTCACATAGTTTCTCAACATCGAAACGTGAAACACGTTTTGAATTCTTTCTATGTTCGGAGGCAATACAAGTCGGTATGCAAAAGGGCCAATCTTTCAACAATATTATACGGACCAGGGTAACAAGGTGCTAGCTTTCCTCCCAGCTGAAAACGAAGGATACCTTTCCATGAGGTGACTTTTAGAAATACCTTGTCACCTACCGCAAATTCCAGCTCCTTTCTTTGATTATCGGCATTGTTTTTCTGTCAATCTTGTGCTGTCCTCAGCCTTTGTTGAATCAGACTCAATTGCTCTGTTGCCTGTTTAATCAATTCCAGATGGTCTAGGCATCTCTCTCCTACTTCATTCCAGAAAATGGGAGTTCTGCAATGTCTCCCATACAAGGCTTCATACGGAGCCATTCTGATGCTTACATGAAAACTGTTGTTGTAAGGAAACTCTGCCAAAGGTAGACATCGATCCCAACTGGTATTCTGATCCATTATGCATGCACGCAACATGTCTGCAAATGTCTTCATCGTTCTTTCAGATTGACCATCGGTCTGAGGATGAAACGCTGTACTGAAAATTAGTCTCGAACCCAGCATATTCTGGAATTTCTCTCAAAATCGTGAGGTAAAATGGGGGTCACGATCTGAAACAATTGAAACTGGTACTCCATGTAGACAAACAATCTCATCCAAATAATTAATAGCCAATCTCTTGGGGGTGTCTATCACACGAACAGGAAGGAAGTGTGCATATTTCATCAGTCCATCCACGATCACCCAGATGGCATGGGATCCTCGCTGAGATCTAGAGTAACTGGTCACAAAGTCCATCGTGACATGCTCCCACTTTCATTCTGGAATCGAAAGTGACTGAAGTAAACTAGCGGGTCTTCGATGCTCGATCTTCATTTGTTGATATACAGGGCATCGGGCAACGAACTCAACAATGTGGTGCTTCATGTTCATCCATTAATATTGTTCTTATAAATCTTGGTACATCTTTGTGCTACTAGGATGAATAGCAAACTTCTAACTATGTGTTTTTAAAAAAATCAGATCGCGAACATCGACATCCTGTGGCACACATACTCGGTTTCTAAATACAAGAACTCCATCATCTCACACTTTGAAATCACGAATTATGGCATCAACACCATCAGCTAATTGTTGTTGAATTTCAACCAATCTTGGATCTTCTGATTGCTGATTTCGGATCTCTTCTAGCAAGGTAGGTTTGACTTCAATTCGAGCCAACAATGAACCAGGAAAATCAGTGCCAAGATGCACATGCATAGCTCTCAAATCCAGCAACATAGACATGTATTGTGCAGGCGTATAGGCTAAAACTGATGGAGAAGAAGAATGGGTCTTCCGGTTTTAGGCATCCGCAACAACATTTGCTTTTCCGGGATGATATTCGATGATCAAATCATAATCTTTAATCAGCTCCACCCATCTTCATTGTCTTATATTCAGTTGCTTCTATGTAAGGAGATACTTCAAGCTTTTGTGGTCGGTGTGGATTCTGAACGTCTCACCGTACAGGTAGTGGGGGCATATCTTCAATGTGAATACCATGGCTGCAAGCTCCAAATCATGTATAGGATAGCTTCCTTCGTGTGGACGTAACTATCAGGAAGTATAGGCAATGACTTTCTCATCTTAAATCAGCATGCATCTAAGTTTGGATTTTGATGCATCAGTGTACACCACATACTCCTTTCCACCGACTGGCAAAGTGAAGATAGGAACGGTTACCAGTGTACTCGTCAATTCTTCGAAACTTCGTTGGCATTTCTCGTTCCATACGAATGGCTCTCCTTTGCAAGTCAATTTTGTCAAAAGTCCAGCAAGTGATGAAAAATTCTCCAAAAAGTGACGGTAGTTTCCAACTATGCCAAGGAAACTGCAAACTTCAAATATATTGTGCAGGGGTTCCCAAGCAACTACGACTTCAATCTTCTTTGGATCAACCAGTACGCAATGAGCAGAAACAACATGGCCAAGGAAACCAACTTCACGTAGCTAGAATTTTCATTTGGAGTACTTCACAAACAGATGCCGATCCCTCAGAATTTTCAGCACAATCCCTCAGAAAATCAGAATTATCATCAATGAAGACTATCACAAATCTATCCAAGAACTGTCAGAATATGCGATTCATCAGGTCCATGAACACAGCTGGTGTATTGCTCAAACTGAATAGCATAACCAGAAATTCATAGTGGTTGTATCGTGATTTGAATGCAGTCTTCAGAATATCAGCTTCATGAACATGCAACTGATGATATCCCGATTTGAGATCGATCTTGGAAAACACGGCTACACCATGGAGTTGGTCGAATAAGTCATCGATTCGTGGCTGAGGGTACTTATTCTTCACGGTCACACGATTCAGCTGCCGATAGTCGATGCACAATTTCAGCGAACCATCTTTCTTCCTCACGAACAAGACAGGTGCTTCCCATGGTGACACACTGGGTCAGATGAAACCACAATCCAACAAATCTTCCAATTGCATATTTAATTCTTTCATTCCCGCATGAGGCATACCTTAAGGAGGAATGAAAATCGGATTCGTACCCGACACTAGTTCAATTCCAAATTCCACTTCTCTTACTAGCAGCAAACCAGCTACGTCTTCTGAAAACACATCTGGAAATTCACAAACCACTGGAACAGAATCCAAATCTGAGGATTCTTTGGACATGTAATGTACATGCGCTAGGAACGCAGTACATTTGCTTATCAATTGCTTCACATCGAGCTAGGATATCATGCAAGTTGGAATAACTCACCTATCACCTTTAAAATAATACTTGAAACTATCTGAAAGAGTGAACCACACACGCTTGGTGAAACATTCCATTCGAGTTTGATATTTGGCCAGAAAATCCATGCCTAAGATCACATCTAGTTCTCGGATGTCCAATGGAATCAGATCCATTTCAAGCGTACTCAAACCCATACGTACAACACATTTGATCAATTTGCCATAGTAGTAACATCGATGCTGCTGCAAACTCCACGTAGATCCATTGGGATTAGGACCAGAAAAGTTTCTTCTGAAGTTACCCCTATTGCCATTATTCTTCTAAGGGTAGGACCGCAAAGGATAGGGTTCCATGCGTTGGTTGAACTTGGAATTACGCCTGAATGTTCTTCCATTGTTTGCTGTAGGAGGTTTTTTGCTTTGAACGATCTTCTCGGCTTCAGTGGCAGTAATGATCAATTCTTGCAAATTCTGCACCGGTGTCGTACCCATGATGGTTTTGAGTTCGGTACTCAGCCTATCTTGAAATTGCTCTCAAGCTAATAAGGTGACCAATCCTCCTATAGTGCAAAACAGGATAACTCCCTCAATTCCTTCTCGTATTCCAGTACCGAACGGGTGCCTTGTTAAAGCTTATAGAATGTTTATTGCTGTTCGCTCTTGTAGAATCTAGTGTACAACCTTTTGTCGAACTCATGCCAGAATTCTTCCCATGTAGGCAGCCGATCCCTGAACCGTAAACTTACGGCTATCCACCATGTGAGGGCTTCTCCCTCAAGTAAGGAAGTGGTGATGGCAACCTTGCCATCATCAGAGATGCACAAGAATAAGGATACTCGACATAAGGTGTCGATCCATTCACGAACCGCAACGGTACCTTCTGAACCGCTGAAAACTTTGCATCCGAGCTGACAAGCTTCCTTTAGCAACTTGGTAATAACAACCGGAAGTCTCTCAGCTTCTTTAGGTTGAGCCAGCTGAACAGGTTCAAGTGGAGGAATAGGATCTTCCATAGATGGTGTGGGTGTAGGATCATTCTGAAATTGGGCCTCCATTCGCTGCTGGTTCGCAGCAATTTCTTGCAACACATTTAGTATTTGTGCTATTAAAGGATCAATGGCTAGTGCGGCTGGTGCTTCAGGTTCAAGTTGGTTTTCAGGCTCAGCTTGCCCTCCCTGCTCATTCTGTGCATTCGGTTCATTCTACTCAATGGGTTGCTATTCAGCCTGAATCCCATACCTACCTCGACGATCTCTAGTTGCGTTATGCCTTGCCATACTATACAAGCACACAAAGACAGTCAACACATAATCCAAAATACGAAACTAAGGAGAAAAAGTGAGACCTAGTAGAGAGGCGTACACTGGACAATATGCATATGCTGAAAGATAAAACACACATAAGCACACATCACATAAAAACACATTTGGCAATAATGGCAAACACACACATTTGTACAAATACATCCTCGGCAACCATCGTAATCACATAGGAACACTCAGCAGCACATATCAATAAGTCTCATTCAACATGCAACATTATACACACAGTCGGAAATCATAAAGGAAACACAGCGAAACACACCAAATCATACAACATGTAAAGGTATGTAAAAACTCAACAAGATACTCATTTATTTATGGCATTCAAACGTTACTAACCCATCATTTTAACATTATGTAATTCTTGGCATTAACCTGTAAGATGTGGGTGTGTGTGCATGTATCTCCCGAGAAACAGAAAACCAACAAACATGTTAGCATATAATCAGATCAAATTTCCTAAACCATGCTCCGTTACCAAACCTGTAAGGACCCAAACCCAAAGTATTAGTGTGACGACCCTAATTCCTATCTATTACTAATTGCTCCGATTAAGGTCATCACCGCCGTGAAACCCAAATAAGCCCAAATGACACCTAGGACCTATCTGAATCTCACCAGGCTTACCATTAACTTCCGATTTTTATAGCATGTTTATTTCAGTTTTTAACAACAATTGGAGCATGATATTGGACAAATATTCTGGTAACATACAGAGTAAATAAAACATCAGCGGAAGTCTTAAGATTAAATCATTGGGTTCATAACACAAAAGTCCATAGGGATCCAAACAATCAGCAAGAAATCCTCCAACATGTTTCGGAAATAGCAAGCAAAGGAGGGATATGAAAATAGACCAGAAAGTAGCCCAATCATTCATGTTATATGCGCAAGTAAACAAGTATGTAAATGTGATGCGATATCGCCCCGACGTGCAGCCTTGATCTCACACACTGGTACCACGGACAGTGGATGTAACTAAGCCTGAAAGATGGTAAAAAACAACAGTATGAGATTACAAGAATCTTAGTATGGTCACAGCATCATAAGATTTGTAGAAATCCTAAACACAAAATCTCAATTCACATTAGATCATTCCTAAACAACTAAAGACGATCACACAATTCAAGAATCAATTAAAAAGAGGTTTGAGCCGAATCTATGGTTGAGGGAGGACTACAAACACTTCCAAAAAATTAGAAGTACAAAGGTAGGTAGAACTCATCAGATTACTCTCAGCAATGAAGAAGAAAGGCCATCCCTTTCCACCTGTGTTGTCCAAGATTTATTGCATAAAGGGTAGATGGTTAACACACAAACTAATTAGTAAGCCTATTCATCTTGCCTCACAAGGACAAGTCGTCTTGCCACACAAGGACAAGTCTTCCCAAGCCACACACGGACTAGAGCATCCCAAACTTCGCAAGGATAAGGGCTTCCTGCATCGCAAGAACAGGGTTCCAGCCTTGCAAGGACAGATATCTAGCGCGAGCATGCTGGGGTTTTCCATCCATAAAACTCCCATACCGGTACGAACCTCTCCTCTCCATAGGAGCATCAGCGCTTACCCCGAATGGCCACCAGAAAAGGATCCTGACACACAAACACGTACAAGAACACACAGGCAAGTACAAAGCATAATACCATAACAGGGTAACCTCAATTATGTCAGAACATAATCAGTGTATTCAATTCACATAACATATGCAACCCAGGCACTCAATACCTAACTCAAGGGTTCGATATAGCCTATGAGATCCATATCTCAATTCGAAATTCATACTCTCACACTATAATCAATCGCATGCAACACACAAGGCCAAGTATCAAAAACATAAAAAAAATAACAGAGGTCTCTGGAGAAACCGATGAGGCGTAGATCCTACCTCTCTTGTCCCTGAACAAGAAGCTACTCCTTTTCCTTTATTAGGTAATTTCGAACCACCTATATTATCACCAGGCACAGAAGAAATATTCAATAATCAATTAAATACCCTATTTCCTTACAAATTCCACTCACCAAACCTATCAAAAACCAGTGATCAAATGCTGCAGATGCCTCCCCCTTGGATGTGTTATGTGATAGCCAGGAACTTAACAAGATTTAACCTGAATTACCATTCCAATCAACTATGCAAATTTCGTCACTAAAAGTAGGACATAGGACAATTTACATTTTAAGCATAGAGAAGTTTAAAAAAAAGGAATTCATGATCATACATCATGAATAGATGCTAAGCAATCATAAGAACATGTGAAATGACAAAAGAAATCAACCGAAGACAAAAACTGTAGAAATCTAAAAAAGAAGACCTAATTATGTCGCCAATTTCTAGTTAACCTTAGATAAGCAAATATTTATGAAAAAATAACAAAAAAAATATTTTTGGAAATAGGATAAAAGGAGCTTTTGAAAAAGCTATTATTTGTTGGGATTTGACAAACTATGAGAGAGTTATGCTATTCTGAAGTTCAAGAAGATTTTCCAAAAACCTAATTCCGCCGCAGATTTTCAACTTATCTTTAGAGATAGAAATACTAATCTCCTGATGAAAACAAAAATATGGTTGGAAAGAGGATGAAGAGAGATTTCCAACAAGCTATTATTTTCAGGGATCCAATGAACGATAAGAGAGTTATGCTGGTTTAAAGTTTCAACAAATTTTGATGGCTATAGGGAGGTGTAGAGTCTTAAACTTATACGAATTTTGTATGTTTTCTCTGAATGATTTTTGTGAGGTTGGCTTCCTATTTATAATGAATGGGTATAGAATTATGATTACTACTTTTAAGATTTTATTAAAAAGAAAATAATTACCAGATAAATTCTTTAATTATCTTCCCCTATTCTTAGGGATTTTAATCTCTAAGGCTATTATCTATCTATAAGGACTTAGATTAAAGGGAATTTATACCAGAATTAACTACCATACCACTCTTACCAATTTCAGCCAACACACATCCTTTCCTTCAGGAGAAAAATCATTTTTTCACCTGCACTAGCTTCTGGACTTCTAGGACTCAAAATGGTAACGGAGCCGATCTCGTTCCCTCTTCCGGGTGGGCTTGGGCTGTGTTGTGTGTTCACGTTTGGGCTCGTGAGTTTGGGCCCACGTCAGTTATTTTTGGCTCCCCTTGTGAGGACACAAGGTCTATAAGGAGGGGAGATTGTGAGACCCAGCCCGTAGGGGGGGTCAGGTTACCCAATCCCACATCGGAAAGGAACGGGGGAGGTCTTGGGCTTATATGTGTTGTGTGATGGTATCATTTGTAACAAGATGCATCTTTTGGGCCCTGTGGTTATAAGCCCAACTGAGCGTTGCAGTTGTGATCCATCACACGCACATACACGTTCAGGCCCGCTGGGCCAAGGGTCCGGGGGTCGGGTCGTGACACACATCCTCCCCTCCTTACTAGAATTTCATCCTCGAAATTTTAACATAAGTACCTAATCAAACAGGTAAGGAAATTTTGCATGTATAGATTCCTCAGCCTCCCAAGACTGTTCCTCAATTCGGCCACTACGCCAAGCAATTCGTACCATAGGCACGCTTTGACTGTGAAGCTGTCAAACTGACTGATCTAGTATGGCAACTGGCTGTACGGGATAGGATAGGTCTTCAGCAACTTCAACTGGTAGTTCTTTAAGCACATGAGTAGGATCTCCCATATAATTTCTTAACATTGAAATATGAAATACGTTGTGAATTCTTTCCATATTTGGAGGTAGGGCAAGTCGGTAGGCAACAAGGCCGATTCTTTCGACAATGTCATACGAAAAAATGTAGCGAGGTGCTAGCTTACCTCGCTGCTGAAAACGAAGGATTCCTTTCCATGGAGCGACCTTCAAAAATACTTTGTCTCCTACCGCAAATTCCAGTTCCCTTCATCGATTGTTGGCGTAGCTTTTCTGCCGATCCTGGGCTGTTTTTAGCCATTTTCGGATCAAGTTCAACTGCTCTGTTGCTTGATCAATCAATTCCGGATTGTCTAGGAGTCTTTCACCTACTTCATTCCAGCAAATGGGAGTTCTGCAACGTCTCTCATATAGTGCTTCATAGGGTGCCATACCGATGCTTACATGGAAACTATTGTTGCAACCAACTTCTGCCAATGGCAGGCATCGATCCCAACCGGTTTGCTGATCCAACACACTCGCTCATAGCATGTCTTTGAGTGTCTGAATCGTTCTTTCTGATTGACCATCGATCTGGGGATGAAATGCTGTACTGAAATTCAATATTGAACCCAGTGCATTCTGGAATTTTTCCCAAAATCGTGAGGTGAAACAAGGGTCACGATCTGAAATAATAGAAACCGGTACTCCATGCAATCAAAAAATCTCGTCCAAGTAAAGAACTGCCAATCTTTCTGGTGTATTTGTCACACGTATAGGAAGAAAGTGTGCAAATTTCGTCAGTTGATCCACGATCACCCAAATAGCATTGTATCCTCGCTTCGATCTAGGCAAACCAGTCACAAAATCCATTGTGACGTGCTCCCACTTCCATTCTAGAATCGGAAGTGACTAAAGTAGACCAGCAGGTCTTTGATGTTCGATCTTTACTTGTTGACATACGAGGCATCGGGCAACGAATTCAGCAATATGTCGTTTCATGTTTTGCCACCAATACAGCTCCTTCAAATCTCGGTACATCTTAGTGCTTCAAGGATGAATAGCGAACTTCAAACTATGCGCCTCTAATAGAATAAGGTTACGAATATCAATATTTTGTGGAACACATACCCAGTTTCTGAAGACTAGTACTTCGTCATCTTGTATTCTGAAATCACAAACTATGGCATCAACACCATCAGCAAGTTGCTTCTGAATTTCAGTAAATTTCGGATCCTCTAATTGTTAATTCTGGATTTCTTCAATTAAGGTAGGTGCGACTTCGATTCGTGACAACAACAAACCAGAAAAATCGGTGCAAAGATGCACACGGTTAGCTTTCAATTCCAACATCATCAGCAGCTAGTGGGTGCGCATATAGGCCAAAAATGATGGGGAAGGAGGGTGATACTTTCGGCTCAGGGCATCAGCAACAACATTGAACTTTCCAGGATGATATTCGATGATTAAATCATAGTCTTTAATCAGCTCCACCCATCTTTGTTGTCTCATATTCAATTCTTTTTTCGTGAGGAGGTACTTCAGGCTTTTGTGGTCAGTGAAGATTCGGCACATCTCGCCATATAAGTAATGTTGCCATATTTTTAAGGCAAACACCAAGGCTGCAAGTTCCAAATCATGCGTAGGGTAGTTGCTCTCGTGCGGTCGCAATTTCCGGGAAGCGTAGGTGATGACTTTCCCATCTTGCATCAATACGCATCCAAGTCCAGATTTTGACGCGTCGCTGTAAACCACGCACTCCTTTCCGCAAATAGGTAGTGTAAGGATAGGTGCAGAAACTAACCTATTCTTTAGCTCTTCGAAACTTTGTTGGCATTTCTTGTTCCATATAAACGGCTCACCTTTGCGTGTTAGTTTTGTCAATGGTCCGGCAAGCGATGAAAAATTCTCCACAAAGTGACGGTAGTATCCTGTTAAGCCAAGGAAACTACGAACTTCGAACACACTTCGCGGAGGTTCCCAAGAAATCACAGCTTCAATCTTCTTTGGATTAACTAACACACCTTGGGCGGAAACAATATGGCTAAGGAAACTAACTTCACGTAACCAGAATTCGCATTTGGAGTACTTTGCAAACAACCGTCGATCCTTCAGGATTTTAAGCACAATCCGCAAGTGCATAGCTTAATCCTCTTTCGATTTTGAGTAAATCAGAATGTCATGTATGAAGACTATCACAAATTTATCCAAAAATTCGCAGAACACACGATTCATCAAGTCCATAAACACAGCTGGTGCATTGGTCAAGCCAAATGACATAACCAGAAATTCGTAGTGGCCATATCGCAATCTGAACGCGGTCTTTGGAATATCAATATTATGAACTCGCAATTGATGGTATCTAGCATACCCACCTCGGCTCACATTTGGTACACCTGTGATTTGCTTTGGTTTCGGGCATTCCCTCTGAATATGTCCCATCTCGTCACAGTTGTAACATCGACGTTGCTGAGAATTCCACGAAGATCCATTGGAATTTGAACCATAAAAGTTCTTTCTGTTGGTATTTCCATTGCCACTAATTTTCAAAGGATAGGACCATAAGGATCAGGTCCCATTCGTCGTTTGAACTTCAAATCTCTCCTATAGGATCCGCCACTGGTGGCTGTAGATGGCTTCTTGGTTTGCATGATCTTTTCGGCTTCAGACACGGCAACAATTAGTTCTTGCAAATTCTGCACCGGTGTTGTACCAACGATGGTTTTGAGTTCAGTACTCAACCCATCCTGAAATCGTCTCGCAAGCTGGTACGGTGTACGATCTTCTTTTGGTGCAAATCGGGACAGCTCCTTTAACACTTTCTCATATTCCAACACCGAACGGGTGCCTTGTTCATGTTTGTAAAAAGCTTGCTGTTGCTCGATTTTATGGAATCTCGTATAAAATCTTTCATCGAATTCATATCAGAATTCCTCTCAATGTAGCAAACGATCGCCGAATCGCAAGCTAAAAGATGTCCACCATGCGAGGGCTTCTCCGTCAAGTAAGAATGTAGCAATGGAAACCTTGTCATCATCCGAGATACGCAAGAACAAGGATACTCGACATAAGGTGTCTATCCAATCACGAGCGGCTGTGGCTTCGGCTGAACCACCAAAATCTTTACATCCAAGTTGTCGAGCTTCCTTCAGCAATTTTGTAATCACAACGGGAAGTCTCTCTGCCTCCTTATACTGTGCCGGCTGTACAGGTTCAAGTGGAGGAATAGGTTCTTCCACTGGTGCAGGCGCATGAGCATTTTGAAATTGCGCCTCCATTTGCTGCTAATTTGCAGCAATTCGTTGTAATACGTTTAAGATTTGTGCCATGACAGGATCAATGACTGGTGCGGCTAGTGCCTCAGGTTGGTTTTCGGGCTCAGCTTGCCCTTCCTGCTTATTTTGTGCGTTCGGCTGCTCTTGCTCAATAGGTTTATGTTCAGCCTGAATCTCAAACCGACCTTGTTGATCCCTTTGTAGCCTCGAGCGTGCCATACTACACGAATACACCTTTATTACTCAACATATAACTAAATATGATAAACATAAGTGGTACCTGGTGGAGCGGCATGCACCGGATGATACGCATATGCTGGAAAGCAACATACAAATTTTCAAAAATCTCATGCACACATGCAAAGGTATTCTCGACAATTACATCAACACTCATGTATATATACTCTCAGAAATCATCATCAAACATTAAACAAGCATGGTTTCACACAACATCCATATTCGGCAATACACACCAGCAATCACATACATATACATTCAGCAATATAAGAGTCAAATAGGGACACTCGGCAGCATGCATAAAACACACACACATTCTCAACAATGATAAGAAACACAGCAAACAATCACCGAAACATATCATGACATACCAGGCATAAGAACATACACGAACAAACATCACATCAGATTATCATTCTCATCATTTAAATCATACAAATCAATCCCATTTTAGCATTAGTTCACTTTCGGTATTAGCCCCTAAGTGGGTGAGTGTGTGCGCATGTCCTTACCTACAAACACCAAAATCAACAAATAAGTTAGCATATAACAAATTATTTTCCCTAAACCATGCTCCGTTACCAAACCTGTGACGACCCCAATTCCTATCTATTATTAATTGCTACGATTAAGGTCATCACCGTCTTGAAACCCAAATAAGCCCAAATGACTCCTAGGATCTTTCTGAATCTCACTAGGCTTACCATTAACTTCTGATTTTTATAGCATGTTTATTTCAGTTTTTAACATCAATTGGACCATGATATTGGACAAATATTCTGGTAACATACGGAGTAAATAAAATATCAGCGGAAGTCTTAAGATTAAATTATTGGGTTCATAACACACAAGTCTCATAGGGATCCAAACAATCAGCAAGAAATCTCCAACATGTTTCAGAAATAGCAAGCAAAGGAGAGATCTGAAAAAAGACCAGAAAGTAGCTCAATCATTCATGTTATATGCGCAAGTAAACAAGTAAGTAAATGTGATGCGATATCGCCCCGCCGTGCAGCCTTAATCTCACACAGTGGTACCACGGACAGTGGATGTAACTAAGCCTGAAAAATAGTAAAAATAACGGTATGAGATTACAAGAATCTCAGTAGGGTCACAACATTATAAGATCTACAGAAATCCTAAACACAAATCTCTCAATTCACATTAGATCATTCTTAAACAACTAAAGGGGATCACGCAATTCAAGAATCAACTAAAAAGAGGTTTAGGCAGAATCTATGGTTGAGGGAGGACTACAAACACTTCCGAAAAATCAGAAGTACACAAGCAGGTAGAACTCATCAGATTACTCTCAGCAATGAAGAAGAAAGGCCATCCCCTTCCATCTGTGTTGTCCAAGACTTACTGCACAAAGGGTAGATGGTTAATACACAAACTAATCAGTAAGCCTATTTATCTTGCCTCGCAAGGAAAAGTCATCTTGCCACACACAAACAAGTCTTCCCAAGCCAGACACGGACTAGGGCATCCCAAACCTCGCAAGGATAACGGCTTCCTGCCTCGTAAGGACAAATATCCAGCGCGCATGCTGGGATTTTCCACCCATACAACTCCCATACCAGTAGCAACCTCTCCTCTCCCTAGGAGCATCAGCACTTACCCCGAATGACCATCGGAAATGGATCCTGACACACAAACAAGTACAAGCACACACAGGCAAGTACAAGCACACACAGGCAAGTACAAAACATAATACCATAACAGGGTATCCTCAATCATGTCAGAACATAATCAGCATATTCAATTCATATAACATATGCAACCCAGGCATTTAATACCTAACTCTGGGGTTCGATAAAGCCTATGAGATCCTTATCTCAATCCGAAATTCATACTCTCACACTATAATCAATCGCATGCAACACAACAAGGGAAAGTATCAAAAACATCAAGAAAATAACAGGGGTCTCTGGAAAAACCGATGAGGCGTTGATCCTACCTCTCTTGTCTCTGAACAAGAAGCTACTCATTTTCCTTTATTAGGTAATTTTGAACCACCTATATTATCACCAGGAAAAGACGAAAGCAAACTAAGCATGCATATTCAATAATCAATTGAATACCCTATTTGCTTACCAATTCCACTCACCAAACCTATCAGAAACCAATGATTAGATACTTCAGGTGCCTCCCCCTTGGATGTGTGATGTGATAGCCAGAAACTTAGCAAGATTCAACCTGAATTACCATTCCAATCAACGACGCAAATTTCATCGCTAAAAGTAGGGCATAAGACAATTTTGACTTTAAACATAGAGAAGTTTAAAAGAAAGAAATTCATGATCATACATCATGAATAGATGCTAAGCAATCATAAGAACATATGAAATGACAACAAAAATCAACCGAAGACAAAACTGTAGACATCTAAAAAAGAAGACCTAATTCTGTCGTCGATTTTTGACTTAACATTAGACAAGAAAATGTTTATGTTCAAATAAAAAACATATATGATTGGAAGTAGCATAAAAAGATCTTTCCAACAGGCTATTATTTGTAGGAATTCGACAAACGATGAGAGAGTTATGTTATTCTGAAGTTCAAGAAGATTTGGCAAAAACCTAATTCCGCCGTTGATTTTCAACTTATCTTTAGAGAAAGAAATACTAACTTCCTGAAGAAAAACCAAAGATGGTTAGAAAGAGGATGAAGAGAGATTTCCAACAAGCTATTATTTTCAGGGATCCAATGAAAGATAAGAGAGTTATGCTGGTTTAAAGTTTCAACGAATTTTGACGGTTATAGGGAGATGTAGAGTTTTAAACTTATACGAATTTTGTATGTTTTCTCTGAATGATTTTTGTGAGGTTGGCTTCCTATTTATAATGAATGGGTATAGAATTATGATTACTACTTTTAAGATTTTATTAAAAATAAGATAATTACTAGATAATTAAATTCTTATGGGATTTTAATCTCTAAGGCAATTATCTATCTATAAGGACTTAGATTAAAGGGAATTAATACCAGAATTAACTACCATACCACTCTTACCAATTTTGGCTATCACACATCCTTTTCTTCAAGGATAAAATTGTCTTTTCACCTACACTGGCTTCTGGACTTCTAAGACTCAAAATTTGGGGTCTCACAATTAGGACCCTTACCACTGTGAAACACAAACAAACCCAACCTAGGACCTATCTGAATCTCACAAGGCTTAACAATGCTAAGTTTTGATTTTACCAAGTTTATTTCTTATATTTTTAAAACGTTGGAGTATGATAATAATGGATAAATATTCTGGAAATATATAGAGTGAATAAAAATTTCAGCGAAAGTCTTTATAATTAATTAAAAAAACCATAACACACAAGTCCCATAGAGATCTCAAAATCCAGCAAGAAATCCTCTAGTAAATTCCGGAAACTAATAAACAAAGGAGGGATTCAAAGAACCGAAAAGTAGTCCAATCAAACTTCATGTTATATGCATAAGCAATCAAGGAAGAAAGGATGTGAATGTGATGCAATATCATCCTGTCGTACAACCATGATCCCATACACTAGTACCACGAACAGATGATAAACCTAAGCCTGAAAAATGGTAAAAACAACAGCATGAGATTACAAGAATCTTAGTAGGATCACTACAGCATAAGATCTGCAGAAATCTTAAACAAACATCTCCCAAACAACATCAAGTTTGCCTACGCAACTAATGGGGTATCAAACAATCATCCACAAACACAACAGAGGTAGGGCCGAAAGTCATAAGCTGAGGGTGGACTACAAACACTTCCAAAAATCAAAAGTACACAAACAGGCATTTTATCACTCACTCTTATCAACAAAAAGGCCATCCCCTTCCACCTGTGTTGCCCAAGGCTTAGCTACACAAAGGTAAATGGTTAGCACACAATCTAATTAGCAAGCCTATTCATCTTGGCAGCACACAGAAACAAGGCATTCAAGCCACACAAGAACAAGGGCATCCAAACTACACAAGGATAACGGCATATTGCCAGCACACAGGACAAGGCATCTAGCCACACAAGGACAAGACATCTAGCCACACAAGGACTAGGCATCCAGCGTGCACATACTGGGGATTGCCACCCATACGACTCTCATACCAGTAAAAACCTCTCCTCTCCCAAGAAGCATCTGCACTTACCCCGAATTTCCACTAGAAAAGGATCCTGACACACAAATATGTACACACACACACAAGCAAGTACAAGGTATAACACCACAACAGGGCATCCAGCATGTTCAAAACACAAAATACATACGATATAAGAACACACAACCTATCTCAAGGGCTTGAAATTGTCTAGAAGATCCTCAAGTCAATCCACAACTCATGCGTAAAATAAACTATGCATGCGCATACACAATAGCATAGTTAATTAACAAATCAATCAAACAACAAGGATCTCTAGAGAAATCGATAAGGTATAGATCTTATCTTTCTTGTCTCTGAACAAGTAGCTATCCTTTGCCTTTATTAAGGGGATCCGAACCACCTATATAACCTTACGAAAAATACAAAATCATACTAAGCATACATAATTCAGAAACCACATAAAAAACCTAGTTCCTTGCCAATTCCACTCACCCAACCTATCAGAAACCAGTAATCAGATGCCGCAGGAACCTCCCCCTTGGATGTGTGATGTGATAGCAAGGAACAAAAGAAGAATCAACTTGATTTATGATCCTAATTAACCATGCAAATTTCATCACTAAGATAGAGCAATAGGAAAAATTGTGATTTCATAATAATATGGAATGATTAGGTGCCAAATACACATACAATTAAATGGAACAAGATCAGAAATCAACAAACTAGTCAATTGAAAAAAATCGGTAATAATAGGGAAAGAGTATAAGGTATGCCGATTTCATATATAAGAAAGATTCAAAGGATGAATTCATGATATTACAATATGAATAGGTACAAAACAATCATATGAACAAAAGGAACAACAACAAAACCCAATTGAAGGAAGAATCAAGAAATTTTGGTAGTCATACCTAGAGAATTGTGATAATGATTTACGTAGGGAAGAATTAACCTTCTGATTACCAAATCAAGATAGCAAGATAGAGGACGAAAAAAGCTTTCCAACAAGCTATTATTCTCAAAAATTTGATGAAAGATGAAAGAATTTGGCTAGGATATGTGTTTAGGAATTTTCGACATCAAAGATAGGGTAAAAGGGTTTATTGCTTGATGATTTTGTATGTTTTTGGTGTGGTATTTATGTGTGGCCAACTAGTCCTTTTATAGGGTGTAATGGGATTTAATTTTCCCACTTTTAAGGCTAGATATAAAGGGATAATCATTAGGATTAAATTCTGGAATCATCCCTTAATTTTAGGAAAATATCATTTAAGATAGAAATGAACCAAAAAGGAAATGAAACAAAGGAGAAATGAATTCGTAAATAAGCATTGAACCTTCAGTGCCATTTTCGGCTATCACATATCAATTTCTTCGAGGGAAAAATGGTCATTTCATCTGCACTGACTCTTGGACTTCTAGAACACAAAAATCTGGGTAACACAGTAACACTAGCTGTCCGTCTGTTAGAGAGAGATACTGCCAATTTGTGGAGCTTAGTGAGGGACCGTTATACAGGCCAACCAACGTGGGAAGAATTTGACCGTAGGTACTACACTGAGCATTTCCAACTCCAGAAGAGGTCCGAGCTCTACTATCTCCGACAGAGAAACATGACAGTGTCTAAGTATGAGAGAGAGTTAAGGGCATTAGGTTATTTTGTGCCCCAGCCAGACAAGACCAGTACCATGATGGCCAGCAGGTTTGAGCATGGGCTCAACTAGGATGTCTAAGGTGTTTCAGGCTGGCAGACGAGCTGGTCATATTCTGGTAAAATAACCATTTTGTCCCTGAAGAAATAGATGTGTGATAGCCAAAAATGGTATGGAATGTCTAGTAATTGTTTCTAGTTTAAATTCCCTTTGATTTGGTTCTTTATTGGTTGATAATTACCTTAACAAATAAAATCTCTAAAATTAAGGGAGGATAATTATAAAATTTAATTCTGATAATTATCTTATTTTAATCTAATCTTTAAAGTAGGAAAATTAATCCCATAACCACCCTATATAAAGAGGAAACTGGCCACACTTAAACCTTACATAGAAAATACACAAAATTCGTCCAAATTGCTGCCGAAATTTACTTGAACTTCAAAATATCATAACTCTCTCATCCTTTGTCGGATTCTTGCAAATAATATCTTGTTGGAAAGCTCTTTCCATACTCTATACAAAAATCTTGGTTTTTCTTTATCAGAAGGTTAGTTTTTTCTTGTCGAAATTTAAGTCATAATTCAACAGGTTTGGTTCCAAATTTGTGTGATTCTGCTTTCAATTGATTTTTGTTGTTGTTTCTCTTGTTCATATGATTGTTCAGCATCCATTCATGCTGTAAAATCATGAATTTATCCTTTGAATCTTCTCTATACATGAAATCGGTATGCCCTACACTTGTCCTATTGTTGCCGATTTTGATAGGTTGATTAACCTATTGGATTCTGATCTTGTTTCTTTTGATTCTACATGTTATAAACACCTAATCCTTTCTTGTTAACATGAAATTGCAACTCTTACACCTTGTATGTATGAAATCGCAATTTGTCTTGTGCCCTATTCTTAGTGCTGAAATTTGCATAGTTAATTGGGATGGTAATTCAAGTGAAATCTTGTTAAGTTCTTGGCTATCACATCACACATTAATGGCTATCACATCACCAACCATTGATCCTGTGATGGCATAAATTCTAAATATGTTACAAGGGATCGCTGCCTACCAGCAGTATATGGAGGTGCAATTCAGAATACTTCTGTACCTGCGTCCGTGGAAGAACTTATTCCTTCACTTGAGCCTGTACAGCAGGTTCACCCTAAGGAAGCTGGGAGACTTCCAGTCATTATTGGAAAGTTGCTGAAGAAAGCTCATCAACTGGGATGTAAAGATTTCAGCAATGCAGCAGATGCCACAGCGGCTCATCAATGCATCGACACTTTATATCGCGTATCCTTGTTTTTGTGTATCTCGGATGATGACAAGGTTGCCATCGCTAGTTGCCTACTTGACGGAGAAGCCTTCACATGATGGACAGCCGTAAGTTTACGATTCGGAAATCATTTTCCTTCCTGGGAGGAATTTTGGTATGAGTTCGACAAGAGGTTCTATACAAGATTCCATAAGAACGAGCAACGACAAGCTCTCTACAAGCTTGAACAGTGCACCCCTTCGGTGCTGGAATACAAAAAGGTATTAAGGGAGTTTTCTCGATTTGCACCATAGGAGGATCGTTCACCGTACCAGCTTGCGAGATGATTTCAGGATGGGCTGAGTACCGAGCTCAAAATTATTATTGGTACAACACCGGTGCAGAATTTGCAAGAACTAATTGTTGTCGCGACTAAAGCCGAAAACATCATGCAAATCAGGAAGCCATTCGCAGCCAGTAATGGCGGATCCTATAGGCAAGACTCAAAGTTTAATCGGCGTACGAGACCCTATCCTTTAAGGTCATATCCTCCGAAAAGTAATGGTAATGGAAGTACCAACAAGAAGAAATTTTCTAGTTGAATTCCAATGGAGCTACGTGGAATTCTCAGCAACTTCAATGTTACAACTGTGGCAAGATGGGGCATATTCAAAGGAAATGCCTGAAAAAAGATGTATCACAGGCGCACCAAATGTAACAACCCCAATTCCTAACTATTAATAATTGCTCCAATTAAGGTCATTACCGCCGTGAAACCCAAATAAGCCTAAATGACACCTAAGACCTACTTGAATCCCATCAGGCTTATCATGAACTACCGATTTTTAGCTTGTTAGTTTTATTGTTTATCAACAATTGGAGCATGATATTGGACACATGTTCTAGTATCATACGGAGTAAATAAAACATCAGCGGAAGTCTTAAATTAAATCTTTGGGTTCATAACACACAAGTCCCATAAGGATCCACATAACCAGAAAGAAATTCTTCATCAAGGTTCGGAAATAGCAAGTAAAGAAGAGTGCTTAAAATAAACCAGAAAGTTGCCCAATCATTCATGTTATATGCGCAAGTAACAAGTATGCAAAAACGATGCGATATCGCCCCGCCGTGCAGCCTTGATCTCTCACCCTGGTACCACGAACAGTGAATGTACCTAAGCCTGAAAAATGGTAAAAACAACGGTTTGAGATTACAAGAATCTCAGTAGGCTCACAGCATCATAAGATCTACAGAATCCCTAAACACAAATCTCCCAATTCACATAAGATCATTTCTAAACAACTAAAGGGGATCACGCAATTCAAAAATCAATCAAAAGAGGTTAGGGCCGAATCTATGGCTGAGGGAGGACTGCAAACACTTCTGAAAGCTCAGAATTACACAGGCAGGTGAAACACATCAAATTGCTCTCGACAATGAAGAAGAAAAGCCATCCCCTTCCACCTGTGTTGTCAAACACTTACTGCACAAATGGTAGATGGTTAACACATAAACTAATCAGTAAGCCTTTCAACTTGTCCTCGCAAAGACAAGTCGACTAGTCCCCATAGACAAGTCTTCCCTAGTCCCATACCTACTAGGGCATCCCAAACCTTGCAAGATAAGGGCTTCCTACCTCGCAAAGCAGGGATCCGGCCTCGCAATGACAGATATCCAGCGTTAGTTTGCTTGTTTGCCTCCAATACAACTCCCATACCGATAAGAACCTCTCCTCTCCCTAGGAGCATCAGCGCTTACCCCGAATGGCCACCAGAACAGGATCCTGACACACAGACACGTACGAGCACACACAGGCAAGTACAAAGCATAATACCACAACAGGGTATCCTCAATCATGTCAGAACACAATCAACATATCCAATTCACATAACAATTACATCCCAGGCACTCAATTCCTAACTCAGGGATTCGATATAGCCTATAAGATTCATATCTCATTCCTCATTTCATATTCTCACCCTATAATCCAATCACAAACAATACAACAAGGGCAGGTAACAAAAATATCAAGAAAATAACAGGGGTCTCTGGAGAAACTGATGAGGTGTAGATCCTACCTCTCTTGTCTCTGAACAAGAAGCTACTCCTTTGCTTTTACTAATTAAATCCGAACCACCTATAATATCACCAGGCCAAGACAAAAACAAACTAAGCTTGCATATTCAATAATCAATTAAATTCCCTATTTCCTTACAGATACTACTCACCAAACCTATCAGAAAATTAGTGATCAGACGTTGCAGGTGCCTCCTCCTTGGATGTGTGATGTGATAGACAGGAACTTAACAAGATTCAATCTGAATTTACCATTGCAATTAACTATGCAAATTTTGTCGCTAAAAGTAGGGCATAGGACGATTTCGTCTTAACCTTAAATAAGGAAATATTTATATCCAAGCTGCGATTTATTTTTGGTTGGAAAAAAGATGAAAAAATCTTTCTAACGAGCTATTATTTGTAAGGATCTGACAAATGTTTAGAAAGTTATGCTATTTTGAAGTTCAAGAAGATTTGGAAAAAACCTAATTCCGCCGCCGATTTTCAAATTGAACTTAAATAAAGAAATACTAACCTCCTGATGAAAACTAAAAGATATTTGGAAAGAGAATGAAGAGATCTTTCTAACAAACTATTATTCGCAGTGATACGACGAACGATGGGTGAGTTATGCTGGTTTGAAGTTTCTGCGAATTATGGCGGCTATAGGGAGGTATAGGGTTTTAGGCTCATACGAATTTGTAAGTTTTCTATGAATGATTTTTGTGGGGTTGGCTTCCTATTTATAATGAGTGGGTATAGAATTATGATTACTACTTTTAATCACTTTATCATAATAAGATAATCTACCAGATAATTAAACTCTAAATTATCTTCCCTATTTTTAGGGTCTTTAATCTCTAAGGCAATTATCCCTCTGTAAGGACGAATTCTAAGGCAATTATCCATCTATAAGAACTTAGATCAAAGGGAATTTTAAAAAAAGTTAACTACTAAACAATCTTACCAATTTTGGTCATCACACATCCTTTCCTTCAGAGGCAAAATTGTCTTTTCACATGTACTGGCTTCTGGACTTCTAGGACTCAAAATTAGGGGTCTTACACCAAATGCAGGCCGAGGTGGGTATACCAATCCCACCAAACCACCAGCACCCGCACTAGGAGGACCACACAATGGATCCACAAAGCCAATGAGGCTATTCACCCTAACTGATGCCGAAGCTAGCCCTGATGTGGTGACGGGTACTATTTTAGTGTTTTCTCAAAATGCTAAAATGTTGTTTGATCTCGGAGAAAACAGGTCAATTGTATGTCCAAGGATAGTACTTAGCACAGATCGGCCTCTGTCTCCCTTGTCTCCTCCTATTGCGGTTGTAACTCCTTTGGGAGAGCAACTGATTTGTGATTTAGTCTACATCGGCTATGCTGTACGTATGGGTCCGAATGTACTTGAGGTGGATCTGATTCCATTGGAGATCAGAAAGCTGGATGTGATTTTATGCATGGATTGTCTGGCGAAATATCAAGCCCATATGGAGTGTTTCACCAAGTGTGTGTGGTTCACTTTTCCTGATGGTGCTGAGCACTACTTTGAAAGTGATAGGCGAGTTGTTCCAACTTGCATGATTTCCTGGCTTGATGTGAATCGATTGATCAACAAAGGATGTACAACATACCTCACGCATGTTAATGACGTTTCCAAAGAGTCCTTGGATCTGTATTCTGTTCCAGTGGTACATGAATTTCCAGATGTATTTCCAAATACATAACCGGTTTGCCACCAGCAAGGGAAGTGGAATTCGGCATTAAGTTATTGCCTGGTACAAATCTGATTTCCAATCGTTCATATCATATGGCTCCTGTGGAAATGAAGGAACTGAAGACACAATTGGAAGATTTTTGGATCGTGGTTTCATCTGACCCAGTGTGTCACCTTGAGGAGCACCTGTCTTGTTTGTGAAGAAGAAAGATGGTTTTCTGCGATTGTGTATCGACTATTGGCAGCTGAATTACGTGACCATGAAGAACAAGTACCCTTTTCCATGTTCGACGACTTGTTCGACCAGCTCCAGGGTGCAGCCATATTCTCTAAGATCGATCTCAGATCTGGATACCATCAACTACAAGTTAGAGATGTTGATATTCCGAAGACCGCGTTCAAATCGCGATTTGCTCTCAATCAAACATCTCCCAATAAGCAAAAGCTCAACACCTAAAACTAGTTAAGATATCTAATTAATACCACAAGCATCAATCACACATAATAGGGACCAAAATCATCACAAACACACAATATAAGGGTAGGCCAAAATTGGTAGAAAACAAGGGGAAAGAATAAAAATACTTCTAATTCAGAAGCACACGGGTAGCCTATAACATAATCTGATTTTAAAAACCAAGGTTTGTCCCCATTTGCCCATGTTGTCCAAGGCTATGTTGCAAAAAGGGTAAAAAGGTTGGAAAATAAATATTACAGAAAACCTTTTAGTTAGCTCCAACATCTAGACTTAAACTGGCCTAGGAGCACTCTTGCAGTTGTGCATACAAGTCATCCTGCCACACAAAAATAGGGCATCCTAACATCTAGACTCGAACTGGCCTATAAGGCATCTTGATGTCCAGACTCGAACTGGCCTACAAGGCGTTCTAATGTCCGGACTTGAATAGGCCTACAAGGCATACCGCGAGCTCTTGTTGGGAATAACCACCCATAAACCTCCCAGTTCAGTAAGCACCTCTCATCTCCATAGGAGCAACAATACTTACCTTGCATGGCCAGCAACAAAAGGATCTTTCAAACAAAGCACAAACAAGGCATATACACGCATACACATATAGTACACACATACCCAAATAATACACACATACACAAATCACAACCAAGGATACTTAATCAAATCACAATACAAATCCTTTATAAATCCTAAAATCATAACCAAATTAGGCAACCCATTGCCCTATTAACTTCTGAGATTCCCTATCATCATAATCACACATGCCCAAGTATATAACCAAGATAAACAATCAAATTCAATCATATTGAAACAATCAAACCATAGGGTAACCAAAGGAACCGATGAGGCATATATCCTACCCCTCACATCTCTGAATCAGATGCAATCCTCTACCTTTCCAATAAGATCAGAATCTCCTAAAAAAGCACAAGGCAAAGACCATACAATACTAAGCCACTGGATTATGTAAATAAAAACCAAAGGAATTAGGACTCCATACCAATTAACCTACCAAAAACCAGCAGTCCAGATGCAACAATATCTTTCCCATGAATGTGTGATGTGATGGCCAAAAATTCAGCAAGAAACAACCTGATTGTTCATCCTAATTCAATATACAAATTTCGGCAAAACCTTCGGGTTTATAAGGAAAATTACGATTTCATCATACATATAAGAAGAAGCTGTGATTTCATGTGAATAATGAAGGAATAGGTGCCAGACACTCAAACGATTAAAAGGAACAAGATCTGAAACCAATAGACAAGTCAATTGATTAAATTTCGACAAACATAGGGTTAGGAATAGGGCATGCAAAATTTATCTATAGGGAAGATTCAAAGGATGAATTCATGATTTTACAACATGAACAGATGCCAAACAATCATACGAACAAAAGGAATAACTACATAAATCAATTGACGGAAGAATCACACAATCTTGGCACAAAAACTGACTTATTATGACTTGAATTTCGATAAGTAAGAACTAACCTTTTGATTAGAAACCCAATATATCTAGATAGAGGATGGAAATAGCTTTCCAACAAGTTATTATTTGCAGAAATCTGACAAAGGATGAGAGAGTTATGCTAGGATTAAGATCAAGGATTTTCTTACACAAAACCGACGAATTACGACTTCAATTTTGACAGGGAAGAACTGAACTTCTAATTACAGACCCAAGATAGCTAGATAGAGGATATAAATATCTTTCCAACAAGTTTTTATTTGCAGAAATCCGATAAAGGATGAGATAGTTATGCTAGGATGAAGATGAAGGAATTTCGACTAGGGTTTAGGCAAAAATTGAAAATTGAGAAAAGGAGAGAAGGGAGGGAATAATCCAGAATAATTTAGAAGGTTTTGGGTGTGATTTACTAGGGTAGGTCGGCCTCTCCTTTTATAGGTGTCTAAGGAGGTTTAGCTAAGAGATAATTCCCTATTTTTAAGCTAAAAGGATAATTAAAGGATAATTCTATTAAAAGGATAATTTTATTTAAAAGGATAATTCTATGAAAAGAGTTATTCTATTTAAAAGAAAGAATTATCTAATACCTTGGATAATAAGGGATAAAACTGAGGATAATTAATATAAAAATATCATAATTAAAATAGGAAATATCTGGCAGCAACCATTTTAGGCCATCACACATCCATTTCTTCGGGGGAAAAATAGTCACTTCAGCTACATCGGTTCCTAGAGTTCTTGGACATCTAAACTAGGAAGGTTCGGGGTCTCACATTTGGGCTAACCAATGTACCAATAGTGTTCATGGATCTCATAAATAGGGTATTTCAGGATTACTTGGACCAATTTTTCATCATCTTCATTGATGATATCTTGATATATTCGAGGTTAGAGGAGGAGCATTCAGTGCATCTGAGGACGGTGCTAGTCATACATAGAGCTCGGCAGCTATATGTCAAGTTTTCTAAGTGTGAGTTTTGGCTTAGAGAGGTTAGCTTATTGGGCATGTAGTATCAACTAGAGCTGTATTGGTGGACCCCACGAAGATAGAGGCAATAGTGTCATAGGATCCATATAGTGTCTAAGAGATCCACAGTTTTCTCAGTTTGGCAGGTTATTACAGGTGGTTTGTAGAGAATTTCTCGGTGTTGGCAGGCCCTTTGACGCATTTGACTTGCAAGGGTGTTTGTTTTGCGTGGACCGAGAAGTGTAAGCAGAGTTTTCAGGAGTTGAAGACTAGGTTGGTGTCAACTCTGGTTCTCACTTTGCCAGTTAGTGGCAAAGGGTACATAGTTTTTAGCGATGCTTCAAAGATGGGTTTAGGTTGTGTATTGATGCAATAAGGGAAGGTTGTTGCTTATACATTCCGATAGTTGAGGCCACATGAGGACAACTACTTGACCCACGATTTGGAGTTGGCGGTAGTGGTGTTCGCGTTGAAGATTTAGAGGCATTACCTGTATGGTGAGACATGGAGAGTCTACACTGATCATAAGAGTCTCAAATACCGTCTCACCCAGAAGGAGTTGAATTTGAAACAGAGCTGATGGCTTGAGTTGATCAAGGATGATGACCTGGCAATCGACTACCATATGGGAAAGGTTAACGTAGTCGCTGATGCATTGAGTAAGAAGACATCATCTTCCTTAGCCTATATCTAAGCCAAGTACATGCCTATGCTGATGTGTTTTAGGGCATTCAGAGTACAGCTTGACAGCGATGAGTCCGGAGCATTGATTGCATAGTTGGTTGTCAGACCATCGTTGTTAGATGAAATTCGGGCCAAGTAGCTTGAGGATTTAGTGTTGGTTCGAGTGAGACAACAGTTGGAGGGTGATGGCAGTAGTGTCAATACAGTGAGTGAGTACCGGGTCAGGGATGTCGGCATTCTGAGTTTCCAAGGTGAGTGTGCATTCCTAATGATGAGTGGTTAAGGCAACTGATTTTTACTGAGGCACATAGCTCAACATTTTTTATTCAATCTGACAGTACCAAGATGTACCGAGACTTGCGAGAGCCATATTGGTGGTCCGGGTTAAAGAGACATATTGTAGAGTTTGTGGCTAGGTGTTTAGTGTGCCGGCAGGTCAAAGTAGAGAATCAGAGACTCGCAGGGTTACTACGTGATGATGGATTTCGTTGTTGGTTTGCTAAGATCTCAGCGAAGCTATGACTCAGTGTGGGTTATAGTGGGTGATAGTGGGTGACAGTGGCTATAACTTGCGATGGAAACACGTTACAATGGATACACTAGAGAGGTTAGCATCAAGATACATACACGAGATTGTGAGACTACACAGAGTTTCGGTATCCATCATATCAGATCAAGACCCGAGGTTCATGTCCACATTTTAGGCAAAGCTACATAGTGCTTTGGGTACTAGATTGAATTTCAGCATAGCTTTCCACCTGTAAACAGATGGGCAGTCAGAGAGAACAATTCAGATTTTAGAGGACATGCTTCGTGCCTGTGCATTGAACAGACAGACCACGTGGGACCGTTGCCTACCATTAGCCGCGCATACAACAACAACTTCCAGGTTTCCATTGGTATAGCACTGTACGAGGCCTGGTATAGTAGGCGGTGTCGTGCACCCTTATATTGGGATGAGGTAGGTGAGAGAAAGTTGGAAAATCCTAAGATGATTGAGCAGGCGATAGAGTAGTTAGCTTTGATCAGACAGAGGCTGAGGACATCTCAGGACAGACAGAAGAATTATACTGATAATTGCTAGCGAGATCTTGAGTTCGAGGTTGGCGATATGGTATTTCTAAAAATCTCGCCTTGGTAAAGTGTGATTTGATTTCAACAGCATGGCAAGTTGGCACCAAGGTACATCGATCCATACATCATCACTGAGAGGATTAGAACCGTGGCGTACCGACTCGATTTGCCACCAGAGTTGCAGAGAATATATAACGTATTTCATGTCTTAGTGTTGAGGAAATACATTAGGGATCCTTCTCACGTCTTGGAGAAACCTCCAGTGGAGATAGGCAATGATTTGCCATATTCTACTCAGCCAGTTGTTATTGTAGACAGTGAGTTGAAATAATTTAGGCGTCGTAGTGTTTCGATGGTCAAAGTGGTTTGGCACAATGACAAGTATAAGGAGATGACATGGGAGATCGAGCAATCGATGAGGGATCAATACCTATAGTTGTTTGAGGCACATGATAAGTGAATTTCAAGGATGAAATTCTTATGAGGGGAGAATGTGAGACCTCGTCTCTCCGAATGCCTAGTTAGTGAGATCGTTCACCGAAAGAACCCGATTTTGCCCGGTTTGATGAGTTTTACCAAGAGTTGACTTTTGACCCGAAAGAGTTGACCGTTGACCCGAATGTTGACTTTAGGTTGGACACAATCATAGAAAGCCTAGGTGTGCGTCTATGTCTCTAGTGGGTGTTTTAGGTCGATTATCGAGGTATGAGTCAGTAGAAATCAATTGGGGCCAGTTCCAGGTCCATTTTAAGTGACCATGGGCCTTTGGGCTGATTAACCCACTTTAAGCCCATTTATTATTTCTTGAGCCCAATTAAACATTTGAAGCCTATTTTTTTATGTTTTATAGTTTTAAACATTTTCGGGAGCCATTTGGGGCTTATCAGGCGGGCCTTAAAACATTTTATGTTGGGTTTTCCCGGGATTTTGGGCCCAAAGTATAAAATGCTAGCCCAAACCAACACTTAGAAATTTTTCCATGTGTTAGAAACCTAAAGCTTTCCCTTGTCCCCTCTTTCCCTCTCACGCATTCTTCTCTTCTCATTTCTCGAAAGAACCCAAATTCTCCCTTTTGATTGTCCTTCAAGGAAAACCCTTGGACTTTGTTTCTAAACACATTCCTAACCTCCCACAATCAATTTTCATAGTTAGTTTTGGATTGAGGAGCTGATTTTTGCTGCTCTTGGTGTTAGAGCACATTTGGGGATTTTGGCAGTAACTGCCCTAAACCTTTGATTTCTTTATTGATCTTTGGTTCCTTTTGATTGGTGTTGATGTTTCTATGTTAGTTTGATGGATTAAATTGCCTGAAACCATCAATTGATTCTTGGGTGAATGATTAGAGTCATCGATGGCATGTTCGGTAATAATGGATTTTGTGATTTTGTTGGAATTGGTGGAATCGATTGACTTTTTTGCTTGTGTTTGATTTTCTGTGGATTAAGGAGCATGTTGATGGGCTGAAACCCAATTATGTTGCTGGTTGAGCTTAGAGGTTGATGTTGAGCCATAAGTGGCATAGTGGAGGAGAGGATAGTTCATCCGCTTGTTAGAAATTCAGGGTTTGTGAGTTGAATGAGCTGTAGTGTGAGTAGTGTGAGTTGTGTGATAGGTTGTCAGTCTTTGGGGTCTCTAGGTTTGTTTTCAGTTTTGTAGTTTCCATTCCTTTGTGTTCGATTTGTGCTTAGCCTTGTGTTTATTTGTTTAGGTGGTGTTGGAGCTTTTGATAAGGGTAAGCATATTGTCGTTGAGTTGTCTGCATAACAAGAGGTGAGGGTTTATTTTTCATTTGTTTAAATGGAATGCTATGTTTTGTTGAATTAAAATATGATCAATGCTTGGTTTTGAATAGAGCTTATACATGCATTGTGAATGTTGATTATGCAAGGTTCACTGTGTGTTTACCATATGATTTATGCATCAATTGTTCTGGTATTACTTATGCATCAACTATTCTTAGTATAACTCATTCATATGTTGATTGTGATTGATGGATTATTGGTGACCAATGTACCTTTGAATTGAGAGTGTGTCCTTGAAAATAAGACCTTAGTTGGTGGGCTTATTGTGTGTTGGTATTGTAAGTGTTGAGAGGGTTCATTTTGGGTGAGATTCAGCACTAAAGATTGAGTGAAAATTAGTGAGAAACCCAGAAAATCGTCATATGTGAGCACCCTGCTGAGAGCCCACCGACTGGTCGGTGTATGTGTGAATTCCTGCCGAGAGCTCACCGACAGGTCGGCCGATACAAAATTTTCAGAAAAAGCCCAATTTCGTTCTGAGTGAAGCCCGGTGATGAGAATAACCTTTTGCTATACATCTATGAGTATTATAAGGCCTTGACAAACATACCCTGATGTTGTGAGAACCAATAGTGAGGATATATACTTGATCATTATATGCATTTCAGTTTTTATAAAGATACAACATAAGTATTTTCCTAGGTGTAACCTCCAAATTGATGATTTCGCTTAGCCAATGTGTGGTAGGTATGCGGAATCCCAGCAGAGGGGAATGCTACCTTGCTTACATTGTTGTATGGATGAATTTTGTGTTTAAGCCCAAGTTTGCTATGATGTAGCAAACTATGTGTACATGTATATGGATGTAATGGTTATTGAGTGTGATAGAGTATTTTCTCCACTCGATTTTGGATAACACTGGAAGTATGGGGTTTATATTTATTTTTAAAGTGAAAATTTAACTGTCAGTGGGCTTTCATTTATCTTTTAGCGGGGGTGACTTGAGGGTGGTTTGTGATCCGCCTCAATAGGTTTTTTGGGGCATATTAGCCGGTGTGACATTGATGAGTTATGTGGATTTATAAAATCTACTTGGATGTGTTGATTGCTTTCTGCTTTACAACTCATGCATTACGTTCATTGTTTATGGAATCCCTTGAGCGTATTTTTAGAATGCATGGATAATAAGTGTGTTTAAATTAACTGTTTTACAATCATATTTTTCACATGCCTCTATTCCACTAGATACACTTATAATGTTGTAACTCCCACTGAGGTCTTTTGATCTCACCCCTTCCAGTTGATCTTTTCAAGGCTAGCTTGTGTGCTTGTAGCCGTCAATCTTGAGGTCGAGTTTCCGGTGTTGGTCTTAGGGCTAGACTTATACACTTGCACGTTTTGGAGGCTCGACATGTTTATGTTTTACTATCTTCACACTCTTGTGTTATGCATGACTTTATACGAACTATGATGTTGTTTTAGACCAGCTGTGGGCCTGGTGTTCAGATGTTAATTATGGATATGCATGTATGAATTGGATTCCCATTTATATTATGAGATGCGTACCTTCGGCACTTTTCGTGGATCTAAATGGGCTTGTGTATATGGACTCAGTGCGTTGCATGTTTGGGGTCGTGTGACCTATTGTATGTGGTTTAAAACTTCTACTATTTATGATTGCATACTCCGTTACTTATTTATGCCGGATGTATTATGTGATGTGCCATGATCTTTTTGAATTAAAAACTCAAATTGGTATGCGTTTTTGGGTTATTGGTTTCGAAAAGTTAACGTGAGCCTTGTGCGGTCTCGATTGATCCACCGGTTGAGTCGATCTGGGCTACACGGCAGTGATCCCATTTACCAGGAACGGATCCTCACAATGCTCATCAAACACATCATACGTAGCCTCCATTCAAAACCATGCAATTACCGTATTTTAAATTGAAAACCCAAAGAGATTATGCATATGTAATAAAACATAAACTCCCACCTCTTGATGCACGGAAAATTCAGTAGCAACACATTTTCCCTTATCGACCACACTAGCACCACCTAAACACAGAATCGAACCACAAGCACATAAGCATAAAAACTGAACAAAAATGACAATGGACTCGAAATTGACATCAAAACCCTCGAGACGACATGGTCACTAGCACTTTACTCTCACTAACGACATGCTTACAGTTCAAGATTTCTGGAATCCAACCATCGGACTAAACACCAAAACCACACACAAGCTACACATGGCTCCGAAATGACACCCATGGACACCGGAACACACAATGGAGTTTCTCAATCCAAAACCACACTCCGCAACACAAAAATCAACTAACCTAAGCATCAGAATCGAAAAGAATCGACAATTCCATCAAAATCACAAAACATCCAATATTAACGAAAATGTCACTAAACTAAAAAATGCACATCCATGGATTAGGGGATGTTTTCGACAAACCAAAACCACCAAACCAACTTAGGAATACTGACTGGGAACTATTAGAACCAAAAGTCGATGAAAGAAACTAAGATCTAGGTCACTTACCACAAAATCCTCAAAAATCCCATGAATTGGAAATTGATCAATCACAGCTCCTCAATTGACAACTAACAATGGAAATTGGCCAGAGAATGCTAGAAAAGTGGTTAGGGTGGTTGCCCGGTGGTTTTCGCCAAAACAATATAAACAAAAAATGAACAACGTTAACGAGAGGGAAAACGAAAAGAGAAAAGAGGTACAGAAAGGGAAGGCTGGAAGCAGCTGGGGCTGATTTCGACACATAGAAAGTTTAAGTATCGGGTTCAGGCTGGGTATTTATACCCGGGCTCAAAATCTCGGAAAGACCCTATTAAAACGTTTTAATAGCCCGGTATGCCTAGAGTCAGTCAAATCAGGTTTTAAAACCAATAAATATAAAAAATAAACTCAAATAGTTAATTGAGCTAAAAAGTAGGTAATCGGGCCTGAAAATAACTGACGGGCTCAAAACGGGTTTTTCAGCTTAAAGGCCCCAGTCACTCAAAACAGACCTAGAATCGGCTAAAAAATATTTTCATTAACTCAAACCTCAACACTCGACCTAAACCACTTGTTAAGACATCTAGACACACACCGAGGCTTTCTATGACTGTGTACATCCTAAAATCAATGCTGGGGTCAATGGTAAACTCTCGATCAAACTAGTGAACTCGGTCAAACTGGTCAAAATCGGGAACTCTTGCTGCCTAGTCATGGTAATTAGGCATTTGGAGGGACGGGGTCTCACATCCTCCCCTCCTTATAAGAATTTATTTCTCAAAATTCACTTACCTTATACCTTAAACAACTATGGGTACTGATCTCTTACCGACTGCTCGATCTCCTAAGTTATCTCTCCATATCTATCACTGTGCCACACCACTTTGACCATCGAAACACTACGATGCCTGAGCTATTTCACCATACTATCCACAATCATAACTGGCTGAGTTGAATACAACAAGTCATAGGCTATCTCCACCGGTGGAATCTCTGAAACGTGATAAAGATCCCTAATAGACCTCCTCAGCACTGAAACATAAAATACATTATAGATCCTCTTCAAGGACATTGGGAAATCGAGTCTGTACGCCACTAGTCCAATCCTCTTGGTAATGGCATATGGAGCAATGTACCTCGGTGCCAACTTGCCACATCATTAAAACCGAATCACAACCTTCCATAGTGTGACCTTCAGGAGCACAATATCTCCAACCCCAAACTCAAGGTCTTGCCGGTGGTTATCTGCATAATTCTTCTGTCTGTCCTGAGTAGTCCTCAACTGTTGTCTGATCAAAGCTAATTACTCTGTCACTTGCTCAATCCTCTCAGGACTTGATGACATGAATTTAGTACTGGTCTTCCGTTATGATTTTGGTTCGATTTAAGGACAATTGCTTTCTAATAATGTTAATTAGTGAATGTTTTGATCATTTGTTGAGTGTTGTGGTTGAGCAGGTATGCAATGGATTTTAGCAGCGAAAGGCAGCATTTTTGTATGAAGGACTCACCAAAATGACGAAATCAATGTTGATGATTCCGAAGGCCAACCAAAATGACTTATTTATCTTTTTATTGTTTCTATTTCAGTTATTTAATTTTCTGTCCATGATATGTCGCGACGTATTGAGTTTCGTTATTTGTCTAAACTATGTTTTATTATAATATTTGATATTTGATATTATGTCCAGGATGTCCATTTATGATAAGTTTAAGAAGTTAGGTTCACTTCTAAAAAGCTGATGATGGATGCTTAATTTTGAATAGTATGGTTGATTAAATTTGAACCTGGACTATGTTGAAATTGGTTTTACAAATTAAAGGTGACATTAGGTTCAAACATCAACCAATATTTAGAGCAGATTAGCACCAAATTGATTAGTTTATGCTGAAGAAAAAAAAAAGAGAGGATTGGTTACTACCGGTTAAGCTATTGGTTAACTCACCAATGTTATGTTTGCTAAAGTAAAAGAACAATTTTATGTGCTGGAAGCTATGAAAACAAAAGAAAGAAAAAAATTTTCAGCACAAATAAAAAGGCACTTATGGTGGGTTTAACTTAATAGAACCTTTAAGCTACATTTCTGAAATTCCAATAAGCATTCTAAATGATTTGATGAACTATAGCATAAATATTAGATATTTTCAAATCCTAATTCCTTTATGCGAAACTGAAATTGATACAACTAGGTACGAATTGAAAGATTAGAACTTTAGATTTATTTGTTTTTTGTTGGTTCTGAATAAAGTGAACCAAATTTCCTTGATCGAAATTATCTAGGTATAGGTGTTTGTGTTTCTTTATTGAACTATTTTTCCTAGAGAATGGCAAAGTTCTAAGTTTGAGGAGATTTGATGACCTGTCTTCAGTACTGGTCATCAGTCAAGATTTTGGTTAGATTTAAGGACAATTGCATTCTAACTGTGTTACTTTAGTGAACGTTTTGATTGTTTGTTGAGTGTTGTGATTGAGCAGGTGTGCAATGGACTTTAGCCGCAAAAGGCAGTGTTTTTGTATGAAAGATGCACAAGAATGATAAATCAATGTTGGTGATTACAAAGGCCAACCAACGGGTCGAATGAAACCAGCCAATCGGTCGATGATATTAAAGAATTTTATCAAAGCTCAACCGACCAGTCGGTTGAAGAAAACGAGAAAAAAGGCAAAGATGGCGAAGCTCAACCGACCGGTCGGTTCACTCAGAAAATCATGTTGAACATCAACAGATCGGTCGGTTCACTTACACCAACCGGTCAGTTATATGAGATCAAGCCTAGAAATATGCGGATAAGGACGATCAGACACAGATAAAGACTATCTATTTATTTTCAACTATAAAACAGACATCAGAACTGTATTATTTTCAATCAAACACTTTGCGTATTCAAGTCTTTTCTTCATAACGTATCCTCGATCCGTCAATGATCAAGATAATAATATGTTTGTTTGAGTTTAAATTAATGCAAAGATTTTTGGATTAATTTTTTCTATTCATCTTTTGCAATCTTGATTTCTTGATGTAAAATTGGGATTTATATTCATTGTGTTCTTATTACAAGTTCTCAACCTTATTTTTAAATCTTGATTAACTAACAGACTTGGTCAGTTTGCCCATAGGTAAGTCTTAATTGATTTGGAAGAACAATTAAGCTTTTACAATAGATTAGAAGTCCTAGGGCATTGCTGAAACTTGGTAGAATAGGAATATATCTGCCAAACCTAGGTTTATATTGATTAGGCAAAATGATTGAGAAATTCAATTATCACAGGAATACAGCTAGTTGAGAATCTGAATTATCTCATAATAGTCTGGAAGGATATTAGAAGATTGAAAGATCATCAAGAACAGGTACAAAATATTGGAATTTAACAAAAGTTGGATTGGTTCCCAAATTATCTAACAACCCTAACTCTAACATATAACTAATTAACTTAGGATTTAAGTTTAGTTTATTTACAAACTCTTTATTTGATTTATTTAACTAGAATAATGGAATAGGAAAATTAATTAATTTTAAACGAATTTCCTTATGGGATCGATACACGTTCTTTTGAACTATATTACTTGTTGAAAGTCATGTGCTTGCAATTATAGGTAAACTCAATTTTACGCCACTAGGACTGTCAAACTTCCTCTCGCCTACCTCATCCCAATATAGGGGTGTACGACAGTGCCTACCATACAAATCCTCGTACGGTGTAATACCGATGGAAACCTGAATGATGTTGTTGTCGATAACTCAGTTAACAGAAGGCAACGATCCCAAGTGGTTTGCTTATCCAACGCCCAAGCACGAAGTATATCCTTTAAAATCTGAATTGTCCTCTCTCACAGTCCATCTGTCTACGGGTGGAAAGCAATGCTAAAAATTCAACCTGGCACCTAATGCACTGTGAAGTTTCGCCCAAAATCGGGATATGAACCTCGGATCTCGATCCGGTACGATAGACATTGGGACTCCGTGTAATTTCACAAGCTCGTCCATGAACGTTAATGCCAACTTCTTCTGGGTCCACTAGCACTCTGTCATTCTATCAAAATTAGCTATCTCAGCCCCTCATCATCGGGAATGCACACTCAGCCTCGGAAAGTCAGAATGTTGTCATCTCTGACTCGGTATTCACTAACTGTGCTAGCACCACTACCATCACCCTCTAATTGCTGTCTTACTCGGACCAATACTCAATCGTCAAGCTGTTTGGCCCGAATCTCATATAGCAATGATGGTCTGACAACAAACTATGCAATTAATACTCCAAACTCATCACTATCAAGTTGAACTATGGATGCTCTCAAACACATCAGCATCGGCATGTACTTGGCTCGAACATAGGCTAAAGACAATGATGTCTTCCTAGTCAACACATCAGCAACTACATTAACCTTGCCCGGATGGTAGCTGATCACCATATCATAATCCTTGATCAACTCTAGCCATCTCCTCTGTCTCAAATTCAACTTCTTCTGGGTGAGAAGATACTTGAGGCTCTTAAGTTCGGTGTAGACTCTGCATATCTCACCATACAAGTAATGCCTCCAAATCTTCAATGCGAACACCACCGTTACCAACTCTAAGTCGTGAGTCGGGTAGTTACTCTCATGTGGCCTTAACTGTCTAGATGCATATGCCACTACCTTTCCTTGCATCAAAACACACCCAATCCTATTTTCGAAGAATCGTTGAATACCACATACCCTTTGCCACTGACTCACAAAGTGAAGATCAAAGTTGACACCAATCTAGACTTCAGCTCCTGAAACTCTGCTCACACGTCTCAATCCACACAAATGGAATACCCTTGCATGTCAAATGCATCAAAGGGCTTGCCAACACCAAGAAGTTCTCCATGAACCGTCTATAGTAGCCTGCCAAACCAAGGAAACTATAGATCTCTGTGACACTATAGGGATACTCCCACGACACTACTATATCTATCTTCTTGGAGCACTCCTCTAGTTCATACCACGTGCCCTACGAAGCGAACCTTGCTGAGACAAAACTCGCACTTAGAAAACCTAGTATACAACTGCCGAGCTCTAAGTACATCCAACACTATCCTCAAATGCACTGTATACTCCTCTTATGACCTCAAGTATATCAAAATACCATTTATGAAGACAATGATAAATTGGTTTAAGTACTCCCAAAATACTCGGTTCATGAGATCCATGAACACTGCTAGGGCATTGGTTAGCCCAAACGACATAACCAAAAACTCATAATGGCTATAATGCAACCAAAAATTTATCTTTAGGAGATTTGACTCTCGGACCCGATCTCAAATCAATCTTCAACAACACCAATGTACCCTGAAGCTAATCAAACAAGTCATCGATCCATGTTAGTGGATACCGGTTCTTCACTGTGGTTCGGTTCAACTTCCTATAGTTGATTCACAATCGGAGGTTGCCATCTTTCTTCTTCACGAACAACACTGGTGAGTCCCACAGAGATACACTGGGTGTGATGAATCCTCTATCCACCAAATCCTCAAGTTGAGTCTTCAACTCCTTCAGTTCTGCTGGTGTCATCTGGTATGGTGGAATCAAGATAGGTGATGTGCCCGGCAACAACTCAATCTCGAACTCGATCTCTCGCTCTGGTGGCAAACCCGTCACATCATCAAGTAATGCGTCTCGGTACTCTCTCACTACTGGTACAGTGCTTAACTCTGAGGACTCAATTGTCACATCCCTGATGTGTGATAAAAAGACTATACAACCCTTGCTGATCATATGCCTGGCACTCAACCATTGTATCACACAAGTCGGCATCACTCGTCTATCACCCTCAAAATAAAACTCTATAACATCTGCTAAACTTAACCACACCCTGTTCGTAAGCAATCCATTCGTGCTCTATATCTGGCCAAATAGTTCATGCCTAGTATCACATCCAACTCTTTGTTGTCCAACGGAATCAAGTCTGCCTCAATCTCTACTGAATCCATCCTCAGCACGTAACCCAAATACACTCTGCTACAGACCAACTGCTCACCTAGTAGGTCAAAACCTCTATAGGTGGCTCTAAGGGTGACAGCTCTCTATTGTCACTCCTAGTTACCCTAGGATTAACAAATGACCTATTTGCTCACCACAACAATAGAAAACTGAAGTTGTACGTGACACGATGTCTAGACTGGCTACGGCCTCTGCATTGGCCAAAGTGAAGAGGCATGTCTACTACCTCTGTTGCTATGTCTGCTGCTGCTGCTGGCCTATAGTCTGAATACCAAAAGGCCTACTCGCCTATGACCTCTACGGTGCTCTAGCAGAACTCTATGAACCCATATAACAGGCTCCAGACCTTTGAGCTCCTGGAAGTGCTAGAAACCTCAACTATGAAGCACCTAGCTGAGTTGCTCTACCTCCAGGACACTCTCTGGCCATATACCCAAACTGATCACACTAATAGCATCTAGGTGGCAATAGGCAAGGAGGTGGGTGAAACTGTCTGCAATTCCCGCACTTGAGTTTCTCAGATGGCCCACTCACGCACTGGAATAATCGAGCTGGCTTTGAGTAAGTGGTAACTAATGCGGTGCCCTGAGACTTGGTCTATATTGGAAGGTAAGGACCAAATGTCCTACCCTTTAGCCTCTACTCAAATCTGAAAGCACAGTTGATAAGAACCTTACTAGCTAAACTATCCTAGCATGTCTACTTCTGGCCACACTGCCCAAAAGGATCTCCTCAGCTTTCACTATGTCTATCACTAGCTCCTCGAAGTCGTAGCTCATCTTCGAGCTCATGACATCTTGGATATCCTAATTGAGCCCATGTTCAAATCTACTGGCCATCATGGCACTAGTCCTCTTATAAGGACCTGAATTTGCTTCTATTGAGACCTTTACTATAGTGAAACCCAAACAAACCCAAAACCAGGACCTATCTGAATTTCACAAGGCTTATCCATTTAATTTCGGATTTTAGTAAGTTTGTTCTTTATGTTTTTAAAGGTTGGAGCATGTTAGTATTGGACAAATATTCTGGATTCATATAGAGTGAATAAAACATCAGCGAAAGACTTTATGATTAATCAAAGAAACCACAACACACAAGTCTCATAGGGATCTCAAAATCTAGCAAGTAAATTTCCAGTAAATTTTCAAAACAATCAAACAAAGGAAACATTCCAAAACCCAGGAAGTGGTCCAATCATTCTTTATGTTATATGCGCAAGCAATCAGGGAAACAAGTATGAAAATATGATGCAATATCGCCCCGTTGTACAGCCTTGATCTCACACAGGGGTACCTAAGCCTGAAAAATAGTGAAAATGACAGGGTAAGATTATAAAAATCTTAGTAAGGTCACAACATTATAAGATCTATAGAAATCTTAAACAAAACATCTCCCAAACAACATCAAATCAGCCTATACAACTAGGGGGTATCACACATTCATTAATCAACCAAAAAGGGTTAGGACCGAAAGCTAAGGCTGAGGGTGGACTACAAACACTTCCAGAAATCAGAAGTACACAGGTAGGAAAAATCACCACTCAATCTCGACAATAAAAAAGGTCATCCCCTTCCATCTGTGTTGTCCAAGGCTTCGTTATACAAAGGGTCAAGGTTACCACACAAGCTAATCAGCAAGCCTATACATATTGCCTCATAAAGACCAGGCATCCAAGCCACACAAGGACAAGGGAATCTAAACCACACAAGGATAAGGACATCTTGCCACACAAGGACAAGGCATCTATCCACACAAGGACTAGGCATCCAACGTGCACAAGCTGGAGATTACTACCCATACGACTCCATACCAGTCAGACCGCTCCTCTCCAAAGGAACATTAATGCTTATCCCAAATGGCCACCGAAAAAGTATCCTGATATACAAACATGTACCAGCACACACAAGCAACTACAGGGCACAATACCACAACAGGGCATTCTCAATCATGTCACAACACAATCATCATATTCAATGCACACATCACATACAAATTAGGCACACACAACCTATCTCAAGGGTTCGCCAATGCCTAAAGGATCATATCTCAATCCGCAATTCATGCATACATCATACAAGGCATGCACATGCAACATTATCAATATTATGCAACAAAAATTACAAGCAAGCAACAAGGATCTTTGGAAAAATTGATGAGGAATAGATCCTACCTCTCTTGTCTCTGAACAAGAAGCTATTCCTTTGCCTTTATTCAAGGGAAGACAAAATCATACTAAGCATGCATACTCAATAATCAAGTAGATAGCCTATTTTCTTACCAATTCTACTCATCAAACCTGTCAAAAACTAGTGATCAGATACCAAAAATGTCTCCCCCTTGGATGTGTGATGTGATAGCCACGAATTTAACAAGAAACCTGAACTACCACCCTAATCAACCATACAAATTTTGGAAATTAAGATAGGGCAATAAGGAAAATTGTGATTTTTTGCATACAAGCTTTAGGGGTTGCGATTTCATGTTAACAAGGAAGGATTAGGTGTTAATAACACATACAATTAAAAGGAACAAGATCAGAAACCAATTGGTTAGTCAATTGATCAAAATTGGCAACAATAGGCAAGGGTGTAGAGCTTGCTAATTTCATGCATAGGGAAGATTCAAAGGATGAATTCATGATACTACAATAGGAATGGATGCCAAACAATCATACAAACGAAAGAAACAACAACAAAAATCAATTGATGGAAGAATCACACAAGTTCAGTACAAACACTCAGTAAATTGCGATAAGGGTTTTGAAAGAGAAGAACTGACCTTTTGATGATCTAACCAAGATAGCTAGATAGAGGATGAAAAGAGCTTTCCAATGGGCTATTATTTACAGAAATTTGATGAAGGATAAAAGAATTCGGCTAAGATGAAGGTTAAGGAATTTCGGTAGCAAAGGATAAGGTGTAAGGTTTAATTGCTTGATAATTTTATGTGTTTTTGTGTGTGTGGACAAGTGTGGCCGGCTACTCCTTTTCTAGAGTGTATTAGGATTAATTTCCCTACTTTAAGGTCTAGATATGGGGAGATAATCATTATAACTAAATTCTGGAATTATCCCATTAAATTTTAGAAATTATCATCTAAGATAATATTGAACCAATAAGAAAATAAAATAAAGGAGAAATGGAATCAGAAATGAACACTAAACCTTCAATACCAATTTCGGTCATCACACATCCATTTCCTTAAGGGAAAAATGGTCAATTCACCTACACTAGCTTCTGGACTTCTAGGACTCAAAATTTGGGGTCTCACATCCTCTCCTCCTTATAAGAATTTTGTCCTCGAAATTTCAGTACAAGTACTTAAGAAAATAGGTAAGGAAATTTTTCATGCATAGATTCCTCAATCTCCCAAGACTGTTCCTCGATTTGGCCATTACACCAAACAACTCGTACCATAGGCACGCTTCGACTGCGAAGCTGATGAATTGACCTATCTAGTATGGAAAATGGTTATACCAGATAAGATAGTTCTTCAGCAACCTCAACTGGTGGTTCTTCGAGCACAAGAGCAGGGTCTCGCACGTATTTTCTCAATATTGAAATGTGAAATACGTTATGCATTCTTTCCATATTCGGAGGCAGTGCAAGTCGATATGTAATAGGGTCGATTCTCTCAATAATGTCATACAGACCAATATAATGAGGTGCTGGTTTACCTCACTGCTGAAAAAGAAGGACACCTTTCCACATAGCAACTTTCAGAAACGCTTTGTTACCTACCAAAAATTCCAACTCCCTTTACTGAGATCTAGGCAAACCGGTCACAAAATCCATCATGACATGCTCCCACTTCAATTCTGAAATCGGAAGTGACTGAACTAAACCAGCGGGTTTTTGATGCTCGATCTTGCATTGTGGCACTTCATGTTCGGGGACCAATATTGCTTCTTCAAGGCTCGGTAGATCTTAGTACTACCAGGATTGATAGCAAACTTTGAACTATGCGCTTTAGAAAAAATTAGATTGCGAATATCAACATCTTGTGGTAAACATACCCGGTTTCTGAAGACAAGATTTAAGGACCCAAACCCATCCTATTAGGACCCTCACCGTCGTGAAACCAAAATAAGCCCTCGTAAGGTCCTATTTGAATTCCACAAAGATCAAGTCACCTAATTATTAATTCTACTGGTTGATTCATATGCTATATAAAGGTTGGAGCATATTTATATATTAATGAATTTCTAGTTTATAAGGAGTGAAAGAAAACATCAGCGGAAGACTTATATTAACACTCAAAACAAGTGGAAACATAACACACAAGTCCCATAGGAATCTCAAAACATCAACCAATAGTATCATGTATATTTTGGAAGCAACAAAAAGAAAAAGGGGGATTGGAAAGCCAGAATGAAAATCCACACAAGTTCAATACATGGCATGCACATTCAATAGAAAGGGGGTACAAATTCGTCCAACCGTGCAGCCTTGATCTCACAGCTTTAGTACCAGCAACAAAGCACACATCTAAGCCTGCAAAAGGGGAGAAAAGAAGGGATAAGATTCAAAGGATGAATTTATGATTTTACAACATGAATGGATGCTGAACAATCATATAAACAAAAAGAACAACAACAAAAATCAATTGAAGGAAGAATCACACAATTTTGACATAAAAAATGATGAATTTTGACTTGAATTTAGATAGAGAATAACTAAACTTTTGATAAAAAAACTAATATATATGGATAGAGGATGGAAAGAGCATTCTAGCAAGCTATTATTTTCAGAAATCCAACAAAGAATGAGATAGTTATGCTAGGATTAAGATTAAGGAATTTCTCACACAAAACCGACAAATTACGAGCTGAATTTTGACAGGAAAGAACTAAGCTTCTTATTACCAACCCAGAATAGCTAAATAGAGGATAGAAAGAACTTTCCAATAAACTATTATTTGCAGAAATCCGACAAAGGATGAGAAAGTTATGCTAAGATAAAGATCAAGGAATTTTGGCTAGGGTTTAGGCAAAAATCATAAACTGAGAGGAAGGGGATAAATTACGAAATTTCTGGGTGGGTTTTAGTATGTTTAGGTGGGATAGGCTGGTCACTCTTTTATAGATGTCTAAGGAGGTTTAGCTAAGAGATAATTCCCTACTTTTAAGCTTAAAAAGATAATTAAAGGATAATTCTATTAGAAGGATAATTTTATTTAAAAGAATAATTTTATTAAAAGAGATGTTCTATTTAAAATGAAGAATTATCTAATACCTTGGATAGTACGGGATAAAACTAAAGATAATTAATATAAAAATACCAGAATTTAAATAGAATATATCTGGCAGCAACCATTTTAGGCCATCACACATTCATTTCTTTAGGGGTAAAATAGTCATTTTAGCTACATTGACTCCTGGACTTCCCGGACATCTACACTAAGAAGGGTCAAGGTCTCACATAAAGAATGTATCTAAGCCTGAAAAATGGTGAAAATGACAGGGTGAGATTACAAGAATCTCAGTAGGGTCACAACATCATAAGATCTACATAAATTTTAAACAAAATATCTCCCAAACAGCATCAGATCAACCTATACAACTAGGGAGTATCACGCATTCATTAATCAACCAAAAAGGTTTAGGACCGAAAGCTAAGGCTGAGGGTGGACTACAAACACTTCCAGAAATCAGAAGTACATAAGCAGGAAAAATCATCACTCAATCTCGACAATTAAAAAGGCCATCCCCTTCCACCTGTGTTGTCTAAAGCTTTGCTATAAAAAGGGTAAAGGTTAGCACACAAGCTAATCAGCAAGCCTTTACATCTTATCACACAAAGACAAGGCATCCAAGCCACACAAGGATAAGGGCATCCAAACCACACAAGGATAAGGATATCTTGTCACACAAGGACAAGGCATCTAGCCACACAAGGACTAGGCATCTAGTGTGCACAATCTAAGGATTGCCACCCATACAACTCTCACACTAGTAAGAACCTGTCCTCTCCCAAGGAGCATCAGTGCTTACCCTAAATGGCCACCAGAAAAGGATCCTGACAAGCATATTCAATGCACACATCAAATGAAATTAAGCACACATAACCTATCTCAAGGGTTCGATAATGCCTAAAGGATCATATCTCAATCAGAAATTCATACATACACCATACAAGGCATTAATATGCAACATTATCAAGATCATGCACCAAAAATTACAAGCAAACACCAAGGATCTCTGGAGAAACAAATGAGCTATAGATCCTACCTCTCTTGTCTCTAAACAAGAAGCCATTCCTTTATTTTTATTCAAGAGATCCGAACCACCTATATCATCATAAGGCAATGACAAAACCATACTAAGTATGCATACTCAATAACCAAGTAGATATCTTATTTTCTTATCAATTCCATTCATCAAACCTATCAAAAATCAGTGATCAGATGCTATTGGTCTCTTCCTCTTGGATGTGTGATGTGATAGCCAAGAATTTTAAAAAAATCAACCTGAATTACCACTCTAATTAACTATAGAAATTTTGGCACATAGGATAGGGAAATAGAGCAAATTGCGATTTTATGCATACAAGCTTTAGGGGTTGTGATTTCATGTTAAAAAGAAATGATTAGGTGTTAATAACATATACAATTAAAAGGAACAAGATCAGAAACCAATAGGTTAGTCAACTGATCAAAATCGACAATAATAAGCAAGGGTGTAGGGCATGCAGATTTCATGTATAGGGAAGATTCGAAGGATGAATTTATAATATTAAAACATGAATGGATGCCAAACAATTATACGAACAAAAGGAACAACAAGAAAAACCAATTTGATGGAAGAATCATACAATTTTGACACAAACACTCAGTAAGTTACGATAAGTGTTTTGAAATAGAAGTACTGACCTTCTGATGATCAAACTAAGATAGTTAGATAGAGGATGAAAAGAGTTTTCCAACAAGCTATTATTTGCAGAAATCCAACGAAGGATGAAAGAATTCGACTAAGATGAAGGTTAAGGAATTTCGGCAGTAAAGGGTAAGATGTGGGGTTTGATCGCTTGATAATTTTGTGTGTTTTTAGTGTGTATAGACAAGTGTGGCCGGGTACTCCATTTCTAGGGTGTAATAGGATTAATTTTCCTACTTTAAAGACTAGATATGGGGAGAAAATCATTACAATTAAATTCTAGAATTATCTCCTTAATTTTAAGAAATTATCATCTAAGGTAATATTGAACCAATAAGGAAATAAAATAAAGGAGAAATAGAATCAAAAATGAACACTAAACCTTCAAAACCATTTTCGGCCATAAAACATCCATTTCCCCTGGCAAATCGGTCATTTCATCTGCACTGGCTTCTCGACTTCTAGGACTTAAAATTTAGGGTCTCACACTTGTTAGCCTCGGGCACTTAGTGAGCTAGTGCCCGTAACTCGATCTCGTACTTAGACACTGTCTTGTTCCTTCATAGGAGATTATAAAACTCGGACCTCTTCTGATCCTGGTAGTACTTGGTATAGTACCTATGGTCAAACTCCTTCTCAAAGTCCTCCCAAGTGGGCTAGCCTGCGAAATGATCTCTAACCAAATTCCACCAGCTGGATGCATCCCTCTCCAATAGACGAATAGCTAGTGTCACTTTGTCCTCAGCGACAACCTCATGTCCTGTGCAATCAGAATCACTCTATTTTTCCAGTTCTTGGCTGCAGTAACATCGTTGGTGCTATAGAAACTCTCACACCTCAAATGTTTGGCTTCTTTTAACAGCTTGGACATCTGCACCGGTAGTCTACCACCCTGAACCTCTGCCTGCTGAAATTCAAACTCAACTTGTACCTTTGGGTCAACTGCAACCTGTGGCTGAGCTAGTGCCTACATATATGGCTATTGAACCGCTACAGATTGCATCATCATCTGCTGTATCTGACCCAAAGTCACTTGAATCATGACCAACACCTGTAACAAGGTCTGATCTTGAACCGCTAGTGTTGCCTGAGCTGGCTGTGCCTCTGGTGCACCCTATGGCTAAGCCACACCTTCTGCTTGCCCTGTTGGCTCTCAAGCATCGAAGCTCTCGTCTAGCTCCCTGATCTGAACTTGGCCACCATGACCTCTCGAAGTACTACGACCTCTACATTAGGCCATCTCAACTCAATGGACACACAGTCAAAGATATAAGCCTAAGAACAAACACGGCCTCTAGATAACTCTATGCTGGACTATGCATGTGTAGTGAGTGTGATGCACTTGTAGAGGTGAGATCAAAGACCTTAGTAGGAGTTATAGTGTCATAAGCACATCCGGTGGAAAAGAGGCATATGAAAAAATCATATATAAAAGCAGTTACTTAAAGCTCAATTATCATCCATGCATGCCAAAATGCACTCATGGTGTTTTAAAAGTAAATATGCATGATATGTTTCATAAAATACGATACAATATATACCAACCTAGTAGGTTTTCTCAACTCATAAAACAAAAAAATTTGCATAGGTTACTATGCCTCAAAACTTATCGGGGTGGACTATAAATCAATTTCAGAATCCCTCGCGCTAAGAGACACCAAAAGCTCGTTGACGATTAATTTCTATTTTCAAAATACATATAGATCCCCTACCGCCAATGTTATCCGAAATTAAATAGAGAAATCACATTATCACACTCAACCATCACCTCAATTCACACATTTATAGATATAGACAAGCTTGCTAAGCCATAGAAAACATCAGGCAATCACACATATTCCATCCACACAACACCTTTAGGTAAGTTATATTCCCCTCAGCCTGGAATTCCATGCACTTACCATGTTTAGCCAAACTTCATTCGTCAATACCAAGTGTTCCTAAGAGCATACATGTATAATTTTTATATAAAAACCCAAGAATGTAATTTAATGTAAGTAAACATCATGAATGGCACTAATAAGGGGGATGGTTTGGGATATCGTTTGATGTTTAATTGTGTGGAAGATGTTTATGGTAGGTATGGGGGTCTCAAAATGGTGTACAGAAGCTGTAGGAAGAGTACAGGCTTAGAATCAAAACAGGGGTTGTTGGAATTGAAACAGGGGTTGTTCGAATTTAAATAGGCGGGGGTGACATAGGAGTACACGGCCTGTGTACAAGAGTACACGGTTGTGTACTTCTCTGGGGGAGGCCATGTGTAGGTACACGGCCTGGCACACAGTCGTGTAACCTGTCTGGGGAGCATGTACTAACACATGGCCTGGGTACATGGTCGTGTACTCCTGAGACAAGCTGTGTACTTGTTCTGTCTACAATAGTACATTGGCTCTGTACCAAAGTACATGGGCGTGTACCCCTTCCCAAAGGGGTACGCATCCCAGAATAGACCTGAAATACTCCTAACACTCGCTGGAAACCTTGGTAAACCTTACCATGGTTTCTCAGCAATGAAAAATGACTCACAGCACTCTTAACACTCAATCGAAGGGCTCAACACAAAACCGATAGGCATAACACATGAGTCACAACGAATGGATTCCAACAGCGGATCAGATGCTCAATTATCATGCACAGACACACAAACAACATACTTAGGAGTTCAGTCACATAAATTATGCATTTGAAACATGGCAAGCAAGTTTAACATGCTCGTCAAACATATTATGCGTAGCCTCCACTCAAAACCATGCAATTCCATATTTTAAATTTAAAACCCAAAACGATTATGCATATACAAATGAAACATAAACTCCCACCTCCTGATACATGGAAAACTCAGCGGCAATACCTTTGTCGTACTAGCACTGCCTAAACATATAATCGAACCACAAGCACATAAGCTTCGAAACCTGAACAAAAATGACAAAGGCCTCAAAATTGAAATCAAAATCCTACACTCACTAGCACAAACCTCATAGTAGCGATATGATCGCAACTCAGGATTCCCACAATCCAAATAACGGGCAAAAGGCCCAAACCCGACATAAATCGCACACGGTTCCGAAACAACGCACAAGCACACCTAAACACATACTGTTCCTTCCTAGTTTAGAAGTCCAAGAAGTCTAGAAAGTTCAGGAGCCGATGCAGCTGAAATGACTATTTTACCCCTGAAGAAATGGATGTGTGATGGCCTAAAATGGTTGCTGTCAAATATTTCCTATTTTAATTTTGGTATTTTTATATTAATTATCTTTAGTTTTAACCTTTTTTATCTAAGGTATCAGATAATTCTTTCTTTTCAATAAAATATCTCTTTTAATAGATTTATCCTTTTAAATAAAATTATCTTTTAATTATCTTTTTAAACTTAAAAGTAGGGATTTATCTCTTAGTTAAACCTCCTTAGACAACTATAATAGAGTGGCCAGCATATCCCTCCTAAACATATCAAAACCAACCTAGAAATTTCATAATTTATCCCCTTCCTCTCAAATTCTGATTTTTGCCAAAACTCTAGATAAAACCCCTTGAACTTCAAAATAGCATAACTTTCTCATCCTTTATTGGATTATTGTGAATAATTGCTTGTTAGAAATCTTTATTCATCCTCTTTCCAACCATCATTGGTTTTTCATCTGGAGGTTAGTTCTTCTATGTTAAAAGTTAAATCATATTTTGGCAGAATTGCCAAAATCTACTTGAACTTCAAAATAGCATAACTCTCTCATCCTTTGTCGGACTCTTACGAATAATAGCTTGTTGGAAAGATCTTTCCGTTCTCTATCCAGCCATATTGGGTTTTTTCTAGAGGTTAGTTTTTCTTTGTCATAATTTAGGTCGAAATTCGGCGGGATTAGGTTTCAAGACTGTGTGATTCTGCCTTCAATTGATTTATGTTATTGTTCCTCTTGTTTATATGATTGTTTTGCATCCATTCATGTTGTAAAATCATGAATTCATCCTTTGAATCTTCCCTATTCATGAAATCAGCATGCCCTACCTTTTCTCTATTGATGTCTATCTTCTTGATCAATTGATTAACCTATTGGATTCTGATCTTGTTCTTTTGATTGTACATGTTATAAACACCTATTCCTTTCTTAATTTCATGAAATCTAAACCCCTAACCTCTTTAATGATGAAATCGCAAGTTTCCTGATAAACCTTAAGGTGTTGCCGAAATTTGTATATTAAATTAGGGTGAATAATCATGTTGATTCTTACTGAGTTTTTGGCCGTCACATCACGCATTCAAGGGAAAGATATTGCTGCATCCAGATCACTGGATTTTGGTAGGTTAATTGGTAAGGATTCCCAATGCCTTTGGTTTTTAATTAAGTAGTCTTGTGGCTTAGTATTGTGTGATCTTTGTCTTGTAATTGTTTAGGAGATTCAAATCTTATTGGAAAGTCAAAGGATTGTATCTGATTCAGACACGTGAGAGGTAGGATCTATGCCTCATGGGTTCCTTTGGTTACTCTATTGTTTGATTATTTGAATATGATTGAATTCGATTGCCTATCATTGTTATATGCTTGTGGAATATATGATTATGATGATAGGTAATCTTGGAAATTAATAGGGCAATAGGTTGCCTAATTCGATTATGATTTTGAGGATTGATCTTTGATTTGTATTGTGATTTGATTGAGGATCTTTTGTTGTGATTTGTGGTGGGAAGAGTCCTAATAGGTTGGGTTTGGGTCCTTACACATACCATAACATAGAAATCAACTAACCTAAGCATCAAAATCGCGTAGAATAAAAAATTCCATCAAAATCACAAAATACCTAAAATTATCGAAAATACCACTAAATTGAAAAACTCACACCTACAGATTAGGGGACGTTTTTTACGAACCAAAACCACCAAACTGACTTCGGAACATCGACACGGAATTATTAGGACCAAAAATCGATGAAAGAAATAGAGATCTAGTGCACTTACCATGAAATCCCCAAATATGCCCTGAAATGGAAAACTAATCAATCAAGACTCCTCAAGCAATAACTAGCATTGGAAATCGATAGGGGAAAGTTAGGAATGTGGTTAGGGTCAATGCCTAGTGGTTTTTATCAGAAGAAAATCGTCGAGAAACAAATGACATAACGGAAGGGAAAATGGGAGAGAGAAAAGAGGGAGAGAAAGTGACGGCTGGGTGCTAGTTAGAAAGTTTAGGTGTCGGGTTCGGGCTGGGATTTTATACCCCGAGCCCAAAATCTCGGAAAGACCCGTTTAAAATATTTTAAAAGCCTGGTATGCCCTGAGTTGGCCAAATCGGGTTTTAAAACCAATAAATATTAAAAATCAACATAAATAGTTAATTGGACTCAAAAAAAGGTAATCGGGCCTAGAAAATAATTAACAGGCTCAAAATGAGCTTTTCGGCCCAAAGGCCCCGGTCGCACAAATGGACCTGGAATCGGCCAAAAATGATTTCCACTAACTCAAACGTCAACACTCAACTTAAACAACTTGTTAAGACACCCAGATGCATACCTAGGCTTTCTATAACTGTGTCCACCCTAATGTCAACGCTCGGGTCAATGGTCAACTCTCGGTCAAACTGTTCAACTCAGCCAAGCTGGTCAAAATCAAGTACTCTTGCTAACTAGTCACGTTGGCTGGGCACTTGAAGGGACGAGGTCTCACATAAATACTAGATCCTGCGGTAGGACCAAGTGGAGTACCGACTAATTTAGGTGAGTAGAGTATTTTCAAATATTTTTGTCAACAAACTATGATTTCATTATAGATTTTACACCAAATATGTGATTTGATGTAAGTATGTTTTTCATTCATGAAAACCTCTTAAATACTTTTTTTCTGTGCATAAATGTTATGAAATTTCATATTTTTCTGCATTTTAATTTATGAAACGCTTAACTTGTCCAGGTTTTGGATCTCGATGCTTTAAACCACTTGAAGAAGTCTGTATAATCACCTTTGATTTAAGAATATTTTTAAGATCTATTCGCTTGGTTTACCATGTCAAGATTCTTAAGATAATAGAGCGAGGAGCTAGAGATAAAGATTTACCTGAGAAGATCTTTATAGTGTTCCATTGCTATAGATACATAATGTGGTTTAGGAATTTTGTCTTGTGCAGGTGGCTTGCTTCATTTACATATTTGTGTGTTTGGACTTTGATTTTAAACCATTGATTTTGGGGCCTATTGGATCATAGTTTTATAAAAAGATGAATTATGATTTTATAAGCATAAAATGTTTTGTTAAACTCTTCAGACTATTTTTATTGTAAATTCAAATATCACCATGCAATTTTCTTTCTAAACATTTTCTGGAAAATTTTAAATGATTTCGAAAATTTTATAACTTACAGCCTTGTATAGTTTATATATTTTTCATTCAAGGGTTTAGTGGGAGATATGGATACCATACAATTAGGGTTGTTACATCATCATGGGGTACAAGACGTAATAGCCAGGATAGTTGATTACTCACAGAACACTTATGATTCTTGTTTTAACATGAGTACTTGATTACTTGTTGAGGTAATCGATTAATCATTGAGTGCAAGAATTCTCACTTAAAGTAATCCATTAGTCTATAGAGTAATTGTATTCTCGACAAACATAGGGACTCCTAACTTACAGTAAGTAATCGATTACTATACAAGTACTATAAGATCACAAAAAGGGGCAGATTGTGAGTGAGAACCCAATCCCACATCATGAAGCATGTGGGAGTTCTTGGACTTATAATTATGGTATGTGGAATCATGTGAACAACAGATATCTTCATCTTATTCTATTAGAAGATAGAGGAGCATACTGAGCACTTGAGGACAGTTTTGAATATACTTAGAACTCGACATTTGTATGTAAAGTTTTCTAAGTGTGAATTTTGGCTATAGGAAGTGAGCTTCTTGGGATATATTATGCCAGCTAGAGGTGTACTTGGAGCTTGTAGATGTTGTCTTTGTTCTGAAGAATTGGCTTCGTTATTTGTATGGTGAGACATGTAGAGTCTACACTGATCATAAGAGTCTCAAATACTTCCTTACCAAGAAAGAGCTGAATTTGAGACAAAGAAATTGACTTGAGTTGATCAAGAACTATGATTTAGTGATCAAAAATCACCTTAGGAATGTCAATGTAGGTGCAGATACGTTGAGTAAGAAGACTTCCTCTTCCTTGGCGCCTGTACGTGCTGAGTATATGTCTATGCTGCTATGTTTGAGAGCATCATAGGTTCAACTTGAAAGTGATGATATATGAGCCTTGTTAGCTCAGATTGTGGTTAAACCAATACTCCTTGAGGAGATCCGAACTAAGCAGTTAGAGGATTCGATTTTGGCTTAGGTAAGAAAACAGCTAGAGAGCAGTAACAGTGGTGATATAGTTAGTGAGTATAGAGTCCAAGACAATAGGGAGCAGTATTGGTGGTCGGGGATAAAGAGACATATAACAGAGTTCGAAACTAGATGTCTTGTAAGCAAGCAGGTCAATACAAAGCATCAGAGACCCACAAGCATGTTGCAACTACTTCCCATTTTTTAATGGAAATGAGAACACCCCACAATGGATTTTTAGTGGTTTGCCAATGACCAAGTGTGATTTTGACACAATGTGGGTGATAGTGGACAGATTGACCAAATTTGCCATTTCTCCTTACGATCAAGGTGATAGATACACTTAAAAGGCTAGCTTCTAGATATATAGATAAGATTGTGAAATTGGACGGACTTCTAGTGTCAATTTTTTCGACAAGGAGCCAAGTTTCACATCTAGATTTTGGGAGAAGCTACACCGTGCTTTGGGCACCATATTGAGTTTAAATATAGTTTTTCAACCGTAGATAGATAGATAGTTAGAGAGGACTATTAAGGCTTTGGATGACATGATTTGAACATGTGTACTTGACTGGCAGACTATATAGGATAGATGTTTATTGTTGGCAGATTGTTTCTACAATAATAGTTTCCAGGTTAATATCAAGATTGTCCCATATTAGGCTTTGTATGGTAAGAGATATTGTGGGTTGTTGTGCTGGAATGAAGTAAGCGAGAGATGCCTTGATAATTTTGATTTGCGCGAGCAAGTCATGAAGGAGTTGGCTTTGATCAAACGATGATTAAAGATACTGCAAGATAGACAAAACAAAATAATCACTAGTGAGACCTTGAGTTTGAGGTCAGAAACATGGTGTTTCTAAAACTCGCATCATGGAAGGATGTGCTTTTGTTTAAGTAATGGGACAAGTTGGCATCATGATATATTGATCTATATAGTATTACCAAGCGGATCAGACTAGTGGTGTATAGATTGAATTTGTCACCATCTTTGGAGAGAATCCACAATGTATTTTATATCTCAATATTGAGAAAATACATTTGAGATCCATCACTAATAGAGACATTGTCAATGAAGATAGAGAATGACTTGTCTTATACCACTAAGCTAGTGGCTATAATGGACAAAGCCCTTAGACAATTTTGTAGATGCAATGTCTTGTTGATCAGAGTATCATGGCATAATGATTGAATTGAAGAGTTAGAAGACCAAGGAGTCTATACGGGAGCAGTATCCACATCTTTTCGAGTAACACAGTAAGTGAATTTCAAGTATAAAATTCTTATAAGGAGGGGAAGATGTAGGACCTCGTCCTTCTATTGATGAGTCAACAGTATTCTTATGGGCCACTGTGAGATATATAACCCTTTGATCGAGTTAGTCTAATTCAAGTAGTCCTATAGAGACCGTGAGACCCGGTAATAAATCGGGTGTGTTTGATCCAGTCTGAGGTGTCTAGCTATCAGTTTAGATGCCTATGAGTGGTCGAGCATTTTGAGAATTCGAGTCAGTAGAAATTCCTATTTTACCCTCTTTAAAACTCAATGTGTGTTTTGGGCTTGTTTTGAGTAGCTATAGGGCTTTGAGGCGAGTTTTGTAGTTTTGGGCCAAGCCATTATGTTTTGGACCCAGGATATAATTAACAACCCTAGACCATTATGATTAGCCATCAACCCATTTAACCTACTTTTCTTTTTCTATGTGCATGCATTCTCTCTTACCCTCGAGATACATATGTGGCTTCTTGTTTCTTCCTGGATTGAGTATGTTGTTCATCATTAAAAGCACCCTTGTTCTTCTTTTATTTTCCTTTAGTTTTTGATTATTTGATTTTGTTTCTAATCACCTTCTTGTTCTTGTTTTGAGAATTTACACTGCACTCTACCGGTTTTTTATATTCGTAAGTTAGGGTTGTAATTTGGGCATTTTTGAGGTAGATCCCAATGTGGAATTATGTGTATTAATTGTGTGTTAGAGGTGTCGATAGAGGTCTTTAGGGTTCCTTTCCGCTTTTTATTTATTATTTTAGATTGTTAGCTTTTACTTAGTGTAAGAACTCAAACCCAACCTATTAGGACTCTTACCACCGTGAAACCGAAATAAGCCCTCGCAAGGTCTTATTTGAATCCCACAAGGCTCAAGTCACCTAATTGTCAATTCTATTGCTTGCTTTATATAATATTTAAAGGTTGGAGCATATTCATATATTAATGAATTTCTGGCTTATACGGAGTGAAAGAAAACGTCAGCGGAAGACTTATATTAATACTCAAAACAAGTGGAAACATAACACACAAGTCCCATAGGAATCTCAAAACATCAACCAATAGTATCATGTATATTTCGGAAGCAACAAAAAGAGAAAAAGGGATTGGAAAGCCAGAATGAAAATCCACACAAGTTCAAGACATGGCATGCGCATTCAATAGAAATGGGGTTTAAATTTGTCCAGCCGTACAACCTTGATCTCACAAATTTGGTACCAGCAACAAAACACACATCTAAGCCTGCAAAGGGGGAGAAAAGAAGGAATGAGATTACAAGAAACTCACTAGGGTCATAGCATCATAGGTCCTAGAGATTCCCAATCAAACATCTCCCAAACAATATGATATCGTCCCTTTTCATCTAAGGGTATCACGCAATTCAAGAATCAATCAAAAGGGGTAGGGCTGAAATTAAGGCTGAGGGTGGACTACAAACACTTACGAAAATCAAAAGTACACAGGTAGGAAAACTCATCAGGTTACACTTTGTAGTAGGAAAAGAAAAAGTCCCCTTCCACTTGTGTTATCCAAGGCTTTACTACACAAAGTGTAAACGGTTAGACAATCAATATTGCAGCAAGCCTTTTAGTTGTCTCCGACATCCAGACTTGAACTGGCCTAGGAGCACTCTTGCAGCAGTACATACAAGTCATCCTATCACACTCAAATAGGGTAACCTAACGTCTAAACTCGAACTGGCCTATAGGGTATCTTGATGTCCAGACTTGAACTGGCCTACAAGGCTTCCTGACGTCCAGACTTGAACCAGCCTACAAAGCATCATAAGTCCTAGGGATTCCCAATCAAACATCTCCCAAACAACATCATATCATCCCTACTCGTCTAAGGGTATCACGCAATTCAAGAATCAATCAAAAAAATTAGGGCCGAAACTGAGATTGAGGGTGGACTACAAACACTTTTGAAAATCAAAAGTACATAGGTAGGAAAACTCATCAGGTTACTCCCAGTAGTAGGGAAAGAAAAGGCCCCCTTCCACCTGTGTTGTCCAAAGTTTTACTGCACAAAGGGTAAACGGTTAGACAATTAATATTGCAGCAAGCCTTTTAGTTGTCTTCGACATCTAGACTTGACTGGCCTAGGAGCACTCTTGCAGCAGTACATACAAGTCATCCTATTACACTCAAAAAGGGCAACCTAACGTCCAGACTCGAACTGGCCTATAGGGTATCTTGATGTCCAGACTTGAACTGGCCTACAAGGCTTCCTGACATCCGAACTTGAACCGGTCAACAAGGCATCTAACGAGCTCTTGTTCGGAGTAACCACCCATAAACCTTCCAATTCGGTAAGCATCTCCCCTCTCCCTAGAAGCAACAATACTTATCTTGCATGGCCAGCGACAAAGGGATCCTCAAACAAAGCCCAAACAAGGCACATACACACATACACATAACACACATAGCACACGCATACACAAATCACAACAAAGGATCCTCATTCAAATCATAATAAAAATCAAAGATCAATCCTCAAAGTCATAACTGAATCAGGCAACCTATTTTCTTATTAACTTATGAGATTCCCTATCATCATAATCACACATTCCGCAAGCATATAACCAAGATAGGCAATTGAATTCAATCATATTTAAACAATCAAACATTAGGGTAACCAAATGAATCGATGAGGCATAGATCCTACCTCTCACGTGACTGAATCAGATACAATCCTTTGCCTTTCCAATAAGATCAGAATCTCCTAAATAATTACAAGGCAAAGACCACACAATACTAAGCCACAAGACTACTTAATTAAAACCAAAGGCACTGGGAATCCTTACCGATTAACCTACAAAAATCCAGCGATCCGGATGCAGCAATATCTTTCCCCTAAACGCGTGATGTGATGGCCAAACATTCAGTAAGAATCAACTTGATTATTCACCCTAATTCAATATACAAATTTTGGCAACACCTTAAGGTTTATAGGGAAACTTGCGATTTCAACATTAGAGTGGTTAGCGGTTGTGATTTCATGAAATTAAGAAAGAAATAGATGTTTATAACATGTACAATCAAAAGAAACAAGATCAGAATCTAATAGGTTAATCAATTGATCAAGATAGGCATCAATAGGGAAAAGGTAGAGCATACTGAATTCATGAATACGGAAGATTCAAAGGATGAATTCATGATTTTACATCATGAATGGATGCTAAACAATCATACGAACAAGAGGAACAATAACAAAAATCAATTGAAGGCAGAATCACACAATTTTGAAACTTAATCCCGCCAACTTTTGACCTAAATTATGACAAAGAAAAACTAACCTCCACAAGAAAAACCCAATTTTTTTCGATAAAGAATGGAAATATCTTTCAAACAAGCCATTATTCACAAGAATCCGACAAAGGGTGCGAGAGTTATGTTATTTTGAAGTTCAAACAGATTTTGGCAATTCCGCCAAAATATGATTTAACTTTTAACAAATAAAAACTCACTTCAAGATCAAAAACTTAAAATTTTTGGAAACAGGATGAATAGAACTTTCCAACAAGCTATTATTCGCAAGAATCCAACAAAGGATGAGAGAGTTATCCTATTTTGAAGTTCAAGCAGATTTTGGCAATTCTGCTAAAATATGATTTAACTTTTAATGAAGAAAAAATAACCTCAAGATGAAAAACCCAAGAGGGTTTGAAATAGGATGAAGACTTTTTAACAAGCTATTATTCGCAAGAATCCGACAAAAGATGAGAGAGTTATGCTCTTTTGAAGTTCAAGAGGTTTCGGCTAAGGTTTTGGCAAAAATCAGAATTTGAGAGGAAGAGGATAAATTACGAAATTTCTATGTTGGTTTTGGTATGTTTAGGTGGGATGGGCTGGCCACTCTTTTATAAGTGTTTAAGGAGGTTTAGCTAAGAGATAGATCCCTACTTTTAAGCTTAAAAAAGATAATTAAAGAATAATTCTATTATATGGATAATTCTATTTAAAAGGATAAATCTATTAAAAGAGATATTCTTTTTAAAAGAAAGAATTATCTATAATAAGGGATAAAACTAAAGATAATTAATATAAAAATACCAGAATTAAAATAGGAAATATCTGGCAGCAACCATTTTAGACCATCATGCATCCATTTCTTCAGGGGTAAAATAGTCATTTCAACTACTTCGGCTACTGGACTTCCTGGACATCTAAACTAGGAAGGGTCGGAGTCTCAAACTTAGCAATCTTTGTTTAATGTGTTGAGGTTGTTCTGGAGCACGAGGTAAATACAAGGGACTTTCTATTGGGTCATCTACACTAAGTCTATGTTTCACTTGATTGCCTATACATTGTGATGTTGTATACAATATATATCTATATGTACCTTTAGGTACACCTGGAATTGACGATTATGCTTGGACAATGCAAGGTAAGTAGATGGAATCCCAGCAGAATCGAACTTTACTTACCTTAATGGAGTTGTATGGATGAAACTATGATTTATTATTTGACCTTGTGTGAATTGTGTGTGATTGAAACAAGAATGTGGTATGTGTTCCCTTCTTGGTCTTTGATAACACTAGCCGTAGGGGATACATTTATTTTTAAATTATAAAACTGACATTACCAATGGGTTTTTGGTTTTTCTTTAGCAGATATTACTCAAAACTAATTATAATCTACCCTGATAGCTTTTGAGACATAATAGCCCATGTGTTTGAGACCTGTGTGTGAGAGATTATAAACCTACTTGGCTGACATTCTATATTGTGATATCATACAGCATGCATTGTAGGTTGAAGATTCTCCTGAGCATATTAAATGCATAAGATATTATCAATTGTTTTAAACTAATTCTTTTATATCAATTTTATATATGTCTTTATTCTATTGTTATTTCTTGTGACATTATTTATAGAGGTCTTAGTGATCTCACCCCACTTTTTCTTGCCTTTCAGGATTAGCTCATGAGCATCTTGTTGTCCTTCCTTGGGGTTGAGTTTCCTAGATATCTTAGTGTCGGACTACTGCATCATATCATGTTTATTCATCTTGGCACATTTCCTTTGGATTTATTACTTTTGGTTGTTTGGACTTTTATGTTTTCAGATTGGATTTCTGTTGTTGGATTTGGATTACCATTTTATACTAGATGTGTAATTGGATTTTATTTGAGTTATAAGATGCTAGCTTGTGGCCTAATTATGTTTTACTGGACTTGTCTATTGTGAACCTAATTGTGTTTTGAGATTCTTAAAGATTTTTATTGTTTTTGAATATTCTACTTCGTCGTATGTGCTAGGTGTGTTTTATTAATTATACATGCTCCATTTTAAAAACTAATATATATTTATTTTTGAAAACTATGTAAGGATCCAAACCCAACCTATTAGGACTCTTACCATCGTGAAACTCAAATAAGTCCTCGAAAGGTCCTATTTAAATCTCACAAGGCTTATGTCACCTAATTGTCAATTTAATGAGTTGATTCATATGCTATTTAAAAGTTGGAGCATGTTTATATATTATTGAATTTCTGGCTTATACGGAGTGAAAGAAAACATCAGCGGAAGACTTATAGTAACACTGAAAACAAGTGGAAACATAATGCACAAGTCCCATAGAAATCTCAAAACATCAACCAATAGTATTATGCATATTTCGGAAGCAACAAGAAAGAGGAAGAGGGATTGAAAAGACAGAATGCAAATCCAGGTAAATTCAAAGATATGGCATGCACATTCAATAGGAAAGTGGTGCCAATAAAGTGCAAATTCGTCCAGTCGTGTAGCCTTGATCTCACACCTTTGGTACCAGCATTAAACCACACACCTAAGCCTACAAAGGGAGAGAAAAGAAGGGATGAGATTATAAGAATCTCAGTAGGGTCACATCATTATAAGTCTTAGGGATTCCTAATCAAATATCTCCTAATAACCAAAAAATCAACACCTAAAACCAGTTAAGATATTCAATTAAGACTGCAAGCATCAATTACACCTAATAGGGGTCAAAATTATCACAAGCACACACAATATAAGAGCAGGCTGAATTCAGTAGAAAACAAAGGAAAAGATTGAAAAAATTTATTATCCAGAAGCGCACAGGCAATCTCGATGTAATCTGATTTTCAAAACCAAGGTTTTCCCCCATTTGCCCTTGTTGTCCAAGGAGATGCTGCAAAAAAGGTAAAACGGTAAGACAATCAATATTACAGCAATCCTTTTAGTTGTTCATGACATCCAGACTTTAACTGGCCTAGGAGCACTCTTGCAGATGCCTTGCCTACAAGGCATCCTGATGTATGGACTTGAACCAGCCTACAAGGCATCCAGCGAGCTCTTGTTGGGAATAACCACCCATAAACCTCTCAGTTCGGTAAGCACCTCTCCTCTCCCTAGGAGAAACAATACTTACCTCGCATGGCCAGCAACAAAAGGATCTTTCAAACAAAGCACAAACAAGGCACACACACCCACAGTACTCATATACACAAATCACAATACAAATCAAAGATCAATCTTCAAAGTCATAACCAAATTAGGCAACCTATTGCTCTATTAATTTCCAAGATTCTCTATCATCATAATCACACATTCCGCAAGCATATAACCAAGACAGACAATTGAATTCAATCATATTTAAACAATCAAACAATAGGATAACCAAAGGAACGAAAAGGAACCAATGAGGCATAGATCCTACCTCTCACGAGGCTGAATCAGATGCAATCCTCTGCCTTCCCAATAAGATCAGAATCTCCTAAACAATCACAAGGAAAATACCACATAATACTAAACCACAACATACTAAATTAAAAACCAAAGCCATTGGGAATCCTTACAAATTAACCTACAAAAATCCAGCGATCTGGATGCAGCAGTATCTTGCCCCAAAATGTGTGATGTGATGGCCAAAAACTTAGTAAGAATCAACCTGATTATTCCTCTAATTAAATATATAAATTTCAACACCACCTTAGTTACCTCGCATGGCCATCGACAAAAGGATCCTCAATCAAATCACAATACAAATCAAAAATCAATCCTCAAAGTCATAATCGAATTAGGCAACCTCTTGCTCTATTAACTTCCTAGATTCCCTATCATCATAATCACACATTCCGCTACTCCTTTTCTAGGGTGTAATAGGATTAATTTTCCTACTTTAAAGACTAGATATGGGGAGATAATCGTTATAACTAAATTCTAGAACTATCCCCTTAATTTTAAGAAATTATCATCTAAAGTATTATTGAACCAATAAGGAAATGAAATAAAGGAGAAATGGAATCAGAAATGAACATTAAACCTTCAATACCATTTTCGGCCATAACATATCCATTTCCTAGGGAAAATCGGTCATTTCATCTGCACTGGCTTCTAGACTTTTAGGACTAAAAATTCAGGGTCTCACACCTGTTCGCCTCGGGCACTAAGTGAGCTAGTGCCCGTAACTCGATCTCGTACTCAGACACTGTCTTGTTCCTCCATAGGAGATTATAAAAATCGGACCTCTTATGATCCTGGTAGTACTCGGTATAGTACCTTTGGTCAAATTCCTCCCAAGTGGGCTAGCCTGCGTAATAATCTCTAACCAAATTCCACCAGCTGGCTGCATCCCTCTCCAAAAGATGAATAGCTAGTGTCACTTTGTCCTCAGCGACAACCTCATGTCCTGTACAATCAGAATCACTCTGTCTTTCCAGTTCTTGGCTGCAATAACATCGTTGGTGCTATAGAAACTCTCACACCTCAAATGTTTGGCTTCTTTTAACAGCTTTGACATCTGCACCGGTAGTCTACCACCCTGAACCTCTGCCTGCTGAAATTCAAATTCAACTTGTACCTTTGGGTCAACTGCAACCTGTGGCTGAGCTAGTGCCTACATATGTGGCTATTGAACCGCTACAGATTGCATCATCATCTGCTGTATCTGACCCAAAGTCACTTGAATCACGACCAACACCTGTAACAAGGTCTGATCTTGAACCGCTAGTGTTGCTTGAGCTGGCTGTGGTTCTAGTGCACCCTATGGCTGAGCCACACCTACTGCTTGCCTTGTTGGCTCTCGATCATCGAAGCTCTCATCTAGCTCCTTGATCTGAGCTCGGCCACCACGATCTCTCGATGTACTACGACCTCTACATTAGGCCATCTCAACTCATTGGACACACAGTTAAAGATATAAGCCTAAGAACAAACACGACCTCTAGATAGCTCTATGATGGACTATGCATGTATAGTGAGTGTGATGCACTTGTAAAATATTCTATTTTAAAAAAAATTTGCACTCAATGCACACCAAAACAACCGTGTTCCACTACCAACCCTGTGAGGACCCGCTCCCAGTAAATGGGATCCTCATCGTTGTGTAGCCCCGATCGACCCAATAAGTAGATCAATCGAAACCACACAAGGCTCATATTAACTTTACAAATCCAAAATCCCAAAAGTGCATATAAATTTGAGTTTTCCTTCTTAAAGGAGCATGGCACGTCATAAATCATACCCGGTATAAACAAATAATAGAGTACACACACAATCAGCAAAAGACTTTAAATCTCAAACAACAGGCCACATGGCCCAATCATGCAACACAAAGTCCATACTCACAAGTCCCATAAGGATCCATTCGAAAAGTGTCCAAGGCACACATCTCATATCATAACAAAAATGCAAGTCATACATGCATAGTAAAAGTCAAGTCCAAAAACAAATCCACAACAGGTTCATATTAACAACCATAATCCGAATCAAGTATATAATTCATCAAAGTATGAAAAAATTAAAATGTAAACATGCCAAGTTTCAAGACGTTCAAGTGCAGTAGTCCAGCCCTAAGACCAAAACCGAGAAAGACTCGACCTCAAGGATGATTGGCTACTTGAACGAACTAGCCCCAAAAAGATCAACAAGTAGGGGTGAGATCAAAAATCTTAGTGGGAGTTACAGTGTCATAAGCACATCCGGTGGAAAAGAAGCATATGGAAAATCATATATAAAAACAATTACTTAAAGCTCAATTATCATCCAAGCATGCCAAAATGCACTCAAGGTGTTTTACAAGTAAATATGCACAATATGTTTCATAAAATACAATACAATATATACCAACCTAATAGGTTTTCTCAACTCATAAATCAAAAAAATTCGCATAGGTTACTATGCCTCAAAACATATCGGAATGGATTATAAATCAATTTCAGAATCCCTAACGCTAAAGGACACCAAAAACTCGTTGACGATTAATTTCTATTTTCAAAATACATATAGATCCCCTACCGCCAATGTTATCTGAAATTAAGTAGAGAAAGCACATTATCACACTTAACCATCACCTCAATTCACACATATATAGATATACACAAGCTTGCTAAGCCATAGAAAACATCAGGCAATCACACATATTCCATCCACACAACACCTTTAGGTAAGTTATATTCCCCTTAGCCTGGAATTCCATGCACTTACCATGTTTAGCCAAACTTCATTTGTCAATACCAAGTGTTCCTAAGAGCATACATATATAATTTTTTTATGAAAACCCAAGAATGTAATGTAATGTAAGTAAACATCATGAATGGCACTCATAAAGGGGATGGTTTGGGATATCGTTTGATGTTTAATTGTGTGGAAGATGTTTATGGTACGTTTGGGGGTCTCAAAATGGTGTACAGAAGTTGTAGGAAGAGTACAGACTTGGAATTGAAACAGGGGTTGTTGGAATTGAAACAGGTGGGGGTGACATAAGAGTACACGGCCTGTGTACAAGAGTACACGGTCATGTACTTCTGTAGGGGAGGCCATGTGTAGGTACACGACCTGGCACACAGTCGTGTAACCTGTCTGGGGAGCATGTACTCACACATGGTGTGGGTACATAGCCGTGTACTCCCCAGACAAGTTGTGTACTTGTTTTGTCTAGAGTAGGACATTGGTTTTGTACTAAAGTACATGGGCGTGTACCCTTTCTCGAAGGGGTACGCATACCAGAATAAACCTGGAATGCTCCTAACACTCGCTGGAACCCTTGGTAAACCTTACCATGGTTTCTCAGCAATGAAAAATGACTCACATCACTCTTAACACTCAATTGAAGGGCTCAACATGAAACACATAGGCATAACACACGAGTCACAACAAATGGATTCCAACAGCGGATCAGAGGCCCAATTATCATGCACAGACACACAAACAACATACTTAGGAGTTCAGTCACATAAATTATGTATTTGAAACATGGCAAGCAAGTTTAACATACTCGTCAAACATATCATGCGTAGCCTCCACTCAAAACCATGCAATTCCATATTTTAAATTTAAAACCCAAAACGATTATGCATATACAAATGAAACATAAGCTCTCACCTCTTGATACATGGAAAACTCACTGGCAATACCTTTTACGCACTAGCACTGCCTACACACACAATCGAACCGCAAGCACATAAGCTTAGAAACCTGAACAAAAATGACAAAGGACTCAAAATTGAAATCAAAATCCTACACTCACTAGCACAAACCTCACACTAGCGACATGCTCGCAACTCAGGATTCCCACAATCCAAATAACAGGCAAAATGCTCAAACCCCATATAAGTGGCACACGGCTCCGAAACAACAAACAAGCACACCTAAACACATACTGTGAGGTTCCTTCCTAGTTCAGATGTCCAAGAAGTCTAAAAAGTCCAGGAGCCGATGCAGCTGAAATGACTATTTTACCCTGAAGAAATGGATGTGTGATGACCTAAAATGGTTGCTGCCAGATATTTCCTGTTTTAATTTTGATATTTTTATATTAATTATCTTTAGTTTTATCCCTTATTATCTAAGGTATTAGATAATTCTTCCTTTTCAATAAAATATCTCTTTTAATAAATTTATCCTTTTAAATAAAATTATCCTTTAATTATCTTTTTAAACTTAAAAGTAGAGATTTATCTCTTAGCTAAACCTCCTTAGACAACTATAAAAGAGTGGCCAGCCTATCCCACCTAAAAATATCAAAACCAACCTAGAAATTTCGTAGTTTATCCTCTTCCTCTCAAATTCCGATTTTTGCCAAAACCCTAGCTAAAACCCCTTGAACTTCAAACTAGCATAACTCTTTCATCCTTTGTTGGATTATTGTGAATAATAGCTTGTTGGAAATCTCTATTCATCCTCTTTCCAACCATCATGGGTTTTTCATCTGGAGGTTATTTTCTATGTTAAAAATTAAATCGTATTTCGGCAGAATTGCCAAAATCTACATAAACTTCAAAATAGCATAACTCTCTCATCCTTTGTCGGACTCTTATGAATAATAGCTTGTTGGAAAGCTCTTTCAGTTCTCTATCCAGACATCTTGGGTTTTTTTCTAGAGGTTAGTTTTTCTTTGTCATAATTTAGGTCGATATTCGGCGGGATTAAGTTTCAAGATTGTGTGATTCTGCCTTCAATTGATTTCTGTTATTGTTCCTCTTGTTTGTATGATTGTTTAGCATCCATTCATGTTGTAAAATCATGAATTCAACCTTTGAATCTTCCCTATTCATGAAATCAGCATGTCGTACCTTTTCCCTATTGATGCTTATCTTCTTGATCAATTGATTAACCTATTGGATTCTGATCTTGTTCTTTTGATTGTACATGTTATAAACACCTATTCCTTTCTTAATTTCTTGAAATCATAACCCTTAACCTCTCTAATATTGAAATCACAAGTTTCCCTATAAGCCTTAAGGTGTTGCCGAAATTTGTATATTAAATTAGGGTGAATAATCAAGTTGATTCTTACTGAGTTTTTGGTCATCACATCACACATTCAAGGGAAAGATATTGCTGCATCCGGATCACTGGATTTTGGTAGGTTAGTTGGTAAGGATTCCCAATGCCTTTGGTTTTTAATTAAGTAGTCTTGTGGCTTAGTATTGTGTGGTCTTTGCCTTGTAATTGTTTAGGAAATTCTGATCTTATTGGAAAGTCAAAGGATTGCCTCTGATTTAGACACGTGAGAGGTAGGATCTATGCCTCATCAGTTCATTTGGTTACCCTATTGTTTGATTGTTTGAATATGATTGAATTCGATTGCTTATCATTGTTATATACTTACGAAATTAATAGGGCAATAGGTTGCCTAATTCGATTATGACTTTGAGGATTGATCTTTGATTTGTATTGTGATTTGATTGAGAATCCTTTGTTGTGATTTGTGTATGCGTGTACTATGTGTGTATGCGTGTACTATGTGTGTATGCGTGTACTATGTGTGTATGCGTGTACTATGTGTGTATGCGTGTATGTGCCTTGTTTGTGCTTTGTTTGAAGGATCCTTTTGTCACTGGCTATGCAAGGTAAGTATTGTTGCTCCTAGGGAGAGGTGAGATTCTTACTGAACCGGGAGGTTTATGGGTGGTTATTCCCAGCAAGAGCTCATTGGATGTCTTGTAGGCCAGTTCAAGTCCAGACATTAGGAAGTCTTGTAGGCCAGTTCTAGTCTGGACGTTAGTTGTCCTGTTTGAGAGTGATAGGATGATTTGTATGCACTGTTGCAAGAGTGCTCCTAAGCCAGTTCAAGTTTAGATGTCGGAGACAACTAAAAGGCTTGCTACAATATTGATTGTCTAACCATTTGCCCTTTGTGCAGAAAAATCTTGGACAACACAGGTGGAAGGGCATGGGCATTTCTTTTCCTACTGCCAAGAGTAACCTGATGAGTTTTCCTTCCTGTGTACTTCTGATTTTCAGAAGTGTTTGTAGTCCACCCTCAACCTTAGTTTTGGCCCTAACCTTTTTTATTGATTTTTGAATTACGTGATACCATTAGATGAGTAGGGATGATCTGATGTTGTTTGGGAGATGTTTGATTGTGAATCCTTAGGACTTATGATGCTTTGACCCTACTGAGATTCTTGTAATCTCATACCTTCTTTTCTCCCCCTTTACAGGCTTAGGTGTTTGTTTTGTTGTTTGTACCAAAGGTGTGAGATCAAGGCTGCATGGCTGGACGAATTTGCACATCATATGCATCCCTTTTCTATTAAATGCACATGTCATATCTTTGAACTTGTGTGGACTTGCATTCTGGCTTTCCAATCCCTCTTTCTCTTTCTGTTGCTTCCAAAATATACATGATACTATTGGTTGATGTTTTAAGATTCTTATGGGACTTGTGTGTTATGTTTCCACTTGTTTTGAGTGTTAATATAAGTCTTCCGCTGATGTTTTCTTTCACTCCGTATAAGCCAGAAATTCATTAATGTATAAATATGCTCCAACCTTTAAATAGCATCTGAATCAACCAATAAAATTAATAATTAGGTGACTTGAGCCTTGTAGAATTCAAATAGGACCTTGCGAAGGCTTATTTGGGTTTCACGGTGGGAAGGGTCTTAATATGTTGGGTTTGGGTCCTTACAAATACCATAACACAGAAATAAACTAACCTAAGCATCAAAACCGTGCAGAATAAAAAATTCCATCAAAATCACAAAACACCCAAAATTACCGAAAATAGCACTAAACTGAAAAATTCACACCCACAAACTAGAGGATGTTTTTGTTGAACCAAAACCACCAAACTGACTTTGGAATATCGACACGGAATTATTAGGACCAAAAATCAATGAAAGAAATAGAGATCTAGTGCACTTACCAAGAAATCCCCAAAAATGCCCTTAAATGGAAAACTAATCAATCAAGGCTCCTCAAGCAATAACTAGCATTGGAAATCGATAGGGGAAAGTTAGGAAAGTGGTTAGGGTTGATGCCTGGTGGTTTTTGTCAGAATAAAATTGCCAAAAAATAAATGACGTTAACAGAAGGGGAAATGGGAGAGAGAAAAGAGGGAGAGAAAGGGAAGGCTGGGTGCTACTTAGAAAGTTTAAGTGTCTGGTTCGGGCTGGGATTTTATACCCCGAGCCCAAAATCTCGGAAAGAGCCGATTAAAATATTTTAAAAGCCTGGTATGCCCTGAGTGGGCCAAATCGGGTTTTAAAACCAATAAATATAAAAAATGAACTTAAATAGTTAATTGGACTCAAAAAAGGGTAATTAGGCCCGGAAAAAAATTTACAGGCTCAAAATGAGGTTTTTGGCTCAAAGACCCCGGTCACACAAATGGACTTGGAATCGGCCAAAAACGATTTCCACTAACTCAAACCTCAACACTCAACTTAAACAACTTGTTAAGACACCCAGACGCATACCTAGGCTTTCTATAATTGTGTCCACCCTAAAGTCAATGCTTGGGTCAATGGTCAACTCTCTCGAGTCAAAGGTCAACGCTCGGTCAAACTGTTCAACTCGGTCAAGCTGGTCAAAATCAAGCACTCTTGCTAACTAGTCATGCTGGCTGGGCACTTGAAGGGACGAGGTCTCACATAAATACTAGATCCTGCAGTAGGACCAAGTGGAGTACCGACTAATTTAGGTGAGTAGACTATTTTCAAATATTTTTGTCTACAATCTATGATTTCATTTTAGATTTTACACCAAATATGTGATTTGATGTAAGTATGTTTTTCATTCATGAAAACCTCTTAAATACATGGAAAGTAATGGAAATAAATATTTTCACAAAATTTGATTGAGAATTACATGTAAATATGAACGGTTTTTCAAAACATGTTTTTGGTTGATCTGGTTATGAGGATCTTGCTTGGTATATATAAATTCTAAAGCGTTTTGACTCTTCTGAGTGTGATAATATTTTCCACACGTATGTTGATGAGAACGATGAATCACTATATAATATGATATATCTTTTATTAGTAGCACTAACTTGAGTCTATAAGTGTAGTGAGTATAACTTTATTTGCCAGTGTGAGAAAGGGATTGAGCTTGTGGAGTCACCACCACTATTTCCCTGGCAATGTCAATGCGAGTTTTATGTTTATTATTTTCAAAGAAAATCACTGATGGGCTTCTTCTATCCCATGACAATGGGTTAGAAGGGAATGATTTTCTGCCAATAACACAATACACCACTGATAAACTATTTTAAATCTGAAATAAATGTTTGAATACTTTATGTTGTGAATTATTAAAGTCTTGTTGCTATAAATTGGATTTCCTATGCATAAATGTTATGAAATTTCATATTTTTTCTGCACTCTAATTTATGAAACGCTTAACTTGTCCAGGTTTTGGATCTCGATGGTTTAAACCACTTGAAGAAGTCTGTACAATCACCTTTGATTTAAGAATATTTTTAAGATCTATTCACTTGGTTTACCATGTCAAGCTTCTTAAGATAATAGAGCGAGGAGCTAGAGATAAAGATTTACTTGAGAAGATCTTTCTTGTGTTCCATTGTTATAGATATATAATGTGGTTTAGGAATTTTGTCTTGTGCAGGTGGCTTGCTTCATTTACATATTTGTGTGTTTGAACTTTGAATTTAAACCATTGGTTTTGGGGCCTATTGGATAATAAGTTTATAATATGACAAAGATGCGGAGCCTTTTGGGTTTAGCAAGATACCACTGTTGTTTCGTGTAGAGAACCTCTCGATTTTGACGGGCCCTCTAATGCATTTAACACATAAGAGTGTACCATTTGTATGGTTCGAGAAGTATGAGAAGAGTTGAAGTTCAGATTGGTTTCAGCTCCAGTTCTTACTTTTCCAGTCAATGGTCAAGAATACTTGATATTTAGTGATGCATCAAGGTATGGTTTGGGATGTGTACTAATGCATGATGGGAAGGTAGTTGCATATGTTTTGAGGCAGTTGAGGTTGCATGAGAGTAAGTTCCCGACCCACGACTTGGACCTTGTAGATGTTGTGTTTGTTCTGAAGATTTGGCTCTATTATTTGTTCTGAAGATTTGGCTCTATTATATGTCTATGTTGCTATGTTTCAGAGCATCATAGGTTCAACTTGAAAGTGATGATATATGAGCCTTGTTAGCTCAGATTGTGGTTAAACCATCGCTACTTGAGGAGATCCAAACTAAGCAGTTAGAGGATTCAATTTTGGTTTAGGTAAGAAAACAGCTAGAGAGAAGTAACAGTGGTGATATAGTTAGTGAGTATAGAGTCCAAGACAATAGGGAGCAGTATTGGTGGTCGGGGATGAAGAGACATATAACAGAGTTCGTAACCAGATGTCTAGTAAGTAAGCAGGTCAATACAAAGCATCAGAGACCCACAAGCATGTTGCAACTGCCTCCCATTTTTTAGTGGAAATGAGAACACCCCACAATGGATTTTTAGTGGGTTTGCCAATGACCAAGTGTGATTTTGAGACAATGTGGGTGATAGTGGACAGATTGACCAAATTTGCCATTTCTCCTTACGATCAAGGTGACAGATACACTTAAAAGGCTAGCTTCCAGATATATAGATAAGATTGTGAGGTTGGACGGACTTCTAGTGTCAATTTCTTCGACAAGGAGCCAAGTTTCACATCTAAATTTTGGGAGAAACTACACCGTGCTTTGGGCACCGTATTGAGTTTAAATATAGTTTTTGACCCATAGGCAGAAAAATAGTTAGAGAGGACTATTAAGGCTTTGGATGACATGCTTTGAACATGTGTACTTGACTGGCAGACTATATAGGATAGATGTTTATTGTTGGCAGATTTTTTCAATAATAATAGTTTCCAGGTTAATATCAGAATTGTCCCATATTAGGCTTTGTATGGTAAGAGATATTGTGGATTGTTGTGCTGGAATGAAGTAAGCGAGAGATGCCTTGATAGTTTTGATTTGCATAAGCAAGTCATAAAGCAGTTGGTTTTGATCAAACGATGACTAAAGATACTGCAAGAAAGACAAAACAAAATAATCACTAGTGAGACCTTGAGTTTGAGGTCAGAAACATGGTGTTTCTAAAACTCGCATCATGGAAGGATGTGCTTCTGTTTAAGTAATGGGACAAGTTGGCATCATGATATATTGATCTATATAGTATTACCAAGCAGATCAGACTAGTGGTGTATAGATTGGATTTGCCACCATCTTTGGAGAGAATCCACAATGTATTTCATATCTCAATATTGAGAAAATACATTCGAGATCCATCACTAATAGAGACACTATCAGTGAAGATAGAGAATGACTTGTCATATAGCACTAAGCTAGTGGCTATAATGGACAAAACCGTAAGACAACTTTGCAGATGCAATGTCCTGTTGATCAGAGTATCATGGCATAATGATTGATTTGAAGAGTTAGAAGACCAAGGAGTCTATATGGGAGCACTATCCACATCTTTTCGAGTAACACAGTAAGTGAATTTCAAGTATAAAACTCTTATAAGGAGGGGAGGATGTAGGACCTCGTCCTTCTAGTGATGAGTCAAAAGTGTTCTTATGGGCCACTGTGAGATATATAACCCTTTGATCTAGTTAGTCTGATTCAAGTAGTTCTACATAGACCGTGACACCCTGTTTATAACCGGGTGTGTTTGATCCAGTCTTAGGTGTCTAGCTATCAGTTTAGATGCCTATGAGTGGTCGAGCATTTTGAGAATTCGAGTCAGTAGTAATCCTGTTTTACCCTCTTTAAAACTCAATGTGTGTTTTGGGCTTGTTTTGAGTAGCTCTAGGGCTTTAAGCCAATTTTTGTAGTTTTGAGCCAAGCCATTTATGTTTTAGACCCAGGATATAAATAAAAACCCTAGACCATTATGATTAGCCGTCAACCCACTTAACCTACGTTTCTTTTTCTATATGCATGCATTCTCTCTTACCCTCGAGATACATATGTGGCTTCTTGTTTTTTCTTGGATTGCGTATGTTGTTCATCAGTCAAAGCACCCTTGTTCTTCCTTTAGTTTTGATTATTTGATTTTGTTTCTAATCACCTTCTTGTTCGTGTTTTGAGAATTTACACTACACTCTATCGGTTTTATATATTCGTAAGTTAGGTTGTAATTTGGGCATTTTTGAGGTAAGATCCCTAGTGTGCAATTATGTGTGTTAGAGGTGTCGATAGAGGTCTTTAGGGTTCCTTTCCATTTTTTATTTATTATTTTAGATTGTTAGCTTTTACTTAGTGTAAGAACTCACACCTAATCTATGAGGACTCTTACCGCCGTGAAACCCAATTAAGCCCTCGCAAGGTCCTATTTGAATCCCACAAGGCTCAAGTCACCTAATTGTCACTTCTATTGCTTGCTTTATATGTTATTTAAAGGTTGGAGCATATTCGTATATTAATGAATTTCTGGCTTATACAGAGTGAAAGAAAACATCAGCGGAAGACTTATATTAATACTCAAAACAAGTGGAAACATAACACACAAGTCTCATAGGAATCTCAAAACATCAACCAATAGTATCATGTATATTTCGGAAGCAACAAAAAGAGAAAGTGGGATTGGAAAGCCGTAATGCAAATCCACACAAGTTCAAGACAAGGCATGCGCATTCAATAGAAAGAGGGTGCAAATTTTTCCAGCTGTGGAACCTTGATCTCACACCTTTGGAACTAGCAACAAAGCACACATCTAAGCCTGCAAAGATGGAGAAAAGAAGGTATGAGATTACAAGAAACTCAGTAAGGTCACAACATCATAAGTCCTAGGGATTCCCATTCAAACATCTCCCAAACAATATCATATCATCCCTACTCATCTAAGGGTATTACACAATTCAAGAATCAATCAAAAAGGTTAGGGCCGAAATTAAGGTTGAGGGTGGACTACAAACACTTCTGAAAATCAAAAGTACACAGGTAGGAAAACTCATCAGGTTACTCTCAGTAGGAGGAAAAGAAAAGGTCCCCTTCCACCTATGTTGTCCAAGGCTTTACTGCACAAAGGGTAAACGGTTAGACAATCGATATTGCAGCAAGCCTTTTAGTTGTCTCCGACATCCAGACTTGAACTGGCCTAGGAGCACTCTTGTAGCAGTCCATACAAATCATCCTATCACACTCAAATAGGGCATCCTAACATCCAGACTCGAACTGGCCTATAGGGTATCTTGATGTCCAGACTTGAACTGGCATACAAGACTTCGTGACGTTCGGACTTGAACCGGCCTACAAGGCATAATAAGTCCTAGGGATTCCCAATCAAACATCTCCCAAACAACATCATATCATCCCTACTCATCTAAGAGCATCACGTAATTCAAGAATCAATCAAAAAAGTTAAGGCCGAAACTAAGGCTAAGGGTGGACTACAAACACTTCTGAAAATCAAAAATACACAGTTAGGAAAACTCATCAGGTTACTCTCAGTAGTAGGAAAAGAAAAGGTCTCCTTCCACCTGTGTTGTCCAAGAGTTTACTGCACAAAAGGTAAACGGTTAGACAATCAATATTGTAGCAAGCCTTTTAGCTGTCTCTGACATCTAGACTTGAACTGGCCTAGGAGCACTCTTGCAGCAGTACATACAAGTCATCCTATCACACTCAAATAGGACAACCTAACATCCAGACTCGAACTGGCTTATAGGATATCTTGATGTCCAGACTTGAACTGGCCTACAAGGTTCCTGACGTCTGGACTTGAACCGGCCTATAAGGCATCCAGCGAGCTCTTGTTGGGAATAACCAACCATAAACCTCCCAATTTGGTAAGCATCTCCCTTCTTCATAGGAGCAACAATACTTACCTTGCATGGCCAGCGACAAAAGGATCCTTCAAACAAAGCACAAACAAGGCACATACACACATAACATACGTATACACAAATTACAACAAAGGACCCTCAATCAAATCAAAATACAAATCAAAGATCAATTCTCAAAGTCACAACTGAATCAGGCTACCTATTTTCCTATTAACTTCTGAGATTCCCTATCATCATAATCACACATTCCGCAAGCATATAACTAAGATAGGCAATTGAATTCAATCATATTTAAACAATCAAACAGTAGGGTAACCAAAGGAACCGATGAGGCATAGATCCTACCTCTCACGTGTCTGAATCAGATACAATCCTTTCCCTTTTCAATAAGATTAGAATCTCCTAAACAATTACAAGGCAAAGACCACACAATACTAAGCCACAAGACTACTTAATTAAAACAAGACTACTTAATTAAAAACCAAAAGCATTGGGAATCCTTAACAATTAACCTACAAAAATCCAGCGATCCGGATGCAGCAATATCTTTCCCGTAAATGTGTGATGTGATGGCCAAACATTCAGTAAGAATTAACCTGATTATTCACCCTAATTCAATATACAAATTTTGGCAACACCTTAAGGTTTATAGGGCAACTTGCGATTTCAACATTAGAGAGGTTAGGGGTTGTGATTTCATGAAATTAAGAAAGAAATAGATGTTGATAACATGTAAAATCAAAAGAAACAAGATCAGAATCCAATAGGTTAATCAATTGATCAAGATAGGCATCAATAGGGCAAAGGTAGGGCATACTGACTTCATGAATACGGAAGATTCAAAAGATGAATTCATGATTTTATATCATGAATGGATGCTAAACAATCATACGAACAAGAGGAACAATAACAAAAATCAATTGAAGGCAAAATCACACAATTTTGAAACTTAATCCCGCCAAATTTCGACATAAATTATGACAAAGAAAAACTAACCTCCACAAAAAAACCAAATATTTATGGATAGAGAGTGGAAAGAGCTTTTAAACAAGCTATTATTCACAAGAATCCTACAAAGGATGAGAGAGTTATGTTATTTTGAAGTTTAAGCAGATTTTGTCAATTCTGCCAAAATACAATTTAACTTTTAACAAATAAAAACTCACCTCCAGATGAAAAATTAAAATTTTTGGAAACAGGATGAAGAGAGCTTTCCAACAAAGAATGAGAGAGTTATACTATTTTGAAGTTCAAAGAGGATTCAATTTTGGTTTAGGTAAGAAAACAACTAGAGAGAAGTAACAGTGGTGATATAGTTAGTGAGTATAGAGTCCAAGACAATAGGGAGCAGTATTGGTGGTCGAGGATGAAGAGACATATAGCAGAGTTCGTAACCAGATGTCTAGTAAGTAAGCAGGTCAATACAAAGCATCAGAGACCCACAAGCATGTTGCAACTGCCTCCCATTTTTTAGTGGAAATGAGAACACCCCACAATGGATTTTTAGTGGGTTTGCCAATGACCAAGTGTGATTTTGAGACAATGTGGGTGATAGTGGACAGATTGACCAAATTTTCCATTTCTCCTTACGATCAAGGTGACAGATACACTTAAAAGGCTAGCTTCCAGATATATAGATAAGATTGTGAGGTTGGAAGGACTTCTAGTGTCAATTTCTTCGACAAGGAGCCAAGTTTCACATCTAAATTTTGGGAGAAGCTACACCGTGCTTTGAGCACCGTATTGAGTTTAAATATAGTTTTTGACCCATAGGCAGATAAATAGTTAGAGAGGACTATTAAGGCTTTGGATGACATGCTTTGAACATGTGTACTTGACTAGCAGACTATATAGGATAGATGTTTATTGTTGGCAGATTTTTTCAATAATAATAGTTTCCAGGTTAATATCAGGATTGTCCCATATTAGGCTTTGTATGGTAAGAGATATTGTGGATTGTTGTGCTGGAATGAAGTAAGCGAGAGATGCCTTGAAAGTTTTAATTTGCATAAGCAAGTCATAAAGCAATTAGTTTTGATCAAACGATGATTAAAGATACTGCAAGATAGACAAAACAAAATAATCACTAGTGAGACCTTGAGTTTGAGGTCAGAAACATGGTGTTTCTAAAACTCACATCATGGAAGGATGTGCTTCTGTTTAAGTAATGGGACAAGTTGGCATCATGATATATTGATCTATATAGTATTACCAAACAGATCAAACTAGTGGTGTATAGATTGGATTTGCCACCATCTTTGGAGAGAATCAACAATGTATTTCATATCTCAATATTGAGAAAATACATTCGAGAACTATCAGTGAAGATAGAGAATGACTTGTCATATAGCACTAAGCTAGTGGCTATAATGGACAAAGCCGTGAGACAATTTTGCAGATGCAATGTCCTGTTGATAAGAGTATCATGGCATAATGATTGATTTGAAGAGTTAGAAGACCAAGAAGTCTATATGGGAGCAGTATCCACATCTTTTCGAGTAACACAGTAAGTGAATTTCAAGTTTAAAATTCTTATAAGGAGGGGAGGATGTAGGACCTCGTCCTTCTAGTGATGAGTCAAAAGTGTTCTTATGGGCCACTGTGAGATATATAACCCTTTGATCGAGTTAGTCTGATTCAAGTAGTTCTACATAGACCGTGACACCCTGTTTATAACCGGGTGTGTTTGATCCAGTCTTAGGTGTCTAGCTATCAGTTTAGATGCCTATGAGTTGTCGAGTATTTTGAGAATTCGAGTCAGTAGAAATCCTGTTTTACCCTCTCTAAAACTCAATGTGTATTTTGGGCTTGTTTTGAGTAGCTCTAGGGCTTTAAGCCAATTTTTGTAGTTTTGAGCCAAGCCATTTATGTTTTAGACCCAGGATATAAATAGCAACCCTAGACCATTATGATTAGCCATCAACCCCTTAACCTACTTTTCTTTTTCTATATGCATGCATTCTCTCTTACCCTCGAGATACATATGTGGCTTCTTGTTTTTTCTTGGATTGCGTATGTTGTTCATCAGTTAAAGCACCCTTGTTCTTCCTTTAGTTTTGATTATTTGATTTTGTTCCTAATCACCTTCTTGTTCGTGTTTTGAGAATTTACACTACACTCTATCGGTTTTATATATTCGTAAGTTAGGGTTGTAATTTGGGCATTTTTGAGGTAAGATCCCTAGTGTGCAATTATGTGTATTAATTTTGTGTTAGATGTGTCGATAGAGGTCTTTAGGGTTCTTTTCCGCTTTTTATTTATTTTTTTAGATTGTTAGCTTTTACTTAGTGTAAGAACTCAAACCCAACCTATTAGGACTCTTACCGCCGTGAAACCCAATTAAGCCCTCCCAAGGTCCTATTTGAATCCCACAAGGCTCAAGTCACCTAATTGTCACTTCTATTGCTTGCTTTATATGTTATTTAAAGTTTGGAGCATATTCTTATATTAATGAATTTCTTATACGGAGTGAAAGAAAACATCAGCGGAAGACTTATATTAATACTCAAAACAAGTGGAAACATAACACACAAGTCTGATAGGAATCTCAAAACATCAACCAATAGCATCATGTATATTTCGGAAGCAACAAAAAGAGAAAGAGGGATTGGAAAGCCATAATTCAAATCCACACAAGTTCAAGACAAGGCATGCGCATTCAATAGAAAGAGGGTGCAAATTTTTCCAGCCGTGGAGCCTTGATCTCACACCTTGGTTACTAGCAACAAAGCACACATCTAAGCCTGCAAAAGAGGAGAAAAGAAGGTATGAGATTACAAGAAACTCAGTAAGGTCACAACATCATAAGTCCTAGGGATTCCCATTCAAACATCTCCCAAACAATATCATATCATCCCTACTCATCTAAGGGTATCACACAATTCAAGAATCAATCAAAAGGGTTAGGGCCGAAATTAAGGCTGAGGGTAGACTACAAACACTTACGAAAATCAAAAGTACACAGGTAGGAAAACTCATCAGGTTACTCTCGGTAGTAGGAAAAGAAAAGGTCCCCTTCCACCTGTGTTGTCCAAGGCTTTACTGCACAAAGGGTAAACGGTTAGACAATCAATATTGCAGCAAGCCTTTTAGTTGTCTCCGACATCCAGACTTGAACTGGCCTAGGAGCACTCTTGCAGCAGTCCATACAAGTCATCCTATCACACTCAAATAGGGCATCCTAACGTCCAGACTCGAACTAGCCTATAGGGTATCTTGATGCCCAGACTTGAACTCGCATACAAGACTTCGTGACGTACGGACTTGAACCGTCCTACAAGGCATCATAAGTCCTAGAGATTCCCAATCAAACGTCTCCCAAACAATATCATATCATCCCTACTCATCTAAGGGTATCACACAATTCAAGAATCAATCAAAAGGGTTAGGGCCGAAATTAAGGCTGAGGGTGGACTACAAACACTTCTGAAAATCAAAAGTACACAGGTAGGAAAACTCATCAGGTTACTCTCGGTAGTAGGAAAAGAAAAGGTCCCCTTCCACCTGTGTTGTCCAAGGCTTTACTGCACAAAGGGTAAACGGTTAGACAATCAATATTGCAGCAAGCCTTTTAGTTGTCTCCGACATCCAGACTTGAACTGGCCTAGGAGCACTCTTGCAGCAGTCCATACAAGTCATCCTATCACACTCAAATAGGGCATCCTAACGTCCAGACTCGAACTAGCCTATAGGGTATCTTGATGCCCAGACTTGAACTCGCATACAAGACTTCGTGACGTACGGACTTGAACCGTCCTACAAGGCATCATAAGTCCTAGAGATTCCCAATCAAACGTCTCCCAAACAATATCATATCATCCCTACTCATCTAAGGGTATCACACAATTCAAGAATCAATCAAAAGGGTTAGGGCCGAAATTAAGGCTGAGGGTGGACTACAAACACTTCTGAAAATCAAAAGTACACAGGTAGGAAAACTCATCAGGTTACTCTCGGTAGTAGGAAAAGAAAAGGTCCCCTTCCACCTGTGTTGTCCAAGGCTTTACTGCACAAAGGGTAAACGGTTAGACAATCAATATTGCAGCAAGCTTTTTAGCTGTCTCCGACATCTAGACTTGAACTGGCTTAGGAGCACTCTTGCAGCAGTACATACAAGTCATCCTATCACACTCAAATAGGGCAACCTAACATCCAGACTCGAACTGGCCTATAGGGTATCTTGATGTCCAGACTTGAACTGGCCTACAAGGCTTCCTGACGTCTGTACTTGAACAGGCCTATAAGGCATCCAGCGAGCTCTTGTTGGGAATAACCAACCATAAACCTCCCAATTTGGTAAGCATCTCCCTTCTTCATAAGAGCAACAATACTTACCTTGCATGGCAAGCGACAAAAGGATCCTTCAAACAAAGCACAAACAAGGCACATACACACATAACATACGTATACACAAATTACAACAAAGGACCCTCAATCAAATCAAAATACAAATCAAAGATCAATTCTCAAAGTCACAACTGAATCAGGCAACCTATTTTCCTATTAACTTCTGAGATTCCCTATCATCATAATCACACATTCCGCAAGCATATAACCAAGATAGGCAATTGAATTCAATCATATTTAAACAATCAAACAGTAGGGTAACCAAATGAACCGATGAGGCATAGATCCTACCTCTCACGTGTCTGAATCAGATACAATCCTTTCCCTTTTCAATAAGATTAGAATCTCCTAAACAATTACAAGGCAAAGACCACACAATACTAAGCCACAAGACTACTTAATTAAAAACCAAAGGCATTGGGAATCCTTACCAATTAACCTACAAAAATCCAGCGATCCGGATGCAGCAATATCTTTCCCCTAAATGTGTGATGTGATGGCCAAACATTCAGTAAGAAGTAACCTGATTATTCACCCTAATTCAATATAAAAATTTCGGCAACACCTTAAGGTTTATAGGGCAACTTGCGATTTCAACATTAGAGAGGTTAGGGGTTGTGATTTCATGAAATTAAGAAAGAAATAGATGTTGATAACATGTAAAATCAAAAGAAACAAGATCAGAATCCAATAGGTTAATCAATTGATCAAGATAGGCATCAATAGGGCAAAGGTAGGGCATACTGACTTCAGGAATACGAAAGATTCAAAGGATGAATTCATGATTTTACATCATGAATGGATGCTAAACAATCATACGAACAAGAGGAACAATAACAAAAATCAATTGAAGGCAAAATCACACAATTTTGAAACTTAATCCCGCCAAATTTCGACATAAATTATGACAAAGAAAAACTAATTTCCTCAAAAAAAACAAAATATTTATGGATAGAGAATGGAAAGATCTTTCCAACAAGCTATTATTCACAAGAATCCGATAAAGGATGAGCGAGTTATGTTATTTTGAAGTTTAAGCAGATTTTGGCAATTCTGCCAAAATACAATTTAACTTTTAACAAATAAAAACTCACCTCCAGATGAAAAAATTAAAATTTTTGGAAACAGGATGAAAAGAGCTTTCCAACAAGCTATTATTCGCAAGAATCCAACAAAGGATGAGAGAGTTATACTATTTTGAAGTCCAAACAGATTTTGGCAATTCTGCTAAAATATGATATATCTTTTAATAAAGAAAAAATAACCTCAAGATTACAAACCCATAATGGTTTGAAAGAGGATGAAAAGATCTTTTTAACAAGCTATTATTCGCAAGAATCCAACAAAGGATGAGAGAGTTATACTATTTTGAAGTTCAAAGGGTTTCGGCTAGGGTTTTGGGAAAAATCAGAATTTGAGAGAAAAAGAATAAATTACGAAATTTCTATGTAGGCTTTGGTATGTTTAGATGGGATGGGCTGGCCACTCTTTTATAGGTGTCTAAGGAGGTTTATCTAAGAGATAGATCTACTTTTAAGCTTAAAAAATATAATTAAAAGATAATTCTATTAGATAGATAATTCTATTTAAAAAGATAAATCTATTAAAAGAGATATTCTTTTAAAAAAAAGAATTATCTCATATCTTAGATAATAAGGGATAAAACTAAAGATAATTAATATAAAATATTAGAATTAAAATAGGAAATATTTGGCAGCAACCATTTTAGGCCATCATACATCCATTTCTTCAGGGATAAAATAGTCATTTCAACTACATCGGCTACTGGACTTCCTGGACATCTAAACTAGGAAGGGTCGGAGTCTCACACTTAGCGATCTTTGTTTAATGTGTTGAGGTAGTTCTGGAGCACGAGATAAAGACAAGGGACTTTCCATTGGGTCATCTACATTAAGTCTATGTTTCACTTGATTGCCTAAAATTTTTTAAAATTTTCTAATTTAAATCTGATATCTACTTGGTTTTGATTATAAACTTATACTTTTGTGTGTGAAATTCATAATAAGTTCATCTGATTGCTTTCCATGAATATTAGGCATCATCTATTAATTTACATTACTTATACATTTAGCTTGTGTGATTGGTGCATGTGGTGAGTTATGGGTGATGAACCAGCTTGTGCTGTTATTAAGGATCTGCATATACCAATCCTGTGAGTGGTTCCTTTAGAGAGATGAAGTTTAATTGGTAAGATTGTGGGTTTTGAGCTTATTGTTTTTTAGTGTTCCTGGTTAGGTTTTTTCTAGAGTAACTGAAAATCATATATACAATCAATTTTTTGTTTCAGTATCTAATCAATCACTCACTCGAAGTAATCGATTACTCCCCTTTGAGTTGACAATTTTTTTTCTGTCGGTGATTGATTACTCCCTCAAAATAATCAACTACTCTTGCTCGAAACATACTTTAGTTCTATTAATAATCGATTACCCACTGAGCTAACAACTACTATATGTAACCGACTTTTTATTCACGTTAATAATCGATTACCCACTCGGGGTAGTCAATTACTTCTCTTCAAACCAGAATCACAATTCTTTAGTAATCGGTTACCCACTTGGAGTAATCAATTGCCTATCTATGTGTGCGATTTCTTTATGTCCACTAGTAATTGATTACTACTTTGAGTAATTGATTCTCATGTCCAATATTGAATTTTGTGACTTTCTTGTGTTGTAATTACCTCCTTTATAATATTCTAAGACCCCTAAACCAACCTTGTACATCATTGAATGACTTGAGATCTTGATGACTGTTCTGGTATATGAGAAACCTTTGTGGGTATGTGTGAGCATGCCCTGCATACATTGTGATGTTGTATACAATATATATCTATATGTACCTTTAGGTACACCTGGAATTGATGCATAGATCAAACAATAGGGTAACCGAAGGAACCAATGAGGCATAGATCCTACCTCTCATGAGTCTGAATCAGATGCAATCCTCTGCCTTCCCAATAAGATCAGAATCTCCTAAACAATCACAAGGCTAAGACCACACAATACTAAGCCACATGATACTTAATTAAAAACCAAAGGCATTGGGAATCCTTACCAATTAACCTACAAAAATCCAGCAATCCGGATGCAACAATATCTTCTCCTTGAATGTGTGATGTGATGGCCAAAAAGTTAGTAAGAATCAACCTGATTATTCACCCTAATTAAATATACAAATTTCGGTAACACCTTAGTTACCTCGCATGGCTAGCGACAAAAGGATCCTCAATCAAATCAAAATACAAATCAAAAATCAATACTCAAAGTCATAACTGAATTAGGCAACCTATTGCTCTATTAACTTTCTAGATTTCCTATCATCATAATTACACATTCTGCAAGCATATAATCAAGATAGACAATCGAATTCAATCATATTTAAACAATCAAATAATAGGGTAACCAAAGGAACCAATGAGGCATAGATCCTACCTCTCACAAGTCTGAATCAGATGCAATTCTCTACCTTTCCAATATGATTAGACTCTCCTAAACAATCACAAGACAAAGACCACACAATACTAAGCCAAAAGATACTTAATTAAAAACCAAAGGCATTGGGAATCCTTACCAATTAACCTACAAAAATCCAGCAATCGGGATACAGCAATATCTTCCCCCTGAATGTGTGATGTGATGGCCAAAAACTTAGTAAGAATCAACCTGATTATTCACCCTAATTAAATATACAAATTTTGCAATACCTTAGGGTTTATAGAGTAACTTGCTATTTCAACATACATATAAGAAGAATCTGTGATTTCATATGAATAAGGAAGGAATATGTGTAAGACACTCAAACAATTAAAAGAACAAGATCTGAAACCAATAGATAAGTCAATTGATCAAATTTCAGGAAACATAGGGTTAGGAATATGGCATGCTGATTTCATGTATAGAAAAGATTCAAAGGATAAATTCATGATTTTACAACATGAATGGATGCCAAACAATCATAAGAACAAAAGGAATAACAATCGAAATCAATTGAAGGAAGAATCACACAATTTTGGCACCAAAAACCGACAAATTATGACTTGAATTTTGATAGGAAAGAACTAACCTTCAGATGACCAACCCAAGATATCTAGATAGAGGATGGAAAGAGCTTTCCAACAAGCTATTATTTACAGAAATCCGACAAAGGATGAGAGAATTATGCTAGGATTAAGATCAAGGAATTTCGGCTAAGGTTTAGGGTAGGCAAAAATCGGAAATTAAGAGGAAGGAGCGAAGGGAGGGAATAATACCAGAATTATTTGGGAGGTTTTGGGTATGATTTATCAGGGTAGGTCGGCCTCTCCTTTTATAGGTGTCTAAGGAGGTTTAGCTAAGAGATAATTTCCTACTTTTAAGTTTAAAAGTATAATTCTATTAAAAAGATAATTCTATTTAAAAGGAAGAATTATCTAATAGTTTGGATAATAAGGTATAAAACTAAGGATAATTAACCAGAATTAAAATAGGAAATATTCAGCAATAACCATTTTAGGCTATCACGCATCCATTTCTTCAAGGGAAAAATAATCATTTCAGCTGCATCGGTACCTAAGTTCTATTTCTGACCTGTGGACTTCTAAGACATCTACCCTATGGAGGATCAGGGTCTCATAACTATGTTTGAAAAGTTAGAAGCCTTTTTTTGTTTCTGCTTAGGTCAGTTAAGATTGCAAGATGGTGAGGATTCTATTTTTCAGGAGCAGGTCCTCACATGGTTAGTAGCGGCGCTGATCTGACTCCCTCTTCAATGTGAGCTTGGACCTGTGAGTTTAAGTTTAAGCTTGGGCACCTCTCATGAGGAGACGAGGTCTTAAAGGAGGGGAGAATGTGAGACCCCAAAGAGGGAGAGGTTGTGAGTGAGAACCCAATCCTAGATCAGAAAGAGTGGGAAAGGTCTTGGGCTTATAAGTATAGAGTGTGGAATCATATGAATAACAAGATATCTTTTAGGCCAAATAGACAGATTATGTGAATCATGTGATTCCATGCTCATAGTCACATCCGAGCACTTCGAGATGAGGTCGGGAGGTCGGGACGTGATAGTTATTATATTCATTTCGGTACTCTCACACTAAGATTTTTCACTCTTCTCTTATATTGGTGAGTTTCACTCACACCCTCATACTCTTCACTCACTTCTCACACTTCCAACATTAAATCCAAACATCAACAAGAACATATTCAGGTCAAACAAAACATCATCCGCTCAATCCTTCTTGATATTTAGTTAATTCCTCAAGATAAAACTCGCATACCTTTTATACACATCCATATGAATCCCTTCATGCACACATACAAAGGAATACCAAGGAATTAACATACATCAGCATGGTTCACATACACAATGTCTAGTATGTTTATAAATCATTTAACCTATGTCTCACATCCAAAACAACAACCTTTCCATATTAGTTAATAGAAAAACAATACCTTTCTTATCGTAAGCACGAAATTGAAACTCTCACCTTGTGATGCATAGAACTCTTCAACACCACTCCTTTGCACTTCTTGTGAATTGCACCACTTTCTATTCACAACACACATACAAGCTAAGAAAAACAAAAATACAAAGTGAACTAAAGCGACAACACCAACCTAAACCTAAACACAATCTAGACTACTCTAAGGACTCAAACATCCTCTCTAACAGCTCACACAACAACACAATAAGATAATTCAACAATCCCCTCCCAAGCTCAATAATGACTCAGGCCACTCAAAGGGACAAACTCACACAAATACTAAATCAACCATCAAATAGCATCCCTAAGCCAACAACAACCACTATCCAAGCAACCAAATCACAAGACAACCATAATTATACAAAAATCCAAGGATTCTATCAGAGACCTAATCATTCAAATCATATTCAACACTCAAAATAGGTTTCTAAGGGTAGAGAAACATTAGAAATATTTCAAGAAACAAAGCCCAATAAAAAACAATTAAAAGAACCTATGGGAGTTGGGAACCTCACCAAAATTCCCAAAATATATCCTCACACAAAATCTACCTTCAAATCCCTTTTTGAGGTGTGAAAATAATGCGAACATATTTAGAAACACTTTGGGAACAAAGTCCAAGGAAAAAGGATTGAAGGAGAAGTAAGAAATCAGAAATGGGTTTTAAGAGGTGTATGGGGAAAGGGTGTCAGGTATCACCAAGAGAGAAAGCGGTTGGGTTCTTTCGAAAATTTTCTAAGTTCAAGTGATTTTCCATGCTATTTATCCTAGACCCAATGGCTTGAGCTTTTGCTTTAAAATAGTGATTTTCAGTGTTTGTGGGCTAATTTACTGTTTTTGGATTTTAAATAGTGTTTAGGCTCTTATGAATAATAATGGACCAAAAAGTCAACTTGGGTCCAAAGTCAACTCAACCGCTTACTCAAAATGGACTTGGTATCAACAAAAGGTCTCAAATTTGGTTTTCTCTGCACCTAACCATCACTTTCATAACAAATCACCATTCACACAAGACTTAACGTGCACACGATGATATACTGTTATCTTACCTTAAAAGACGTAACCCATCAAAAGAACTGACTAAGATGATATTTATGACTCTACGCTGCATAACTATACACTCAAGCTAAAAGAAACTAAGTCCAAAAATGTTGGGTCTCATGTAGTCCAAGTCATCAGGAGACTACGTGTGACCAAATTGATTGTGTTATTTGGTAACTATGTGCATTATCGGTGACTATGCAATAGTAGAGGACCAAATATCTCTAAACTTGGGTGTAATATAACCTAACTTATGTAATGCAAATCCAAATGAAATGTGTGATTATTGAATTATTATACTATCTTGGTAACCCGTTATGATGGGCTAGATGCTTATTATGTAATTTTGATATTGAGTTGTAATCTATGATTTGTTGTGATGTACGTTGATGTGTGATTGATTATGTGATTTGAAGTATTTCTATGTTGTGATGTATTCATGGTTCAGTGTAGCCCTGATGATGGGGTTATATATTGGTATTATGTATGATATTTTTATTTTTTGGATTGTGCCATGATTTATTGTTATATTGTGAAGTGACTCGCTTGATAATATTTTTCTTGGTTCAAATGTTAATAATAGCATTGCAGGCTCTCTTACTATATAGAAGCTATAAGATATAATCGAGGATTTTGAGCTTACAGTTGTGCATTAGTTACATGAGTTTTTATTGTTTGAGTGAATTTGTAAAACTTTATTTCTTTATACTAATGTATAATAAAATTAAAATTGAACTTGTGAATGTGAATTAGTATCTAATATGACTTGAAAAGTAATTATAAGAATAATTAGAAACAATAATGTACTAAAATATTTAATATATTTTATAGGTCATGAATTTTAAATTAATAACTCATATCACTCACTTAAAAGAAAATAAATTTTAATAAGTTTGTTCTTGTTGTAATTATTGTATATACTTAGATTAGACAACTGAGTAATTATACGACGATTGTCAGGTAATGATGGATTCTAAGGCGTGACAATCTACTGTTTGATTAAATTTCTAATCAAAACTGATTATTTTGAATCTAGATTGGATTGAAAAAAAAATATATCTATTCTAATATAAAATAATAAACCTGATTAATTTATGTTATTAAAATAAAAATATATCTAATAATTTTGTACTTTATCAATCATGTTTATTAATTCTCATAAAAATATAATTAATCATTAAGTTATTGATTATATTCTGTATATCCTGAATTTGAATATGACAACGGACAGATATCTTTGTTTGCTAATTCATTTTTTTGATTGAAAAAATTCTTTGATTGTAGTTATATTATTTGTTGACATTTCATGCACTTGTAGATAATAAATTTAATTCTACATAATAATAATGCTAAATTTATTTGGTGTTATGACAATATAAAAATATAAAAATATAATAAAATAATATATATATTTTATATTTATATTAATTAAATATATAAAATAAAATTACTTTTAATCAATAATTACTATTTAATAAATTTTTAACCTTGCTACTATATATATATATAAATATATAATCAATAATTCATTCATAATTATATTATTTCAAGATTTTATCCAAATTCAACAGAACAAAATTACTTTGTAATACTTGAATTTTTGATAAAATCATTATACAATTTACCAAATGATAAGGTTGAAAATACTTTTCTTTTGTTTTGATTCAGCAATGTTCAAAAGTTACAAAATTATTTCCATAAAAAAGTTACAACATTATTGGACTGTTCCTAATGATTATTAATTTTTTGGGTCTCCTTAGTTTTTAATTAATGGCGGTTTGGTTTATTTTGAAAAATGTCACACACAACATGAGCAACTTATGTACCATAAAAAACTACGAGTGTTGATAATTAATTTAAAGAAGAAAAATAAACCATATATATTTAATATCTACTAGAAATGAAGTTACCCTCTACTCTGCTCCAACTTTTCACATGTCACAAAACTGAAGATTTGCTAACATAGAATAAATGAGTAGAATAATTAATATATAAATTACATATTTCATAAAATATAATTAAAGAATAATATGATGAAACAATAGGAAACACAAAACTATTTCATCTTCTTATACTATAAAAAGGGATAAAAAAGTAACATTGACGCGACCAGAGAGCCACTGGGATCGGAGAGCTGAAAACTGCCTTTTTGCAAATTCGCTGTGGTTTTCGGTATTGGGGAGAAATTCCCTAATCAGCCAAACAACACATATCATGTCTATTCTTCGAATCTGACATTTTTTGGATATCTCCTACTCTTCTTCATCATCACCTTCTTCTTCCTCTTCCTCTCCTTCTCCTTCTGCTTCCTACATCTAGTCTGGCAAGTTCTTCTCTACTTCTCGCCTTGTCTTCAATGCATATATAGATATCCTCCGTTTCTGGAGATTTCATTTATTTTCTAATTTTTTTTTCTCTTTCTGCAGGAATAAAGAAAAGTGAACGTGATAATACTGTCTTTTGGGTGTTTGGTGAGACTAGTTATCCATGGCTGCTCCTCCTGCTAGGGCTCGTGCTGATTATGATTACCTCATCAAGCTACTCTTGATAGGCGATAGCGGTACGCGATCTATATCTCTACATCTCCGTTTTTGGATTTTTCTTCGGGCGATCTCATTTTATTATGACCCTTTCTGTACCTTTTTTCCAATGCGTCTCGAGTTCGTGTCCTACGTTGAATATCTTGTTAGTATGAAAGTTTTATTTTTTTTTTCACATTGCTATAGAAATATTGACTTATTCTTTTTCTATGGGGCTGATACTTATTGTTTCTCAACTGAAATATGTCATTAAGATGTGCTGCATTCTAATAGTTAACCAGAACATGAAGCTGAATATTATATTTGTTTAGTTGGAAAGTTATTTATGAAATCTAATATCTCTAGTTTTGTAATTTTTTTATTTTTTATGGAGATGGAAACATGTTTTTTCTTTTCGCTTCGAGAGGAAAAAGATATTGCTCAGTTTAAAAGAAGAATGCTTTGCCTTTTATTTAAAAAGAAATTATAATGCTTGAGGACTTGGAGATGCTTTTTCGTTCTTATAGATCTTGAGATTTTCTAAAAAGTTGTAGCTAAATTTCATACGCAATGAATGATGGTGTCACGACCTTAAAGTTCTGGCCATGGTAGTTTTCATTATTGGGATTGATGGATGAGCTGCCACATGAGCTTGTATCACTCGATTATTTGGTACTACTCTGCTGTAAGTTGATGGGTATTATGCCTCTGCATTCTAAGTTTGAATAGCTAATCTAAAAGTTGTTATGAAACGGAGCTGTTTGCAACTGAGATTTAATCATCTGCATATTAATCTTCTCAGGTGTGGGGAAGAGTTGCCTTCTCTTGCGTTTCTCTGATGGTTCTTTCACCACCAGTTTTATCACCACTATTGGGTGAGGAGTTTTTAAACTCTTATAGTTAAACTGTTATATCTAGTTTTGTCTGCTGAAGAGATTATTGACCTCCCCAAATCCTAATTATTTATGCAGCATTGATTTTAAGATAAGAACCATCGAGCTTGATGGAAAAAGAATTAAACTACAGATTTGGGATACAGCTGGTCAGGAGCGTTTCCGCACCATCACAACTGGTTAGTGTTTTGCTCTGTAGCCATGGTAATTCTACTAAAAGTGATGGTCTTTGCTTCTTCTTGATGATTCCCCATATTTCACGTTTCACATATGAATTCCATCAAGATCCTTTGGAGAGTTTCTACATGGGATCCTCATTTGTCAAGTCAAACTATCAAGTGTTCTTTTGTGATGGGGAATAGGGAGATGTTCTCATTTTTTATTGAGGATGGAAGCTATTTGCACATAGTTTTTTTTTTTGAAGAATATATTTGCACATATTAATCATGTAATGTTGTGGAATAATGTAATGGAAGATATAAGTCCTTTAGGGAGGTGACAATGTTGAACGGAGTTCAAAATTCATTCTTTCTTGCTAAAAATGGAGTCTAACTAGTTTGAGATTAAATTTTATCCGAGTTAAGCTGTATGTGATTGCTTTACCCGGTAAAACCCTTTAACTCGATTGCCGACAAAGCACTTCCACGAAATACCTTGGTTTTTTGGTACTTGAAGCTTAGAGCTATAACGGCTGAACTGCAGACCAGTCTCCCCTTGCTTTCAGTGGGAAGCTTATGATATCTTTGGCGTGGGACTTGCACCTTGTCTGAAGTTTGTTACTGAGCTATTGACCAGGATTGTCACACCTATATGTAGCTTTAGATCATAAATGTAATTTTATGTGACATTCAGTTCTCTGAAGTTATAGAGACTCTTTCCTAACTGGTTTGGTATACACTTAATGTTTTCATAACATCGTTTACAGTTCTGTGCTGCTATATTTTCATATCAACATTGAATTTTTTGTGGATTTCACAGCATACTATCGTGGAGCCATGGGTATCTTGCTGGTCTATGATGTTACTGATGAAGCATCTTTCAACAGTAAGTTTCTATTGTTATAATCATGTAATGCTTCAGGTTTTTTTACAAACAAGCATAAATATCCTTCTCTAGTATATTCTATCTTCTTCTACTGACTATAAAGTGGATAAATGAAGCTGCAAGATCACTGATTATTAAAGGAATTTCTGACTGTCAGATCTGAACACTTTTATCATTTGCAGACATTAGGAATTGGATTCGCAACATTGAACAGCATGCTTCTGATAATGTTAACAAGATATTGGTGGGGAACAAGGCTGACATGGATGAAAGCAAAAGGGTAAGCTGCTCTTTGTTTGTGCGTGTAGAAAATTTGTCACCTGATATTGTTTAAAGTTCTGCATAAATCTTCTTTTATTTCTAACATATCAATAGATGCACGGACTTTTACCCTTTTTTTGTCGGTAAGGGACATTTATGTGTGGGCTTTAATTAGGGCAAGAAATTGATTCATTGTGTCTGAGTGTATGAACTTTTAGATTTATATCTCTCCCTTTACCACTGTCGTGCACATATATACATTTGTTGGCTGCCTGAAACTCATACCTTGATGTTTCTTAGGCTGTGCCAACTTCCAAGGGTCAAGCACTAGCTGATGAGTATGGGATCAAGTTTTTTGAAACTGTAAGTAATTCCCAGAGGTCAAAACCAACTAACTTAACCAATGTCTGTGTTTGTATTGATTGGAAAAGACTGATTTTCAGAGCGCAAAAACAAACCTGAATGTGGAGCAAGTTTTCTTTTCAATTGCAAGAGACATAAAGCAAAGGCTTGCCGATAGCGATTCAAGGGCAGAGGTACGCTAATGTCATACCTTTGCCTGAGGTTAAAATAACGCTGAAGGATATGTTTGCAAGAAAACCTGGTTTGTTTTAATTATTGTTACTTGCTTTTAAATTATTATTGTCTTAAATTTTATATGTTGCAGCCTTCAACTATCAAGATCAATCAAGCAGATCAGGGAGCTGGTGGTCAAGCTGCCCAAAAGTCGTCTTGCTGTGCTTCTTGAGAGCAAGTTGTTTTTTAATTGGGACATGAATTGTGGGTGACCCTTGTATCGTTAAAGGTATTAAAAGGCGAAAGACCAGGAAAAGGAAAGCAGATTCTGATGACAGAAAGACGGGTGCTTGTGAATTTTCTTATTACCATGCTTATTAATCTGGTTCAAGTGTAGCAAGGGCAGTTTATTTTGCAGGATAGTATTTGTGGTAGCAGTTGTTTGTCTTGTATGCTCCTCCTTCCGCTCTGTTTCTTCTGGATCTCCCCGTACCTGCACTCCTTGTCTCTATTAACGGAGAAAGACCCAAATAATTTCACTTACGGCATTATTAAATATAGTGTAGCAGGCACAGGTGCCACTGCTAACTTGTTTTCAATTTTTGCATAAATAAGAGGATATTATCCACGAACTGCCTGTACATAAAACTTCCGGAGATGTACACACGGTGTATAATTTTAAACGAGGTTTGAACATTTTCTGCCCAAGATTTGGTAAATTATGTACGAGTGCTTCTATTGTCTCAGGCATTTCTTTGGAGCTTACCGAAAAGAAAATGTTCTAACAAAATGGTGTGTGTTCGACTTCAGGAAAGAAGGCAGCATAAGATTTAGATGCCAACACGGTTTGGCTAAAAGAAAGATGGTCATTTTGCACGTTAAAGATCACGAATCAGCGCACAGTTTGGGGTCACGGCAAGACCTTTGTTCTGGATTCCCAATGGTCCATGAACTGAGGGTGCAAGGAGCCTTAAAATAGCAGAAACGGGAGATAAAGCATGCGATCTGACCAGAAAAAAATTAACAAACCCATTAACTCTTCACATTGAACCAGAGTAACAACATCGAGAAGCCTGCTATGTCAAATAAAACCAGGGTCTCCTCTGTTCTGTAGTCTTCTAAACCAAAGTCCATTTCCTCTAAGTGGACCAAATGATAACAAGTTTACAAAAGACCGGGGCTCCAACAAGTATCACCTGCCAAACATATAGTTCCCGTCCCAACACATATTCACAACATAAGGACTCCTTGTCTATATGCATATTAATATAGCATCACTTGTCAAGATATGATTCCCTACGCAAAATATAATTCACAACGGAAGTTGTTTATATGCACATGACAGAAGACATCCTAACAATACACCTGTGGCGAATCCCATTCAAAGATTTAACTCTTCCTTCCCATAGATGCGCTGAAGTTCACGAGTTGCTGCTTGAAATGATTCTGGCAAGGAGAAGAATAAGCAATTAAGACTTTGGGTTATAGTTTTAGCCATTCGTGTAAGCCAAAAATTAGTCTAGCGACCAAGAGACTGCAAGTGCATCCCTCCACTCCACAAACAGCAGCTTCCAGGCAAGTATGATGAAAGATATCATCACCAGAATTCCCTTGGAGACCACTGCTCAATGACTACCACTATTTCTAGTTTATTTTATAGGTCCTTGGAGATCACTGTTCAATGATCAACGCTATTTGAAGTTGATTTTAAAGGTAACTACAACTCTCCAATGAATGGAAACAGTCAAATCTCAAGGAGGTGAAGGAAAACAAAACGATAGTCATTTTACATACCTTTCCAGATTCGAAAAGACTTCTGATTGATCGGTGCACCAAATACAGTCTGAATGACATCAAATAGCATGCTTTCTGGTGTGCTTCTTAATTCTTGCACTATCTGATAGATGGTCTTGCCATTGTCAAAGTATATGTGATTGTTTGGATGTTTTGTCTTGCAACCAGCATGGCGTTCAAATTCATATGCATTGAGCACCTTATGTACAAAGCAGAAGATAGGTTAGTTGGTCTGAAGAGTTCAGACTGTAAAAATTTGAAAGCTAATACATTGCCCGGGAAGAGATTAGACTTGGGTACTCTTCTATAATATAAAAATAAGCTAATACATTACCTTGGAATAATTACAAGACTGACACCCACAAAGATACCCAGAACCTTTTATAACCCCACGCAGTTCCTTGTTTGCATCAAGAGAATAATGTCACTAAATAGCATGTTAGAGAGGATGTCACTAACAAGTCGACTGGAAACAAAAGGAAATTAAAAAGAAGAGAAATTTACCTCCCGTGACAATGCAACATACTTTACAGGGACCCCATCAAGCATGCCAGTTGATATTAAGCTTCTTACATTTGAAGGAAAACTATTAGGAGCTTCCTTTTTGGTTGTTTTGAACTCCGATTTGTTCTTCAAAACAGATGCTACTTTTGCTTTTGTTTCCTGGCCATTATATACAGCCACAGCATTTGAGACAACCAACTCTTTTTCATTAACTGGCTCTGGTGTTTGGACCAAAGATTGATTATACGATGGGTCATAAGTGCTGATGGGCCTGCCAATGGATACACCATCATGTGCTGCATTAAATCCTTCAAAGCATATCATGTTGGGATCTTCCTTGCCATAGGTGTCACTTATATGAATGGCATTGTCATCTCCTTTGACATAGTCAGGACTTGTTGATTCAATATGACCATCCTCTCTAATATACGTGTGGCCCATTAATGACTCACTGCCATCCTCCTTGCCATATGCCTGCCCTATTGATATATAGCTATTTTCATTTTCTCGGATAAAGGCTTCACTTGTAGAGATCTGGCTGTTAGTAAAACCTTGACCTCTTGAAGAATGCATTCCAGGAACAGATTCCTTGACCTGATTAATTTTAACTTTTCTAAAACCACCATAGCTAAGAGTGATTTCAGATTCTTCTTCAGAATGTGGCATAGAAAGACTAATGGATGCATTTGAGTTGGCTGTTCCAGGAGGAAACATGTTTCTTTCAGCAAAACCAAAAGATCTTGTAGTTTCAGATCCAAATAACCGATCAATACTTTGATTTGAGACTGTCTGCAAACCAGAGGTGTTATCCCAAGAAGCCATGTTTGCACTGGAAAAACCTGAACTTGACATACTGCTTGGGACTTCTACAGCTTGCTTTTTGTTAGGTAACAACCCGGGTTCAGTGGCGTCCATAAACCACTGATGAGAGCGTTTAGACTCGAATCTGGAAGAGTTATCAATTTTCGGGTCACCACCAGTATCTTTTTCAATCCAAAAACCCTTATTCTGAAAAGAAAGGTTGTAAGTAACACAGAAGTGGCGGCATTTCAACAGACAGACACAGAAGTGGCTGCATTCCAACAGACACACACAGAATCCTACCCCACGTACTAAAATTTCCAGTAAAACTAAATAACATTTCACACATCCATATAAACTTGCACAAGCAACTATGTAAAGACTTACTCAACACCATGTAGTTTCGAATATAACGTGGAACACAATTCTTCAATCAGATATAGCAGTAAAGTCTGCAAATTAGCTCCTTCTATATGGATAGTCGGATTCAACCAAATCACCAACTTATAACGAATAATCCAGCAAGAGCACAGACATCATAAGCAATGCAAAACAAAAAGACAAGGAAATGACAATTCACACCTTATGGACCCAGCCCAAAGAAGAAGAAATAGAAAACGTACCATCTTGCTTGTCCAAAGTTTCCCACAAGCTTTGTTGTGGCTATGCTTTATCTTATCCCTTGCTTGGCCACTCACCGTTTCAAAACAAAGAGAGAACGTGAATTAAGCTCCTCATAACTTAAAGCCACAGCATCGGAAGCTGAAATAAACAAAACTGCGGAACTCTGTCACTTGAAATACATTCAATTTAAGTTCTGAGAGCTAACAAAATTAAGCAGTTAAAGTTTAAAACTTCGACAGTTCCAACCTTTATGCTGGCCGGAATCGTAACCGCGAGCAAGCTAACAGAGCTAAGCTATTTCCGGTGGCGGCAAGCCGGCGGTGAGAATCGGAGGAGGAAAGTTAAAAAAAATTATAGGGAGTGCGTGTTCGTTTTGCAGTTCGCTTGTGCGAGGAGCACTAGATTTTTTCTCGTGGAAAGGAATAAAATATGGTGTGCGCCAGCCTAGAACTGAAATCATGGTTACGCTCATCAGGGTCGTTTATGATCCATCAGGATAAATCAGAACCCTTAATTTAGTGTGAGACGCTATTCACCTGAGAGTGCAGGATAGATTATCCTTTTACGTACTGCAATCATGCGATAACGTGTAGCAGTTCAAAAAAATAAAATAATCTACCATAGAAATGCTGCGGTGTGTGCAAAAAAATGCTAATAAATTATGTATGCGGTGTGCGTAAAAAATGGGTGTCCCTAGTTAAAGTATTATATTTGGTTGGATTATTAATGTTTCATATCTTATAATTATTAATATTTGGTATTTGAATTATAAGAAATTGTTTGAATTATTATGTTTTGAATGTTGGAATGATCTAACAAATGATTTTGTATTTTTTGACTAATAACAAAGAGATATACTTAGTTAGATTGTTATGATTTTATTTTATAAGAAGATCACTAATATTAATTTATGTTCAGAATTAGATTCTATATTAATATAATAAAAGATATTTATTTGTGAAGATGTGTGTCCGGTAAATGAGAGCTTGACCGGCATGTAGCTCCGGAAATAACAACATAAACCTTTTCTATTTATTTTTTCAAAATTATAATATAAAAATTTAATTTTAATAAAATATATCTCTTTAATAAATAGTATTTATTCACAAATAAAATTTTTATATAGATAAATCTCATATATTAAGTATATTAATTATTTTGAGGTTACTTAGATGTAAAAGAAATATATTTTTCAGCATAGTAAAGAAAATAAAATTTTTTTAAGTCTTGATGTATCATTCGCGATGTTATTGATATATTTATATATCTTGCTAATAATATTTGACCTGATATATCATGAAGTAAATTTGTACCTAGGATATAGTTATTCTCCAAGATATTAGAATGAAGTTAAATATATGTTTAGATATATTTGAGCAATAATGAATATGTATTTATATTATTCAAATTAATCTAATGTTGATTTAGATGGTTACATAGATGTATTGTATTTGTTTATCGTCAGAGAGTCAGATCACAGACAATTTATTTATTTATTACTAAAGGTACAACTATTTCATAATGTTGGATGAAACAAATTATGGTTGTCACTTCTTTTAACCATATAAAAATTTTAGCAATTCACGAAACATGTGATTATATTTTCGTATAACCAATATCATAACACATTAAAGAAGTAATAGAAAACTTGCTTGCAATAACAGTATATGAAGGCTATTTCAAAGGTGACAAACACAAAATATATTTCATCAAAATTTTTATTTACACATGATCTTCAAAATAAATATGAAATAATTGTGTCTGAGAAATATGCTCAAGTGACAATCTGAGTGACTTATTTACTAAAGTTCTTGTCACACCTCGAGACCAACAACTTGGCAACTATTATGTATTTATCGTCATACTCAAAATTACAAGTATAACAATATCATAATAAGTAATATAGTTGTTTAGAAGAAAACAAAATTCGTTCTCAGGAAAACTTAATAACAAATATAATCTATTACTGTAATTCTTAATTCTAGTTAAAACAAGTTCGAATATTCATTCTTGTAATTCAAAATGCATAAACTTAGTGAAAAAATACTTCTTCATACACTACATTCAAAGAATTATTTTCTAACATATTCTAATTGAATTATCTCACATAACTTTATCTAACCATCTATTCGAAAAATAAAACTAAGCACCTTCCGATTACTTAATTATTCAACTCGACTTGACAAATACTATATTCCTATGTAAGTGACTAAATCAAGTTGATTTATGTAGATGATTACTTTCAAGGCTAATAGGTATATTCTTATCCTACTATATTTTACATACTGTCCTGGTTTATATGTTAATTTATCGGATTATAAGTGAAGTTCTCTAAAACTTATAATTACCTTAAATGGATCGATTAAATTTGTTGGATATTTTCTTAATGTAGACAAAAGATGAATATACTTGTCAGTGTATATAAACCATAAATCAAGGCATGCAAGAGAATTACAATTAATAATAATATGAACAAACCAAAGTATTCATTCATTCATTCACGATTGATTGTTTAATAATTACATACTGTATGCCTCGAATTCTGTAGATGTAATTCACTAGAATACAAGAACATGACCTTAAGAGAATATGAGAAAATAATATTTTTTTCTCTCTATCTTCTGTGTTCCAGGCACCTCTATTTTTAACTTCAAGTCTTCGATCGGTCGAATTTCTCCAATGGTAAGTAATTACTATCAATTGCTTTTTCGATCGGTCAAAGAAGTTTCACTTCCATCGATCTTCGAGCTCTCTGGAGTAGTTCGACGGGTCAAACTACTTGAACTTCAACCAGTCGAAGTTTGTGTGTGCTCCTCTGGCTTGGACTTCCAATTGGTCGCTTCTTCTTTTGTTCGACCGATCATAAAGTTCTCTGGAAAATTGTCTGACACGTTCGACCGATTGATTGATAAAAGGTTTGACTGGTCGAACTTCATTTACTGGGGCGATCGGCCGAATCCTTTTAGTTTCGACCAATTTTTGACTTCTCTGGTTCAATCCTTTGTAATATCGACTGGTCGATGATTGTATGCTTAGACAACCATCGACCGGTCGAATATCGTCGATTTTTGTTCCATCATTAATTCTTTGTCTAATCTCCACACTTAACTAACACATCCTCACAAACATAATAAAATAACATATTTTGACTAGTTTAATACATATTACGCATCATAATTCTTAAATTGAGTAAACTAATTACCTTGTAAAAATAATGTAACAAATCTTCTCAAACTTAGAACCTTGCTAGTCCCTTAGCAAGTAGTTCAATATACAAAATTTAAACTAGTCACATATTATTCATGTCACATACATTATACAAGCCTTACCAATTTAGAATGACAAAATAACAAATAATGAGTATATTTTGATATGAAGTCATCAAAAATTTTGGAGAGCATATTTATATAAATGTGCGGCTAAGGGAATTAGATACTTACAACATCAAACACCTATGCACTAGTTAATAATCTTCATATGAGTATTTATTGGATTGTATTCAAGAAGTGGAACTCAATGGTCCCTCGGTGACTATGCATTTATATCATATATATTGTCTTTTTCCTTTTTTCTTTTGACACATCTTTCATTTTTTATTATTCTTCTTTTTAGATTTCTTCTTTCATTTCTACATATATCACAAGGTTTTTAATCTGTATTCAACAACCTTTATTTTTGTTTCATCCTCAATACAAACATACAAAGTCATGCTTTGCTGCTCTAGGTGCTTGTTGATATTACTAATGCCACCTAAAATAACATACTGATTGCTACCATAATTTTAATATGCTCTTCAAAATTTAGAATAAGCCTCACATAATAGTATACTCACTATACTATATATTATGTAATCTTTAATTGGAAGGAATACCTATTTGGAGGATCTCTTATCTGAATGCCCGTGAAATCTAATCTCCTCAAACTTAACATACATGGTCTCTATGCAGTGAAAGAAACTACAACTCAAGCTTTTATTATTGAAACAAAGACACAACAACACTAAGAATAATAAAGACAATATAAAGGACAAACTATATTACAACACAACAATAACAGAATATAAAAACAATATAACTATAGCATAAAGCAGATACAAAAAAGAATAGAAAATTAAAGACAAAGGAAAAGTAAACAGAAATACTCATTCAAGCTTGAGGTGGGCAAAGAAAATGGAGAATCACTGCATATGCCAATTAGGTGGCATAGGTGGTGGAGGAATAGAACGATCATAACTTTGAAGGAAGTCATAGAGCCAAATATTGGAATCCCTTTGATAGCTGTGAGAACTCGTTCCTCTGATTGCCTAGTTAGTGAGATCATTCAGCGAGAGAATCCAATTTTGCCCAATTTGACTGAGAGTTGACTTTTGACCCAAGAGAGTGACCGTGAGTTTTTGAGCCGATTAATCTATTTTGAGTCCATTTATTATTTCTTGAGCTCAATTAAATATTTGAAACCCAATTTTGATGTTTTATAGTTAAAAACACTTTTAGGGCTCATTCAAGGCTTATCGGGCCTTAAATCGTTTGTTTAGGATATTTTCCAGGATTTTGAGCCTGGAGTATAAAAGGCCAGCACAAACCAACACTTAGAGATTTTTCAAAGTGTTGGAAACTTGAAGCCCTTTCTTCCCTGCCCCTTCCCCTTCCCTTTCTCTCTCACGCAACTCTCTCCTTCCCTCTCCCTAAGAACATAAATTTTTCTATTTTGATTTCCTGCAAAAAAACCTATTGGGCATTACTCCCAAACACTTTCCTAACCTCTTGTGATCATTTTTCACTGTTAGTTTTGGATTTAAGAGTTGGTTTTTCCCCTTTTCTTGGTATTAGGGCATTTGGAGATTTTGGTGGTAAGTGGCCTATATCCTTGATTTCTTTATTGATTTTTAGTTCCTTTTGATTATTGTTGATGTTTCTATGTTAGTTTGATGGATTGGATTGCTTGCAAACATCAATTGAGCCTTGGGTGAATGATTAGTGTTGTCGATGGATGTTCAGTAATTATGGGTTTTGTGATTTTGTTGGAATTAGTGGAATTGATTGAGTTCCTTGCTGGTGTTTGATTGTCTATGGATTGAAAAGGATGTTTGTGGGTTGAGGAACACAATTGTGTTGCTGGTTGAGTTGAGAGATTGTTGATGAGCTATGAGTGGCATGCTTGAAGAGAGGATGGTTCATCCTATTGGTTGAATTTATGGGTTTGTAGGTTGATGAGCTGTAGTGTGAGTTGTGAGTTAGGTTGTGAGTTTTGGGGTCTTTAGATTGTTTCTAGTTTTGTCGTTTCCTTTCTGTTGTTTCAATTTCATGCTTAGCCTTGTATTTGTGTGCATTAGGTAGTGTTGGAGCTATTGATAAGGGCAAGCGTATTGTCATTGAGCCGTCTGCATAACAAGAGGTGGGAGTTTACGTTTCATTTGTTTAAATAGAAATGCTCTACTTTTGTTAAATGAAAGTATGATCAAATGCTAGGTTTTGAATAGAGGCTATACATGTATTGTGATTGATGATCATACTAAGTTCAATGTGTATTTATCATGTGATTTATGCATCAACTAATCTGTTGTTATTTATGCATCCACTGTTTTTGGAATTACTTCTGTATGTGATTGATGCATTATTGGTTAGTGAGCAATTGTACCTTTGTTTGGAGAGTGTCTTCTTGGATTTGAGACCTTGGTTGGTAGGCGTATTGTGTGTTGGTATTTGGTGTGTTGAGAGGGTTCATTTTAGGTGAGATTGTACACCAAAAGTTGAGAGAAAACCCATGAGAAACCTAGAAAAATGACCAGTTTTCCCTGCCAAGAACCCATTGACCGGTCAATTCATTGTCAAGAGCTCACCGACTGGTCAGTTGATTCCCACTGACCAGTCGGTTCATATAAAATTTTCTTCCGAGAGCTCACCGACCGGTCGGTCCGAACAAAACTTCTTAAAAAAACCTGATTTCGCTTCGAGTGAAGTCTAGAGATGAGTATAACATTTTTTCATACACTTATGAGTGTTGTGAGGCCTTGAGAAACATACCCTAATGTTGTGGGAACCAATGGTGAGGATGCATACTTGATCATTACATGCATTTTAGTTTTTATAAAGATACGATATAAGTATTTTTCTAGGTGTAACATGGAATTGACGATTTTGCTTGGCCAATGCGTGGTAGGTATATAGAATCCCAGCAAAGGGGAATGTTACCTTACCTATTATTATTGTATAGATGGATTTTGCGTTTATGCCCGAGTTTGCTATAACTTAGCTAGCCGCCTTATTTTGCTATGACTTAGCAGGCTATGTGTACATGTATATGTATGGAATGACTATTGAGTGTGATAGTGTGTTTTTTCCTCTTGATTTTGGATAATACAGGCAGTATGGGGTTATACGTATTTTTAAGATTAAAATTTAACTACCAGTGGGCTCTCAGTTATCTTTTAGCGAGGGTGACTCGACGGTTGTTTATGATCTGCCCCGATAGGTTTTTAGGGCATAATAGTCCATGTGACATTGATGAGTACTTTGGAATTATGGAACCTATTGGGATGTACCGTTTTCTTTGTGTTTTACAATTTATGCATTATGCATCATTATTTATAAAATTCCTTGAGTGCATGATTAAAATGCATGGACTATAATTGTGTTTAAATCAACTGTTTTATAATCGTGTTTTCTTTATGCCTTTATTCCACCTGATATACTTATGACACTGTAACTCCCACTAACATCTTTTGATATCAGCCTCTCTTGTTGATCTTTTCAGTGCTAGATTATGTGCTTGTAGCCGTCCGTTTTGAGGTCGAGTTCCCAGTGTTGGTCTTAGGGCTGGACTATTACACTGCACATTTTGGAGGCTCAACATATTTATGTTTTACCTTCATTCTCTTGTGTTATGCATGACTTGATTTGGACTATGATGTTGTTTTAGACCCATTGTGGCCTTGGTGTTTCAGATATTGATTATGGATATGCATGTATGAATTGGATTCCCATTTATGTTATGAGATGCGTGCCTTGGATAATTTTTGTGGATTTATATGGGCTTATGTCTATAGACTCAGTATGATGCATGTTTGGGCCTGTTGTATGTGGTTTAAGACTTCCGCTATATGTGATTGCATACTCCATTGATTATTTATGCCGACGTGCTATGCTCCTTTTGGGAAAAAATTCAAATTGGTATGAGTTTTTAGTGTTATTAGTTTCAAAAAGTTAACGTGAGTCTTGTGTCGTCTTGATTAATCCATGTGTTGGGACGATCGGGGCTACACAGCAGTGAGGGTCCCATTCACTGGGAGCGGGTCCTCATAGCAGCCATCAGTTGCATCCGATACGTAAAAGAATTCATATATAGGGAATTAAGTTGTATCATTTCCATCATCTACTTGTTTTAAATTTTCAAGCGTTGCATCCTAGTGAGAAGTTCCAATTCCATGGCTGCCATACCTGAAGTTGGTGTTGCCCGTGGTCGTGGGGGATCATCAACTTGTGGTGGTGGCAACTCCGGTGGCTGTTGGGCATCTATGTAGTGAGCTTGGAAATAAGAGTGGTAGGTCCAGTATTAACGGTCATCCTCATCGATCACCCGAATCTTTTGTCCAATATACACTGCATTGAAGCTTGGTAGTGGTTTCAGTACAAGGTATATTGGATTAGATGGCTATGGTACTCCAGCCTTCAAACACAACCCAAAATGAGGTGTGGATATGGTAAGCGGGTCTTTTATGAGGGTTTCCATGCTTGAAGCTTTGCAAAATTAACACATCCTACATTAATCTTCAGGTTGGTTACAATTTTGAACAACAACCATGTTGCTTCTCTGCTAACTTCATAATCTTGTGAAGTCGGTATTAGATTATGGGCAATGAAGAGCCTCTAGAATTTGGCCTCTCGATTGAAGTTTGTTATCATGATTGTCCCTCCAGTAGGCTTAGTCATGCCTCGCCCAACCATTAAAACATCATTAATGATGTCAAAATTTGGTGGTTCCTGTTCTTCTTCCCATGTTGCATTATAGCTCAAAGTGTAGTGGGTGTTGATTGTTTTGGAGCTGAAGTGCACTTTCTTCCCTTGAACTCTGACAAATGGACCTATGGCATCCGACAGGTTGGCAAAAAACTTGTAAACTAGCTTTGGATAGGCATTCTCATAACATTGCATGGTATAGTCTTGACATCCCAAGTTGATTACGGTTGTTTCATACTCCAAAGGCATCCATTGGGTGTAATTTTGTAGGACTTTTTCTTAATGAAATTGGCGTCCTTTTAACTATTCAAATCGCTCTTGTTCCTTTCGCTCTTGTTCCTTGAGAGACACGAACCTCCTTGAATCAAATTCATCCATTTCTGGTTTGCGTGAAGATGATGCACAGGCCTCCTTGAAGTGGTGTTCATGTGATGAAGGTGAACATCCTTCTGGATTTTTGGTTCGTGGCATGATTTTTGCATAATCAAACACTCAATAAGAGGCAGGACATCTCAAATTAGTAATGAACTCAATCAACTGTAACCACAACAACACCACTGCAGAACCAATAAGTGCTCAACATTACTTTAATCATAACATTCACAACAAAAAGAATTCATAGAAGTTCACAGGATTTATTGGAAGGATTAAGTACATATTTTTGTATGTACACTAAGCATGAATATTTAGTATCTAACATCAAGTAATTAAAGTAGGAAATTTCCATAGAGCTAGATCACCAAAACATTAAAAAATCAAAATACATTGTTTAGATGAACAATGAAACAATAAAGTTGTTGTACAATTGATTTATATTAGAAGGAATGAACAATTTTGTACCCAGCTCTAACATTATGCATGTATATACCTAAAACCAGATGCTATGTGAACTAAAATGGATAATTTATCTCTAAAATCGAACTGGGTGTATGTATTTTAACTCATGAATGAATAGAATAAGAAAATACATAAAACATGGATTTCAACAGTTAAAATCAATAAATAAATGGAAAATCAAAGTCAAGATATAAAAAAACATACCTGGTGGTGTGAGAAATGCACAGAAACTGATTTAGTCGGGAGGGGGAAGAGTGTGCCGATTTTAGGGTGTAATGTGGTTTGAGTGTTGATGGGTCAACCTAGGGCATCTTTAAATAGACTTGGGAATTCGATCGGTCGAAAATGATGATTTTGATCGCTTGAAATTAAAAATTTCAGAACTTACCTGAGTTATGATCTTTTTGATCAATTAGATATAGAAGGTTCTGACTGGTTGAAACTAGATCTTTGAACTTCCCACGTCTATCTAGTTTCTCATCGGTGTTAGTGAGGAATAACTGCCATTAACTGACAGTTTTCTAATTTTGACTGGTTGCTTTGTTGAATTTTTGACCGGTCTTGTATACCTATGGAATTTGTTCGTGCGATTTGATCAGTCAAATTTGTCACTGTCAGCCTTAGATCGATTGATCTTCCCGTTTTCTACCAAATTCTACCAAAATTTGACCCGGTCGATTTTGTATGATGTTCGACTGGTCGGTTAGCACTTCTATGAAACTTTAGTGTTTTCTTTGATCCTGAAATGGCTACCATACAAAAGGTAAAACAAATAAAAACAATGCCTCCCATTCAGTGCCATGTTTATGGTCTTGGCAAGACCATCAGAAATCTTACTCCATATTTTGTAATGGTATGGTAACAGATGGAGTGACATCGCCAACATAATATGGTTTTAACCGTTCTTCGTTGACCTTGAAAATATTATTTTTCTAGGGATCTTGGACATCAACAACACCAAAATCAAAAGCTTTCATCACAATAAATGGACCCAAACATCAAGAATGCAGCTCCCAGGAAACAATTTTAATCTCGAATTAAACGATAGCATATGCTAGCCTACTTTGAATTCCTGACCTATGATATGCTAATTATGCCAAATCTTCACTTTTTCCTTGTAAATCAAAACATTATCATATGCCTGCAATCTTTACTCATCCAGTTCAGCCATCTGAAGCATCCACTTTTCACTAACGGCCAATAGATCAAAATTCAATTTCTTTATCACCCAATAGGCTCTGTGCTCTAATTCAACAGGTAAATGACAGGCTTTTTCCAAATACCAATTGGAATGGAGACATACCTAATAGAATCTTAACTGCATTTCAATAAGCCCAGAGTGCATCTAGAAAATAGTTCGACCAATCTCTTCTCGTTGGACCCACAGTTTTCTCCAAGATCCAATTTACTTCTCAATTTGAAATTTCAGCTTGTTCATTAGTATGAGGATGGTACGGTAAAGCAACATTTTGGTGGACTCCATATTGCCTCAACAAAGCAATGAACTGACTGTTGCAAAAATGACTCCCTTCGACACTAATGATTGCCCGTGGTACTCCAAATCTTATTAATATAGTTTTGTTTAAAAATTTCAGGACTACCTTGGCATTATTTGTCTCGTAGGCTTCCGCTTTTACCCACTTAGATACGTAATCAATAGCCAATAAAATATATTTCTTCCTATAAGAAGTCGAGAATGGTCCCATGAAATCTATGTCCCATACATCAAATAACTTGACTTCTATCATTATATTCAGTGGCATCTCATTCTTGTGTCTAATGTTCCCGGTTCGTTGGTAGTGATTACATTGCTTGAAAAATGGTGAGCATCCTTGAAAATTATTTTCCAATAGAAACATGACTGTAAAAATTTTGCTACAGTCCTCTCTATACCAAAGTGTACCCCATATAGGGATGCATGATAGTGATGTAAGATTTCACTAATCTCATTGTCAAGCACATGTTTCGGTATCACTTGATCACTACACTGATGATATAAAAATAGTTCTTCCCAATAATTGAACTTTGCATCATGTAAGAACCTTTTATTTTGCTGAAAACTGAAATTAGTGGATATTGTTAGACTTACCAAGGATCTTTTTTTATAAGAACTAACACTATTTCATGAGGGAAGAATTGCTCACTATCCAAAGGTTCCTTCTCATAATGTCTTTCTAATATGGGTAAATGACTTGCAACTTGATTTTTCGAACCCTTCCTATCTTGAATTTCTAAGTCAAATTCTTTCAACAACAATACCCATCTGATGAGTTGGGGCTTTGAATCCTTCTTGTCCATAAGGTATCGAATCGCCGAATGATCGGTGAACACAACCACTTTTGATTCTATCAAATAAAATCGAAACTTGTCGAACATATACGCCACTGCCAATAACTCTTTTTCCATTACTGTATAATTTGCCTAGGCTGAATTCAGTGTCTTGCTTGCATAATATATTGGGTGGAACAATTTGTTTCTCTACTGTCCCAAAACTGCTCCCATGGCATGATCAATCATGTCACACATCGCTTGAAATGATTCATTCCAATCGGGTGTGATCATTATGGGAGCAAAAACCAGTTGTTTCTTAATTTCCTCGTATGCATTCAAACAATCTTGATCGAATGTAAACAGCTGCTCCTTCTCCAATAACTTGCAAAGGGGTTTGGAAATCTTTGAAAAATCTTTAATAAGTCTTTGATAAAACCCCGCATGCCCTAGGAAATTTCAGACTCCCATCTCTATTGTCTCTACCTTGGCTTTATCCACCTTAAGTCCTAGTTCCGACACCAAATGCCCAAGTACAATTCCTTCTCGAATTTTAAAATGACACTTTTTTCAATTTAGCACTAGATTGGTCTCTCTACACTGAGTAAGAACTAGATCCAAATGATCCAAGCACTAATCAAAATTCTCTCCAAAAACCAAATAGTCATCCTTAAATACCTTCATGCAATTCTCAATTAAATCCGTAAAAATTACCATCATGCACCTGTGGAAAGTTGCAAGAGCATTTCATAACCTGAACGGCATTCGGCTAAAAGCGAAAGTCCTATATGGACAAGTGAAAATAGTCTTGCTTTGATGTTCTGGTGCGATAGCTACCTGATTATAACCAGAATAACCATCCAGAAAACAATAGAACTCCTTCCCTGCCAACTTATCCAACATTTGGTCTATAAATGGTAACGGGAAATGATCTTTACACTTAGCCTTGTTGAGCTTTCTGTAATCCATGCAAACTCACCACCCCATAATGATCCTCGTCGGCACTAGTTCACCCGTTTCATTTCTCACTACTGTGCTTCCGCCTTTCCTGGGTACACACTACAGTGGACTTATACTATCAGACATAGGATAGATAATACCAGTGTTATTTGATTACCTCCTTCCGCACCACTTCTTTTATGTTTGGATTAAGCCTTCGCTGATGCTTAATAGAACGCTTATGACCCCTGTCCATCTGAATTTTACAAGTACAAAAAGAAGGACTGATTCCTTTTATGTTTGCTAAAGTCCATCTAATAACAATTACATTGCTCCTCAATACCCGTAGTAACTTTTCTTCTTGTAGTGACGATAGTGAAGCCTAAATGATCACTAAAAGTGTTTTGCCTTCCCCCAAATATTGATATTTGAAGTGGCTTGGTAGCTGCTTCAATTCCAACTCTAGTGGCTTGACAGTTAATCACCAAACTATATTGAATTTATCCACTGGTGCTTCCAATGACTCAATCTTCTTCTTCTTCCGTTTCAGCATGTAATCCATACTTTGGATAATTGCCAAACTCTCTACTTCCTTCACATCTTCAAACGGTGTTAACGCCACTTCTAATGCATCCTGATTTGTTGAAATTTCAGCGACACTCTTTTCCTCTTTGTTTGATATCCAAACTGTATTGATTTGTTCAGTGCCATGGTATCTCATAAAAGAACAAATATCTAATGTTATCTGTTGATCAGCCACCGTCATGGTCAATTGTCCAGCATGTACATCAATAAGTGCCCTCCTTATTGCAAAAAATGGTCTATCTAGAATTAACGGGACTTCCTTAGCCTCCTCCATCTCTAGCACAATGAAGTCTACTAGAAAAATAAACTTATCGACCTTGATAAGTACATCTTCAATTATTCTCCGAAAGAAAATGATAAAGTCCTATCTGCAATCTGAAGAGAGCAAGATGTAGGTTGAATGTCCCGTGACCTCAGTCGTTTGGCCATACTCGACAACATCACATTTATACTTGCACCCAAATCACACTATGCTTTACAGAAGTACTCAGAACCTATTTCAACTGGAATTGTGAAACTTCCTGGATCCTTCAACATTGGTCGAAGCTTCCTCTAAATTATTGCACTACACTCCTCAGTAAGTGCAACAATCTCATTATCCCTAATCCTCCTCCTCGTCGAGAGAATATCATGCATGAAATTCACATAAGTTGGTATTTGCTACAATGCCTTTGCAAAAGGAATATTTATCGATAGTTTCTTGAACACTTTCAAAAAATAGATAAACTACTGATGCAACTTTATCTTATTTAATCTTCTCAAAAATGGTGATGGAGGACGTTCTGAATCCTTCTAAATAATCACTAGCTGCTTCCTTTTTTCAAAATTCTGATGAAAATCAACATCTGTTGGCTGCATTACAGCTGGTTCCTCCTTAAACTTATCTTCTAAACCTGGTTCTGCTGGAACTTCTTGTGATGTCACTAGTTCAGATAGCACCTTGCCTCCTTGAATTCTAAGCCTTTAGGTCTGCAAGAGACTTGGTGTCAGACGGTAATACTCCTTGGGGTCTACTCCTTGTGGTCTACTCTGCAGCAACTGAGAAATCTAACTTATTTGTGTCTTTAGATTTTTCATTCTTGAGTAGGAGGACATGATGTACTGCTACATCAAATCCTCAAGATTGTTCCTCCTCTCATTTTGTTGCGATTGTTGAGCATTTCCTCCTAATGGTATCCTGAGTTATAATTAGAAGAAGTTGCTTCCCTAGAGCTCTGCCCTTACTATTTATGACTAGATATATTTTGATTCCTCCCATCCTGATTTCTTCACAAAAAGTTAGGATGATTCCTCCAATTTGAGTTGTAAGTGTAAGGACCTTGATTCCCGAATTTGCTCCTATTAAGACCCTTACCGCTGTGAAACCCAAACAAGCCCAAAACCAGGACCTCTCTGAATCCTACAAGGCTTATCCATCTAGTTCTGATTTTAACAAGTTTTATTCTTAAGCTTTTAAAGGTTGGAGCATGACGATATTGGAAAATCATATTCTAGTAATAAATAGAGAGAATGAAAATTTCAGTGGAAGTCTTTATAATTCAGCAAAGGTACACAACACATAAGTCCCATAGGGATCTCAAAATCCAACAAGTATACGAACAAACAAAGAATGCATTCAAAAAATCTAGAAAGTAGTTCAATTGAACTTCATGTTATATGCGCATGTAATCAAGGAACAGGTATGCAAATATGATGTGGTATCGCCCCGCCATGCAGGCTTCATCTCACACACTAGTACCATGAACAGTGAATATACCTAAGCCTAAAAAATAGTGAAAACAACAGGATAAGATTACAAGAATTTTAGTAGGGTCACAGCATTATAAGATCTGCAGAAATCTTAAACAAACATCTCCTAATCAACATCCGATCAACCTATACAACTAAAGGATATCACGCAAGAATTCAAACATCGAAAAGGTGTAGGGATGAAAACTAAGGCTGAGGGTGGACTAAAAACACTTCCGAAAATCAGAAGTACACAGGCAGGAAAATTCATCATTCATTCTCGGCAATAGGAAAGGTCATCCCCTTCCACTTGTGTTGTCCAAAGCTTTGTTACTCAAAGGGTAATGTAAGGATCCATATTCCTGAATTGCTCATAAGTGAGACCCTTACCACCGTGAAACCCAAACAAATCCAAACCCAGGACCTATCTGAATCTCACAAGGCTTAACCATCTAATTTCCAATTTTAGTATGTTCATTCTTTAAATTTTTAAAGTTTAGAGCTTGATAGTATTGGACAAACAATCTGGATTCATATGAAGTGAATAAATCATCCGTAGAAGACTTTATGATTAATCAAGGGAACCACAACACACAAGTCCTATAGGGATCTAAAAATCCAGCAAGTAGATCCCTTTGTAACTTTTCAAAATAATCAAACAAAGGAGACATTCTAAAAACCAGAAAATGAACCAATCAATCTTTATGTTATATGCGCAAGTAGTCAAGGAACAGGTATATAAATATGATGCAATATCGCCCCGCCGTGCAGCCTTGATTCTCACACACTGGTAACATGAACAACGAATATACCTAAGCCTGAAAACTGATGAAAATAGCATGATGATATTACAAGAACCTCAGTAGGATCACATTATCATAAGATCTATAGAAATCGTAAACAAACATCTCCCAAACAATATCAGATCATTCTTACACAACTAAGGGATATCATGCAATTCAAGAATCAACCAATAGGGTTATGACCGAAACTAAGGCTGAGGGTGGACTGCAAACACTTCCAAAAATCAGAAGTACACAGGCAGGAAAACACATCAATCACTCTCGACAATAGGAAAAAGGTCATCCCCTTCCACCTGTGTTGTCCAAGGCTTCGCTGCACAAAGGGTAAAGGTTAGCACACAAACTAATCAGCAAGCCTATTCATCTTGCTATCACACAGGACAAGGCATCTAGCCAGTACACAGGACTAGGCATCCTAACCAGCACACAGGATTAGGGTATCTTGCCAAAACACAAGACAAGGCATCCAACACAAAGGACTAGGTATCTAGCCTGCACATAAGACTAGGCATCCAGCGTGCACAAGCTGGGATTGCCACCCATACGACTCCCATACCAGTAAGAATCTCTCCTCTCCCAAGGAGCATCAACACTAACCCCGAATGGCCACCAGAAAAGGATCCTAACACAGAAACAAGTACAAGCACACACAAGCAAGTACAAAGCACAATATCACAAGAGGGTATCCTCAATCATGTCAGAATATAATCAGCATGTTCAATGCACACAACACATGCAAATTAGGCACTCATAACCTATCTCAAGGGTTCAGTATAGCCCAAGTGAGCCTCAAATCAATCCGCAACTCATGCATACACTATCTCACATATGCTCATACAATATTACAAAGACAAGTATCAAAATTAACAACCAACAACAAGGGTCTCTGGAGAAACCGATGAGGCATAGATCCTACCTCTCTTGTCTCTGAAAAAGAAGCTATTCCTTTGTCTTTATTCAAGGGTATGAATCACTTATAACATCATATGGCAAAGAAAAAACCAAACTAAGCATGCATACTCAATAATCAATTAGATATCTTATTTTCTTACCAATTCCACTCATCAAACCTATCAGAAACCAGGTGCCTCCCCTCGGATGTGATGTGATAGCCAAGAATCAACCTGAATTACCATCCCAATCAACATACAAATTTTGGCACTAAGAATAGAGCAATAGGGAAAATTGCAATTTCATGTATACAAGCCTTAGGGGTTGCGATTTCATGTTAACAAGGAAGGATTAGGTGTTAATAACACATACAAACAAAAGGAACAAGATCAAAAACAGGTTAATCAATTGATCAAAATTGGCAACAAAAAGGCCAACGGTAGGGTATGCCGATTTCATGTATAAGGAAGATTCAAAGGATGAATTCATGATTTTACAACATGAATGGATGCCAAACAATCATACGAACAAGAGGAACCACAATATAAATTATTTGAAGGAAGAATCACACAATTTCGGCACTAAAACTGACGAATTACGACTTGAATTTCGACAGGGAAGAACTAATCTTATGATGACTAACTCAAGATAGCTAGATATAAGATGGAAAGAGCTTTCCAATAAGTTATTATTTACAGAATTCCGACAAAGGATGAGAAAGTTATGCAAAGATGAAGATCAAGCAAATTTCGACAGCAATAGGGTAAGGTGTAGGGTTTGATGTTTGAGGAATTAGGACATCTAGCCACACAAGGATAAGGGCATCTTGCTAGCACAAAGAACAAGGCATCTAGCTAGCACACAGGATTACGCATCCAGCGAGCTCTTACTAGCGATTGCCACCCATACGACTCCCATACTAGTAACAACTTTTCCACTCCTAAGGAGCATCAATGCTTACCCTGAATGACCACCGGAAAAGGATACTGACATACAAACACGTACAAGCACACACAAGCAAGTACAAGTCACAATACCCCAACAAGGTATCCTCAATCATGTCAAAACACAATTAGCATGTTCAATGCACATAACACATGCAAATTAGGCACTCATAACCTATCTCAAGGGTTTGGTATAGCCTAAGTGAGCCTCAAATCAATCCACAGCTTATGCATACACTATCCCACATATGCGTATATATACAATAAGTACATGCACCGAAATCACCAATCAATCAACAAGGATCTCTGGAGAAACTGATGAGGCATAGATCCTACCTCTCTTGTCTCTGAACAAGAAGCTATTCATTTGTCTTTATTTGAGGGATCTGAACCACCTATAACATCATAACGCAAAGACAAAACCATACTAAGCATGCATACTCAATAATCATATAGATATCATATTTTCTTACAAAATCCACTGACCAAACCTATCAGAAACCAGTGATCAGATACCACAGGTGCCTCTCCCTTGGAGGTGTGATTTGATAGCCAAGAACTTAACAAGATTCAACCTGAATTACCATGCTAATTAACTTATACAAATTTCGGAACTTAAGATAGGACACATGGAAAATTGCGATTTCATGCATACAAGGTGTAGGGGTTGCAATTTCATGATTAGAAGGAAGGATTAGGTGTTAATAACACATACAATCAGAAGGAACAAGATCAGAAACCAATAGGTTAGTCAGTTGATCAAAATCAGCAACAATAGGGCAAAGTGTAGGGTATGCCGATTTCATGTATATGGAAGATTTAAAGAATGAATTCATGATATTACAACATGAATGGATGCTAAACGATCATATGAACAAAAAGAACAACAACAACAACCAATTGATGGAAGAATCACACAATTTTGGCACACACTTCAAGAGAATTGTGACAAGGATTTTAACAAGGAAAGACTGACCTTCTGCTAATCAAACCAAGATAGCTTGATAGAGGATGGAAAGAACTTTCCAATAAGCTATTACTCGTAGAAATCTGATAAAGGGTGAAAGAATTCGGCTATAGCGAAGGCTAGGAAATTTTCAGCAAAAATAGGGTAATGTGTAGCATTTGATCGCTTGATAATTTTGTGTATTTTTGGTGTAGGGATTAAGTGTGTCCGGAAACTCCTTATGTTGGGTCTAATAGGATTAATTTTCTCTACTTTTAGGGCTAGATAAGGGTAGATAATCATTAGAATTAGTTTCTGGATTTATCTCCTTAATTTTAGGAAATTACCATCCAAGATAAGATTGAACCAATAAGGAAATGAATCAAAGGGAAATGAAATCAGAAATGAATACTAAACCTTTAATACCAATTTCGTCCATCACACATCCATTTCCTTAGGGGAAAAATGGTCATTTCACCTGCACTGGCTTCTGGACTTCTAGGACTCAAAATTTGGGGTCTCACAGTAGGTATTCCCATAGTAGTTCACTGCTTGCTTACCTAAGTCACTCACATAACTCACCTCTTCCATCACTGTCAGACACTCGAAATGATTATGATTCCCATTATGAAAATTGCAAATAGCCAATATAGTTTCGTTGTCCTGAGTATGACTCGAACTAGCAACCATTTTCTTGCACTGATTCACTTCTCTTCTTAAGGCTACCATCTCCACAGTCAACTTTGTTATGGCATCTAATTCCAACTTACCCCTAGATCTATCAAAACCAGGATCACTATTCCAACTTTGTCCCCAAAGCTATTTCCTCAATCAACTTGAAAGCCTCAGTAGTGTCTTTGTTCAAGATGTTGCCATTTGTTGTAGCGTTTAACATCATCTTATCAACCTTTGTCACCCTTCTGAAGAAGGTTTGCGACTATAGAAAATCAGGGATGTTGTAATGTGGACATCTTCTTAACAACCCTTTGAATCATTCATATGACTCATACAAACTCTGCCTCGGTTGCTGTTGAAAATTCGTGATCTCCTTTCGCAACTCAGATGTCTTCGATATAGGAAAAAATCATGCAAAAATGTATTTATATGTTCTTGCTATGTAAAAATAGCTTCAGGTCAAAGCTTATTCAACCAACCAGCTGCTATCCTAGATAATGAGAAAAGAAACAAAAGAAGTCTGATGGCCTCAATTGAAACCCCATTAAACTTAAAAGTCTCAGTCACCTTCACTAATAACTTTATATGCTTTATCGAGTCCTCCTTCTCTTTTCCATAAAAATGATGATACTCTAGCATCTGAGTTATGGCCGGATTAATCTCAAAGTTGTTTGTTTGAATAGTTGGCATCATACTACCCCTTAATGCTTCCATTGTTGTTGTGGAGAAATCCATAATAGTCTGATATCTCACTTGCAATCTTCCATTCACAGCATTTGGATTATCAACATGCACTTCCACATTGACGTTCTATTCCACTCTTAAAGGTGGATTTTCTCTCTGATGATCGATCCTTTCGTTATCCATGACTTCAGTAAATGGCTTCAATTTTCTTGATCCATGCACAAACTTCCTAACAGAGATAGCAACAGGTTTGATACTCTTTTTCTTGTTTTTTAAGTTGTACTTGTTTTCCATTTTTCTGTACAAGATCAACAAATAAGAAACTTTAATCTTGACAAAGAATTTTTATTAATAGTTGCTTATGCTATGCACTGTTTCCGCAGCAATAGCATCAAAAACTTGTTACGTATTTATCATCATACTCAAAATTGCAAGTGAACAATATTGTAATAAGTAATATAGTTGTTTAGAAGAAAATAAAATTCATTCTCAGGGAAACTTAATAATAAATGCAATCTATTTCCACAATTTTGAATTCTAGTTAAAGCAAGTTCGAGCATTCATTCTTATAATTCAAAATATATAAACATAGTGAAAAAATACAACTTCATACACTACATTCAAAGAATCATTTTCTAACATATTCTAATTGAATTACCTCACATAACTTCATCTAACCATCTATTCGAAAAATATAATCAAGCATCTTCCGATTAATTAATTTTTCAACTCGACTTGACCAATACTATATTCCTATGTAAGTGACTAAATCAAGTTAATTAATGCAGATGATTACTTTCTAGGGTAATAAGTATATTTCTATCCTATTACATTTCACCATACTATCATGGTTTATACATTAATTTGTTGGATTATACGAGAAGTTCCCTAAAACTTATAATTACCTTAAACAGATTGATCAAATTCGTTAGATATTTGCTTAATATAGACAAAAGATGAATACACTTGTCAGTGTATATAAACCAGAAATCAAGGCATTCAAAAGAATTAAAATCAATAATAATATGAACAAACCAAAGTATTCATTCACGATTGATCGTTTTAATAATTACATACCATATGCCTCGAATTTCTTAGATCTAATTCACTAGAATACAAGAATATGACTTTTAGAGAATATATGAAAACAATATTTTTTTTCTCTCCCTCTTTTGTGTTCTGGGCACCTCTATTTATACCTTCGGTTCTTTGACCGGTTGAAAGAATAATGCTTTGATCGATTGAATTTCTCTAATGGTAGGAAACTGCCTACAATTACTGTCAACTGCTTTTTCGATTGGTCGAAGAAGTTTCACTTCAACCGATCTTCGACCTCTTTGGAATACTTTGACTAGTCGAACTAATTAAACTTCAGCCAGTCGAAGTTTGTGTGCTCCTCTAGCTTGGACTTCCGATCGGTTGCTTCTTCTTCTGTTTGACCGATCATAAAGTTCTATGAAAAATTTTCTGGCATGTTCGACCGATCGATTGATAGATGGTTTGACCGGTCGAACTTTATTTACTAGGGAAATCGGTTGAATCTTTTTATTTTTTACCGATCTTTGACTTTTCTGGTTCGATCTTTTGTAATATTGACAGGCTGATGATTTTATGCTTAGATCGGTTGAATATCGTCGATTTTTATTTCATCCTTACTTCTTTGTTTAATCTCCACTCCTAATGAACACATCCTCATAGACATAATAAAATAACATGTTTTGACTAGTTTAATACACTTTAAGCATATCATAATTCTTAAATTGAGTACACTAATTACCTTGTAAAAGCAAGGTAACAGCGACAATCACCGTAGACCCACTATATGCACTACCATTGTCACCCTCTAGACCCCAAAAATTTTGCACGATAACTGCTATAGGCTCATTATATAGACGTCCCTGACACACAACAATGCTTATAATCGACCTACAAAGCTAATGGTACAATAGTAAAATGGAGATAATGATATAAGAAATCATTGGATTACTATTTAGTGGAATTTAGACTAATAATATGATGTTGTCCTGGTGGCATTGTAAAATGATTTAGGTATATTAGTACAAAAACTGACTCAATATGATGGCTCTGATATACTCAGATATATTAAGGGGAAACACTATAAATATAACATTCATAAAATTACCTTGATGGCACTAGTTCCATCATCATTTTCTTTCATTGCCTGGGAGTTAGCTCCTAATTATCATTCATGCATTACATGCCAATATTCTGGAAGAATCCTTCTAAGTGAGCGGACGAGGAAAACATACAAGGAAATTCACGTGCAATCATATCATATGTCAAGAAATCATGCTGGCATTTAATGAATTAATCAATTCATACTTTAACACATACGATCACAGTCATATAATGTGCAGCAAGCATACGACTCTTCAATACTCGCATGACCATTATTTGGGGTTAGCAATATCTTTTAGCCTATCCGGGCCAGGGACAGGACTGGAGTTCGTTACTGACACACTAATCTCGTTATCTTTCAATTTATCTTTCAATTTATCTTATTATTACATATAATAGACAAATCCATGTCAGTTTAGTGCTTAGCCTGATCCATTGACGATGCCGGGACGTTAGGTGATAGTAGCTCTACCTAATCAATCCCCACACTACAGGATCTTGATTAACAATTTAAATAACAATAAACTAAACAAAACTCATTCCAACCTTATTACCTCGTGATTGTCGTCTCCATGTCATGCTACCAGACCCGGAGAGCTATCAAGGGTTGTATAGGTTATCCGATGCGAACTCGGTGTATTCCACATGTCAATGTCGATTCCTAAATGTACCTGGTGTATTTAATGCATTTCAAATAATTCATAACAACATGGCACATTCATGCAATCCATAACAACATGGCACATTCATGCAATCCATAACAACATGGCACATTCATGCAATCCATAACAACATGGCACATTCATGCAATCCATACCATATCATGCTACTCGATAAATGCTACACGAATTTTTCATACTTCACATGGCATTTCACTAACACATGCACACAATTCAAGTTAATTCATTTCATATTATTCTTATTTTACTTCTCATGCCAGCAGTTAATGTAAAAGAAAGAAAGTTCTGTCCACTCACAGGTTTCGAAGATCAATAAGCTTCTAACTAATTCCTCAAAGTCCTACCACTGTAGGAGTCCACATCCTCAATTAACCATTCGTATATCGTAATAACAGATAAAATAACGTGCCTAACTCCTTAACTCAACGCATTTCTACCCGATAATCAACTCGGGACTCAACCGGGTGATTTTCCTACTTTTCTTGAATTTTCCAAATCTTGTTCGTTTAATTGACCCATCAAATCAAGCTCGATCCACAAAAATTTAATATCATTAGACTCCAAATTAATCTAATATTTTCAGTAATTTTTCTGGAATTTTTTTTAATTTTTTACTATTTTTCCCGAATGTTATATATTTTCTGATCATTTTTCCATTTTTCAAGAATTTATTTAATTCGGACCAATAAGAATGTGCCATGTGGCAGCATTTGGTGCTGCCAGACCCACACCTGAATCTTATTCCGAACCTACACGTGTCACACATAGGGCATGACATGCATTGGACAAGTCTAACTCCGAATCTAAATGTGTCACACATATGGCATGACACGTATTGCTCGAGCTTTACTCCGAAGCAACACGTGTCACACTCGAGGTATATAATTTCTTATCCGAGCCTCAGGCTCAGACCACATATATAGCTACCCTACCGAACGACATGTCATCCGAACAATGGCCAAGCGACCTGTCTTACAAGACGGCCTTGGACAATAGGTCATTCGAGCTCGTCTTCAATCTCCAACTTCTTGCAGAAAATGGAACTTCTAGTACAACGAATCTCCAAAACCAACCGCTAACCTTCGATACAAATCATACTAAAGCTTAGCCCACACCCATACGAATCTATACATTTGTACATCAACAAAAATCGTGGCCGGAATCGGCCGACATGAGAGGGAGAAGATCCCAACTTAACGAAGGTAGTTTTTACCAGTTCCAGTGAATTTTAGACAGAAAGCATCCGATTTCACCTGGAAAAGACTTGTGACGTCAAAGCGATGCTAGGAGAGCATTTTTCTTGCTCTAGTATAGTCTGATATGGAGTTTGGGTAACGAACGAGATTTATCCCGTTGGGTAACAGGCCACGGGCGGTGTCTGGGAAGGGGGAAGGCGGCGGTAGGTTAAGTGGCAAAATAGCGTCACTTGGGTCATGGCTGGAACGACACCATTTTTGTCAAAACAACACATAGGGCATACAGGTGGTCAAAACAACGACTAATGCTGCATTTTGACCCACCTTGGTCAGAACGACGCTGGTCAATGTCGTTTTGATTTTTCTTAATAAAATACAATATAACTTCGAAAAATATCCCGAAATTTTTTATAAATTTCTCGTAGTTAGTATTATCCATCAAACCATTAATCATATTTTCTCATAAATATAAAATTTACTAAAAATCAAATACCTTTGCGTTTTCCTTAGAAAAATCATAATAAATACAAGTACTTTTCCTAAATTTTTTTGAAAATTTAGAAACCCATAAATATCATTAATGGACCATTCTATGGTCTTAAAATCCCAAAATCATCAATAGAACTCCCTTTATGATTTTTTTAATTATAAATAGATAATTACAATAATTTCCAAAAATAAATATTTTCTTCAAAAATAATCCAATTCACTTTGTAAATCCAGAATTGATCTCGATCCGTGGGCTAAGGCCCAACTAACATTGTTAGTCCTCGAATGGGTTTCCTATCCCAAGTAGCTCGAAAATATCGGGTTCTCACATCCTACCCACCTTATAAAAAGTTTCGTCCTCAAAACTTACTTATGCTGAGGTTACGATTATTGTAAAAATCTCATGTACACTAATTTACAGTCACAATTGCAGTACCCAACTGCATCCTCTTCATTTCCATCATCAATCATAATCACACTTACATACCTTTTCACATCATTCTAGTTACATCTTAGAACATGATATCTAGTCGCATTCTCTTTATCTCCTATATCAATCAATATTTGTTCTTCTATCAAACTTAATATTACACATATAATCATATGTCATCCTGAACTCAATCAGTTTAATAATTAAAAATCATAACTATAGTGATCACATTAGGATGATGCCTTCACCTTCACATTGCTTATGAACCCATTTTGGGTTCTCTCAAACAGTACTCTTTTCAATTAACATATATCATTCATATCATCACTAACACTAAACTTATCCAGTCATTAACTCATACCATATTTATAACCTTCACATATAGATAACCACTTCATCATCAGTTCATACCATAATTTATCTCAATTTCTTTCCAACCCTAACACAACACGCTTTCGTTGTGCCACTCCACTTTCATATTTGATTTCATCAATCCATTTTATAACTTAATCCTTCAAACTTAAAACACTTCAATTCACATTTCATCTTAGCAATTTATATTAGCTGATTCGGCACGGAAAAATAAACACTACATCATCATTAGTCACAAACTAGGGTGTAGCCTCTAGCTATATTCCTTTGTTATTATCACTATAAATCAAATTTCCTTAATCTCCCTCTAATACGAGATAATCAACAACTCAATCAATTTTAGTGCTTAAAGTCGAGTAAGCCATCAAAATCACGTATATTTCGTTTTATGTATCAATAATAAAGATTCTCATCGAAATCTGTTTGAATTCCTTTCATCATCAAGCATTAATCATCAATTTCAAAATAAAGAATACAAATAATACTCAAAGTAGAGTAATTCCATACTTCAGATTATCGATATAATTCCCATAATTTTGCTTGTTCCTCAGGCTTGTTTAGCCTCAATATAGGCTATACTCTTACGATTCACAATTATAAGTTTCTTATAGCCCAAATCCACAAATAGGTCAACAACACATTGGTTAATCCCTTATCAAACATACTCTTTCTATATACCATTCCTCAATCTACAAGGTTCAGGTGTAACTAGTGAATCGAATAGCCCAATTTCCAAGAGCTATCAACTCAAGCTTGTATCTCACAAAATGGACCACACACATCAAGATTTCAAAATGACATTCCTCAATACTACACGTGCACTCTATGCGTAATGAACCATATCTTCTATCAGTTACACAATATAAGGATATACACTTCGTGCACTATCTAAATTAATGAGTGAACTACTTTAATAATGTCCATTCTGTGTGTTTATAAACAAAGAATACACTAACAGCAGGATAGTTAGTATCCATTCTTGTAATCATTTTCGACTACTCATAGATCTCAATTGATTAGCATCTAAAGCTCCCTAATACAATAGCCTATAATAGGCTTCATCCCAGTGTGGTTTATACAATTACAGTTACAAGTCGATGAGGCAAATTATTTCTTATAAGCATGTAAGACTAAAGTCAATTCCAAAGCCAATTCATGCCTCAACAGAAAGATACTCAAGCTCAACTTAGTCACGATTATCTGAAATTTTTGATACCCTGTTCCTATTCTAAGATACTATTATTACTCAAATCGTCAGCAGTCAATATAACATTATCAAATGTTATGCGGGCAATCTTTCTTGCTCCTCCTAGGCCTTTCAATTTGTAATCACGTCAGTATGATATACATACATTCATAGTTTTCCCCATGACTCAAGAAATTCACAACTAGGAAAATTTTCGATTAGTCAACCCCCCTTCTCAATAAGGAAACAACCATGCTTAACTTAATATCTTAGAGCCAAGAGTAAAGCTATCACTCACTTGAGTGATAACTATAAAAGGGCACTAATAGAAGGCACAACGCATATACATAACAACTCACAATTAAGATTACGAGAATATATCAAATTCCTAAATAGGTCTCGTGATAAGAAAATACATTTCACCAAAGGCATAACCAATCTCAAGTTCACGATAAAACTGTGAGTTATGACAAAAAAGGAATTTCCAAAACAACTATTTCTCAATTTAGGAAATCAAATAAAGTCGGGTTTGTAGATTTCAATCACCATTAACAAACATCATAGGATAGAGCTGAATGGTTCGCACATGTTCTTGAAAGAAAAGAAAACACATTATTTAAAAATGTTACTCAATCACAAGAAATGTGTTCAAAGAAAGGAATGTGCACTGTTATTTTAAAAAGCATCATAAAAATTGACAGCCACACGGGTGAGGAAGAAGTGGTAGTATAGTAGTGAGGAATGAGAAGCATATAAGTTTCTACAAATAATGATTAAACAATGCTCTACTACTATTTAAGTTGTCATACCCCGAACCCCAAAAATTTCTCATAATAACTGCCATAGGCTCACTATATACCCTGCCCTGACACACGACAATGCTTATAATTGACCTACAAGGCTAATGGTATAATAGTAAAGCGGAGATAATGATATAAGAAATCATTGAATCACTATGCAATGGAATTTAGACTAATAATACGATGTTGTCCGGGTGGCATTGTAAAATGATTTAGGTATATTAGTACAAAAATTGACTCAATATAATGACTCTAATATACTCAGACATATTAAGGGGAAACACTATAAATATGACATTCATAAAATTACCTTGATCGCACTAGTTCCATCATCGTTTTCTTTCATTGCTTAGGAGTAAGCCCCTAATTATCATTCCTACACTACATGCCAATATTCTAGCAGAATCCTGCCAGGTGAGTGAACGAGGAAAATGTACAAGCAAATTCATAAACATTCATATCATACATCAAGAAATTATGCTGGCATTTAACAAATTAATCAATTCATACTTTAACACATGATCACAATCATATAATATGCAGCAACCACACGACTCTTCAATACATGCATGACAGTGATTTGGGCTTGGCAATATCTTCCAGCCTCTATCAGAGCCAGGGACAGGATTGGAGTTCCTCAATGGCACTCTAATCTTGTTATCTTTCAATTTATCTTACAATTACTCACAATAGACAATCCATGTTAGTTTAATGCGTAGCCCGATCCACTAACGATACCAGAGCATTAGTTGATGGTAGCTCCACCTAATCGATCCCCATACTACTAGATCCTGATTTACAATTTAATTAATAATAAAGTAAATAAAACTCATTCCAACCTTATTACCCAGTGATTGACAATGTCTCCACACCACGCTACAAGACCTAGAGAGCTCTCAAGGGTTATATAGGTTACCCTATGTAGACTCGATGTATTCCACATATCAATATCAATTCCCGAATGCTCCCAGTGTATTTAATGCATTTCAAATAATTTATAACAATAAGGCACATTCATGCAATCCATACCATATCATGCTACTCAATATATGTTATACGAGTTTTTCATGCATCACATAGCATTTCACTAACACATGCAAACAATTCACGTTAATTTATTTCATATTATTCTTATTTTACTTCCCATGGTAGCAATTAATGTAATAAAAAGAAAGTTCCATCCACTCACGGGTTTTGAAGCCCAGTAAGGCATCTATGTCGCTTCAGACTGATTCCTCGAAGTCCTGCCACGGTAGGTGTCCACCTATCCATAATATTTTCGCATCCTTAATAAACCATTCACATATCATAATAACATATAAAATAACATGTCTAACTCCTTAACTCGATGCGTTTCGACACAATAATGAACCCAGGACCCAACCAGGTGATTTTCCTATTTTTCCTTAATTTTTCAAATCTTGTTCGATTTAATTTACCCATCAAATCAAGTTCAATTCATAAAAATATGATATCAATAGACTTAAAATTAAATCTAGCGTTTTCTATAATTTTTTCAGAATGTTTTTTTAAGTAGCAAAATGACATCACTTAGGTTGTGGCTAGAGCGGCACAATTTTCATCAAAACGGCACCTAGAATTTATTATTTCAAAAATAATGTATATAATAAATGCTGGTCAGTGTCGTTTTGACTTTCCCTAGTAAAATATTAATTTATTTAATAATATTAAATATTAATATTATTTCTAAATCATGTAAAATCTTTAAAAATTTCTAATAAATACAATATAACTCCGAAAAATATTCCAAAAATTTCTATAAATTCTTCGTAATTAGTACTATGTATAAAACCAATAATCGTATTTTTCTCATTAATAAAAATCAAATACCTTGGCATTATTTTTAGAAAACTTACGATAAATACAAATACTCTTCCAAAAGTTCTTTGAAAATTTATACACTCTTAAATATCGTCAATAGACCATTCTATGGTCTTAAAATCCCAAAATCATCAATAGAACTCCTTTTATGATTTTTCAATCATAAACAGATAGTTACAATATTTTTTAAAAATAAATATTTTCTTCAAAAATAATCTAATTCACTTTCCAAATCCGAAATTGATCCTGATCCGCGGGCTACCTACCAAAATCATTAGTCCTAGAATGAGCTTCCCATCCCAAGTAGCTCAAAAATATCAGGTTCTCATAGCCTCAACTCATAATAATGCATATAATAAACCTAAAAGACTAGTGGTGCAAAACATATGCAGAGAAGAATTTGTCATCCTAAGAGCATATAAACATATAGCAGAAAAGATTAAAATTCAGGATGTCGTCCCATCACATTATAAGCAAACCCATAATATACCAATCTGAAACTAGATTTGGTAAGACACACCAATCACACACAAACATCTTAGGAGAAAATATTATGAATATAACACTTACAAATACTATCTGGAATGCACCTATTCTACTTTTCCTTCCTTATAATGCCTGGAAGTGAGCAAGTTATCATTATTCCTTCATTCAATGTTAATACTCTGGCAGAAGCCTGCCAGTTGAGCGGATGGAAAAAATATGCATAACATTTTACATGCAATCATTACTTTAATCAAATAAACATACTGGCATACAATAATTTAATCATAACACACATTTAGCATAGGCAATCACAGTCAATTCATATGAATTAAGCATGACTCTTCAGAGCATAGATCCGTGATTTGGGCTGGTAATATCTTCTAGTCTATCTGGGCCAAGGATAGGATTGGAGTTCGTTAGTGGTACTCTATTCATATTATCTTTAAAATTATCTCTTTATTGCATGCAATAGAAAAATCCATGTCAAACAGGTTTACTAGCCCAATCCACTGACGATGTCGGGACGTAAGGTGCTGCTCCACCTAATCGATCCCCACTCTGCAAGATCTGGTTTCATATAATTCAATTCATAATAAAATAAATAAAACTCTTTCCTTTCTTATTATCTCATTGTTTGACGTCTTCGCGCTACACTACCAGACTTGGAGAGCTCTCAAAGATTACATAGGTTACCCTATGTAGATTCAGTGCACCATACACGTCTTATCTCGAATGCACCCAGTGAATCACATACATCTCGATAATTCGAATATAGCATGGAATATTCAAGCAATTCTCAACATAACATAATAATCATAGCATACTATTACATCGATTATTTATAACACAACATTTCATGGACATAACATATCACACAAACATCAATCTAATTTCTCATTTAATATTAACCATATTATATTTCTCATGTCAGCAATTTAAGCAAACTTAAAAAAGAAAGTACATCCACTCATGGGTTTTCGAAGCCCAAATATCCATAGATGACACTATGGATCGATTCCTCGATGTCCTGCCATTGTAGGTATCCACCTAAGCACAACAATACCCAAATTCTCAATAATTCATGTTTATATAATAATAACACATAAAATCACGCGTCTATGTTCTTAATTTGACGTGTTTCTACTCGAGAACTAACCTAAGACCAATTTGGGTATTTTTCTCTCTTTTTTTTTATGTTTTCAAGACTTGTATCATTTATTTGACCTATCAAATCAAGTCCAAATCTAAAAATTTAGTAACATTAGACTTCAAATTGAATCTAGTATCTTTTATAATTTTTTAAGATTTTTTCTCAATTTTAACTATTTTCCCGAATTTTATATATTTTTTGTCTATTTTTACATTTTTGGATTTATTTAATTCCTACCAATCACAACTCACCATGTGTGTGAGAACCCAAAATTTTCGAGCTACTTGGGTCGGGAAGCCCAAGGGAGGATCATTTATGCTAATAGTTCTTAGCCCATAATTTAGAATCATTTACGGATTTGTGGTACGGTTTAGACATTTTTAGAGATATTGATTATTATGAGAAATTATTATAATTATTTATTTAATAATTAAAAAATCATAAAGGAAGAGGTACTATTGATTTTGGATATTTAAGACCTTGGGTAGGTCCAATAGAGGTTTAAAAATATTATAAACCTTTCCAAGAATTTTCAGAAATATAATTGGAGTTACAGTGATTTTCTAATAAGGAAATAATATTATTTTATTTTTCATAAATTATTTATTTATAAAAAAATTAATTTTATGATACTGATAGATAGTACTATTCATAAAGATTCCGTAAAAAAAATTTCGGTATTTTTTGAAGCAATATATATTATGAATTTTTGATAATTTTATAAAATTTATAAATAATATTAAATATTAATAAATTATATTAATAAAATATTATCAGCTCAAAACCACAGCATGATGTGTCGTTTTGACTAAGGTTGGTTAAAACAAGGACCAACCTCATCTCGTTTTGCCTTAAATGACATGTTCGAATAAAAACCCTAAATGATATCGTTTCACCCTATCACCGGCTGCCTCCTTAGGCCTCCCGATTCCCTTTTGTTTCTAGTGATCCTAATGGGATAAAACCCTATTTTTTGCAAGTGCTCGTAACTGATGGTCAGGCCACGAAAATTTCACCAAAACATCCCTCTCGCTCTCTCGATCCTATTCCTGTGAGTTTGATGTTGTCTCCGACTAATTTTTGCCTTTTTTGGGTAAGATTTTACCCGAAAAAAGCAAGGTTCTTTCTTCCTCCTTATATAAAACTTTATTGATGAGAATAGTTTATTGTTGGTGGGTTGTGATCAGATTGAGGTACTTTTTGAGTTAGTATAGGTTAAATCAAGCTTTGATGCATGTATGGAGGTATGGGAGAAATGAAAATTAGGGTTTTGCAAGTTGCTGGGTTCGACTAGAGGTTGAAGATGGCACAGTCGAATGACGGGTTTTCTGTCCCAGCCAATGTATAACAAGTCATTTGGCAAGGGTAGTCGACGACATGTCGCCTGCATGAGTAGGCAACTCGTCATCGGTAGGAGCAGGCAAGGCAACACCCGAGCCTTAGGCTCGAGGAACATGGCATGCAGAGAAGAAGCCATGAGTCACGATCCTACAGCTTCAGAAGTTGGTCTAGGTGTGCCTGCTTCTGCCAGGTGTCACACGATGATTGGCTAGAAATTAAATAAAATCCTAGAAAATAACAAAATAACAAAAAATAATGAAAAATCGTAAAAAATAGCAGAAAATAAGAAAAAATTTCTGAAATTTTTTGAAAAATACTAAATATAATAAGGAATCTAGTGGTATTAAAAATTTTAAAATTGATGTTGATTTGATGGGTTAAATAATCAGAACAAATTTTGTAGAAAATAAGAAAAATTAAGAAAAATATCCGGATCGATTCTAGATTGATTCTCAGGTAGAAACACACCGGATTAAGGTTTATAGACGCATGATTTTATGTATATTTATATAATCTAGCATGTGTTATTGAGGAATTGGCTATGATTGCATGTGTAGGTGGATACCTACAGGTGATGGGCCTTGAGGAATCGATCTTGCAAATACGAAAGAGTTGTTAGTGGACTGATTTATTACTTGCTTTATTACTGGCATGAATTGTTAAGATTGTTAAAGAGATAATTAAATAATTGTTAACGTGAAATGCTATGTATGCTATAATTAATCATTGTTGTGGTATGCTCCGTATGATATGCTATGCTATGAACTAAGTGTTGATACCATGCATGATGTGATAATTGGAATGCATGTAATGCATTAAGTGCATCAGATACAGGAGATGTGAAATTCATAGGCATAGCATAGGATAACTTATGTGAATCTTAAGAGCTCTCTAAGTATGGTAGTGTGGCGTGAATACGCTAATAATACTGAGGCTATAAGGTGTGATAGGGATGACATGAGGTAAGCCGATGAACGCAAGACAAGTACCTTCAGAGTGGGGATCGCTTAGATAGAGCTGCCATCACTTAACGCCCCGACAACGTCAATGAAATGGGAAATGTGGTAACTAAGGAAAGAGGTAAGTCAGAACTACCACTAACATATCTCAGTCCCAATTTTGGATGCTCAACGGACTTAGAGACATTGCCAGCCTGATCATGGTCTTGATTGCTTTAAATGTCATGTGAATATGGCATATTGTGACTGTGACTGTGTTGCATATCTTTGACTCATCGATTCTATTATTACGTCCTAGTGTGTCTATGTAATTAGTGCCTGATTGCATGTGCTATGTTAAATATGTTTTTTCCGTCTCCTCACCTGGTAGATTTCCGTTAGGCTTTTGGCATTGAGTGCAGGATTAAGGAATAGGAGCTCGCTCCCAGGCATAACGTGAAGACTATGTCGGATTTTAATACTTATGAGATAATTTGTGAGGATTTATATTCATAGTTGTTTCCTTTGAGTTATTTGGTTGTATTGGGATACTAACATACCTTTGGCCATGAACTCAAGCATGTCAACATTGTAATATGGTTATTCTTGAATTGTGCATTCCTGTAGTTGTTCGATGTCACCCGAAGACATCAATGCTTTATTATATCCACTGTGCATACTAATTAGACTTATATTCTAATGTCGACTCTGTTATTTACTATTATAACACAAGCCTTGTACGTTTATTATATGCATTATAGTGTGATATAGTAGTGTATATAGTGGGCATACAATGATTGTCATGCAAAATTTTTGGGTTCCTGAGCATGACAATGTGGCAGCACCAGATGCTGCCACACCAACACCTGAATCTACCAGAGGGTGACATGCATCCTAATCCAGACGTGACACTCCTTGTCCAAGCCTTTGGCTCGGACTGAGTCTATCTATCTATCCAATGAATGATCTATCACATGAACTTGCAGGTGATGAGTCATTTCGAGTCTCTCCTGAACGACGGATAAAACTTTGGGCGGGGCAGATGACTTATCATTTGACTGGGTCGTCTTCAATCTCTAGCCAAACTTAATACACCAAAAACTCCAACTTTCAAAAATCCTCTAACCCAAAACCCGCAACCAAGCTCAATGAAAATCATACCAAAAAAAGAGAACTCAAATCCAAACTTAACTATGTAAAATCACCTAATTACGAACAACTAAAATGATGGAATTTGAGGGAGAGAATTCCCATATTTCTGGGTGAACTTCTCACTTGATCCTGACCATTAAATCACTGGATATAACATGAAAATCACATAGGTGAACTTGTGAGGGTGAGAAAGGTTTTCGGAAAAAATTCACAGCTCAATACACACTAACCTAACATATGACAGAAAATGAGATTTTATCCCATTGTCTCACCAGCCACGAGCGGTGATCAGAAGATCCCAAGGCGGCAGCCGATTCTCCCTTTGAAACAGTGTTAATTTGGACCTCCTTTAAAGCAATAATGTTTCAGTTAAAACAGGCACTTCTTGTGCATTTTGTCGAAATGACATGGTGGGTGTGGTCAAAACGACATCTCCTCCTGTTGTTTTGATTTTATTTTGTTTTAATATTATAATATTAACTATTAATATTTTATATTATAAATTTATTAAAAATTCCTAATAAATACTATACTCCTATGAAAAATATCCTAATTTTTTTTATAAACTCCTTATGAATAGGAGATTTCACTAAGCCAATAATCTTATTTCTCTCATAAATACTTAATTTACTAAAAATTAAATATCCTCTTTTTTATCTTAGAAAAATCATAAAAATTCTGAATATATTTTCAAAAAATTTCGAAAAATTTTTCAATCAGAAACTTATCTATGGTCTTAATATATTAAAACCATTGATACCACTCATTGTATTATTTTTCAATCATTAATTAGATTATTATTTCAAATTTTAAAAATTAAAATTATCTTCTAAAATATTTGATTTGCTTTTTAATTCTATTAAGACTTAATCCCACTAACATTGATGATCGTCATATGAACTTAGTCATCCAATCCAAGCTACTCGAATTTTCAGGATCTTGCATTTCTTCCCACAATAATATTTAAGAAGTTATAAAAAAATTAAAACATATCATTTGAAATATTTTAAAACATAACTAAATCACAGTTTTTTTTGTCCTTTACAAACTTTTTTTCATGAGATTTTTATTTTTTTTCTCTAGATTTTCTTGATAAAATTTTAAAGAGATACTATTCTAATTATATAATTATATTTTTAATTTCAAAATATGAAAAAAATAATTAGAAATTTTAAAAATAATTTTTCTCTATTAATTATATAATAAATATTTTATAATTACACAATTTTTAATCTTCCAATATCTCTATATCTCTTAATATGTTCTAAATTCAGAAATATAACATGTTTTATCATGTTTTTGTCTGTACTATCTTATTTTTTATTATATTCTTTTATTTCATTTTTTTATAACCCTTCAAAGTAATTACATGCAATATTAAACTTTTAAAGAAAAAATTAAAAATAAAATCAGCATCTCTAAGTCTCTAGACAAGAAATTAACAAAATATATACATGTCTGTTAACAAAGACAAACGGAAAGAAAAGAGAAAAAAAAAGAATCCGAGAGAAAAATTCCAACGAAATAATGACCATCGTTGCTCTGTTATAAATCCTTGGTATACATATCCTATACAGAACATTTCAAAACAGGGGTAACCTTCCCTAACTTGAGCTCCAGGTCAATATCATGTGTCAAATCCAAATCCAAATCCAAACAGTGCACCCTCTTGCTACTAGGCGATTTCTTCAAAACTGGCGCCGGCGGCAGCAAAGGTCGAGTGTCGAGTTCATCACGGGAGGTGGTGTTAGTCCTATGCCGCCTCATATGACCGCCTAAAGCTTGCCCGATGGGGAATTCAAGACCACAAATGGAGCACTCGTGCGTTTTTGGCTTTGGCAGCGAATTGGGAGATGTGAAGAAATCAGATCCCAGTAGTTTAGGTTTCTTGTGACTTGCGCGGTGGCCACCTAGAGCTTGAAATGAAGTGAATGACCTGTTACAAGTCTTGCATGCGAATAAACGAACCTTGGTGGGGGACGATTTTGAGAGATCACTTTCACCAACTTTAGAGAGTAGCATCAAGCAGTTTGCCATATCTACTGTAGACTCAATCCCTGCGTCTTCTCTGCCTCTTTTCATGGCTAGCAATAAACAGTACCTGGGAACGCACTTCCAAGCGACAAAAGTACGTTTGTGTGATGTGAATATGGAAACTTTGAGTTCGGTTGTTTTTCGTAGCGAATGGAAGACTTTTCGATGCTAAACAGAGACGCCTGCGCTTGGTATTTATATGTGTAAGCTGTCACTTGGCGACTAAGCCATGACGTGTTTGGTGTGGCAGGTACGCCCTTGATTCTTGTTGGTTAAGAAAACAAGAACCGATGGCAACGTGTGAAGATAGATGTATGTGAAGCGCAAGGGGAGAGTATAGCCGCCGTGGCTGATACGTTTGCGTGACCGCGTGGGGGTTGGCGCAAACTTGGTCAGGAGTCCAGAGTGAGCAACTTGGATACTTCCTGAAAGTATCGCTGATGCTTCTGGAGCGTTTTACTACTGAAATGAAATCTTGTGGTACATTCCGGTATCCAAACGCGGAAGATAGGCGCGTGTTATCGACTGCTATTTATGTGGATTTTATTAATAATTAGGATTGTTAATTTATTAACATACGATGTTAATAATCTAAATAAAATAATAAAAATTCTCTTTGACAGCTGCAATCATGCTTTTAATAAGGTTTTTAAAATTATAACTATTAATGAAAGAGTTTAAAGGTGTGTTTTTTATTTTCTTTAAAGAAAAAAATAAGAAAAAGGCTAAGAGGTGATTCTTCCGCGCTTCCAAAGCGTGTGGATGCTAGACAATAAGAGAAAAAAAAACAAAGATAGAGTAAGTTTAGTGCAGCTTTCCCATTTTCACACCAACATTAAATAAGTTTACCGGGCATGTGCTTCACAACGGATTTTTTATATAATTCTTTCGATTGCAAAGTCATTCTGTACTTTCATGTTTGTCTTGCTATATACTATAATATTACTTGTACAATTCTAGTCAATATATCTGTGTCCTGCATTCCTTTGTTTGTGCCCTGTTTTTTATTTGTTGCTGCTCTGTTTTTCTTCTACACACGATCATGACTGCCATAAATATGCTTGGGAAAATCAAGTAGTTGGAAAATCAGTTTTAGGGTTTTGAATGACGGCAGGCACCTAACATTATCTGGTTCTAGACCTTTGTTGTGGGGTTTTGAACAATGCATTAACCATCTAGAAACTCGAGACAAATTCTTGTTCAAAAACCTGACTGGTCCTCTCTTCTAGAAATACATGCAGAATTTGATGACTAGTACATAGGGAAAACTTCATTGTGATTCTCCGGATAAATCGAATCTAAGATATAAATTTCATCTTCCATACTATTACTGTTTGGAATTTCAACTCAGTATTTTGCTTTGAGTGGTAGATAGAGATTAAGAATTAGGATGTACAAGTGACAAACGTGAAGAGTATTTAGCAGCCGCTCGCAACAATCGTCTGCTGTCAAATACTCTCGAGAAAACAAGGAAAACACTTGTCAACCCTTCACAATGTCGATGCATAGATTGCTTAATAAGATGACACCAAATGTCTACTACTAAGTAGTAAGTTATCATCATAATTATATAAATTTTAATCACTTTTATAAATAATAATTTAGAACTTGAGTAAATAAAATATCACTGTATCATAAAAGAATAAATAAAATAGGTATAGTGTCATATATCTAATGCGGAAGATGACATGACACTATGAACAACGAAACCTATGTTAATAAATAATATTTTTCCTTCTTGACCCTCTTGATGGCTGTCGAGCGATGGAGAACTTAATGCGTATGTTATTAATATACATATGCATATGTGTTTGCGTATGTCTGATGGAGAGAGGATGGACAAATTTATACATCTTGTGAGACTCGATATTTGAATCGATGGGTCAGATTTTGATATTGGGTCAGATTTCGATATTGGACCTAGATTTGTAAAAAGATCCAATAGTATTTTGAAATTTAGGCTCATAGGATAAATCTTTTGTTTAACAATTTAGAAAAATATGTATTCTTTGGCAAAACCTAAACTGAGGATATTTTTATAATTTTATCTTTAGCTTTATCAAATTTTTATTGAGTCCATTTTGGTATGAATGACCTTAAAAAAATATTTTCTGAAACCTGTTTCAAAATGAAGAATCCGAATTGAAATCCGAATCCTTCTATTTTTTTTAAGATTTTGTATTAATGTATTAATGATATAAATAAAGAAATTATGAAAAAAATTGTTACGGAGAGATTTTGAGGAAAGTTTAGTGATTAGAGAGTTGAATTAGGATTACAAATGAGATATGAAGGTATGGAAATTTTATCGGATTTTTTGAAAGGATAATTGGGTATTTAAGGATTTTCTAAATGTGATTTCTAAAGTATTATATTCATTATTAATTTCATAATTATCAGAAAGATAATTTAATCACTTTGAAGTGTTTTAATATTTTTGAGGGATTTATTGGAATTTTTAGGTATTTTTTTGGGATATTATACTATTTGTTAGGAATTATAATTTATTTCAGAAAAATAAAAATATATATTAAATATTATAATATTATTATTATAAAAAAAAGGAGAGGATCAAAATGTGGCAGGCTTCGTTGTTTTGATCCGGCTATCTTTAGGGATAGAAACTCTAATTTCCTCTCCCCTTACGACATCGTTTTCTCTAGATTGGAACATCTTCGTTTTAGGCTCGGGGATGAGTGACAGCCGAGACCCCTCACTTGCTCTACACGTGCCCGAAGATCCCACTTGTCCTTCTGATACACCCACATGTGGCCAGAACAAATCCGGTGAAGGGACACGCGTGGGTATAGCCTCAATTCACCCTAAAATCATCATTTGGGTGAGCTGCAAGAGGGATTGAGAGAAAAATCGAGTGAAAAACTAGTGAATTTGGGTAAGTTTTTACTTGGAATAACTGGGTGCCTAGATCTGTAGTTTTATGGTTTTTATTTGTGCAAAATTTGTGTTTGATTCGTGGGTATGATTCAGGTGCATGAGAGCTTTGTTGTTTATGGGGTTAATGAACGAGGGATAGGAAAAAAAGGGAAGAAAATGCTAGTAGGGTTTATAGGGATTTCTGTCGGGCTGGGAAGGAGACGACCTTGCACGACAACTCGTCTAAGGATGCCCTGACGACGGGTCGTTCAAACATAGACATAGGCGACGAGTTGTCTAAGATTAATAATGAAAGACAAGTCATTTTATTAACTTATTGAATGACATGTCATTTGATTGAATGTGAAATACATGTAGTTTAAAAAGGCTGATAATGTTTGACATGTTGTTTAAATATAAAATGAATGACAAGTCGTTTATAGGTTTAGTGAATGATAGGCAATTCAATAAATAAGCAAACGACAGGTTGTTCAAAGGGTAGGTAAGTAGGCTCGGACGAGTCGTGGCCAACCCAGAGCAAGCTATGTGTCAGCATCCCATAGGTTTGGGTGTACTGCTGGCATGCACTCGTGCTGCCACGTATCGACTTATGGAAAATTAGCAGAAAATTCACAAAAATTGACAAAAAATCTGGAAAATAAAGAAAAATAGGGAAAAATAGAAATAAAAGGAAGAAAATTAAAAAAAATATAAGAAAAATACAAGAAATTGCGGGATTTCAATGGTATCAAGTTTATTAAAATTTGAGTTTGTTTGATAGGTTAAATAAATCAAGAAAGTTGATAAAAATACGGAAAAAATAAAAAGAAAGATGCAAAACTATTCCGAGTCGATGCTTAGGTGATATCGATATTATTTAAGGATTAGAAATGTAAGGATCTGAACCCAACTTATTAGGACCCTTACTGTCTTGAAACCTAAATAAACTCAATCTAAGACATACTTGAATTTCACAAGGCTTATCACCTTTAAATTCCGATTTTATTTTCTTTCTTATGTTTTAAAGGTTGGAGCATGATAATAGACAAATATTTTGGTAATATACCAAGTGAATAAAAACATCAGCGGAAGTCTTTATAATTTATTAAAGGTACCACAATACACAAGTACCATAGGGATCTCAAAATTCAGCAAGTAATCCTCCAATAAATTCGGAAGCAAATAAGCAAAGGAGGCATTCAAAGAACCAAAAAGTAATCCAATCAAACTTCATGTTACATGCACAAGCAACTAAGGAAATAGGCATGCAAATGTGATGCAATATCGTTTCGCCGTGCAGCCTTGATCTCACACATTGGTACCACGAACAGAGGATGTACCTAAGCCTGAAAAATGGTGAAAAAATAGGGTGAGATTACAAGAATTTCAGTAGGGTCACAATATTATAAGATCTGCAGATATCTATACAAACATCTGCCAAATAACTTCAGATTTGCCTACACATCTAAAGGGATATAATGCAAACATTAGTCAATTAATAAGGATAGGGACAAAAGCTATAGGTTGAGGGTGGACTGCAAACACTTCCGAAAATCAGAAGTACATAGGCAGGAAAATCATCATTCAATCTCAATAATAGAAAAGGCCATCCCTTTCCGCCTGTGTTGTCCAAGGCTTCGCTGTACAAAGGGTTAAAGGTTAGCACACAAGCTAATCAACACGCCTATTTATCTTGCCAGCACACAGGACAAGGCATCTAGCCAGCACATAGGACTAGGCATCCAAACCACACAAGGGTAAGGGCATCCAAACCACACAAGGATAAGGGCATCTTTCCAGCACACAGGACAAGGCATCTAACCAGCACACAGGACTAGGCATCCAGCGTGCACATGTTGGGGATCGCCACCCACACGACTTCCATACCAGTAAGTGTAATGACCTCAAATCTTAACCTATTATTAATTGCTCCAATTAGGGCCATTACCGCCGTGAAACCCAGATAAGCCCAAGAACCAGGACGTATTTGAATCCCAAAAGGCTTACTTATCAAATTCTCAATTTTTAGCATGTACATTCGTTATGTTTACCAACTATTGGAGCATGACATTGGACATGTATTCTGGTATCATATGGAGTGAATAAAATATCAATGGAAGTCTTTAAATAATATCAATGAATCCACAACTCACAAGTCCCATAAGGATCCAAACATCCAATAAGTTAATCCCCAAAATAAATCGGAAACAAGTAAAGGAGGAATCTTGAAAACCAGAAAAATAGTCCAATCATAATTCATGTTATATGCGCAAACAATCAAGGAACAGGTATGCGAACGTGAAGCGATATCGCCCCGCCGTGCAACCTTGATCTCACACACTTGTACCACGGACAGTGGATGTACCTAAGCCTGAAAAATGGTGAATACAATAGGAATGAGATTTTAAGAATCCCAGTAGGGTCACAACATCATAAGATCTACAAAAACCTTAAACACAAATCTCCCAAACAACATTAGATCATTCCTATACAACTATAGGTATCACGCAATTCAAAAATCAATCAAAGGGATAGGGCCGAAACTAAGGCTGAGGGTGGACTACAAACACTTCCAAAAATCAGAAGTACACAGGCAGGTAAAACTCATTAGATTACTCTTGGAAATAGGAAAAAGAAAGGTCGTCCCCTTCCACCTGTGTTGTCCAAGGCTTACTGCACAAAGGGTAAAAGGTTAGCACATAAGCTAATCAGTAAGCCTATTTATCCTACCACACAAGGACAAGACATTCCAATCCACACAAGGACAAGGGGATCCCAAACCACACAAGGATAAGGGGATCCCAAAACACACAAGGATAAGAGCTTCTTACCACACAAGGACAAGACTTATAACCACACAAGAACAAGACATCCAGCGCGCGCATGCTGGGGTTTGCCACTCATACAACTCCTTTAACTATAAGAGCCTTCCCTCTCCCAAAGAGCATCAGCGCTTACCCCGAATGGCCATCGGAACAGAATCCTGACACACAAACATGTACAAGCACACATAGGCAAACACAATACCATAACAGGGTATCCTCAATCATGTCAGAACACAATTAGCTTATTCAATTCATATATCATATGCAATTCAGGCACTCACAACGTAACGCAAGGGTTCGGTATAGCCTATAGGATTCATATCTCAATCCGCAATTCTTGCACATACCCTACAATCAATTCACATGCAATAATAACAAGGGCATGCATCGCAAATATCAAACAAACAACAGGGATTTCTGGAGAAACCGATGAGGCATAGATCCTGCCTCTCTTGTCTTTGAACAAGAAGCTATTCCTTTTTCTTTATTTAATAATTTCGAACCACCTATAGTATCACAAAGCAAATACAAAACCAAACTAAGCATGCATATTCAATAACCAATTGAATACCTTATTTCCTTACCAATTCCACTCACCAAACCTATCAGAAACCAGTGGTTAGATGCTGCAGGTGCCTCCCCTTTGAATGTGTGATGTGATATCCAAGAACTTAACAAGATTCAACCTGAATTACCACCCAATTTAACAATGTATATTTTGGCACTAAGCATAGGACACAAGATAATTTGAGATTTCATGTTAGCAAGGTGTAAGGGTTGCGATTTCATGCTAACAAAGAGGGATTAAGTGTTTATAACTTATCCAATCAAAAGAAACAAGATCGGAATCCAATATGTTAATCAATTGATCAAGATAAGCAACAATAGGGCAAGGGTAGGGCATACTGATTTCATGTATAGAAAAGATTCAAAGGATGAATTCATGATTTTATACCATGAATAAATTCCAAAAAATCATACAAACAAGAGGAACAGCAATAGAACTCAATTGAAGACAGAATCACACAATCTTAAACCCTAATCCCGTCAAAATTTGACATATCTTTCGAAAAAACTAACCTCCAGATGAAAACAATAGATGGATGGAAATAGGATGAAGAGAGCTTTTCAACAAGATATTATTCGCAAGAATCCGACAAAGGATGAGAGAGTTATGCTATTTTGAAGTTCAAGCAGATTTTGTCAATTCCGCCAAAATTCGATTTAACTTTTAACAAAGAAAAAATAACCTCCAGACAAAAAAACAAAGATTTTTGGAAAGAGGATGAAGATATCTTTCCAACTAGCTATTATTTTCAGGAATCCAATAAACGATGAGAGTTATGCTTGTTTGAAGTTCCAGCGGAATTTAGCAGAAATTGAGAGGTATAGGGTTTTTAGGTCTTACGAATTTTATGTGTTTTCTGTATATGATTTTTGTATGGCTGACTTCGTAAGGTGGTTATGGGATTAAAATTCATAACTTAAAAACTTAATTAAAGTAAGATAATTATCAGAATTAAATTCTTTAATTATCCCCCTTAAACTTAGGGTTTATTTTATTTTCGAAGGTAATTATCAACCAATAAAGAATCGAATTAAAGAGAATTAATATCAGAAATAATTACTAGACATCCCTTACCAATTTTGGCCATCAAACATCCTTTTCTTCAGGGGCAAAACAGTGTTTTCACCTGCATTGGCTTCTGGACTTCTAAGACTCAAAATTCAGGGTCTCACAGTAAGAACCTCTCCTCTCCCAAGGAGCATCAATGCTTACCCCGAATGATCACCGAAAAAGGATCCTGACACACAAACATGTAAAAGCACATACAAGAAAGTATAAGGCATAATACCACACATGACATCCTTAATCATATCACAACACATTCAGCATGTTCGAAACACACAACATATGTGAATTTAGCACACATAACCTATCTCAAGTGCTCGACTTTGCCTAATATATCATAGCTCAATCCACAACTCATGCATACACTATACAAGGCATGCACATATAACCACCAACAAGCACATGCACCGAAAACATCAAAATAGCAACAAAGATATCTAGAGAAACCGATGAAGTATAGATCCTACTTCTCTTGTCTTTGAATAAGTAGCTATGCCTTTGCCTTTATTTAGAGGATTCAAACCACCTATATTATCATAAGGCAAAGAAAAAACCATACCAAGCATACATACTCAATCACCAAGTAAACATCCTATTTCCTTACCAATTCTACTCACCAAACCTATCAGAAACCAGTTGATCAGATGCTGCTAAGACCTCCCCCTTGGATGTGTGATGTGATAGCCAGGAATACAACAAGAATCAACCTGATTTACCATCCCAATTAACCATGCAAATATTGTCACTAAGATAGGGTAATAAGAAAAATTATGATTTCATGGATAAGGGACTTAGGAGTTGTGATTTTATGATAACAAGAAAGGATTAGGTGTTAATAACACATACAATTAAAAAGAACAAGATCAGAAACCAATACACATGTCAACTGACCAAATCAACAATAGGGCAAGGGTATAAGGCATGCCAATTTCATTCATAGGAAAGATTTAAAGGATGAATTCATTATATTATAGTATGAATAGATGCCAAACAATCATATGAACAAAAGGAACAATAACAGAAACCAATTGAAGGATCAATCAAAGGATTTCAGCACTAAACCCTACGCAATTGCGATAAGGAAAATTTTAAGTAAATTATAACTTTCTGAGGATGAAACCAAGGTAGCAAGCTATAGGATGGAAAGAGCTTTCAAAAAAGCTATTATTTTCAGAAATCTGATGAAGGATGAAAGAATTGGACTAGGGTGAATGTTTAGAATTTCGACAGCAAGGGTAGGGAACAAGGGTTTGATTGCATGATGATTTTATGTATTTTTGGTGTGTGTGGACATGTGAGGCTGGCTAGTATGTTTATAGGATTAGTGGGATTAATTTTTCCTACTTTTAAGGTTAGATATAGAAAGATAATTATTAGGATTAAATTCTGGAATTATCTTTTAATTTTAGAAGTTATACCATTTTTGATAAGGGTGAACCAAGAAGGAAATGAAATCAACCAAAAGAGGAAAGAACCTTCTATACCATTTTCGGCTATGACACAATCATTTTTTCAGAGGCAAAATGGTTATTTCACCTGCATTGGTTTCTGGACTTCTAGAACACAAAAATCAGGGTTTCACAAGAAATGTGTAATTAAAGATTTTGGATTAGTTTGAGAGTAATGGAAGGCAGATCTTCTAATTGGCTGGTGTGGAAGTAAATCGACAAGGACAATCTTCTCTGGAAACTAACCTCAAAGAAGAAGAAGGATCATAAACTATGAGTGGTTGGTTGTGTGCGTATGCATGACATTTATATATTTTGATTAGATTAAATAAGATAACTGAATAACTGAAAAGGGCATGAACATGCATTCCTAGGCAAGTAGTGATTAATTAATGATTTCTTTAGTTGCTTGATTTATTGAAACAATATTATAAGTCTATATTTGTTGCCTTGTATTAAGTGTTTATCGAATAATGATGTGATAGTAGCATATGTCTGCATAAGGTAACCTATACAATCTTTGAGAATTCTCTAGGTTTGGTAGCCTGACGTAAAGACGCCAGACTATGAAAAATAAGTTTGGATGAAGTTTATTATTTTAATATACACTTATTAACCGTTTTTGTAGGTTCAGGGAACTGTTTAGGTGAAGTTACCATCACCTAACATCCCGACATTGTCAGTGGAATTGGTCTTTAAAGGTGTGTTAGATAATGAGTACGAACATGATGAATATAAGAAAAAGATAAAAGAAATCATATAGGATACCACTGACAGATCCTAGTCTTATCCAGGACATGGAAAGACTGCGAATGAATGCCAACTCAATTATGCTTTGAATGCTTGATTAAAATGGATTTCCATAGTAGGATATTAGCTTGTGCATGTGTTTGTTTCATTTATCCATTTTATTATGCTGTGTAAATTGCCAAATATTATAGAAATAGTGTGTTCAGTTTTGCCATATTTATGCTTATGTTCTTCCTGACCACTCACCTGGTAGATTTTTGCTAGATCGCAGATCTGGTCACTCAGGAACAAGTTAAGGAGGTCTTGGTCAACAGATTGTCCTTGCTTTATTTCTAGTTAGTTATACATTCATGTATATACTTTGAGCTTGCTTGTGTGTTGTGCACTTGTTTATATGGTTTCTTGTGCTTCTGCCATTGTATATATAGTAAGTGTGGGTGTGGGTAAGGATTGTAACAATGTTAAATATAAATGTTATGTAATATTAGGGAAAGTACCACCTGAATGACATTATTGTACAACATGCTTCCACCGTACTTTTTACTATGCATCCCTCTATCGATTGTTGTTTTTAGCCTTGTAAACTCATTATATGCATTACTTACTATTAAGAGGTATATATAGTGGGCATATGGCGATTGTCGCTAAAGAAAAAGGAGGATTCAGGGCGTGACACATCTACTACTTTAATTTGGTACGCTTATCATATACCCAATAAATGGTAAAATTTGTCACTATTAGATAATAAGTTTAGACCAGATAACACTATTTAATTAGAGTTAAAATAAATCTTAATATCCAAACTATTAGGATATATCCTAAATATTATCGAAACATATCCTAATATTCTCCCAATTTGTCCGATAACTCAAAATTTTAATTTACTATTAAAAATATTAGGCGCACCTAGAACAAATTTCTTAAAATCAAGAACATAATTTATATTAACTTAACATGGTATTTATATTTAAATGATTGTACGATCTGTTAATTACACTTCTATAGCCCAATTCCATTGACAATGCCAGGATGTGAGGTGATGGTAGCTCTACCTAAACAATTCCAAAAACCTGCAAGAGTGGTTATTAAGTTTACAGTAAAATAATAAACCCTATCCGACCTTATTCCTCATGGTCTGGCGTCTCCACGCCCCACTACCAGACCCGGAGAGCTCTCAAGGGTTGAAGAGGTTATCCTATGCAGACACATAGTGCTGTCATATTCTTCATTGAAATATTCATTGTACAAGGCAGCATATACACACAATTATAATTATACAATTCAATTCATTTGATTTAGGCAATAACGGTAAGCCAAACTAGTGATACCACATGCTTAAGTATGCATGTTCATGCCTTTTCAATTATTTAATCATCTTGCTTAATTTCAAATATAATCATGTGAAATGTCATGCATAAACATCCAACCACTTATAGTTTATGGTTCGGGTTCCTCCTTAGGATCCGATTCCGAAGATGTTACCCTTTTTTGGCTTGGTTCTGCACTTGTCATTTGGAAAATCCATCTTTTATTAATCTCATATCAAAGCCTTAATCATTAAATATGTCAAGCTCCGGTCCTGAAAATTTCACATAACAATCGCCGTAGGCCCACTTTATACTCTTCCAACTTACACAACAATGCATATAGTAAACCTACAAGACTAGAATAAAATTCGAAAGCAGAGGTAAATTAAACAAATAGCGGAAGTAAAAGAAAAAGACTCTATCCGGGTGGCATCAATGTATATTTATTACTACTTGGTCCCACTAGCATTTGTATGATTTATGAGTGATTTATGATTAATCAAGGTCCTCTGATTACAAAATATCATGCATGTGGACTAGAGGAATATACATCATGTACACCATATACTAAGAACCATAAGGGAATCCTAACCTTGAATCACATTAATCCTCGACTATTTTGTTTTCCCGGAGGGATGCCATGATCATGTCCATTCTTGTTCGAATTCAGATGAAGAGATCTGGCAGAAACCTATCATGTGAGCGGATTGGAAAACACGTGCAATACAACACATATATACACACAGAATAGTACTAGGCACACAAGCACATAAGTGCATCAATAGGTCATAGTCAACTCGTATAATCATTTCGTGCATACAAGATCGTGACTGGGGTTGGAAATAACTCACAATCCGTTTGGCGCCAAGAGTAGGATTGAGATTTGTTTATTGTACTTCACGATTACCTTCGTTATTACTTACCATTTCGCAAAATCACTAATGATGTCAGGGTATTAGGTGATGGTAGCTCCACCTAAACGATCCCTACTCTGCAGGATCCTGTCTTATCTTCATCGGCTTGCTTGTGTAGTCCCTTTCTTGCCCTATAGCTTCACAGTTGGCATCTCCACGGATCACTACCGGACCTGAAGAGCTCTTAAAGGTTGTATAGGTTACCCTATGCGATTTTTGTGCTTTGCATAACTCATACCCGGATATATAGATCCAATGCATAATATGCATTTCAGTAAAACACATAGCAAAGCACAATCATGCAATTGTAAAATATCATATCATGGCAACGCATATCAATACATTTCATAGCATAGCAAGCAACACAGGCATTACTCAGCCATTTCATAACACATATGATTGTTTAATTTGTCAATTCATTATCTTTACACTTAACCATGATCATGCTAATTCTTTCATGCCAATATTCGAAATATTAAAAAAAATCCATCCACCCATAGATTTTCGAAGCCCATGCACGTGTCAGTGGCTTGCTAGACCGATTCCTCGAACTCCTACCACTGTAGGCATCCACCTACACACGATTATAACCAATACCTTTAGAAATCATACTCAAAGCATAACAATAAATGAAATCACGTGTCTAATCCCTTAAATTAATGTGTTTCTATCCCTAAATCAATTTGAAACCAAATTGGGAAATTATACGATTTATTTGACCTCCCAAATCAACTCAAAATTCAATAATTTTTCTATCACTAGATTTCTTATTCAATGTAGTATTTTATGTGATTTTTTTCTAAATTTTTATTATTTTCTTGCAATTTCCTGATTTTTATACCTTTTATACTTTTTTTTTCTATTTTTTATAATTTTTATAAGTCCAACCAGTTAGATCACGCCACTTGGCAGCACTAGGCACTCCCGGACTATAACCTGTACCTAGCTGATCGTGACACGTGGTTCATCCTCTGTGTGCCACTCATCCCCCAAGCCTCAGGCTCGGGTGACATTGGCTTGTGCCAACAGACGATGCGTTGTCTGCTTATGTAGGCGACAAGTCACATGAAGACGTCTCGAATGACATGTCGTCCGAGGTTGTCTTCAACCTCATTGTTGCCGGACGATCGCCTATATCCCACCAGAATTTACTCAGTAACTTGAATTTCTATATACCCGCTTATACCTAATAAAAACTTTACCAATTTAAAACTTAGCACACCCCGAACCTATCCACATAACACTAGATGGATTTTAACAAACAAAAATGGGTAATTAAACTGGAATAAGTCTCGGATTCCAGGAATAAAAACTTATTCCAGCCAAAAAATGCTCAAATCTGCATGGGAAAAGATCACGTGCTCAATAGGAAACTTTCTGGAGTGTTTTCGTGGCTCGGGAAAAAATGCACATCTAGTTGAGAAAAAATCTGACCTTATCCCGATCTCTGGTCAATGGCAGTGAAGAGGGTCAACCGTTATGGAATACATGACCAAATGATATCGTGTGGTTTGCGCATGATATGACGTCGTTTTGAAGGAAACGACGCTCCTTTTGCCCTTGTTAATCATAACGGCATAGGCTATTGTTGTTTTGACCAACCTTGGTCAAAACGACACAATAACCCGCCGTTTTGATTAATTATACTATTTATATAATACAATATAATATAATATAATATAATATAATATAATATATAATATAATTAACAATAAATATATTTTCTTTCTTAAATTTTTAAATTAGCATAAAATTCATAATAAATACTAGATGACACCAAAAGCTATCTAAAAAAGTTTTATATACTCCTTATAAATAGTAATATCCATTGGGATTCAAAAACTATTTTTTTATTAACTCATAATTTATTAAAAATTAATTAACAGTCATTGATTTATTTATATTTTCATTACAACTATTGAAATTCAGTTTTATATTTGAATTACAATCATCTCAATATTCGATTAATTTAACTAGGGTGAAAGAATTTGGCAAGTTGATTAGTTTAGACAGATTTTCTCTATGGATCGATACTCGTTCTTTCAAAACTATATTACTTGTTGATAGCATGTACCTGTGAAAAAGTTAAATTCAATTTATACTAACAATTTTTCTGGCGTCGTTGCCGGGAAAAATAGTTTTATAATTGACAATTTATCCCTGATTCTTTTTCTAGATTCAATTTTTGTTCATTTGTTTTTAGGGCACAGAGCTGGAAAATAGATATAATCTGAGAAGTATGAAGGTTGACCATGTACCAGTTGACCCTGACATCGAGAGGACTATCCAAAAGCTCAGGCACCTCAGAACCTCATATTGAATGATGAATAATCAAGGAGAAGACATTAATGGAGGGGACAACGTGGATCCAACTCCAGTGGTGGACAACCCACAGCCCAGAAATAGAACGGTGAAGAATTACAACACACCAACAGATGAGCTGCTAGGTGATGGGATTCGCAGGCAAGCAATTCCAGCCAACAATTTTGAAATCAAACCTGCAATGATTCAGATGATGGAGAATCACCAGTTCTTTGGGCTGGAAAAAGAGGAGCCAATAAAGCATGTGAAGATGTTCATGAAGCAATCAGGCTGCATCTTTTCCCTTTCTCTCTTGCTGGGAAAGCTATGCACTGGTTGGAAAACTTGCCCAATGGTTTTATATCTACTTAGGATGAGCTGATAAACACCTTCTTGGCTAGATTTTTCCAAGTCACGAAGACATCCCAGCTGAGACAAGATTTGATAACAGATTAGAAGTCCTAGGGCATTGTTGAAACTTGGTAGGATAAGAATATATCTGCCAAATCTAGGGTTCATATTGATTGGGAAAAACGATTCAGAAATTCAATCACCATAGGAATATAGTTAGTTAGGAATCTGAATTAGCTCCTAATAATCTAGAAGGATACTAGGAGATTAAAAGATCATCAAGAATAGGTACAAAATATTGAAATTTGAATAATAGTTGGATTTATTCCCAAATTATCTAACAACCCTAACTCTAACATATAGTAATTAACTTAGGATTTAAGTTTAGTTTAATTACAAACTCTTTATTTGATTCATTTAACAAGAACATTGGATTAGGCAAATTGATTGGTTTTAAACTGCTTTCCCTGTGGGACCGATACTCATTGTTTTGAACTATATTACTTGTTGATAGTCATACACTTGCAATTAAAGGTAAATTCAATTTTATGCCAACAAGTTTTTAGCACTGTTGCCGGGGAAAATGGTTTTGAAACTAACAATTTAATCCTAATCTTTTTTATATTTTAAATTTCTTATTTTTGTTTCTGATGTATAGAACCGGAGAACAGGTATAACTTAAGAAACATAAAGCTTGACCTGGAACCTATTGACCTTTCATTTGAGAAGACTATAAAAAGGCTCAGGCAGCTTAAGTTATTAGACCAATCGATGGACCACCAGAACCCAAATGCTGTCAATGGAGGTGATAACGCAGACCCAGATCCAGTAGTAGACAATCCAAAGCCAAGGCTTAGGACTGTCATGAACTACATAATTCTAACAGTTGAGGCAATAGGAGACAACATCTGTAGGCCTGCTATTCAGGCTAATAAATTTGAGATCAAGCCTGCGATAATCCAGATGATGGAGAATCACCATTTCTTTGAGCTAGAAAAGGAAGAGCCAATAAAGCATATGAAGAAATTTGTGAAGCTGATAGATACATTCAGATTCAATGGAGTACCTTCAGAAGCAATCAAACTGCATCTTTTCCCTTTCTCTATATCTGGAAAAGCTATAGATTGGTTGGAAAATTTACCCACTCGTTATATTACAACATGGGAGGAGCTGATGAATGCCTTCTTGGCTCAATTCTTTCCTGAGGCGAAGACTTCCCTGTTGAGGCATAAGATCAGCAATTTTATACAGCAACCAAAGGAGACATTATATGATGCTTATGATAAATTCATGGGGTTTCTTAAGAAGTGCCCACATCATAGCATTCAAGACTTCCTACTCTTGGATGCTTTCTAAAGAGGCATGTCAGAGTTGCACAAGTTCATGCTGAATGTAGTTGCTGATGGGAACATCCTAGACAAGGAAGCTAGTGAAGCTTTTAGATTAATTGATAAAACAGCAAGGATGATCGACTTGGCATTCTAATGCAGATTTTGAAAAAACTCAAGGGAGGCTAGAGGTTCATGCTATCACCAAGATGACAATAGAGATGGCTGTTATGAGATATAAGTTCAAAAAAAGAAGAGTAGGAGTGACGACAGTCCAACAGGATCCCAGAATCAGCCTATTTTAGCCCTCTGTGACCATTTCAGTGGAAATTATAGCAACTACAGTGCACTATGAAATATTGAAGAGGGAAACTATGTTAGCAATCCAAGGAAGCAACCTTTCTTCAGGACCACTTATAATAAAAATTGGAAGTATCATCCTAACTCTTCTTATAAGAATATTAATCCTAATTATGGTCTGAATCCCAATAAGAATAAAGAAGAAGATTATAACCCAAGGTACCATTAGGAAACCAACCAGCACAGCTAGTAGAAAAGAAGAGTGGGATTGAGGATCTGATATAGCTCATTATGTCATCAGATTTCAGAATCAAGAATTTGGAAACATTGATGGGTCGGTTTGAATAGATATTATAGAACAAACCATTAGAGGCTTTACCATCTGATGCAAAACTACCAACATAGGCTACAAACTGAAACTGAAAGGGTCAGGCCATGACCAAAACTGAAAGGGTCAGGCCATGACCAAAACTAAAACGCTTAATGGGAGGCAACCTATCATTAAAAAAAAGACCAAAGAATAGTGAGAAGAGAAAAGAAAAGAGGGTTTGGTACTAATATGTTTGTTCCCTATGCAGGTAAATAAGTTTAAGGAGATGATGCAGAGGAGCACAATAGTACAAGGAGACGTTAAGTGCCATATCCTGAGTTTTTTTTTTCTTGTCTTTATGATATTTAAGTTGCATCAATCAATCATATTTAATTTAGTTACATATTATGTTTGATGTTAGTTTTATTTCCGAGGACATCCATTTGATTTAAGATTGAGGAGGTTGGTTCACTTCTAAAAGCTGAAATGAGTATTCAATTTTGTTTAGTATGATTGAATAAATTTTACCTGTAATATGTTGAAATTGGTTTTAAAAATTAAAGGTGGCATTAGGTTTAAACATTAACCAATATTTAGAGCACCGAAGCAGCAAAGTGATTAGTTTATATTGAGGAAAAAAATTAAGAGGGTTGGTTAGTACTGGTTATGTGAAATCTTGACCCTTTTCGGTTATATGTGCTAAAGGCTTAGTTGAAATTTTGACGACGAAATTGATGAGTTTTGAATCATAGCCCAGATTTATTATGAGTTTAATAAAATATTTGAGTATTTATGAAGGATAATTGGAATTGATTTGATGACTTTATCGGGCCCAAAGGAAACATAGATAAATTTCAATGTAATAATCCATTTTTGATGAGTCATCGAGACTCATAGGTGTCAATTTGAGGTTTTGACTTCGAAAAAGAAATATCAGAGTGCGTTTTCTCGAAAAATGGGATCCAGGGGTAATTTGGTCATTACACCACCAGGTACCCGTCATGCATAGAAATACAAGCTTTACGATATGCGTACTATTGGGATATACACTATTCAGTTTTAAACACGTGTTGATGACCCTAAGATTAATTAATTATAGTTTTGGAAAGTTTAATGATTAATGAGATATTAATGTCATTTATGAAATTTATGTATGAAAAATCATACGATGACGTATATTGATGATTTTGACGTTTTAAGACTTTGGAAAGGTTTATTCATCAATTATAAGGGTTAGAAATTTTCTAGAATTTTTTTGATAGATAATTTTATTTATTATGATTTTTCTATGACAAATTAAGGGATATTCAATTTTTAGTAAATTATGAATTAATAAGAAAAATAATTTTTGAATTTTATTTGATAGTTCTTTTCATAAAGAGTGTATAGAAATTTTCTAGGTATTTTTCAGATTTATAGGTATTTATTATAAATTTCTGAAGATTTATTAAAAATATTAAATAATAATAATAATTATTATATTATTAATATATATTATTATAAAACGGCAGCCTGTAGTTTTGTTTTTACTAGGTGTTCAAAACAACACGGGTTATGTCGATTGTAATATGATGTTGTTTCGAGGCTAGCCGGAACTACGTCGTTTTGTTCACAGTGTTGGCTGGTGCTCAGCCTCCTCCTGGTTGTCTCCTTTTGCCGATCAACTTATGGGATAAGATCCCGTTTGAAATAGTTGGTTCCCCATTTTTTCCTAAGCTCCATTTCTTTCTTTAAAACTTCCTTCACTTGTGCATGAGTGCATTCCGACTGTTTCGTGTGTTGTTCGGCGAGAATCTCACCGGATTTAGGTAATCCCTAGCCCAGAATACCGGGTTCTTGTCCTTCTTTTTGTGGTGGTAATTGGCTATGATTTTTTATGCTTTATACTTGTCTAGTTTCGTTAGGATGAGATCTACGTTTTGGGATAGGTTTTATCAAGCTTTATTTTGTGTGTGAGGATTAGTGTTGCAAAAATTAGGGTTTAGAGTTGTAGGTTTTGGCTTGGCTAGAAGAAGAAGATGACTCCGGACGATATGTCATCCAGGGATCTTCTAAACGGCAGTTCATTCAAGCATGTTTTGGATGACGTATTGCTTGCATGAGCAAACGAAGTGTCGTCCAGGGGTAAAGTGTAAGGACCTGAACCCGAAAACCAAGCCCTTACCGCCGTGAAACCCGGACAAGCCCAACACGTGGACCAATCCGAATCCCACAAGGCTTAGACGACTTTTCAAACACGATTCCCAAAACAAACATATTTAATAATTCAGGAATTTGAGCATGTCAAATAAGAAACAGACATCTGGCATAAAAATCGGAGTGACAAAATACCATAGCGGAAGACTTTATTCGAATGGACAAAAATATCCAAAACGAAAAACGGGTCCATACAGTCACAAGCCCAAAATCACAGACTGGGGTTAAAGCCCGGAACATAAAACTGTATCCAGTAGAGTAATAAATGCATAATATGTAATGTGAGTCAAAACATTAAAACGAGTCAAATATGAAATGCCAGAAAAGTAAACCGTGTGAAATGTGCAGGTGCGATAGTCCAGCCAAGTCGTAGGAAGCACTCACACCTCAAATGCCGTCTACGACTCGCTAACTACTTCTGAAAGGGGGAAACAACAACGGGTGAGATAATAAAATCTCAGTAGGAGTCACAGCATCATATGTCCTACGGGGAAACGAGAACACATACAAGAAGAGAAGAAACGGATCACTATACGAACAAGGACAAAACCAAAACAACCCGAGGAATATGGAATTTACACATTTGATTTTTATAACGTATAACGTATTTCCAGCCCAATAGGTTATAACTCAACAACTCGTAACACACACGGCTAACAATACCAACAAAAAACCCATCGGGATGGACATAATAAAACACTCCTTGAGTAACCCCCGCTAAAGGGTAACCTGGAGCCCACTGGCAGTGTAAATTTTATATTTTTAGAAAAATACTAAATACGTAACCCTTACCGCCAGTGTTGTTCGAGACTAAGCAGAGAAAACACAACACGCATCATACCCGTCTCAATACTCAATACGAACCAACCTGCGAAGACGTGGTAGGTAAACGAAGACAACACCATACGACTCCCAAACAGATAAGCAACTCTCCCCTAACACTGGGATTCCGTATACTCACCTCGCATTGGCCAAGCGAACGTTTAATAACTGTAGATACACAACTGAGACATATAGACGGTTTATGAAACTATATTTTTGTCAAACGTTACAGTTCCAAAATACTACATTATTAATATACTTGATAAAATCCGTAACACCAAAATAATAGGTTTGTAAATTTGTACACTTGTCCAACCCACACATTTCGTTATGAACCCACCCTACAGTTAAGTTAAGCTACATAGCTAATACTTAGAAAATCCAGAACAATGTCTTCGTGGAACCCATAAGTATATATATATATATACAAGGAATATTAGGCATACATCCCCATATTCATGATTTATTAGTTAATTAATTAATTAATTAATTATTTTACTACAAACTCCACGACAACAAGGGAAGAGATTGCTGAAGAAGGAACCGATGCACGCCTGGTACAAAGCGAACGAGTAGAAGGAATTAATAGGGGAGAAGGAGCACGGAACCGGTTTGCCAGAATCCGGTGAAGAACAAGCTCACAGCACCCGGAAAGGAATGAAGAAGATAGCACGAATTTGGTTTCCTTTGTGATACGCTTCACCCACTGTTAACGAAGAACGGGACTGGAGGGACAAGCTGGGTACGTCGTGCATAGCAGGTGGGAATCAATGGAGCAATCAGGGGCACAAGACTACAACGGGAAGAAACTGCGACAAGAAGAAGTAAATGAAAAGGAAACACAGGTCCGGTAGCAGACCAACTCACGGCATCAAGAGGTAACTGTGGAAGAAGACCCCGCTCAACATGACAGGAGAAGAAAGTAGCCCACGACACCGGAGATGAATGAAGAAGGACCGAGAGCACAAGTCCTGTGGAGAGCAGCCCACGGCACCAGGAATAAGGGAAGAGTAGGGAAGTGAAATCGCTGAAGGAAAGGGGAAAGAAAATGCCTGGTACGAACTTCAACGGGAAGAGGACATGGATGAAATGAAATCAACGAAGAAGAAAGGGGCACGAATTCGGGTTGCATAGATCCGGTATTAGGCGAGCTCACAGCTTCGGGAACAACTGAAGGAAAAAAAGGCACGTCACACTCGGCTTAAAAGGAAAAACCAATCAAAAAGAGAATATTGGAAGGCTAGCTGGGTCACACAGGAACAGAGGAAGTCGAAGAAACGAAAACAAGGTGAATACGCATCATTCTTTGTAAACGAACATCGTCGCACTGGAGAAGTTTCTTCGGGGACGTATTAAGCTGGGTGGCTGGTAGCAGGGCTACGGCGAGGCTGGGGCGAGGCAGGTGCACTTCCTTCCCTTTACGTGAAGTCAGCAGATGGATCGGCTTCTTCAGTTAAAGGGAAACGAACGGAAAGGAAATGAAAGAAAGAAGGTTCGGCTCCAAACCAAAGTGATGGATGACTGGAAAGAGACAAAAAACGGAAAGAAAGAATCAAACTTTGGCATTTGTCAAGGGGCAGTCCCAACGGAAGGAGAAGCAGAGACAGACCACCGTAAGCTAGGGATTTCTCAAGTTGAAGGATGCGATAATACAACCGCTAATTATCTTCTCTAGAAGGCGTACGGAAGAAGATCGCGGGGAACCAAGCAACACAGTAACCAGGGAAAGAATTAAACAACAGAAAACACAAGCAACAAAGACGAACCAACAGCCGATCAAACAGATAAGGCATAGACTCCTACCTGACATGCAGATGAACTGGTGGCAATCCATTTTCCCTTATCACGATACCCAGGCTTAGACCCACCTGAATCAAATCACTATCAGAACGAGAAATTGCAAACCTAATTTAAAATACGAAAAGAAAATTCCTACCGTTCCCTCACCAAATCTACAAACCTGACGGACAATCCAACAGTGGGAAAAAGGAAGGGACTAAAGGAGATCGTTGGGTTGTACGGAGGGAGACACAACGAACGACAAAAATTGGTGGCGATAGGTTGGAAATAACGTGAGAAAGAGGATAGCGGACGGCAGAACACAGGTTTTCTGTCTGGAATAAAATGGTGTCAGTGATTAGGGTAGGCAAATGGGCTTAAAAGGATACGTACCGGACTTTAGGGTAATAAACGGGCCCGAAATTAAAACAAAGGTACGTAGAAGGCCTTGGGGGAAATAAGCAGGCCCGGAAACAAGCCCGGGTCTGATAAGGGCGAAACGGTAATTTTTCTTACCGTCTCGATTCCCTTCCCGTTCAACATGCCAAACATACACGTAGACCACTACAACGATGTTACTAGGACCAAGTAATAATAGATATTCCACGATGTTAACCCGGATGACATCTTCTTTTCCTTGTCTTCCATTGTTTGTTTATTTAATATAATCCTTAATATACCTCCGCTATCAGTTTTTATTCTAGCCTTGTAGGTTCGTTGTATGCATTGCCGAGTAACTAGACAGTGTATATAGTGGGCCTACGATAGGTGTCACACGAAAATAAATAAATAAATAAATAAATTTAGAGTCCGGAGCGTGACAACCTTAAAATGGTAGCGGAGCATATTCCTATCATTTCTCAAATACCAAGTTGTTTCTCATTTATTAACTTTGAGTCATCATTCAGTTAGCACCTTTGCATGCAAAAATTTTGTGATAGTAACACATTTTAATTGCTTCGATGAAAGTGAACCATCTTTTCTTTCTTGCTTGAATACTATCGTTTAATGATAGTGAAGCATGTCTCTTGGATTGTATACCTATTTATGTCCCAGAATCTATCTCGCTGGCTCCAAATTGTGGTTGTTACCTTATTGTTGTTCACCAGGTGATATCAAATCAAATTATTCTCATATCACGAGCCTATCAAATGTTTTTGGTCCAGTTTTCTTAATATATTATAGGACTTTCTTTATATAAGGTATTTGTTGGTTTAAACAATATTGTGTTTCCTTCTGTGTTGAGTGTGCTAAGTTATAGGCCCCCTTCATTATACTATGAAAATTAGATAAATTAGCTAGATGAAGCATTCCAATCGCTAATAGCTGGAAGGAATGAATTTTCTTTGATTATGATCACTACTGACCAAATGAAAGAAAATTTTGTGTCAGGCCAATCATTTCATGTCATTTTAGATAAGGGATTTATGTACATAACATAACAATGATTGATTATAGGTAAGACTGTCTGGATGGAGCCATAGGTGTTTGAGAAGTTTTAAATTGAATTTTCAGAAGTAATGATGTAATCATCATAGTAGTGACGCATATGACATCTGTTGGATTTTATGTATCAGGTAGGAGGAAAGAATGCCTTTAGTATAAGAAATGAAGTGTGATATACAGAGTGTGAAGCAATAAGAACGGTATAGAGTTACCTATTATGATGTGGTTGATACTTTGAACTGATGATATTGTTGCCCCTGATTGCTTTAGACATAATCAGGTTATCAAGGATGAGGGTTAGACAAAGTACTATGTCTTTATACCCTCTATGCTAGGTGAACTAGTAGATATGATGGGATTGTTCATTTAATACCGAGTTAGAGGTTTGGGATCTGATTGAAAATGAGGTGAAGACCGACTATGTATTGGTATATTACCCTGATTCTGGTATGTCAATGATTGGATTATTGGAGAAGTTTGATGTTTGGGAAAAAGAGAACCACCCCCATATCCAAGACTCTTTCCTTATACCTGGCTCTAAACCGTTATCACTTCCTTTTTCTTTCTCTCTCTAAACTTCTAATTCGAATGTATTATTAAGATATACATGCATATACCAAGAGAGGATATTGTTTATACATATAGATTTGATACGGATGATTCGATGCAGAATTGTGCTAAGTGTGAGATGAGAATTTCAGGTCTTGATTAAATTTTTATGAGATTGTCTCATATTCTTGTTATGCAAGGTTGTTCGATATATAGTGATTGAAGTAAAGGCCTAGTAGATGAGGTCAAAATATGACGTTTGAGTTTTATTTCATATGAATTGGTAGAAAGTAAAGTTAAAAGTGGAGTAATGAATCAAAAACATGGTGGTTACAGCTGTAGGCTGTCAAATTTTGTTAATGAAATTATGAGTGATTATTGTTATATATAACATAAATTGAGATATAAAGGAAATTGTGATACACCAATTGATGAAGAGAATGTAGTAGGATGCTACATTCTAGTTTGAGATTGGAATCGATATATAAGTTTAATTGATATGCGAGACTGTCAGATTCTTAGACAATACTTGCTATCTATGTTATGTGAATGATGATTGATATTTATATGATAGGATAAAATATGGAATCAAATTTTTATGTGAATGGTGAGACTATCACCTAGGAGTATTTTTATAAGAATGGCATTGAGCTAATTATTGGACGTATTGAATGTCCTCATGTATGTTGAGTTACACTACGAGGAAAGATGAGGAATAGATTGATAAAATGCTTTGGTTATGGTTAAGGCATTTGATATGACATTTAGCGTATGCCATTGGTAGTTGATATAGTTTGAATTATAGTTAAAGTAATGATTATGTTGGATATGAAGAATAAGAAATATGTAGTTGGATACTATATTAGTTGATGTGTAGTTTGGTTTTAGTAAGAGTAATTTTAATGTACGTGAGTTTCTAGGACGAAATTTTTTGTAAGGTGGGTAGGATGTGAGATCTTGACCATTTTGGGTTATATGGGTTGAAGGCTCAAACAAAATTGACCAATTTTGAAACATAGCTCTGATTTATTATGAGTTTAATGAACTATTTGAGTCTTTATGAAAGATAATTGGAATTGATTTGAAGATTTTATCGATTTGGACCGCTATACAGTCTTCAGGCTCAAAGAAAACGTAGATAAGTTTCAATATAATTATCCACTTTCGATGAGTCATCGAGAGTCATGGGTGTCAATTTGAGATTTTGACTCTGAAAAAGGAACATTAGAGGGTGTTTTCTTGAAAATCGAGATCCGGGGGTAATTTGGTCATTACATCACCCGGTACCCGTCATGCCTAGAAATATAAGCTTTACAACATGCGTACTATTGTGATAAACATTATTCAGTTTTAAACAAGTATTGATGACTCTAAGATTGATTAATTGTAGTTTTGGAAATTTTCGTGATTAATGAGATATTAATCTTATTTATAGAGTTTATGGATGAAAAATCATGTGTAGGTATATTCATGATTTTGATGTTTTAAGACTTTGGAAAGGTCTATTCATCAATTATAAGGGTTGAGAAATTTTCTAGGGATTTTAGGATACATAATTCTATTTATTATATTTTTTATAGAAAATTAAGGGATATTTGATTTTTAGTTAATTATGAATTAATGAAAAAATTTATTTTCTAATTCTATTTGATAATACTATTCATAAGGAGTGTATAAAAAGTTTTCTGGGTATTTTTCAGATTTATATGGTATTTATTATGAATTTGGAAGATTTATTAAATAATTTTTATTATTATATTATTATTAATATATATTATTTATAAAAATATATTTAGTAAGCCAAAATGACAACTTGAGGTGTCGTTTGGTATACTCGTTAATGGGGGGATGGGGGGAAGTCGTTTGTAAAACGACATCGTTTCGAGCCTAGCCTGAACTACGCCATTTTTTTCACAGTATCGACTGCCGCTTAGCCTCCTCCTGATTGTCTCCCTTTGCTGGTCAACCTACGGGATAAGATCATGTTTAAAACAGCTGGTAACCCTTTTTTTCCCAAGCTCCGTTTCTTTCTCTAAAACTTCCTTCACCCATGCGCGAATGCATTCTAACAATTTTCATGTGTTCTCTGGCTAGAATCTCACAGGATTTTGGTAATCCCTACCCCAAAATGTCGGGTTCTTGTCCTCTTCATTGTGGTTGTAATTTGCCACGGTTTATTATGGTTTATACATGTTTAGTTTCGTTAGGACGAGATCTGCATATTGGGATAGGTTTTATCAAGCTTTACTCTGTGTGTGAGAGGATTAGTGTTGCGAAAATTAGGGTTTGGAGTTACAAGTTTCGGCCAGGCTAGAGAAAAAAAACAACCCCAGACGACATGTCATACGAATGTTACTGGGACCAAGTAGTAATAGATATTCCACAATTTTAACCCGGAAGACATCCTCTTTTCCTTGTCTTCCGCTGTTTGTTTAGTTAATATAATCCTTAATATACCTTCGCTATTGATTTTTATTCTAGCCTTGTAGGTTCATTGTATGCATTGCGAAAAACTAGACAGTGTATATAGTAGGCCTACGCCAGGTGTCACGTGAAAATAAATAAATAAATAAATAAATTTGGAATCTAAGACATGTCAGGTTAAGCTATGGGTTGACTCACCAATGTTTGCTAAAGTAAAAGAATGAAAATTTTATGCGTTGGAAGTAATGAAAACAGAAGAAAGAAAAAAAATTTTGCAGCCCAAAAATAAAAGAATTGAGTGTGGGTTAAACCTGGTAGGACTTTTGAGCTACACTTCTAAAATTCCAAAAAGCATTTTGATTGGTTTGATGAACTAGTACATAAATATTGGGTGTTTCTAAATCTTAATTTCTTTATGTGAAACTGAAAGTGATGCAGCTATGAGAGAATTGAAAGACCAGAATTTTGGAATTGAGTGTTTATTATTGGTGTGATGTCTTTTATCAAACTATTTTTTTTACGGACTATCAAAGTTCTATGTTTGAGGAGATTTGATGACTTGTGTTTACACTAGTCATCCGTTATAATTTTGGTTCGATTTAAGGATAATCAAGTCCTAATTATGTTAAATTAGTGAACTTTTGTTCATTTGTTGAGTGTTGTGATTGAGTAGGTGTGCAATGCATTTTAATGGAAAAAGGCATCATTTTCGTACAAAAGACGCACAAAAACTATGAAATCAATGTTACTGCTAGCGAAGGCCAATCGACTGGTCGGTTGAAACCAACCAACCGAACGGTGATATTAAAGAATTTTGCTGAAGCTCAATTGATAGGTCAGTTGATAAAAAAGAGAATAAAGACAGAGATAACGAACCTCAACCGACCGGTCGGTTTACCCAGACGAGAAAAAAGTTTGACTTTACGAACATCAATGGACCGGTCGGTTCACTAATACCAACCAATCGGTTGTATGAGATCGACACCAAAGATATCGGATAAAGATTATCATCTTACTGATAAATATTATCTTCTAAATTTCTAGTATAAAATAGATGTTAGGGATAAATTATTTTTCATCAAACACTTTATGCATTCAACTCTTTTCTTCAAAATGTATCCTTGATCCGTAAGTGATCGAGATAACGGTATATTTGTTTGAGTTTTAATTAATACAAATACTTTTTGTATTAATTCTTTCTCTTCATCTTTTGCAATCTTGATTTCTTGACGTAAAAGTAGGATTCATATTCACTATTTTTTTTATTACAAGTTCTCAACCCTATTTCTAGATCTTGATTAATTAACAAGCGTAGGTAAGTTTTAATTGATTCAAAAGAACAATTAAGCTTTGACAACAGATTAGAAGTCCTAGAGTATTGTTGAAACTTGGTAGAATAGAAATATATCTACCAAACCTTCATATTGATTGGGAAAAACAATTCAGAAATTCAACTATCATAGGAATATAGTTAGTGGGAATCTGAATTAGCTACTAATAGTCTGGAAGGATATTAGGAGCTTAAACAATCATCAAGAACAGGTACAGAATATTAGAATTGAACAATAGTTGGATTGGTTCTCAAATTAGTTAACAACCGTAATTCTTATATATAACTAATTAACTTAGGATTTAAGTTTAGTTTAATTACAAACTCTTTATTTGATTCATTTAACTAGAATAATGGATTAGGTGAATTGATTGGTTTTAAATAGATTTCCTTGTGGGATCAATACTCGTTCTTTTGAACTATATTACTTGTTGACAGTCGTGTCCTTGTAATTAAAGATAAATTCAATTTTACGTCTACAATAATTTGATGGCCCAATATACTTTGTGTTCTATCAATAAAAAGATGATAATGTTTACCTTATACTAACCGATAGGGTGTAGTCCCAATTGGTGTTTTGTAGGCTATTCTATATGCCCACAGAGTATCATCTAACTGTCATCACAACCTATAGATGACAGATTGGTGAGGTCTTGTGACTTCATACTTTGTCATTAGGGCTTCGAAGACTTTGTTGCAAAAATGCATGCCTCTATCACTTATGATCATTCTGGGCACGATATATTGGTTGAATATATGAGTATGAATGAAATCAACTACTATGCAGGCGCCATCTTTCCTAGTTTCTTTGACTTCTACCCATTTTGAAACATAATAAATAGCTATTAGAATATAGATATTCCCAAAGGGGGATGGAAATGGTTCAATGAAGTTAATGCCCCATACGACAAACACTTCACATGCTAGTATAGGCATCTGAGGCATTTGACCATGGCATCCTAAGGATCCTATTTTCTTACAATTTGGGCATGCCTTTCAGGTCATGTAAGTATGTGGGTAAGAACTCTACTGGAAAAATCGGGTGCTTCCCCTTCCTATATCTAGGGTTTTAGTTGTTTAAAACAAGTAATTATAGTGTGCTTCGATTCGTTTTAATATGAGGAACGTTTTGGTGTTTGATTTGTTAAGCGTCATTGAGTATATGGAAGTTTGAGTTTCTGAAAAATACTTGCAAGTTCGTTGATCACATATGGGCTGGAGGTTGAAGAAGATCCCTCGCGTTCGATGGGTCGTTCATTTCCAGCTCGTGTGTCACATAGTTTGTAAGTTTAGTTAGGTTTGGACCTGAGCCTTAGGTTTGGGTTACTTGGCATGATCTGGAGCAGGTGTGTGTCACAATCTAGGAGGTTCGGGTAGTGGCCTGAGTGCATCTAGTTTCGCTAGGTGTCGTACGGGGATTGGCTAGAATTAAATAAATGACAGAAGATCGGAAATTAGCCAAAAAAGGGTAAAAAATCAGAGAAAAATAGAATAAAAAAAAAAATTCAAAAAATTAGAAATATTAAGGATTAAAATTTTGAAAAATAATAAAAAATAAAAAAAATATTTAGATTAGTTTCGTATTGACTTTTTGGTAAAAACGTGTCATATTAGGGTTGTAGACGAGTAATTTTATTGTGTATTTATGTATTAAAGGTATGATATTAAGGATTCAATTATAAATACATGTGTAGGTGAATACCTACAGGTGATGGACCTCGAGGAATCGATCTAGCGATTGAGGATCAAGTGTAGGCACTTTAAACTTGGGAAAACCATGAGTGCAGAGACCCTTTTAGTACATTATTTACTGGCATGAGTGAATAAATATGAGCATGATTAATTAGAATAATAACAAATCATTGAACGAAAACATTGTGTGTGCTATGAATTAAATATGTGTTGCCTATTAACTCATGCTCGGTTGTTGATATGTGGTGCTGTGAATTTTATTCCTGTTTAATATTATGAGCAGTTTCTTGATTTTCATCCCCGCATAATTTTTATACCACTAATCTTGTATGTTTATTACATGCATTTTCATATGATATGGTAGTGTATATAGTGGGACTACAGTAGTTGTCGCGCGAAATTTTTGGGGTCCAGGAAGTGATAAGTGTCAATCCCACAGGACAATTTGCTTAAAACTAATCAATTTACCTAACCCATAATTCTAGTCAAATGAGACAAATAAGAAGTTTAGTAGACAAGAAAATTAAAATTAATCTATGTTGTATTAAATAACAAGAAGTAAATTGAATAATAATTAATTCAAAATTCTTATCTGGAACCTGTTATCAATGTACCTAGAAAATGTTGTTGATTCATGCTATCCAATAATACCCTTCTGGGTTACTACTAGCTAATCTGATTAATCTATTTAACTATATTTCTATACTAATCTTGCCACGAGACTGTTCAATCTTCAATCAATATAAATTCTAGGTTTAACAAATATATACCTATTATATCAATTGTGGAAAACCTAGGAATTCTACCCTCTAATCGAAACCTAAACTAATCTCCTGATTTAATTTAGTTTCACCTAAACTGAATTGATCAGGTTCGTAAAGAGGTCGCACAATAGAATTTATTTACTTGTCTAAATCTTTAACAAATACGGTTTAAATAGCAGTTATTGCTAGAATCTAAATCGACATAGTATAAAAAGAAGAAAGAGAATTCAAATCCATTGACATTCATTAATAATCAATAAAATACCATGATTTTGATCTCTAATGGATCGAGTCTTCTTGCAGAAAAATAAGAAAGCAAAGCTTGTATGCTCTGAAACTAACAACTCGATGCTAAAACTTTACATTTGATGCTATATGTATTCCTCATTTGACTGGTTGGTTGCATATATAACAACCGGTCGGTAATTGATCTTGTCTTCATATCGTGCATTCGATCAATTGGTAATAATAGTCCAATTGGTTAGTAAGCATTTGGCATGTCCACCCTTCAATGCAGATTGGTTGGTTATATTGGCGTAACTGGTCAGTGTGCTCTAGGCAAGTCCATCGTCAATGTCTGACTAATCGGTCCTATTACACTGACCAGACTGTGTTGTTTATGACTCGTATTTGTATTAGTTATTTGGGCTGTATTGGGCATCATTTGGATATAATTATGGGTTATTTTATCAATTTTATAGAGGCTATTGACATATTTGTTAGATGTTGTTTAGAAGGCCATTGTAACAGGTTTTTGCAACCAAACACTTCTAGGAGGACAAGTCATGCAAGGAAAGGAGAAAAAACTATGAAACAGACCTAGGACGAGAAGGTATGATCATCGTTGCAAGGCTTGGGAACAATGACCGATCAATGGACTATGAATGACAGGTCGAACTTTGCAAGAAATCAGCCCGAAGCAAGATTGACTGGTCGTTTGATCACATATGACCGGTCGGTGGCAATGCAAAACAAGTCTGAACGGTCGTCGGGCCATGTACTACCAGTCAGTGGTAATTTGAGATAAGAACGGCCGATCGTCACCTTGCGTACAACCGGTCAGAAAGCAATAAGTGACCAGTTGTACCAACCAAATGACCGGTCGTGCAACATCAGGATGATATGGAAATTTTTAAGGTTGTCATAGTTATCTATTATTTCAGAAACGTAGGTTCTTCTTTTACTTTTATGGAAGACTATACGTGTTGTCCTTATTATTTTCAGAACAACTCTCAATCCGTCAGAGATCAAGATGTTGGTATGTTCGTTTCAATTTTAATTAATACAAAGACATTTTGGATTAATTCTTTCCCTTCATCTTTTGCAATCTTGATTTCTTGACGTAAAACAGGGATTCAGATTCACTGTGTTCTAATTACAAGTTCTTAAACCTATTTCTAATCTTGATTAGTTAACAGACCTTACCAGTTTGTCCATAAGTAAGTCTTGATAGATTTAGAAGAACAATTGAACTTCGACAACAGATTAGAAGTCCTAGGATATAGCAGAAACTTTGTAGAATAGGAATATGTCTGCCAAACCAAGGGTTTATATTGATTGGGCAAAACGATCCAGAAGCTCAATTATCAAAGGAATATAGTTAGTTAGTATCTGGATTAGCTCCTAATAGTCTAGAAGGATATTAAGGGACTAAAGATCATCAAGATAGGTGCAGAACATTGGAATTGAACAATAGTTGGATTAGATTTCCTAAATTATCTAACAGCCCTAACTCTAACACCTAATTAATTAATTTAACTTTATATTTTAAGTTTTGTTTAATTACAACTCCTTATTTAACTAGTGAGAGATCCGTACCCTTTTGGGCTACTGGACCGGAGGCCTAATCGAATTTTGGCGGAGAAATTATTAGGCTTTGAATCATAACCCGGGTTATTAAGAATTTAATGGATTTTCTGAGTGATTAGGAAGGATAATTAGAATTTATTCGATTATTTTATTGATTTGGGCCACTATGCAGTCTTAGGGCTCATATGATTTGTGGAATGACTTGAGGTGAGGTTTTGATATCCTTATCCATTTTTGATGAGTCTCTGGGATTTATATGTGTCAATTTGAGGTTTCAACTCCGAAAAAAAATATCAAAGTGCGTTTTCATGGAAAACAGGGTTCGGAGGTAATTTAGTTGTTTCACCAGCCGGTACCCATCATGCTTAGAAATATGAGCTTTGTGATATGTGTACTATTGAGATGTATATTATTCAGTTTTAAACAAGTATTGATGACCCTAAGAATGATTAATTAAATTTTTGGAAATTATTATATTTAATGGGATATTAATCTCATTTAAGTAATTATTAGATGAAAAATTATACAATGGGCTTTAATGACAGTTTTGATGTTTTAAGATCTTGAAAAGGTCTACAAATCGATTATATGGGTTAGAGAAATTTTCTAGGAATGTTCCGATGAATAATTTTATTTATTATAATTTTTCTAAGATAAATTGAGCTGTATTTGATTTTTAATAAATTTTAAGTTGATGAGAAAAATAAATTTTGAATTTCAGTTGATAGTACTATTTAAAACGAATGTATAGAATTTTTTCGGATATTTTTTAAAGTATTATGGAATTTATTATGAATTTTTAGAGATTTATTAGAATTTTTAAATAAATTTTAATTATATTATATTATTAATATATAATATATTTATTATAAACAAATCAAAACAGTAGACTATTGCACTGTTCTGACCGAGGCTAGTAAAAACGACAACAAGCCATGCTGTTTTGACGAAGAGCTGAAAGGAGGGTGTTGTTTCCTTTTGAAACGACGACGTATCAAAGATTAGCCACACGACATTGTTTCGTTCCTAATACCGGTTGCCGCCTCCAGACTCTATATTCCTTCTGATGACCCTGATAATGGGATAAAAGCGAGAGAGAAGGGGATATTAGGGCATATCCCGTAATTGCCCAAAAATATTTCGAACTAAGGCAATTTCTTCCCCATCACATACCTCTCCTTTCCTCGAGTTCTTTGGTACTATTTTCTTGAGGTTTCCGTGAGAGAATGGTAAGTATTAAGAATTTATGGTTTTAGATTTTTGCATGCCTGTACGGTTCGATTTCGGGTGTGATTTGATATAATTCTTGTGTGGTTAGATTCTTTAGGGTGTAAGGAACGTTTTTATGTAGTTATTGTGAGGCTTGATTGCATAAATTAAAGGTTCAAATTGGAAAAAAAAAAGGGAGAAGAACTTGCAAATCTCATCTGAAGGTTGAAGAAGACTCCTCTAGATAATGAGTTGTTTGACCCACGAGCGGGACAGGTCGTCTAGAAGAGAACCTGGGCTACATATTGCTTGTATGGGCAGGTGACACGTCATTCGATTTTCGAGACAGGGCATCACTTGAGCCTGAGGCTCAAGTGACGTGGCATGCTGGGAGTGGAACATGTTTCACAGCCTTGGAGGTTCGGAGTCTGATTCGGAAGTGCGTAGGAGATGACAAATGTCGCATTTTGGTTAGGTAAAATTAAATAAAATTACAGAAATTAGAAAAATGGGATGGAAATGATAGAAAACCAAGGAAAAATAGTATCAAATTGATAAAATTTGGAAAAATTCACAAAAAATACTAGATTGAATGAGGAATCTAATGGTATAAAAATTTTTGAATTTAGAGTTGATTTGTTAGGTCAAATAAATTGTGCAAGTTTCAGAAAAATAGAATAAAAGATGAAAATTTCAAGGAATAGTTTCGAATTGATACAGGGGTAGAAACGCATTGATTACAGGAGTTAGATACATGATTTTATGAATTATTTTTATTAAATGTAATTTTTAAGATATTGATTATAATTGTGCATAGGAGGATACCTACAAATGAGAGGACTTTGAGGATTCGATCCAACTAGCCATCGATGCATGTGTGGGCATCAAAACCCGTGAGTGATGGAAATTTTATTATTTTGAATATTGGCATAAAATATTGCATGAAAGTTAATGAGATATTAAGTAGATGAATCAAAAATGTGTGTGTGCTATAAAAGGCATGACATTTGATGTGTTACTTACTATGCTATTCGTAAAATGCATACTATGCTAGGAACCATATAGATATGATGTGCCATGCTAAAGTATGATGTGTGAATGGCATGATTGTGCTTTGTTGTGTGTTTATATTGAAATGCGTATGAAGCATGGAATATATTTGGGTATGACTTAAGTAAAGCACGGAAGTCGTATAGGGTAAACTATGCAACCTTGAGAGCTCTCCAGGTCTAGTAACGAGGCATGAAGACGCCAAATACTAAGCTATAAGGTGAGATAGGGACTACTGAACAAGTCGACAGACACAAGATAGGATCCTGCAGAGTGGGGACCACTTAGGTGAAGCTATCATCACCTAACACCCCAACATCGTCAATGCTTTTGAGCAATGACAAGTAATAATGAAGGTAAGTGTGAAGTACCACTGACGGATCCTAGTCCTACGCCTGGCGCCGAATGGACTGTGAGTTATTGCCAAGCCTAGTCATAGTCTTGTTGTGCATGAATGCCTTATATGTGTTGATTGTGACTTGTTGATGCATTCGTATGCTTGTGTGCCCAGTATTACTTGTGTTTATGCATGTATTGTATTATACATGCTTTACTCATCTTCTCACTTAGACAGGTTTCTGACAGATCTCTTGTGATCTGAATTCGATCAAGAATGGACATGATTGAGGAATCCCTCTAGATAGACAAACAGTTAAGGTTTCAATACGATTTGAGGTTAGGATCCTTCTATGGTTTCTAGTATACGCAGTACATGATATGTATTCCCCTAGTTCTCATGCATGATCTTTTGTAACTATTGAACCTTGATTAATCCTAAATGATTTTACATCATTTAAATGTTAGTGGGACCAAGTAGTAATAGATATTCCATGATGTCAACCCGATCGTTATCGTCTTTTCCTTTTCCTTTCATTGTTTATTTAATTAACATAATATTTCATTTACCTCTGCTGTTGAATTTTATTCTAGCCTTGTAGGTTCGCTATATCCATCGCCAAGTGGAGAGGTTGTGTATATAGAAGGCCTACAGCAACTGTCGCACAAAATTTTTTGGTATCAAGGCATGACAACTAGAATAGTGGATTAGGTGAATTGATTGGTTTTAAACAACTTTTCTTGTGGGGTCGATACTCATTCTTTTGAACTATATTATTTGTTGACAATTGTGCGTTTGCAATTAAAGGTAAATTCAATTTTATGCCAACAAATTTTTAGCAGCGTTGCCAAGGAAAACGGTTTTAAAGCTAACAATTTATCCCTAATTCTTTTTTCTAGATTAAATTTTTTATTTTTTGTTTCTGGTGTGTAGAACTTGAGAGTAGATATAACTTAAGAAGTAAGAAGCTTGATATGAAACCTATTGACCTTTCAATTGAGAAGAGTATAAAAAGGCTCAGGTAGCTTAAGTTATCAGACCAACCGATAGAGCACCAGAACCCACATGTTGTCAATGGAGGTGACACTGTAGACCCAGCTCCAGCAGTAGATAATCCGCAGCCAAGGCGTAGGATTGTCATGGACTACAACATTCCAAGAGCTGAGACATTAGGAGATAGCATTCACAGGCTTGTATTTGTAGCCAATAATTTTGAGATCAAGCATGCAATGATTTAGATGATAAAGAACTACCAGTTCTTTGGGTTGGAAAAGGAGGACCGAATGAAGCATACGAAGACATTTGTGAAGTTGATAGGTACCTTCAAGTTCAATGGAGTACCTTCTGAGGCAATCAGCTTGCATCTATTCCCTTAGCTGCAAATTGGTTAGAGAATTTACCCACTAGGTCTATTATAACATGGGAGGAGCTGATGAATGCCTTTTTAGCCTGATATTTTCCAGAGATGAAGACTTCCCGGTTGAGGCACGAGATCAGTAACTTTAAGCAACAACCAAAGGAGACATTATATGAGGCTTATGAAAGATTCAAAGGGGTGCTTAAGAAGTTCCCACAATATGGAATTCCAGACTTTTTACTTTTGGATGTTTTTATAGAGGTATGTCAAAGATGCACATGTTGATGCTAAATGTAGTTGCTAATGGGAACATTCTAGGCAAGGATGCTAGTGAATCCTTTAGATTGATTGAGAAAGCAGTTGAAGGAGGATAGACTTGGCATTATGATGCAGATTTTGACAGGACTCCAAGGAGGCTAGAGGTTGATGCTATCACCAAGGTGGTAGTAGAGATGGTTTCCATGAGACATGAGTTCAAACAAAACAGAGTGGTGGTCGCAGAAGTCTAACAAAATCCTGGAAACCAACCTATTTTGGCACTCTATGACCATTGTAGTGGAATCACAACAATTACCAATGCCCTATGAATATTGAAGAGGCTAACTGTGTTGGCAATCAAGGGAAGCAACCTTACTTTAGGACCATTTATAATGAAAATTGAAAATACCATCCCAATTTTTCTTATAAGAATAATAATCCCAATTATGGTTCGAATCTTAATCAGAGTAAAGAAAGAGGTTGTATCCTTGGGTACCATTAGGGGAACCAACTAGCACAGTCAATAGAAAAGAAGAGTGGGATTGAAGATTTGATACAACAATTCATTAGGTCAGCAGATGTTTAATTCTAATTATTATGATTTCTCTATGGAAAATGAAGGGATACTTGATTTTTAGTAACTTATGAGTGACTGAGAAAAATAATTTTCAAATTTTATTAGATAATTCTGTTCATAAGGCGTGTATAAATATTTTCTAGATATTTTTTGAAATTATATGGTATTTATTATGAATTTTTGAAGATTTATTAGAATTATTAATTATTATTATATTACTAATATATATTATTTATAATAATATTTTATTCAAAAGGCTAAAACGATAGCCTGTAGTGTCGTTTTGCCAGATGGTCAAAAGTACATAGGGCATGTCGTTTTTGCTATGCATAAGGGGTCTGTATGCATCAAAACGCCATCGGTTGGGCCTCCCCCAAAACGTCATTTTGAGGGAGGAATCGACTGCCGTCTTCAGCTTCCTAGTTCCCTCCTTTCTTCGGTTAACTAACAAGATAAAGCACCATTTTAACAACTAGCCTTCCATTTTTCCCTGAGCCCCATTTCTCCCCTAAAAACCTTCCTCTCCTGCTCGTGAGTGTATATCAACCTAAATCATGCATTTTCTATGAGTTTTCGGCTAGTTTTTGGTAAGAACTTATGCCCAGAATTTGGGTATCTTCATCTTTTCGATTTGTCGATTTTAGCTAATGGAAACGGATAGAAATTGTAGGATTTTGATCGGGATGAAGTAATCTTCGATTTAGTATAATTTTTATTAAGCTTAGCTGCGTGTGTGGGACATAACACATTTAGGGTTTTTTGCAGATTTCCGCTTAGCTGGAGACAAGCACTTTTAGGTTTTTTTCCAGATTTTGGTTTAGCTGGAGACATGTCGTCCGAGGGTCGGCCAGACTATAAGTCATTTGGTCCAAGGACTAAACAACATGTCGCCTAGGGGGTGAAGTGTCATCCGAGCTGAGGCTCGGGCAACGTGGTATACGAGGAGTGGAACACGTGTCATGGTCCTGGAGGTTGGTCTAGATGCATTCTGATGGTGACACATGGCACGTTCTAGTTGGCTGGAATTTAAAATAATTCCAAAAAATAAAAAATAGGCAAAAATACTGTAAAAATTGGGAAAATAGTAGGAAAATCAGAAAAATTACAGAAATTACTAGATTGAATAAGGAATCTAGTGGTATAAAAATAATTTAATTTGGATTTGATTTGATAGGTCAAATAAATCTTTTAATTTTCAGAAAAATAGTAGGAAAATTAGAAAAATTACAGAAATTACTAGATTGAATAAGGAATCTAGTGGTATAAAAATAATTTAATTTGGATTTGATTTGATAGGTCAAATAAATCTTTTAATTTTCAGAAAAATAAAGAAAAATAGAAAAATTTTCGATTTAGTTTCATATTGATTTGGGCATAGATATATGTCAATTAAAAGAATTAGATGCATAATTTTATGTATTATTATGTGTTGAATGTGAATTCTAAAGATATTGGTTATAACCGTACATAGGTGGATACTTACAAGTGGCAGGACTTCGAGGAATCAATCTGACTAGTCATTGATGCGTGAGTGGGCTTCAAAACCCGTGAGTGGTAAAAATTTTTATTAATTCGAATATTGTCATGAAGTATTGCATAAAGTTAATAAGATAATAAAGATAAATCGAGAGCGTATGCATGCTATTAGGAAGTATGAGAATTGCCTAGTTCCTTGACGAGTTGTGTGTTTAAATGCATGTGTGATATGAATTATGTAAATATGAAATGTCGTGCTAAGTATAAAGAATGAATCACATATTTGGGCTTTGTTGCCTGTTCATATTGTAATGCATATAATACTTTGCATGAATTTGGGTGTGAGTATGCAAAGCACAATGTCGCGTAGGGTGACCTACATAACTCTTGCGATATCTCTGGGTCTGGTAGCGAGGCATGAAGATGCCAAATATGAAGCTATAAGGTGGGATAAAGACTATATGAGTAAGTCAAAAGACATGAGTCAGGATCCTGCAGAGTGGGGAACATTTAGGTAGAGCAACCACCACCTAACACCCTGGCATCGTCAGTGGTTTTTGGGCAATGATAAGTAATAATGAAGGTAAGTGTGAAGTACCACTGACAGATCTCAATCCTTCTCCTGGCGCTGGATGGACTATGAATTATTGCCAAGCCTACTCACATTCTTGTTGTGAATGAATATTTTTTACATGCTGACTGTGACTAGTTGATGTATTCGTATGGTTGTGTGCCTAGTATTATTTGTGTGTATGCATGTGTCATGCTATATATATGCTTTTCCCGTCCACTCACCTGGCAGGTTTCTGCCAAATCTTGTGATCTGAATTCGAGCATGATTCATTATAAATGGACATGATCATGGCATCCCTCCGCGAAGACAGTCGATCGTTCGAAGATTTAAGCTATTCGAGGTTAGGATCCCCTTAAGGTTTCTAGTGTATCATGTACATGACATGTATTCCCCTAGTCCACAAGCATGATATTTTGGGTAACTGGTGAATCTTGGGTAAACATAATTGATTGTAAATCATATGAACGTTACTGGGACCAAGTAGTAACAGTTATTCCACGATGTTAACCCAGACGACATCATCCTTTCCTTTTTCTTTCGTTGTTTGTTTAATTAATATAATCCTTAATATACCTTCACCATCAAATTTTAGTCTATTATTTTAGATTTGTTGTATGCATTGCCGAGTAACTAGACAGTGTATATAGTGGACCTACGACGAGTGTCACGCGAAAATAAATAAATTTGGTGTCCGGGACATGACAAAGTCTTATAATCTCCCTTCTTTATAGATCTCATATCCTCACGATGGGAGCCCAAACTTAACTGACCTCTCTGGGAAACGGACCAAAACTCATGGACCCAAACACAAAATTAACACACAAGCCCAAGCCCATATGAAAAATGGAATGATACTGGCTCTGCTACCACGTGTCACAACCCAGTCCCCAAATCCCTGATTAAGTAGGCTAGGATGTGTATGTGTGCATGATGAATCAGAACTGCAATGCTCAGTTGGACTGCTAACCACATGGCCCAAAAGATATATCTTGTTACAAATGATTCTATCAGACAATATATATAAGCTCAAGACCTCCCCCATTCCTTTTTGATGTGGGATTGGGTAACACTTGACTCCTTATGCATGCTGGGTCTCACAACGACCAACTAAATTGGTGAGAGGCATCTTTTTTATAGGAACAAAAAGGCAGTGAGTGGTGGTTCAAATCCCAATGGTAGTGGCTAGGGATTGAATACGTTTCATTAGGCCTTGGGTTAGAGATATGTGCGTTTTCTCCCCAGAAAATACTTTATATGTGAGTTGGACATTTGTTGCTCCATATGAGTTATTGAGTTGTTTGTCCATGATGGGGGTCCTCACAGGTGTGCTCTCGCAATTAACACTATTTTGCCATTTAGTCTTGTCCAGTAGTTCTTAGTCCGAATGATTGGTTGTCTCTAAACCCCCACACAAGTCAGGTGCGACTTTCTGGTTCACTTGATTGAACTTTTTCACCATTCAATTATGCAAATCGCTCCCTTAATCTGCATTTGTTTTGTAAACTTGTGTTTAATCCTACAACACAACATTAAGCAAACATATAAAAAATATCCAATTTATCAGTGCAATTAACATATACTAATTCATAATAAACTAAAAAGTTGACAGATGACCAACGTGAAATATAGGTCATCAGGGATGAATCGCATCTTCCAAGGATGTGGATCTATCAAAATCTAGATACTTCATTGCATAATATATATTGAAATTGACGTTGTTTTCGTTAAATTCCATAGTTAGTGTGCCATCATGAACATCAATCTTGGTTCTTGATGTTTTATGGAAAGATCTTCCTAGAAGTATAAGTTGGGATCCGTCATTTTCCATGTTTAGTACATAAAAATCTGCAGGGAACCATTCCCTCCATTTGTACTAATAAATCTTCCAAAATACCATTCAGATGTACTGATGATCTATCTATAAGTTGGATGATCAAACCAGTTTATTGGGTAAACTGAGTAAGACATGAAGTTGATAGAGGCACCAAGATTGGACATAGAATGACCCACTTTAATATTTCCCATCATATAAGACATGGCAAACATTCCAAGATCGGTGCATTTGGGTGGTATTTTCTTGAACGGCTGATACATTCTCTCCCATAGTTAATTTCTCCACTCCTTGTAACTTCCTTTTATTTGTGCAAAGCACTTTGAGAAACTTAGCATACCGTGGTATTTTTGAATGACCTATCATCAGAGTACCCTCATACGATCCGTTATTCAAGATCATCTCCTACCTCCAGTTTCGGCAAACCTACCAAGAAAACTACTCAAAAATTTCATTTTTCCGATCTACTAACCCATCTAACAACTTTACACTAAAATTATCCCTACATAAAGCCTACGAAATTCCGATTTCAACCCAGCGAAAACCAACAATTTTCATCCAACAAAAATGAAAAATCAACGAGAAAAGTCCTCGGATTTACATGTTAAAAACTCACGGGAATACACCCGATAACACAGTGGAAACAACTCAAAAACATTCACAGCTCACTCAGAAGGAATGCCTGATTCTTCGAAGAAGAAAGTCTACGGATAGGGACGAAAATGACATGGTACCTAGTCCTGGACACATAAGCCAGATTTACTCTAGCGACGTTTGAGACAAGAGGTGCTGAGGGTAGTGACTAACCCTATGTACAAACTGGCATCATTTCTATGAAGACTGAAATGACATCGTTTTGATTAAAACGACTTTTACCCCCTATCTGCCAAAACAATGAGAGCTTCCGTCGTTTTGACAAATCTCAGTCAAAATGATGGAGTATCTTTTGTTTTCGCATTAAAATAAAATATTATTAATTTAATAAAATAATAATTATAAAAAATTATTAATTATAAAATTTATAATAAATGGTATTCTATCTAAAAAATATCTAAAAGATTCTCATAAATTACTTAAAAATAGCATAATACCTTTCAAATATAAATATATAATTTATAAAAATTATAATACCTTATATTCAATTTTAGAAAAATATTTTATGTCAAAATAATTCTCTAAATACTATAAAAAAATTATATACTAAAACATATAAGCCGGATTTACTCTACACAAATAAATAAAATATCATCCTAGACACATGAGCTGAATTTACTCTGATCACATGTGAGACGAGAGGTGCTGAGGGTAGTGACTAATCCCACGTATAAAATAGCTTCAGTTTTATAAAGATTGAAACTACATCGTTTTGAATAAATCGACTTTTACCCTATTTGCCAAAACAAACGAGAGTTTCCATTGTTTAGACCAATTTCAGTTAAAATGATAAAGTATCCTGTATTTTGGCATAGAAATAAAATGTTATTATTTTAATAAAATAATAATTAAAAAAATACTTATTTATTAGAAAAATTTATTGACAATTTATAATAAATGGTATTCCATTAAAACATATCCAGAAAATTTTTATAAATTGTTTAAAAATAGAAGAATATCTTTCAATAATAAAATTATTTTATGCAAGCATATAATTTCAAAAACAATTATAATACCTTATATTCAACTTCAGAAAAATAATTTATATCAAAATAATTACTTAAATATTATCAAAAGATTCATATACCCAAATAACCTATCTATGGTCCTTAATCATAGAAACCAATCTCAGTACCCTTTAAATAATTTATCTCTTATAATATCATTAATTTATATTAATAATTTATATATCAATAAAAAATTTCAAAAAATAGACAATATTGTTTAGTACGAAATATAAGAAGTTAAAAAAAATAACTCTTAAGGTTATGGAAGTTTAGGATATAAACAAAGCAGAATTTAATAGTCAACAGGGATGAAATTATAAAAGTACTCCTAGTTTAGATTTCAAAATAATACACCCTTTTTAAGATCAATAGACAACAATAGTATCCTAACTCCAAACAACTCCATAATAAGAGTTTTGACCGTTAAATTCTTCTCCAAAAAAAATTTATGGGTCAAGCTATACCTTCCGGGCCCAACTACTAAAACTCGACTCGTTGGCCTGAGATACAAGAATCTCACATTCTACCCACCTAATAAAAAATCTTGTCTCTAAAACTTACTTACACTAGACCTAGGAGTTAACAAACATCCTTGTTATATGAATCCATCTTTCTACTATGTTCCTTTTGTCCTAAACTCTATCACCATGCATACCTAAATTCTAATCCTGATTCACTAAAAAGATATTGCATATCTATATCTTTATTTCCCAATACTCTTCTAATACTTACAGATTGTTGAATAGATATCCCACATCAATATCATTTGTTTCTCTACACATTACTAAAACTTACAAGTTATACTCAATTTTCTTTTTGATCGTACCATCAATTTCTACATTAATTCTGCCCATATTCTCAGAAGAACTACAAGCAGTACTTCACCTATGAACTACAGGCACAAGTTTCTATCTTGACCTCCTTGGTCCCCAATTTTTAATCCTAAACCTTACGAAAAGGACCTTCTAAATTCCCTATACTCGACACAAACCATATTTAACTTTCATATAAAAAATCATGATCTGCATGTTATAATAACATTGGCACCATGTAATATTAAATACATCTAAATAACATAAAAATAGATGAAATAAAATAAAATATACTGATACACACCTCTTCTAGTGCAAGAGTTTTGCTTAGACCTTATTATGTTGTACCCCGAAAAGAAAGGTCTGCCAGGCAAGGAGGATGAGGAAGAACTAGAGCTGGAAGATATATCCGTCAAGGTCAATCCAGCTGTTGGCTCGGGTGTCCACCCAAATCCACTTGACAGTTTCAAGCTATGTGTACATACTCTTTACACCGACAGTGCCTCCCATCTCCCCTTGATCATCCCTTACGGCTTTGTCCTTTGCCCCACCCACGCGGGTTTGATATCTAGCTCCATCATATTCTCTCTCCCTATCCTCAGGTATAGGAAATATCGGTGGTGCTGATTGTGGTGGGTGATTCTCATATAAAACCAATTTACTCACCGCATCATAATAAACCTCTCGACATTCGTTAACTATTGCATCCTCCACAAACACATATGGAGTATTTGGATGGGCCGCAATCATAGGATTTTTCGACAGGAGGATAGCAGTGCTAATGATCTGTGCTATGCTGGTCTGCGTTATGGGTTTTGTTGGGCAAAAACTAATCTGCAGGATGTATGCATTGACAGTCTGGATTTGCTAGCTTCAGGAGACTTTGCTTCTTTGTTGGGTCCATAGATTGTATAGCGAATGTAAGTGTTAGATACCGACATAGATGGTGGGTATCTGCCAGTTTCATTCTGTCTATTGAGGGGATACAATGCTTCATTGTTCCCTCACTTGTATTGCCTATTCACCATCGTAATACATTTCGAACTTTCCTCAAAAAAAAAACTACTGCAAACAAGGGTACTTGCCCTCCTTGGTAAGGGCGAGGAGGTTCCTTCAGTGATGAAAATCTTGAAAGTCCAAAAGGATGGTCTCCACACCCCTATGGATAATCTCCATGTCCTATGAATACCATATTTCCTACACATCATCAAACAGAAACTATATAATCACCCGTGGTTTGTTCAGATAGTCCCAGCTTAAATCAAGATTAGTATAATATACTCATGCTTTCCTCTGCTTGAAATATCAATTACAGATGCATTAACACATAATTTCTTACTTATCCATATTATTAATATCTTACAACTTGAAATTTCCTTGTTTGTTAATGGTTGGAATACTTCATCTGAATTACTTTGTTTTTAATTTTTAGTCAAGGAATTGACTAAAACACATCTGTGTATGTAACCAGATAATTATACCAAGTTTGACTTCAACCTAAAAAAAATCCAAAGAAGAACCCTAGTATAACAATCAAAACTTAACAAAGCCAAAGGTAAGTTATGCAACGACATGCTCACTTCAATAAGATTCCCTTGAATATATTTATAGAGAATCAACAGGCAAAAATCGACAGTCTTACTGATAAGAGTTTAATGAAGGCACCACATTTTAGAAGGATAAACAACCCAATCCCGTCAACAAAGACAACAAAATATGCTCTCCTACCACAAAAATTGTCACCGACAGGGTGATAATTGAGTGGTAACACAACAAGAAAGAAAAAGAAATAACCCAATTTTCCAAGAATAGCAAACAAGACATGCTCTGCCACAACAAAAGTTATCATGCCCCAAAATCCAAAATTTTACGTGATAATCGTCGTAGCCTCACTATATATACTGCTAGATTTCAAGAACATATATAATAAACCTACAAAGTTAGAATAAAATAATAAATAACAAAGATAGTTTGAAGGACTAGGAATTATGAAATGTATAGCCAAAAGAGGAAAAAGTACAAAGGGTGTCATTCCGGAGGCATTGACCATTAATATTAAATGAACACGTTGTAGGTAAATACAAACCAGATATAGTTTACACTTTACTAACATTCTTTAGCTCGTTTTTCATAGACAACCCAACGATACACATGAGACAAGTGATACAACGTGGAAAAGAACATGCGCTCACTACAGTAACAACCATAATATATTCACACCTAAAGAAACTAACCAAGAGATAGTCCGGGATAATATCTGAGTGCGAACCTCTCTATATCTCTATCCTCCAAGAACCAGATCTAGAGATCTAACAAAAACCTTATGAAATCTCGAAACTTTCAAGCTGCTTGGGCTAATAAGCCCATTTGCAGATCGTCAATATTAGTGAGTCACAGTCCATAAATTGGGATTATGAGTTCATAATATAATTTGAATGTTTGTGAAGGTATTATTATCACTATTGGAATTTGTTGTAATTAGTTATTTAACGATTGAAAAATTAGAAAATTGGTATTGATAGTTTTGGAACTCTAAGACCATATATTGGTTTATTAATGATATATAAGGTGCTATAAATTTTTAAAAATTTGTCAGATGTGCATTTAGGTTAAATATAATTTTTTACGATAAATATAGTGATATTTGAATTTTTTAAAATTATATATTTATGAGAAAAATAAAGTTTCTAGACTTGAAAGATTTCAATATTCATAAGAAACTTATAAGAATTTTTTGGAAATTTTTTAGGGAATTATATTATTTATTATGAATTATTAAAGATTTTTGGTATTTAGAAAATAATAAAATATTTTTATTTTTATTAAATATATTGTAATAATAAATTATAAGTCAAAACAGAAAACAAGTATTTTATTTTGACCGAGAGTAGTCAAAACGACAACTAGCCCTTTCGTTTTAACGTTCGAGAGGGTTTTCACGTTGTTTCCAGTTGAAATGACGTTATTTGGCAAAGAAGCAAAACGATGTCGTATTGCATTTGATAGCCGAGCATTTTGTCACCTCTGCCGTTTGATCGAAATGAGATAATATAATAGGATAAGTCCGGCTATTTTGTATGTCTCGAAACACTCTCAAGAGCTAGATTAGGAAAATAGGGGTTATTTGCTGATCGTTTGTGCAAATCTATTGTGAGTGTTTTGTTGCATTTTAGGGGCATGAGGAGTGCATGCTAGGGTTAATTTAAGAGCTCATAACCCAACTCTTTTATTCGATGAATTAGCTAGGTTATGGCGGTAACACCCGTTCTTCTTTACAATAAAGGATTCGGGTTGTTATGGTCTTTATTTTGGTAAATAGTTTGCTGAGTGTTGAGATCTGAAAGTTAGAATTTTGGGGAGAAAAGCTGTGATTTTACTACTCATGGGAAGGAGGTTGAAGATGACTTTCATGAATAATATGTTGTTCTTCCCTCGCTCGTATGATGTATCATTCAAGTGGGATTAGGGCCAACGTGTCACTTGCTGGTGTAGGCTATGTGTTGTCCATTTGATTCGACAGGTGTACTGAGCCTTAGGCTCGGGCAACATGACACCCATAAGATGGGCCACATGTCACAATCTGGGTGCTTCGGTTGAAGGTGTGGCAGCTCCTGATGCTGCCACGCAGTGCGTGCTGATTGTTTCGAATTAATTAAATTATAAAAAAGAGCAGAAAAGGTTTAAAAATAAAAGAAAATAGCAGAAAATCGAAGAAAATCTGAAAAATTACAGAAAATACTATAGTTGATTTGAAGACTAGTGATACAAATTTTTTTAGTTTTGGAGAAGTTTTAAAGGGACATAAAATTAGAATAATATTCTGAAAAATAGAAAAATTACCCAGATTGGTTTTCGAGTAGAAGTGCATCAGAAAAAGGGTAAAGACGTATAATTTTATATGTAATTATGTAATCTAGTATGTGATATTAAGAAGTTGGCTATGATTGCATGTGTAGGTGGATGCCTACAGTTGTAGGACCTCGAGGTGCCATCGGTGGATTTGTGGGCTTCTAAACTCATGAGTGAACAGACCCTTGTTATTCATTGAATGCTGGCATGAATATATGAGTATGACTAATTAGGGAGATAATGAATTAACGAATTAAATTATTACATGTGCTATGAATTGGTTATGCATTGTTTGTGTTACTTTATGCTTGGATTGCCATGCTATGCCATGAATTACTCGAACGTGCCATCTATATTTATAATACTTGAAGTATATATAATATGTTGTGTGCATTTGGAAGAATGAGACATATCACACATGGATAATTTGGAAAATAGATTGATATATATGATGTGTGCTTTGAATACTTATTAATGATCTTAAGGGCTTGTGTGTATGGACTTGTTGTGTGGCATGCTTGGGTGTGGCATGCTTGGGGCCGTGTGGCCTGTTGCATGAGAATTAAGACTTCCGCTGAGTTGCTGTGATTACTCCGTTGTTTATTGGCGAGTGTTTTATCAAACGTGTCATGCTTGTATTGATTTAATAAAATTCAAATTTGTACGCAGTTTTGGGAATATTAGTTTTAAAAACTTAACTAAGCCTTGTGTACTTTCGATTGATTCACGAGTTGGGTTGATCAATGTTGCACGGCGGTGAGGTTCACATTTACCGGGAACGGGTCCTCACAGGGTTGGTAGCGGAGCATGGTTGTTTATGTGTGCTTGGAGTGAAAAATTGGTTTTAAATTACATGTTTTACAAATGCATTACACTCACAGCACATGCATAGTCCAGCATAGAGTATGTCTAGATATCTTGTGGTTTTAGGGCTTATACCTATGACTATGTATCCAGTTGTTAAGAATGGCTCGTGGTAGAGGCCGTGGTGGTGCTAGAATCAGAAGAGTCCGAAGTGTTTATACCAGGCAGTTAGAAGAGACGTCTGATGCAAGAGGGCCGACAGTGAATGTGGATCAGCCACGGGTTACACCAGAAGTACAGCCAGAGGCACAACCAGCTCAAGGAGCCCCTATAGCTACAGATCCGACATTGATTCAGATGTTGGCTGCAATGCAGAATACTATGGGTCAGATGCAGCAGATGATGCAAATGTTGCATACAGCGACAGTTCAACAATCACAGGCGCAAGCACAGCAAGCACAAGTTGAACCTCAAGTGGTTGCAGAGCCTGAAGTACAAATTGGGCAAGGGGCACAGCGAAACAGAGCACAAGTTGACAGATTTCCAGTTCATTTGTCAAAATTGCTAATTGAAGCTAGGCAATTGGGGTGTGAGAGTTTCTATGGCACCAATGATGTGGTGGAAGCTAAGAACTGGAAGGAAAAAGTAATTCTAGCTGCTCAAGACTTGCGATTGTCTGAGGAAGACAAGGTGACCTTAGCTGTCCGATTGTTGGAAAGAGATGCAGCAAATTGGTGGTCACTTACGAGAGACAGATATGAAGGTCAACCTTCTTGGCAGGAATTCGAGCGAGAGTTTGATCAGATGTACTACACAACCTACTTCCGTTATCAGAAGAGATCTGAATTCTTTGATCTTCGTCAGAAGAGTATGACAGTGGCAGAGTATGCTGCAGAGTTAAGAGCACTATCCAAGTTTGTACCGGAAGTGGACAGAACGAGCAACATGATGGCCAATAAGTTTGAAGATGGGCTTGACTTTGATATTCGCGGCATAATGGGTTCAAGAGTTTGTGAGAATTTTGAGGAACTGGTTATTGAAGCAGTGAAAGCCGAGGCTATCCTTGAGGGCCAAAGGAAGAAAAATCAGAGGCGCCAGGATCATTCTTTTGGGAAGGGTCCAATAAGGCAAAATTTCAGGTTTGACAAGAAGTTCCGAGGTAGGACATCTTGTACATACCCTTTTTTTCAGACCAGATCACAAGGTGTTTCTTCAGTGATAAACCGTTCCCCACATACCCAATCATTTCGGTCGGTGAGCAGACCGTTTGGACAACCTTGGTGCATGAACTGCAAGCAGTCTCACCCACCTCCTTGCCCGCATCCAGTTCGATGCTATAGATGCGATCATTTTGGACACACGGCTCGAGAGTGTCCGGGGACTAGATCAGTTCAACAGGGTGTGTCTCAGTTCAGACCTTCAATGGTTCAGAAGTCAGGAAACAACTACTTGGGTTCTCAAGGTTCCTCTAGACCACCTCAGAGGACTCAGGTAGGTAGGCCAACTAGTAGTCAGACCGCAGGCCAACCATCTCAAAGACAACAACCACCGCAACAACAGAGGCGTTAGACTCGTCTCTTCATGTTAGCTGATGCAGATGCAGTGGCCAACCCAGATGTGGTGACAGGTAATATTTCTGTTTTCTCCACTTGTGCTAGAGTTCTTTTGGACCCCGGGGAGAATAGATCTTTTGTGAGTCTTAGAGTAATTAAGAATGCAGATAGAGAGCTGTCGCCATTAGAACCACCTATTGAGGTTTTGACCCCATTAGGTGAGAAATTGATTTGTAGTAGAGTGTTCCTAGGTTGTGTGTTGCGAATGGGTTCTGTGGAGATTTTGGCAGATTTGATCCCTTTGAATATCAGAGCTTTGGATGTTATTCTAGGGATGGATTGTTTGGCCAAATACAGAGCACGAATGGATTGTTTTGCTAAGAAAGTTTGGTTCAGTTTGGAGAATGGGGCAGAGTTTTGTTTTGAAGGTGATCGACGTGTTTTGCCATCTTGTTTGATTTCTTATTTGGGTGCTAAACGTATGATCAGCAAAGGTTGTGTTGCTTTCTTGGCACATATTAGAGATGCGACTGTGGAGACTCCGAAATTGAGTCAAGTACCAGTGGTGAAGGACTATTCAGATGTATTTCCGGAGAATGTGACAGGTTTGCCACCAGAGAGAGAGATTGAGTTTGAAATTGAGTTGTTGCCAGGTAAGGCTCCTATCTCTATTCCTCCATATAGAATGGAACCAGCAGAATTAAAGGAGTTGAAGACTCAACTTGAGGATTTGGTGGACAAAGGATTCATCAGACCAAGTGTATCTCCTTGGGGAGCACCGGTCTTGTTTGTGAAGAAGAAAGATGGTACTCTTAGGTTGTGCATCGATTACAGGCAATTAAACCGGGTTACTATGAAGAAGTGGTATCCTTTACCTCGGATTGATGATTTGTTTGATCAGCTGCAGGGTGCATCGGTGTTCTCAAAGATTGATTTGAGATCAGGTTATCACCAGTTGAGAGTACGGGAAGTTGACATTCCGAAGACAACATTCAGGTCACATTATGGCCACTATGAATTTTTGGTGATGCCGTTTGGGTTAACTAATGCTCCAGCTATGTTTATGGATCTGATGAATAGAGTATTCAGGGAATTCCTTGATCAGTTTGTCATAGTCTTTATAGATGACATTCTGATCTATTCAAAGTCAAAGAAGGAGCATGCCGATCATTTGAGGACAATGTTGGACATACTTCGAACTCAGCAGTTGTATGCAAAATTTTCTAAGTGTGAATTTTGGCTTCAAGAGGTTGGTTTCTTAGGCCATGTGGTGTCAGCCAAAGGAGTGCATGTTGATCTCAAGAAAATTGAAGCAATTGTATCTTGGGAGCCACCTCGAAATATCACAGAGATTCGCAGTTTCCTTGGTTTGGCAGGGTACTACAGATGGTTCGTGAAGGATTTTTCAATTTTGGCAGGTCCTTTGACACATTTAACGCGCAAAGGTATTTCTTTTGTTTGGTCTGAAAAATGTGAGCAGAGCTTTCAGGAATTGAAGACTAGATTGGTATCAGCTCCAATTCTTATTTTTCCGGTTCAAGGTAGAGAATATGTTGTGTTCAGTGATTCCTCGAGATTGGGATTAGGATGTGTGCTTATGCAAGAAGGGAAGGTTGTGGCTTATGCATCGAGACAACTACGACCATATGAGAGCAATTACCCGACTCATGATTTAGAGTTGGCAGCAGTAGTTTATGCATTGAAGATTTGGAGACATTACTTGTATGGTGAAACATGCAAAGTGTTCACCGTTCACAAGAGTCTCAAATACCTTCTCACCCAAAAAGAATTAAATTTGAGACAAAGGAGATGGATGGAATTGATCAAAGACTATGATCTTGTGATTGATTACCATCCGGGCAAGGCAAATGTTGTTGCTGTTGCATTGAGCAGGAAGACTCAGACTTCCTTAGCCTATGTCAGAACTGAATACTTGCCAATGTTGATGTGTTTGAGGGCATCAAGAGTCCAGCTTGACGGTGAAGAATCAGGAGCCATTGCACAAATTGTGGTTAGACCATCTTTGATAGATGATATTCGAGTCAAGCAGCGTGAGGATTCAGTATTGGTTCGAGTGAGACAGCAGTAAGAAGATGATGGAAGTAGTAACAGTACGGTCAGTGAATATCGAGTTAGAGATGATGACGTGTTGACATTCCGAGGCAGAGTGTGTGTTCCGAATGATGATAGCCTTAGACAACTAATTATGGAAGAGGCTCACAGTTCGACATTTTCTATTCATCCGGGTAGCACCAAGATGTACAGAGATTTGCGAGAACAATATTGGTGGTCCGGGATGAAGAGAAATGTTGCAGAATTTGTGGCCAAGTGTTTGATATGTCAATAGGTCAAAGCAGAGCATCAGAGACCAGAAGGACTACTTCAGCCATTACCCATTCCAGAGTGGAAATGGGAATATGTGACGATGGACTTTGTGATAGGATTACAGAGGACATTGCGAGGTTATGATGCGATTTGGGTGATAGTGGACAGGTTGACCAAATCTGCACATTTCTTACCTATTCGGGTGACGGATACACCAGAAAAATTGGCATCTAGGTACTTGGATGAGATAGTGAGACTTCACGGAGTACCTGTGTCAATTGTATCAGATCGAGACCCGAGGTTTACATCCAGATTTTGGGAGAAACTTCATAGTGCGTTGGACACTCGATTAAATTTCAGTACAGCCTTTCACCCTCAAACAGATGGACAATCAGAGAGGACAATTCAGACTCTTGAGGACATGCTTCGAGCATGTGTTTTGGACAGACAGGCGACATGGGATCGGAGTCTACCTTTAGCTGAGTTTGCCTACAACAACAGCTATCAGGTTTCTATCGGCATGGCACCGTACGAAGCTTTGTATGGTAGGCGATGTCGTACACCTTTGTGTTGGAATGAAGTCGGTGAGAGGAAGCTGGATAGTCCAGAGTTGATTGAGCAAGCAACAGAGCAATTGGCATTGATTAGGCAGAGGTTGAGGACAGCCCAAGACAGACAGAAAAATTATGCTGATAACCGCAGGCGAGACCTCGAGTTTGAAGTTGGTGACATGGTATTTTTGAAGGTGGCACCATGGAAGGGTGTGATCCGGTTTCAACAGCGAGGCAAGTTATCTCCGAGGTACATTGGTCCATATGCTATTACTGAGAGGATTGGATCCGTTGCCTACAGACTTAATCTGCCCCAGGATCTTCAGAGGATTCATAATGTATTTCACGTTTCAGTGTTGAGGAAGTACATTAGGGATCCCTCGTATGTGTTAGAAATGCCACCAGTGGAGATTGCGGATGATCTAACTTACACTTCTCAGCCAGTTGCAATTGTGGACAGAGCCGTGAGGAAGCTTCGTCGTCGCAGTTTTCCGATGGTCAAAGTGTTATGGCGCAGTGATAGACTTGAGGAGTTCACTTGGGAAACTGAGCAGTCAATGAGAGAGCAATATCCGCAACTATTTGAGGCATAAGGTAAGAGAATTTCGGGGACGAAATTTCTATAAGGAGGGGAGGATGTGGAACCCCGTCCTTTCGAGTGCATAGGCAGCGAGAAAGAGGACAATTAGCATGGCTAGAGTGGTCGACGTAGAGCGTTTGATTAGTCGATTGAGTTAGCTGACCTGAGTGTCGTTAATAGCTCGAAAACAGTCATAGGAAACAGTAGTGTGTTAAGTGGGATTAGAAGGTGTTTTGAGGTTGAGTTTAGCGTAAATTCTATTCCATTACCATGCACCCGTAAATGCATTCTAGGTCCGTTTTGGGTGACCATAAGCCTTTGAGTCGATTTTGCCAAAAACGGTCTCGTTCACTACTCACTAGTTCCAATGTTATTTCAAGAGCTAGAAACACTATTTTTAGTTCTCAACTATATTTTTCACATTTTTGGGTGCGTCGGAACGTTTTAAAACGTATTTTGAATTTCGAGATTTACGGGTCCCGCGTTGGGTCAGCCGGGCCCATAGACGGACCAGCCCACTTTCCTTCTTTTCCTTTTCTTCCCTTTTTTCCCCCTTTTCTCTTTTTCCTCTGGCTTCCCACAACTCCACACCAGAAACCAGAGTTTTTCTCCTTCTTCTTTTCCCCTTTTGAAAACCCAAACCTCCAAAACACAATTTCTTCCAAAATTGATAACAAATTGAGTTTTCTGCAGCAATTCTGAAACCCTTTGTGTAACTTTTTGCAGGGGTTGGCTGTTCTTGGAGTGGTTTGGACAGAGTTAGACTCTGAAAGGGAAAATTCGAAATTTTGGGGTAAGTTTCTGATTTCTTTGCATTCATGACGAAAAATCGGTTTTATTGGTGTTTTGTGATGTTGTGGAAGATGGATTTGTAGTTGGTTTTGCTTGGTTCTGTAAATTTTGTATTATGGGAATCAGAAATTGGGATTTCTTAAGGTTCTGGAGAATGTGAACTCTGATTTTGTTTCCCTTGACTTTTAGGATGTAATTAAGTGCGATTAAGGTTGCGAAGTACGTCGGTAGGAGATTATGTTGTCGATTCGCGTAGAATTGAGTTTGGTTATGTATTCTGGTTTGATTGTTGATGCTCTGCAATGTGAGTTTACAGAGGTTAATTCCCTGAGTTAGGAAGCTTTTAAGGATGAGTGTTTAAGGTCTGTTTGAGCATTATAGAATGCGTTAGAAGGGGTCACAAGAATCAGATTTTTGATTTGAGATTTTTCTGGTTTAGGTTTGCGTTGAGCTTGAATTTTCTTGTTCTGTTTGTAGGTGATTCTCAGAAAGTTGATAAGGGAAAAGGGGTCGCTGTAAGTGTATTTTCTGCGCGTCAAGAGGTGGGAGTTTAAGTCTTATTTGCGTATGCGAAATGATTTGATTTGCGTAATCTAAAAATCTGGAAATGCATGATTTGTTTTGAATAAAGGCATTACTTAAAAATATGTTGGATACTCATGTTAGTATCATGATATTGCTTGCCATGTTTATGTGCAGAAAATATATATTTGAACTCTTATGCATGCTGGGAATGTGGTTGCAAGATTTGTGTGCATGAATGGCCAGGAGTATATTCTGGTTGTTAAGTTGTGTATAAATGAAAATTGTTGTGAGTTTTGAGCCATAAAATTTATTGAGAGTGGAATGAAAATGTTGGTATGTAACCAGCAGTAAGAAGTTGATTATTCCAAGAGGTAATCAACTACTTCGAGTGAAAAATAAACAGAGAAGTCTCGACCAACAATAAGTAATTCACTACTCCTCTAGAGTAGTGCAAACCGAATTTTTCTTTCTTCTAAATAATACCCTGTGATGTGTGAATTTTTATGTGATATATTTGCGATTAATTATTGAAACCAAGTGGCTTATCTGAGTGGGAGAAGGTCCTATGGTGGGATCAGATAATGAGCATACCATGCATTCCATGTTTTAATACAAAGATATCTATATTTTTTTTTTTTTCTGGAATCAAATGGAATTGACGAATGGGTTTGGCCAAACAAGGTAAGTTGATGGAATCCCAGCTGAGGGGAATGTCACTTACTGATGGGAGTAGTATGGATGGTTTATGTTATGTGTGCCTAGCTTAACATACTTAGCAAGACACATGGGACTGGATTGTCCTTGTCGGCTGTGAATTTATTGTGCATGCATGCTTGGTAATTGAATGTGATAGATTGTTTTCTCCATTCAATTATGGATAACATTGACAGTAGGGGGTTTTGTGACTTATATACTTATTTTACAGAAATGAAAATGTTAACTGTCAATGGGCTTTTGGATTATCCTTTAGCGGGGGTGGTTCGAAAGTGTTTTATATCCGCCCCGATGAGTTTTGACATATTAGCCAAGTGAACTGACGTGATAATTGGATTTAAATTTATTTATTTAACTGAATCGCATAATGTTATGTGAGTCATGTGTGATGCATATTTGTCATGGATGTTGTTGGGTGCATGATAGATGGCATGGATTTTAAGTATGTTGAAATAAATGTTATTAAACTGATTTAGTAAAATGCCTTTATTCTAACGGATATTCTTATGACGCGGTAACTTCCACTGAGGTCTTTAGATCTCACCCCCTCCCCTTATTTTTTTTAGAGCTAGATCGTGATTTAGTAGCAAAGCTTTGTTGAGGTTTTTCCCGGTGTCTTTCATAGGGCTGGACTTGTGCATATTCACGTTTTGGAGACTCGGCATGTTCTGTTTTATCTTGTGAACTATGAAACTTATGCATGTAATAAAATATGATAAATGACGTGAATTGTTTGTGAATTTATTTTGGAAATTGGTTATGAATATGCATGGATAATTTGGAAAATAGATTGATATATATGATGTGTGCTTTGAATACTTATTAATGATCTTAAGGGCTTGTGTGTATGGACTTGTTGTGTGGCATGCTTGGGGCCGTGTGGCCTGTTGCATGAGAATTAAGACTTCCGCTGAGTGGCTGTGATTACTCTATTGTTTATTGCCGAGTGTTTTATCAAACGTGACATGCTTGTATTGATTTAATAAAATTCAAATTTGTACGCAGTTTTGGGAATATTAGTTTTAAAAATTTAATTAAGCCTTGTGTACTTTCGATTGATTCACGAGTTGGGTTGATCGATGTTGCACGGCGGTGAGGTTCCCATTTACCGGGAGCGGGTCCTCAGCTGAATTGGTGAGAGGCGTCCTCTTAGGAGGAATAAAAGTTGCCATGACAGAGGTTCGAGTCCCAACGGCTGCAGCCAGGGGGGATCGAATAGTCATGGGCCAGAGTTGCCAGCCTTTGGGCCGAGGGCTCCTGGTTTCCTGGTTTCCAGGCGTGGGCTGAGGGCCAGAGGGCCAGACAATACCTTGGAAGGGGTTTCTTCTGGGGGGGGAGGGGTTTCTCACATAATGTATGTAGTGCATATCTTTTACAGTGTAATTGACAAAAATAGATTACCGTGCATGGAATGCACATATTGCTTTGAAATCTGGTAGTGTAATGTGCTTTGTAAGTGTTGAACTGAAGTTAGTAGCTCTTGGATTAGGGCTATTTTTTTGTTTTGGGAAATTCTTGATTGACAATTAGATCTGGTAAGAACGAGAAAAAGTATGATAAAGGTATTTAATTAGAAGATGGATGGATTTGACAATGAATTTTTGCTAAACCTAAGAGGGTGACTTATGAGTTTATGGTCTACATTTGGATGAAGTTGGTTTGATGGATAAGTAAAATCATGAAAACTTGTGGTATTACCTTAATATGCTAGTCGAAAATCAAGATAATAGCAGGATACGCAGTGGACACGTGATGATTACAATCTTAAGTCATCAACTTGTATATTGATGTGTTATCATGGGATATGGGATTTTGATATCCTGATCATCGTATATACTCTTTATTAAAAGAGTTGGTTATTGTATCTTTATATTGAAACTGTGAGATCCTGACCTTTTTGAGCCATTTGAGCTGAATGCCCAGTCGAATTTTGGTGATAACATTAATGGGGCTTTGAACTATAGCCCCGATTTATTTCGATTTGAATGGACTATTTGAGTGCTTGTGAAGGGCGATTGGAAGTTGTTGGATGATTTTATTGATTCGGGCCATGATGTAGTCTTAAGGCTCATACAATATGCGGGTAGGTTTATGATATTCTTATCCATTTTTTATGAGTCATCAGAACTCATTAGTGTCAATTTGAGGTTTTGACTTTGAAAAAGAAATATCGGAGTGTGTTTTCTTGGAAAACGGGATCCTAGGATATTTTGGTTATTTTACCACCCGATACCCGTCATACTTAAAAATATGAGCTTCACGATATGCGTACTATTAAGATATACATTATTTAGTTTCAAAGAAGTGACGATGATCCTACAAAAGAATTAATTATATTTTTGGAGAATTATTGTAATTAATGAGATATTAATCTCATTTAAGTATTTTATTTATGAAAAATTATACGATGAATTATATCAATGAATTTCAAGTCTTAAGACCTTGGAAAGGTCTATTGATCAACTATAAGAATTGAGAAATTTTCTAGAAATTTTTAGATATATAATTCTATTTATTATGATTTTTCTAAAAATTAAATAAAGGATAATTGATTTTTAATAAATTATAAATTAATGAGAAAAAATAATTTTCATGTTTCAGTAGATAGCATTAGTTATAAGGAATGTATAAAAAATTAAATTGATTATGAATTTTTAAAGATTTATTAGCATTATTAATATTTTATTATTATTAAATTATTAAAATACAACATTTTAGAAACTTATATTCAGATAAGCCAAACACAGCAGCCTATGGTGTCATTTTGACCGAGAAGAAGAAAACGACATAGGCTATGTCGTTTTAGCCAATCTTATACGAGGATGCTGTATTTAGGCAAAAACGTCATCGTTTCAGGGGGAGGCCCGAACCGACGTTGTTTTGAGGATGGAACCAGGTGCCACCTAACCCTTCCCGGTTCCTTCCATTCTTCGGTCAGTTTGGGGAATCAGATCTCATTTTTGTACATGACCGTTCCAGTTTACCTCAAGCTTGTAAAACACTCCTAAAACCTGTGATTTTCCCCTCTCCATATACGTTCTATCTTGTCGGGTGATTCTACTCTATTATTATGATGGAATTGTGAGGATGTCGTAAGTGATGGTTAGTATTAAGATTTTATAGTTTTATAATTTCGGATGCATGTTAGGAACGATTTAGGGCTTTAAATTGATTGATTATTGTGGGATTATAATCCGATTGAAATGGCCTACAATCTAGTATAAGTTTTGTTAAATTTGGCTGCATGTGTGGAAGATTGGGTTTCTAGGGATTCTACAATTCGGGTTGGCTGGAGGTAGGGGATGAGCTTGGATGACATATTGTTCGAGATTCTTCCAGATGGCGGGTTGCTTGGGTTGTATGTGAGCAATGCATCGCCTGCTCATGAGTAGGCAACACATCATTCGATTTGCATGACAGGGCATCACCAGAGCTTGAGGGTAGGGAGAGGTGGCATGTGTGGAGTTGATGTAAGAATCAGAAATTTTTAACCTGCTTAGGCCAAGAAGCTCAAGGAAGGATCATCGATGTTAATGGGCCTTGACCTGTTAATTGAATGTATTTATAGATATATGGTACGGTCCGTGTAATTTTGGAAATATTTAAATTATTATTGGAAATTATTATAATTAATCATAAATGATTGTAAAATCATTAATGAGGGGTTGTTGGTGATTTTGATATTTTAAGACCTTAAATTGATCTGTGGAAGGTATCTAAAGGTGTATGAACTTTCTGGGAATTTTCCGAAATAGATTTAATATTATCAGAATGTTTCTAAGGAAAACATTTAAATACTTAAATTTTAGTAAATAAAAAATTTATAAAAAAATAAATTTATGGTTCTGATAGATAGTGCAATTCATGAGGAATTTATATAATTTTTTTTTGTATTTTCAGAGTAATGTGGTAATTATTACGAATTTTTAAAGATTTAGAGTAAATAAATAAATAATATTAGTTATTTAATATTAATAAAATATGTTATTAATTTAATAGATGATCAAAACGGCATTGACCAACGTTGTTTCGACCATCGTTGGTCAAAATGCACGGGTGGCCATCTTTTTGGCCACTTGTAGTACTTGAAAGTCGTCTTTGAAAAATAATGTCATTTCGAGTAATAACCTGAACGATATCATTTCATCTTCCATTAGTTGCTGCCTCAGAATCTCCCGGTGGGTTCCCTTCTCCGGTGACCTAATGGGATAAATTTCTGTTTGTCTCTTTACTCGTTTCAGTTTGTTCGACGCCGTCAAAATACACCCCGAGATTCGATTCGTGGCCAACAATTATTCACGGTGGAATCGGGTGATTTTTTGCTGAATCTCGTCAAAATTTAGGTGAATTTTTCCGCCCGGATTTTAGATGTTTCTCTTCTCTCAATTCCCTTCTTTTAGTCGATGAAAAGTATAGATTTTAGTGTAGTTGAGTTAGGAATTTAGTATTTTTTATCATGAAATTGTTTTCGTGGAGTATAGAGGTGGCAATCGAACTGTGGAGGTTTTAGGAATTAAGGTTTTGAGGAAAACCTGCAACCTCAGCTGGTTAGGGGAAGAAGACGACCCCAAGCGACATGCTGTTAACAGGTCGTCTGGGTGACTTGTTGCCTGGAGATGAAGGTAGGTATGAGCTTTAAGCTTGGGCAAGGTGGTGCGCCCTGAATGGGCCACATGTCCCCGATTGGAGGTTTGGAGGATGAATGGCACGTAGAGGGTAAACCACATGTCACAAAGCTGGAGGTTCGAAGACATCATGGCAGCACCTGGAGTTGTCAGGTTTCACATTTTGATTGGAGGAAAAATAAATAAATTTGAAAAATTAGGGAAAATTGGCAGAAATGAAATAAAAATCCGGGAAAATAGTAAAAAAGATAAAACAAATTCCCAAAAAATACTAGAAATTATAAGAAGTCTGATAGTATGAAAATTTATGAAATTGGAGTTTATTTGATGGGTCAAATAATTTGAAAAAGATTAAAAAAATAAAAAAAATATATGAAAAATGTCCAAATCGATTCTGAGTTAGGTATCGGGTAGAAACGTGTCGAATTAAGGTTATAGACGCATAATTTTATGTGTGAATATGTAATCTAGACTATGAAATTGAGAATCGACTATGATTTTATGTATACATAAATACCTATTGACACAGGACATCGAGGAATCGGTCCTGCAATCAAAGAATCAAATGTCGGCTATTCGAACATCAGGAAAACTGTGAGTGGACAGATTTTGTTTATCGTTTATTTCTGGCATGATTTATTAGTTATGATTATAAGAAGAATAATTAAATAAATGAATACATAAAATGTTATATGGGTGTTGTGGGTATGGATTATGCAGTGTGCATGTTTTCGATATGCCATATTATGAACAAAAGGGTGCACTATAATGCCACAATAATTGTTAGGCATGCAATACATCGAAAGAAGTGGATGTACGAGATGTGAATGCACAGCCATAGCATGGGGTAACTCATACGACTCTTGAGAGCTCTCCTAGTATAGTAATGAGGCATAGAGATGCCAATCAAATCGTAGTTATAAGTGGGAACAGGGATGACACGAACAAGCCGAAGAACACAAGATGGGTACCTGTAGAGTGGGACCTGTTTAGGTGGAGCTACCACAACCTAACACCCCGACAGTATTAGTGGGATTGGCATGGGGTAGTTAAGAAAAAGGTAAGTTGAGGATTACCATTGACATATCTTTGTCCCAACACTGGGCCCTCAACGGACTGAGAGAAATTGCCAGCCTTGTCATGGTCTTAGTTATTTTGATTATTGTGCGTATGCTAGTGTTTGTGCTTAATAAGCGAGTGATGGCATTTGTATTCTATATATATTTTCCCGTCCGCTCACCTGGCAGTTTTCTGCCAGGCTTTTGGCATAATTGCAGGGTTAATGAACAAAGCTCTTAACTTGAAGACTATTACGGATCTATGCATGTTCGAGATTCATTTTGAGAATCTATATTCGTAGTTGAATTCCCTGAGTCATTTGTTTGTAATGAGTCCTTCATATGTTATCAATATCGAATTCAAGCATGTAATTGTTGTAATATGCACATCCTTGATATATGTTTTCCTAGGGTTGTCCGATGTTACCCTGAGACATCATTACTACTCTTATATTCACTGTGCTTTGTTTTAAATACAAAGTTTAATATTCTCCTCCGTTTTGTGATTATGCCATTAGCTTTGGGGATTCATTGTATACATTATTGTATATTGTCACAATGTATACATTGGATCTACGATGATTGTCGTGTGAAACCTTTAGAGTCCAAGGCGTGACAGTGAAATGCATGTCACAAGTAGGTAGCTTTGGAAGCTGGTTCGGATATGCCCAGAAGATGGCAAGTGGCGCATTATGGTTTGCTAGAATTAAATAAAATTGCAGGAAAGAGAAAAATAGGACAAAAATTATAAAAAATAAAAAAAATCGAAAAAATTGATAAAAAATCAAAAATATTATAGTGAATACTAGATTGAATGAGGAATTTAGTGGTATCAAAATTATTGAACTTGGAGTTGATTTGATAGAATAAATAAATTAAGTTTTGGAAAAATAGAAATTTTTTTCAATTGTTTCGAATTGATACGGAGATAGAAATGCATCGATTAAAGGGGTTAAACATGTAATTTTATGTATTATTTTGTATTGAATGTGATCTCTGAAGTTATTGGTTATAATCATGCTTAGCTGGATAACTACAATTGTAATGACCCCAAATCCTAACCTATTATTAATTGCTCTGATTAGAGCCATTACCATTGTGAAACCCAGACAAGCCCAAGAACCAAGACGTATCAAAATCCCACAAAGCTTACTTATCAAATTCTTGATTTTTAGCATGTACATTCGTTATGTTCATCAACTATTAGAGCATGATATTGAACATATATTCTGTCATCATATGGAGTGAATAAAATATCAGCGGAAGTCTTTAAATAAAATCAATGAATCCACAACTCACAAGTCCCATAAGGATCCAAACATCCAGCAAGTTAACCCCCAACATAAATCGGAAACAACAAGTAAAGGAAGAATCTTAAAAACCAAAAAATAGTCCAATCATAATTCATGTTATATGCACAAGCAATCAAGGAACAGGTATGCCAATGTGATGCGATATTGCCCCGCCGTGCAGACTTGATCTCACACACTAGTACCACGGACAGTGGATGTACCTAAGCCTAAAAACTGGTGAATACAATAGGATGAGATTACAAGAATCTCAGTAGGGTCACAACATCATAAGATCTACAGAAATCTTAAACACAAATCTCCCAAGAATATCAGATCATCCCTACACAACTATGGGTATCACGCAATTCAAGAATCAGTCAAAGGGATAGGGCTGAAACTAAGGCTGAGGGTGGACTACAACACTTCCGAAAATCAAAAGTACACAAGTAGGTAAAACTCATCAGATTACTCTCGGCAATAGGAAAAATAAAGGCCTTCCCCTTCTACATATGTTGTCTAAGGCTTACTGCACAAAAGGTAAAAGGTTACCACGCAAACTAATCAGCAAGCCTATTCATCCTGCCACACAAAGACAAGACATCCAAGCCACACAAGGACAAGGGCATCCAAACCACACAAGGATAAGGGCATCCTGCTGCATAAGGACAAGAATTCTAGCATGCGTATGCTGGGGATTGCCACCCATACAACTCCCATACCAATAAGAGCCTCCCCTCTCCCAAGGAGCATCAGCGCTTACCCCGAATGACCACCGGAATAAGATCCTGACACGCAAACGCATACAAGCACACACAGACAAGTACAAAGGACAATACCATGACAGGGTATCCTCAATCATGTCAGAACACAACCAGCATGTTTATTACACACAACACATGCAAATCAGGCACACATAACTGATATCAAGGGTTTGGTATAGCCTAAGTAATCATATCTCAATTCGAAATTCATGTATACACCCTACAATCAATTCACATGCAATAATAAAAATTCTAGGCATCGAAAACATCAAACAAACAACAGGGATCTCTACAGAAACTGATGAGGCATAGATCCTACCTCTCTTGTTTCTGAACAATAAGCTATTCCTTTGCCTTTATTTAATAATTCCAAACCACCTATAGCATCACAAGGCAAAGACAAAACCAAACTAAGTATGCATACTCTATAACCAAATAAGTACCCTATTTCCTTCCCAATTCCACTCACCAGACCTATCAAAAACCAATGGTTGGATGCTGCAGGTGCCTCCCTTTTGGATGTGTGATGTGATAGCCAAGAACTTAACAATATTTAACTTGAATTATCACCCCAATTTAACTATGTATATTTCGACACTAAGTATAGGAAATTTGTGATTTCATGTTAGCAAGGTGTAAGGGTTGTAATTTCATATTAACAAAGAAGGATTAGGTGTTTACAACTTGTACAATCAAAAGAAACAATATCGGAATCCAATAGGTTAATCAATTGATCAAGATAGGCAACAATAGGGCAAGGTTAGGTCATACTGATTTCATGTATAGAAATGATTTAAATAAAAAATTTATGATTTTATAACATGAATGGATGTCAAACAATCATACGAAGAATAGGAACAATAACAGAAATCAATTGAAGATAGAATCACACAATCTTGAAACCTAATCCCGCTGAAATACGATTTAACTTTCGACAAATAAAACCTAAACTTCAGTAGAAAAACCCAAGATTATTGGAAAGAGGATGAAGAGAGATACACAAGAATTCGACAAAGAATGAGAGAGTTATGCTATTTTGAAGTTCAAGCAGATTTTGGCAATTCTGCCGAAATACGATTTAACTTTCAACATAGAAAAGCTAATCTCCAAATGAAAAACCATAGATGGTTGGAAAGAGGATGAAGAGAGCTTTTCAACAAGCTATTATTTGCAGGAATCTGACAAAGGATGAGAGACTTATGTAGGTTTGAAGTTGTAGCGGATTTCGGCAGAAATTGGTAGGTGTAAGGTTTTTAGGTTTTATGAATTTTGTGTGTTTTCTATATAAGATTTTTGTGTGGAAGGCTTTTAGGTTTTACGAATTTTGTGTATTTTCTATATAAGATTTTTGTGTGTTGGTTTTTTATTAATATAAGGTGGTTATGGGATTAAAATCCCTACTATAAAGGCTTAATTAACATAAGATAATTTTCAGAATTAAATTCTATAATTATCCCCTATTAATTTTAGGAATTTTAATTTCTAAGGTAATTATTCAACCTATAAAGAATTAGATTAAAGGAAATTAAAATCAAAATTAATTACTGGACATTTCTTACCAATTTCGGCCATCACACATCCTTTTTATCAAGTGAAAAAAAGTCTTTTCACCTTCACTGGCTTCTGGACTTCTAGGACATAAAATTCGGGATCTCACAACATTGGCAGGACTTCGACGAATCGGTTCGACAAGCTGTCAATCTATATGTGGGCTTCAAAACCTATGGTGGACGGATCTTTTTAGTATTTTTAATATTGGCATGAAAGAATTAGTATGATCATGATTAAGTAAAAAGATAATGAAATGATATATTAAATGACTGCATTTGATATCAAATGGCTGAGTAATGCCTATGTTGCTTGCTATGCTATGAAATGCATCGATATGAGCTATGATATGTTATATTGTGAACTTCAAGAATGTGCTTTGATGTGTGTTTATATCATAATGCATGTGATGCATTGAATGCCATTAGGTATGAAATATGCAAAGCACTAAAGTGGCATAGGGTAAGCTATGCAATTCTTGAGAGCTCTCCAGGTCTGGTAACGAGACATGGAGATGCCAAATATGAAGCTGTAAGGTTGGATAGGGACAACACGAGCAAGCTGATAGACACGAGTCAGGATCCTACAAAGTGGGGGCAACTTAAGTGGAGGTACCATCACCTAACTTCCCGGCATCATTTGTGGTTTTGGGCAATGGTAAGTAATAATGAAGGTAAGCATGAAGTATCATTGACAAATCTCAATCCTACTACTGGCATCGGACGGACTGTGAGTTAATACCAAGCCCAATCACAGTCTCATTGTGCATGAATTTATTATGCGTACAAACTATGACTTGTTGATGCATTCCTATACTTGTGTGCATAGTACTATTTATGTGTATGTATGTGTTGTATTATGTGTTTTCCCGATAGCTCACCTAGTGGGTTTCTGCCAAATCTCTTGATCTGAATTCTAATAGGATTGGATATAATTTAGTTTGGTCATGGTATCCCTCCAAACAGACAAGCAGTCAAGGAATTAAGTGAGTTGAGGTTTGAATTCTTTTATGTATTATAATATTTGGTTGTACATGATATATATTCCCTTAGTCTATATGCATGACATATGTAATTAGAAAACCAGAACAAGAGTAAATCGAATACATAAACCATATGTGAAATTCCTGGGGTTTGCGATGTCACCCAGAGACATCGATATCTCTTATATATTTGTTGTGCATTCCATTTAAAACTATATTCTATTTCCGACTCTATTATTAATCGATTTATTATTGCCTTGTAGGTTTATTATATGAAGTGCTGGATAAGTTGGCAGTGAATATAGTGGGCCTACGATGACTGTCACGTAAAAAGAAAGGGTTTTGGAGCGTGATAGAAACAATTTGAGATAATTTCCTAAAGAAATGTTGTGATATACTGATGGAGTTGAAGTTTGTATATGATCTTAATGACTGAGTACTCGGTATTGAGTATTAAGGTTGGCTTTTGTTTAATTGAGACCTTATGAAGATGATAATAAGTGAATTCGGTTGATATGAGGTTGTTAAAACCCAATATATAACAGATGTTGATATTGATTTGAAGGTGTTAAATGAAAGAGAATGACCTTGAATGTGTTGATTTAAAAGTATTGATAAGAGCAAAGTTATATAGCAAAAGCATAGTAATTATGATCTGGGAAGAAATTAAGATGAATTCTATTATGAATCGATGATGAAAGTTATTGTCTGAGGTATGAAAATTTTGAGTATGATTATTTTGAATTTGGTTTTGAACAAGTGATCACATTGCTTACTGTAAATTAATGATATTAATGAAATTCTATTAATACATGAGCATATTGTTTGGAAGGAACTTGAAACAGGACCGAAGGTAGAAGTATCACCCGAAAATGATTAGTGAATGTATGGCTACAAGGATATAGCCTTGTGTGTATGGAAGTTAGCTTTTGATCATAATCGTATCATCATGTACATTAGAATGGTTGAGCTTGCTTGATACAAAGGATGAAGAGAATGCAATAGGATATCGCGTTATAAGTGATAAATACAGCAATGTGAAGTTACTGGTATGTGTAATTTTGAGTAATGTTGGGAATAAAAAGATTGCACTTGGACATTCCAGTTCTAATTGCGATTTTGTGGATGCAAAATTTTTGTGGTAAGAGTAGCCTTGGAATAAGTAAGTTTTGAGGACGAAAATTTTTGTGAGGGAAGGATCTGAGAATCTGGAACTTTTGAGCTACTTAGGTCGGAAAGCCCAATCGAGATTGATAATGTAAATGGGTTTTAGCCCGTATTTTTGGATCGATGAAGAATAATAATTTAACTTTTTATGTTTCGAAGTTGAATTTTTTTCTAGGAATTATTATATTTATCGAGAATTTTCAATATTTATGAAATCGATAATTGAAAAATAAAAAGATGAGATGTATTAAATATTTTAGTGTTTTAGGATCTTGGATAGGTCCATTAAAGGTTTTAAAGTATTAGAAAAATTTTCGAGAATTTTTAGAACTAAAATCGGGATTATTTTAATTTTTTGAGAATATTCGATTGAGATATTTAAGTTTTAGTAAATTATATGTTAATAATAAGAATAATTTTATAGCACTAATGGATAGTACTATTCATAAGGGGTTCATAAAAATTTCTGTATAATTTTTGGAGGCGGATGCTATTTTTCATGATTTTTTCATGATTTTTTGTATTTTAGGAAATATATAAATTATTATTATTATTATTTAAACTAACATAAATATTTTATTAATTAAAACGACACACTGCTATGTTGTTTTGACCAAGGCAAGTCAAAACAGCAGCAGTCAATGTCGTTTGACACTCGAGAGAAACCCTCTCAGGTTCTATTGTTTCAAGTAGAAACGACGTCATTTTGCCGTTGATTCTGGAACCTGTCGAGAAGTCTCTCCCACCACCTTTACTCGATATTCTTCATCTGGATTGAAGTTCTTCATTTAAGACATAAAACCTATCAAGCTCCGATTTGGTTTCCATTTGTTGCGGTTCAGAATTGCGAGTTTATCCATACAAAAAATGCAAGATTTTGGGCTGTTAATGGTGCATGAGAGGTCGATTTTAGAGTTTAGATATTGGTTCCTTTTTCCTATGAATCAGTCGGATTCCTTTGGTAAAATCCTAATCTTTTAGTGTGGATAGATTGTTCGTGATTAGAGCTTTAATTTTGTATATATTTTGTGAAGTTTGGTTGAGTATTTTTGTAGATTGGAATCCGGACATATTCCAAGTTCTACTGTTCGTCACCGATCGATCTGGAGGTTGAAGATGACCTCGGGTGACAAATCGTTCGAGATGTCTTCGAATGACGGGTCGTTTATATGCTGGAATAGATGACTTGTTGCCTGCTTAAGTAGGCAATGTGTCGTCTGTAGATCTAGGTTGGGTAGCACTCAAGCCTTAGGTTGGAGAGACGTGGCATACGGAGAAGAGAGCACGTGTCACAATCTGAGAGGTTTGGGTAGTGCTCTGAATGTGCCTGGTTTCACCAGTTGTTGTTCAGTGAATGGTCAGAAATTGATAATATATCAGAAAAATAGCTAGAAAGGGTAGAAAATTTGGGAAAAACAGATTAAAACTGATAAAAATTCCTACAACATTATGATAAATACTAGAAACAATAAAGAATCTAATAGTATCAAGATTGTCAATTGGATGTGATTTGATGGGTCAAATAATTAGATTATGATCCAGAAACATAACAAAAAATAAGAAAAATATCCAAATTGATTTCATATTGTTTTTCGAGTAGAAATGAGTCGTCTTAAGTTTAAAGACACATAAATTTATGTGTCTTTATGTATTAAGGATGCCATGTTGAGGATATGGTTATAAATGTATGTGTAGGTAAATACCAACAAGTGATGTGCCTTGAGGAATCGGTCCAGCTATCAAAGGATCAAGTGTGAGCACTTCGAATGTCAGAAAATCCTTGAGTGGACGGACTCTTTTAACACATTGTCTACTGCCATGCGTATGATTAATTAGCAAGATAATGAAATAATGAAATTGAGCTACTATATGTGTTGTGAATGCCTAAGTAATACCTATGTTGCTTCGTGGTTAAATTGTTGACCTATGCCATGAATTAATCGAATGTGCCATGTATGCTATAAGTGTCGAAGTGCATATATTGTGTTGGATGCATTCAGAAGCATGAGATAGAATAAAATATCGTAACAGTATAGGGTGTCCTTTGCGACTCCTTGTGACTCCTGAGAGTTTTTCGAGTATGGTAGTGCGACATGGATTTGCCAAGGGAGGTATAAGGAGGGATGTAGAACATAATTTATAATATAAAATAATTAAATAAGATATTCTTATGTGGGGATCAAGTAGGTGGAACTACCATCACCTAATGCCCCGACATCATCAGTGTAACTGAGCCAAAAGGAATGCATGCCCCATTAGGACGGATCGAATTTGCATACGAGATAACAAAAGACGTAAGGAGCTGCATATAGAAGTGCCACTGATGGATCCCAGTCCTAATCCTAGCACCGGAAGGACTGAGGGACATTGCCAGCCCAACCATAGTCCTGATTTGCCTAAATAATTTTATGCTGCATACGTTATGGCTATGACCATATTGAATTATCATGATGAGTATGTCATTAATGACTGTGTGGTAGCATGACTGTGTTGTTAATAATGATTGCATGTTGTCAGATTATTGGCAAATTAATGCAGGAATAATGAATAACGACTAGAAGCTGACTTCTAGGCTTAGCGAGAAGCAATCGACAATTGAACTATTGTACACGAGGTAATTTTAAGGAATTCTATATTCATAGTGTTTTTCCCCTTAGTGTATTTAGTAATGATCGAGTATTTGTCTAAAATTTATTCCTGGATAATAATAAATCTGATTATTTTATGATGTCACCCGGATGATGTCGATTCTGCTCTTTAGTTCCGCTGCTCAATATGTTGATAAATTATTTTATTATTATCTCCATTTTACTTTCATACCACTAGCCTTGTAGGTTTATTATATGCATTGTCGTGTCTTATGGCAGTATATATAGTGGGCTTACGGTGATTGTCGCGTAAAATTTTGGGATCCAGGACGTGACAGGATGTATTTAAGAACAAAGTCTAATAGTTAATTTGGGTTAGAAATCTATTTGTGGAATGGAGGTTTGTGAGGGACCGTTGCACTGCACGAAACCAACATACCCCGAATTTTATTTATTTCACATGCGACCATCCCCCCGCCGTAGACCTAGTATATGCACTTCTAGTCACCAGAAATGTATATACTGAGTCTACAAGGCTAGAAAGAAATTCGATAGCAGAAAAGAACAAAATAAAATGTAGCGGTATTTTAATGTACAATGGTGTTATCCGAGTAGCACTTGCCTATTTTACTGATATTTACCGTTAATGGAAAACACACATTTTTATAAAAAATCCAAACCCAATACCCAAACCTTATGCACAAGCAGATATTATATAAGACTCACGAAGAGAACAAGCACTGACTACACATATCATTATCATTCAATATCTTAAAAAACTAACCACATTACCAGATGGGATTTGAGTTGTCGAACTCGCTGCCTATAGGAGTCCTGTACACACCAAATCTAAGGATCTAGCAAGAAAACTTGCCAAGTGAGTGATCTAATGTAAATATCTCGAAACAACTGGGCAAGCATATCAAATATGTTAAAGAAAACGAATACCAGAAGAAAATCAAATCGATGCAAAATATGCTCCACATCAACAATTTTCTTAAAACACAAGCATACAATTATACCAATTATGAAATTCAATCCTGAGTGACCACACAAACACACATTGGGCTGGCATGAGACTCTTAATCTTTCCAATCCCAAACTAGACTAGGATCTGTTAGTGGTAACCCTACTCATTTATATTTAGCCCTTTGACTTCTAAATTAATAGACTTATTATTATGAACAATAGTCTAAAGTCCATTCCACTAACAATGCTGGGTCGTTTTGTGATGGTAGCTTCACCTAAGTAATACCCATAACCTGAAAAGAATGGTTAATTGATGAGCAATCATTATGATTAATCCTCATCCAACCTTATTCCTTGGAAAATGGATCTGGCATCTCCATGCCACCCTACCAAACCCGGAGAGCTCTTAAGGGTGATATAGGTTACTCTATATCGACTAACACCGCAAGCACACTGCTACTAATACATACGAGTCAACACAATGACGAACAACATAGCAACTCAATTATACACAATTAGGTTACGAGTTAATCCTACAATTCATATTTTATATGATACGAACTTTTAAAGGATTTAAAGGCTTAATTTATAAAATTGTAAATAAAACTATAAATGCTCACAAACACCAATCAGTCACTAGTTTATGGAAGTCTTCCTCAGGATCTGATTTCGGAAGGGTCTGAACTTGCTGATTCACTTCAACATTTGTTAATAAAAAATTCATTTAAGAATCTTTCACACACTATACTTATCCTCAATTCACATTTTTCTAAGTCATAATAGCTGTCTTACATGTAAATCATTGATCTAACGACATTCCCGATTTTTCTTCTTATTTATCCTATTTTCTATTCATTTTTCACGATTTAATTAGCCCATTAATTGCCCTTAGACTTAATCAAACTTTGTATCATTGGATTGCTCTAATTTTTTAATATTTTTCTACTTTTTAATATTTTTCTTCTTTTTTTTCATATTTTTCTTTGATTTTCCTTAATTTTCTGGATTTTCTATCAATCTTCCTTATTTTTCTGAAAATTCCTTCTGAGCCTACACGTGGCAGGATAGGCACGTGCCAGCATATTCCCGAATCTCCAGGATGTCGACATGTGGCTCACCTGCACGACTCATCCGAGCATGTCTACGCTTCACCTGAATGATGTGTCTTCCATATGCTAATTAGACTACTGAGCGTTTAATCCTGATTCAAGCTATATGTCATTTCATCAGAGGACTAACTACTTGATATTCGTTTATAACACTAGACGACCCATTGTTTGTCAATACTAAACTACAGATAACACATACCAACCCTTGGACGGGCTATTGTCTAGGGTTTCTTTGGATGACTTGTCGTCCGAAGTCACCCCTAACCTTGAGCTGTCGGTGGTCTTCATGTAAACCCTAGCCGAAAGTTTTCTCTTCCCGATTTATCCATTAATCTAACCAACATGCTTCAATACATGCATTAAAACATAATACTAATCCAGACAAATCATTTGCACTTATCATTAAACCAATTAATCAATCCTAACACTAGCAATTCACAGGTATAAAGCACCCGAGTTCTTAGGGAAAAAACTTACCCTAGACGTCAGCAAACACTTAGTTTTCTCTCACGATCACTCAGGAATCACTCGCCCTTGCCTTCTGCAACTTTTCTTTACTTAAGAGTGAGGTTCTGGGACTGGACAGGGGTGCACCCCACATGCCCCCCTTAGCCGGATTTCTTCAAGCTATATGTCAGGAAGGGTGGGAGACGGGTGTAGAGCTATACATCTATAAGGTGGCGGACTATCTTGGTTGGTGACTAAGCTCAAGCAGGATACATCGTCGTATTGGATTCAACATAAAGCGATGTCGTTCCATATACAAGATTAGGGTTCCATATACTATGTCTGGTCAAAACAACAGATACCTCTTTTGTATAACCAACAATTTTGTTCAACCAAAATTAATGGCTACCAAATTGAATTTTTATTGATTTAGCTAAACAAACATCAATAAAACTATTAAAACTACACTACCAAATGGGGGTTCAATGTTTGGGTTGAGCACTTATACTCTGGGGTCTAGAAAAACCCAAAAATTCCAAAATAAAATTTTAGAAAGCTTAACACACTCCAAATACACTAAATTAATATTTCAAAAACTTAAAAGTCAATTTTGGGCTTTACAATCAGTAATGGGTCTTGAAAAAATAAAAAAGGGTCAAAGATGAAAAATTAGTTCCAGAGGCTCCCAACCTCCCACAATGGGATCAATACACTGACAATGGGTTTCAAATTCTCAATATAGATTTTGCTGGACTTAGATCCTCAACTGCATACAAAAAGACACAAATCACACATACTCACCAAATCCAAGAAACGACATATCACATTACACAATCAACTCACAACTGATGACACAATACACAAGACAATTTAGATATGACAACTATGTTATGTCTACGTTACTTGATCAACTGGTTTAAGATCATAGTCAAATGGTCACACTGCTCAAGCTAGACCAATTCGGATAATCTGATTATACTTATCGGCTGACTGGATACATCAAAGTACAGGGTCTCAAATGATTCGATCACCAAAAGTTTTGAAATAAAATGTTGTATGGTCTTGAAAATCATTCTTGTAATTGTAAAAACAACAAAAAAAATGAACATCATCTAGTGTGCAAGGATCTAGGATTAGAAAAAGAAGAACCACACAACACAAGCTTATAGAATGTTCAGACTCAGAAAACTAACAAGGGGTTGAATCAGAAGAAATTCGACTAAGAACTCTAGAAATTGCAGCAATAAAATTAAAAGAGAAACACTAACCTTTTGCTTGTGAAACCAAGATAATAAGATGCATAATGAAGAGAGGATTCCAACAAGCTATCACACGCAGAAATCTGAAGAAGGATGATCAATTTCGGATAGGGTTTAGGGAGAAGAAATTTCGGCCAAGAGGGAGAGGGAGAGAGCTTGTTTTTGTGTGAAAAAGAGAGAATAATTGTGTGCTAGATAGGGTGGCCGGCCATGTTAATTACTGAGGTCTTAAAGAGATTTAATTAAGTGATAATTCTCTACTTTTAAGCTTAGAAGGATAAGGTATGATTAAAGGATAATTCTATTAAAAGTGTAATTCTATTTAAAATAAAAAATTATCTAATACTTTGGATAATAAGGGATAAAAGTTAAGGATAATAAAAATATCATAATTAAAATAGGAAATATTCGGCAATAACCATTTTAGGTCATCACACATTCATTTCTTCATGGACAAAATAGTCATTTCAGCTACACCGGTACCTGAGTTTCATTTCTGACCTGTGGACTTCCAGGACATCTACCATATAGAGGATCAGGGTCTCATACTGAACATTCTGAAATTTCAAAAAAAAAATATAAAAAATATCAATTATAAAAAAATTGAAAATGATGAAGTTAATAAAAATATTAACATAGAAAAAAGATGATGCAGTTACAAAATATTATAAGGGTATAAAAGTCGAATGACTAATTGGTTTCCACAAATTTGGAGGTATCTTTGGTTTTCTATTTTTTTCGGAAGGATTCGAATTTCTATAACTAATAATACTGTTCAACCAAAACTAACACCAGCAAAATTAATAAAATTGCACTACCAAATGGGCTTAGTAAAAATAAAAATGGGTCAAAGATGTAAAATTAGCTCTCGAGGCCCTCAATCTCCCGTAATAGAATTGATACACTCATAATGGGTTTCACATGCTCAATATAGATTTCCATTCAGATCCTTAATTTCACGCAAAACGACTTAAGTCACACACGCGCACTAAAACCAAAAAATGACATATCGCGTGACTCAATCGATTCACAACCGACAACACAATACACAAGTTAGACACGACAATTATTTTTTATGATTATGTCCACATCACTTTGTCAATTGGTCAATGATCATGGTCAAATGGTCAAACTGCTCAAACAAGACCAATCCGGATAATCTGATTATACTCATTGGTTGACTGGACATTTCGAAGTACATGGTCTCACATGATTCGATCACCAAAAGTTTTGAAGGAAAATGCTGCATAGTCTCAAAAATCATTCCTGTAATTGTAAAAAAAAAGAAAAGTGAACACCATCTAGTGTGCAAGGATTTATGATTAGAAAAAGAACAACACACCTCAAGTTTACAGAATGTTGTGACTCATATAGCCGCCACATCTGTCCTCTAATGCTAGTGGAGCGTCCCAGTGGAAGAGAGTTATGAAGGGCTCCAGACCTAGAAATTATAATACAAGTTATATGCAATAGGTTCTCATTTTATAAAATATTCTTTTGGAAAAGGGGAAATTTTTGAAGACCATTTGCCAAGCACTCGTCGATGAGACTATTGTAAAAGCTAACTCCTTCCTCGTCCACTCCAAAACGTATCTGCCCATCAGAAATTTTTAGAATTTGGAAAAACGATTGTATTAGAATACAGGATGATACCAACACTGAGTAGTGATTATTACATTTGAGGAATCCTATAGAAATCTTCCTGTATAATGAAACCCATGTTAATTAATCTAGGTTGAAGTATATGCCGGATACTGTGGTACACCACTCCAAATAGTTTTTCAGGATCAAGTAGTAACATACCAGATATCGGTCGTACTAATAGTATATTGGTATGCTTCTCTTCCTTACAAAACCTCTTGTGACAGTCAAATTATTATCTGATTGGAATGCGTCTTGCTGTTTATTGTGCCATATCTGCTGGTGGTATAGTAAGAATCGATAGTGTAGGGTTCTGGTTAGGGTTCCAATCCGGTCGTATGGATCCCCCGCAGAGCATGGACAAGTCCTAGAGAAGGGCTGTTTTGCTGGGGAAAGGGGCTGTATTCAATTAATCTTCGGCGAGAAACTAAAATCTTGCTTAATAGGGACGCTAGGGATGGTATAATAATTGAAAGTGTATGTGAGGTCGTCCGTTCCTGTATTGATGGTTTTGCCAAAGCCGCTTTGAGATCTTTCTAAAAATTTAGATCACAAAAGTAAAGATAAACTTTAAGTTTCTTAGCTACTCCTTGGTCCGTGCCATTTTTAAGTATACGTTTTAAAAGGATAAAAGGAGAAAAAAACAAGTCTCACTTTAACATTCATTAATTGTTTAGCACACCTACTTTGCAAAAAGCACTCTTTTAATTAAAAAAAAAAAAGCTATTTGATTCCTGCACTTTTAAGCGATTTGAAGAAAAACAAGTATCACTTTAAACATTCATTCAAGTATTTTATAAATATTTGTATAAAAACTGTTATCTAGACAGAAATATTTTATAAGAGTACAAGTACAAGAGTAATCGAAGTCTCCTTATCGTAATAAGCCCAATGCAGCTAAAACAAAAGAAATAACTTTTAGAAAAAAAAAAAAAAATTCTTAACTAGAAAGAGATATCTTTGTTGTGTCAAGCGAAAGTAATGAAGAAAAAAAAAAGAAGATAATTTTAAGAGAAGGAATATAAAAAGAATCAGAGCATGCTGGCGGTATGCTGGTACTATGTTTTCCTTTTTAAAAGAGAAAAATAATCAAACCTCACAAACACATCTTTTCCTTTTGTGAAGGCACTACCAAGCCTAGCGGAGGGATGAATACGCAAAAACCGACCAAAATCGGTTGACTCTGCCAGTTTTGATTGAACCGTTTGAACAAGGTACAGGTTGTCACGCCTTAAAACTCAAAAATTCCGTGCGACAATCGCCATATACTTATTGTATAATGTACATTGCTATGTCACAAAATAATGCTTATAGTAAATCTACAAGGCTAGTAGTATAATAGTAAATAATGGAGTCAATATCAGAATATAAATCTAATAAGAATGCATAGTGGATATAAAAGATGTACTGATGTCTCCGGGTGACATCGGACAACCCTGGAAATAAATAATTCAAAAATAAGCATATTACATTGTTTACATGCCCGATTTTATTATTAGTGGTATACTAGTATTATTTTGTGTAGTTTAAAAAACCGAGCAAAATCGGTTGAGTCGGCCAGTTCTGATTGAACCGTCTGAACAAGATACATGTTGTCACGCCCTAGAACTCAAAAATTCCGTGCGACAATCGTCGTAGACTTATTGTATAATTTTATTTATAACATAACACATGCAATCATGCACTTAATAAATAAATACACTATACATAGTAATAGACTCAACGAGTCAAAGGTATACAGCACAGTCACAGTCAAAATATGGCATATTCACACAACATTCCAAGCAATCAAAACCATAACTGAGCTGGCAATGTCTCTCAATCTGTTGAGTTTCTGGATTTGGCACTAAGATACATCAGTGGTACTTCCAACTTGCCATTTCCTTATCGCCTCGATATCATTGGCATCTTCATGCCACGTTACTATACTCGGAAAGCTCTAAAGAGTCGCATAGGCTACACTATGTTATGCATGTGCATTTCACATCTCATGTATCCGATGCACTTAATGGTTTCGAACATTTGGCAATTTACGGGATCTTATCCCGTTATCTCACAGGCAACGGTGGTGATCGAGAGGAAGGGAAGAGGCAGCCAGTTCATAGGTGAACAACATCTAGCTGGATTGTTTGTAACAACGTAATTTTTGCCAAAACGACATTAGGGTTGCTTAGGTGGCCAAAACAAAGTCCATCACTACATTTTGACTAACGATGGTCAAAACAACGTTGGTCAATGTCGTTTTGACCATCTTAATAAAACACAAATATATTTTAATTTTATAATATTAAATTTTTATAGAATTTTTGGAAGAATATTTGTAATTTTTATGATTTTTCTAAAAAAAATAAGGATATTTTATTTTTAGTAAATTATATTTTTTTGAGAAAAATATGATTATTAGTTTGATGGATGGCTCTAATTACAAGGAATTTATAGGAATTATTGTTATATTTTTTAGAGGTGTATGCTAATTTATACCAATTTTTAATAATTGTTTTGTATTTTAGGAAATATATAAAATATTATTATTATTATTTTAATTAATATAAGTATTAGTTTAGTCAAAATGACACACTGCTGTACCATTTTGACTGAGCCTGGTCAAAAATGCAGCAATTGATGCCGTTTTGACACTCAGGAGAAACCCTCCCAAGTTTTGTCGTTTCGAGTAGAAACGACACCGTTTTACCAAAGGCAAAAACAACATTGTTTTGCCGTTGGTTCTTGAACTTGTCCAGAATCCTCCTACACTGGTTGACCTGTGTATTTCTCCCTCAGGTTGAGTTTCTATCATTTGCTTCTAGAGAGCTCTTCGAGCTCAAAAATTCCCCTGGAGCTATGTCATGGAGTCGTGATTTCATATGTATAGGAAAGGCATGATTTTGTGTTATGAGAGGAGTTGGTAGAGTCGATTTTCAGAGCTTGAATTATTTTCTTTCTCTGGCTGATTCGGCCAGTTTTCGGCGGTAAAGCTTCCATCTCTTTATGTGATTGCATTCATCTTAAGTTGAGCTTCGATTAGGTATAAATGTTATGGGTTTTGAGTAAGTATTAAGGGATTCCAGTTTTGGGGTTGTTTTCCGGCATATTACAGGTCACCGGCAATGATAAGAGGTAGAAGAGGACAACCTGTATGATGGGTAATTCAGACATAGCTCGGATGATATATCGCTTGCATGTGTAGGCGACGTGTTGTCCATTTTAAGGTACAGGTGTAGGACCCGAGACTTAGGCTTGGGTGACGTGGCATGCTCCTGTGGAGCCACGTGTCACGTCCTAACAGCTTCAGATAGTGAACTGTCAGCAACTGGTCTCGCCACGTGTGAGTTCCGAGTGAGGTTCGGTTAGTCCTGACAGCAATAGACACTGCCACATGGTGCGCTCTTATTGGTTGAAAATTATTAACTTCGGGAAAAATGAAAAAATAGCCAAAAAATGATAAAATTCGGGAAAAAAATAAAAAATTGAGAAAAAATCTGAAAATATTACAAAAAATACTAGATTTAATTTGGAGTGTAGTGATATCAAATTTTTATGAATTGGATTTGATTTGATTGGTTAATTAAATAGAACAAGATTTGGAAATTTAAGAAAAAATAGAAAAATTATCCGGCTGTGTCCCATGTCGATTGTCTGGTAGAAACGCGTCGAATTAAGAAGTTAGGCACATTATTTTATGTGTTATTATGATATGTGAATGGTTTATTGAGAATGTGGGATCATTGTGCGTAGGTGGATTTGTACATTGCAGGACTTTGAGGAATCAGTCCGGAACGCTATCGACGACTAATTGGGCTTCAAAAACCTGTGAGTAGAAGGAATCTCCTTGTTTGATAAATTTCTTGCATGAATGTTATTGTGTGATTAATAAGAAATCATTAGTTGAAATCATGCATGCGTATGTGTGATAAAATTTTTTCAAGCATGATAACTAGTGTAACGTCCATCGAGAAGCATGAGATAATATAAAATGCATGAATGTGCCATACTATGATTGATATACATCAAATACACTAAATGCATTTGGGAATTGACATCGACATGTGGAATTCACCGAGTCTGTATAGGGTAACCTATGCAACCCTTGAGAGCTCTCTGGGTCTGGTAGTGTGGCATGAAGACGTCAATCACGAGATAATAAGGTTGGAATGGATTTTTTTAATTTTAATGTTAATTAAATTATTAATCAAGATCCTGCAGTGTGGGGATCGATTAGGTGGGGCAACCATCACCTAACACCCTAGCATCATTAGTGGATCAGGCTAGGCTTTAAATTGGACACAGATTTGTCTACTACATGACTTGATAAGATAAAAGGAGTGATAATGAGAATAGAGTGTCATTGACGAACTCCAGTCCCGTCCCTGGCTCAGATAGGCTAAAAGATATTGCCGAGCCCAAATCTTGGTCATTTGTGCATTAAAGAGTTGTGCGATTATTTTCTATTTATGACTGTGATCGTATGAGTTAGAACATGAATTTGTGAATTCATTAAATGCTGGCTTATTTTTCTTCACGTGTGTTTGATTTTGTGTTAATTATTTCGTGTATTTTTCCCTATCTACTCACCTAGTAGGAATCTGCCAGCATATTGGCATGAAATGCAGGAATGATAATTAGGAGCTTCCTCCTAAGCATTTTGAGAATGGAGTAATGGATCCAAGGGTTAGTGGTGAGTACGAATGAGGTAATTTTAACAGCATCATATTCCTAGTGTTTACCCTGAGTTTGTCTAGTACAACAGAATCAGTGAAGTAATTCAATTTTTGGGTGTTAAATGTTAGATTAAATATTCATTGATGATACCCAGGCATCATCGTTTCTCCTTGTAATAATGTTGTCTAATATAACGATAAATCCTTTCAATGACAATCTCCGCTTTAATTTTTACCATTAGCCTTGTAGGTCTGTCGTATAATGGGTCTACGGTGGGGTGTCTCACGTGATCTTGGGGGTCTAGGGCATGACATATACCAACCCAGTAGGTTTCATAAACTCTCAATACATCACATCACCATGAGGGCTACTATGCCTCAATACCTATTGGGGTGGATTACAAAGCATTTTTGAAATTCCTCACGCTAAGGGAAACTGAAAGTCCACACACGGCTCAGAATCGACACTCAAGCACACCCAATCACACAATTGGGTTTCTCAATTCACAAACACACTCCACAACACGCAAATCAACTAACCTAAGCATTAAAATAGCACAGAATGTACAATTTCAACAAAATCACAAAACACTCGAAATTATTGAAAATGCCATTGAACTGAAAAATGCTCACCCACGGACAAGGGACTATTGGAACTAAAAATCAATGAAAAAAATGGAGATTTGTAGCACTTATCACAAAATCCCAAAAAAATTCCCTAAATGTGAAGAACAAAAGATTGCGGCTCCTTCATCGACAACTAGTAGTGGAAATTGGCCAAGAAATGTTAGTAAATTGGTTAGGGAATGAGGCCCGGTGGTTTTCATCAAAAGAAAATCAATGGATTTTAAATGGTGTAATCGGGAGAGAAAAGAGGGAGAGAATGGGTTATTGGCTGATTCAGACACTTAGAAAGTTTAAGTGTCGGATCGGGTTGAGTATTTATACTATGAGCCCAAAATCTCGAAAAAGCCCAATTAAAATGTTTTAAAGGCCTGATATGCTCCAAGTGTGCCAAAACAGGTTTTAAAACCAATAAACATATAAAATGGCCTAAAATAATTAATTGAGCTCTAAAAAGGGTAATTAGACTCGAAAAATAACTAACGGGCCCAAATTGGGTTTTTTAGCTCAAAGGCTCTAGTCACTCAAAACGGACGCGGCATCGACCAATATCGATTTCCACTGACTCAGCCTTGACACTCAAGCTAGACCACTCACTAAGACAACTAGACGCATATCTAGGCTTTCTATGACTGTGCCCACCCTAAAGGTCAACTCTTGAGTCAAATTAGTTAACCTCGGTCAAATTGGTCAAAATCAAACACTTTCGCTGAACAGCCTCGCTGACTAAGTACTTGGAGGGACAAGGTCTCACTTAAGAGGTGTAAATATTCTGCTAAGACATACTATATAAAATAATAAAAAAATTGTACATAGAGTACTATTGACAAGTTTCATTCTTATTAATGGCCCGGATAGTTTGAAAGCAAATTGCTAGCCCATCCATGGTTTTGTATGCTTTGAGAAGTCATGTGATTGCTTATGTAAAATGTTACTTTATATGTGATTGTATGAATCATGACTTTTGATTTTTTATGTGATTACTTTTGAAATATTTTGTTTGTTTTACCATCCACTCACCTGGCAACAAAGTTAGATCTTCGAATTTGTTAAGTGTAAGAATATATACTACAAGCTTAGTCCACAGGCACATTAAGATTAAGATTGTTTGTAACATTTGGAGGTTATTGTTTAAGTATAATATTTATAGTGTATTTCCCTATGTTAGCCCTATTTATGATGTACATAAAGGTGAATAATATAAAGAGTTAAAATATAGGTGTCATGACGTTGTGTGGGTTGTGATGTCACCCAAATGATATAATTCTTTCCTTTTATTTATGTAGTGCATCATTTCAAATATTTAATTTTTTTCCCTGTCCACTATTTGTTTTGTTTCACCAGCTTTGTAGGTTTATTATATCAGCTACTATGGATTCTAAAAGTGTATATAGCAAGGTGAGTGCACACATTGTTTTGTTGTAGGGTGTGACAGCACCACTCGACCAAGCTTCGATCTTTGTCCCTCTCCATGTGTGTCTCTCTCTCATGAGTTCTTTCAAGAGGTTCCTGTGTTTTTTCCATTATTCTTCATGTGAGTATCATCATTTAAAGTTTAACTATTCAATTTTATGTTATGAATGAATCTGAGCATAACTTCTTTTAAATATTGTATGGTTGTGTTGCTTTGACTGCAAGGAATGTTTTGGGGTAGGTTTTATAAAGCATTATTGAGGTTTTGAGAGTTTTGGATTTTTGGGTTTTCGTCTACAACTCTTGTCTAAAGGTTGAAGATGACCCAGTCAAACAACATGGTTTGACTCAAACGAGAGGCATGTAGTTCGACATATATAGGGATGATAGGTCACTTGTAGGTGCAGATGATAAGCCATTCAGCAGATGCGAACACTCTCGAACAAGTTGTGGCGCGCCTCTTCTAATGCCACTTGTAGTGATTTGGTAGTTCGAGTGGAGGTCTGGCATGCGTTTAGGGGCGCCAAGTCTCATGGTCTGATTGGTTGGAGTATTAAATTGCAAAAAATGATTAAATAATAAATAAAAATAGTATTTAAATAAAAAGTAGTAGAAAATTGAGAAAATCTATGGAAATTACAATAAATACTATATTCAATTTGGAGTCTACTGATACTAAATTTATGAGGGTTGGATGTGATTCAATAGATAAAATAAATAAAAGTTTCTAGAAACTTAGAAAAAATAGTAAAAATATCAAGATTTATCCCATGATGCTTTTAATATCAAAATAAGTCAGGTAAGGGGCCTAGATGTATTATTTTATGTAATTATAATGTTATAGTATGATTTATTCAGAATTTGGGTTATGATAGTATCTATAGATAGATATCTACAGTAATAGGACTAAGGTCTAGAATGTCATTGATGGATAAGTAGACTACAGAATTGTGAGTTGACGAGCTTGTCTTGTTTTGCCATTTCTGGTTTAAGTTAAACCAAAAATACAATTTATAAAAAAATTTGAAGTACTTAATCGAAATTACATTGCATGTTGTGATATGCCTATTGCTATACTATGTTGTGACTTGATTTGGTATGTGAATTATGTTATCATTGCATGATAATTGGAATACATGTTATGTATTAGGTTGCATTCAAATCTTGAGATGTGATATGTTCTGAAATAATATAAGGTGACTTATGCAACCTTAGAGAACTCTCCGGGTCTAGTGACGTGGTATGGATTTATTAGGACTATAACAAAGTGTATATGTGATTATACACTGTGAATATAAAATATTCAAGTGAAAGGATCCTAGTGAGTGTGAATGGGGATCGAGTAGGTAGAGCTAGCATAACCTATTACCCCGACAATGTCAGTGGAATGGGCTAGGAGGTATAAATGTTATACCATGACCTAATAAATAAGAATACATGAAAAAATACATGAAATAATATAAAACAAATTATATATAGAGTACCACTGACGAGTTTTAGCCTTATCTCTGACCCTGATAGACTGAAAGAATTCGTTAGCCCAACCATGGTTTTGTTTGCTCAGAAAAATTATGTGATTTTAATTGTGATTGATTGTTACTTCATTATAATGTATGTTTCTTGTGAAGTATATTTTATGTTTTTACCGTCCAGTCACATGGAAAAAATATCAGATCTTCGGATTTGTTGAGTGTAGGAATATACAAGAGGGCTCTCACTCTAGGCAAGTGAAGATTAAGATTGATGGTATAGTTTGAGGTTATTGCTTATGTATATTATTTATTGTAGTTCTCTTATATCTGTCTATTTATAATCAGATATAATGTGCATATATGTTAGTTAAATTATTAGAGTAAATAATATAATGTGTTAATATATGAGTCTCACTATGTTTATTTGTGTTGTAATATCATCCAAATGACATCATTGTTTTTCTTTAGTTTCTATTGCACATCATTTCCAATATTTGTTTTCATTGTCATATCCTTTAGATGGCGTTTGGTATGCCAGAATAGTCAGAATAAAAATTTTTATCGGAAATGAATTAGTAGATGTAGAAATATGTATGAAAAGATTGTAGTATTCTTATGTTAGGTTAAGAAATAGATTAAAACTCAAAATATATTTTCAATGATATAATGACTAGAATATCCTTAATAATAAAAATATATATTTTCAATCTATTTTGACGGAAAGTAAGTTCAATTAATATAACACCAACATAAAAATAAAAACTAATTTTTTTTATTTTTGATGGATTGTAAAATTTATAAAAGAATATTTAAAATTTAAAATGATATTTTAGATCTTGCCTAAAATTTTAAAAAAATTATGTATTTCTTAATAAATAAAAAATATAAATTTATCTCACAATCGGAAAAAATCTTTCCTATTTTATTTTTCTTAAAGAGAAACGATACCATATATATAAAGTTAGTTTGTTTTTATTATTTTTCTATGATATAGGTAATCTTGACAATATGTTTTAAATTGTGAATTACTCATCCATATCTTTTATCGGTTTTCTATATATCTACTCTATTGGTTTAATCTATCTAATAAATCTAGTAAATTATGAAGTATCCAAACGTAAGATTAGTTTTATTGGTTTAAAAACACATCACAATTGAACAATTCTACCAAAACAAAGACGTTGTTACTAATTTTGTCTCACCAGTGTTGTAGGTTTACGATATGTGGGACCTTGTCCCTTTGAATGTATAGTAAGCTTGATTATACAATTGGAGCGATCAGATTGATCCATTTTGAGTCTTTGACTAGTTGACCGAGTAAGTTTAACCTGACTAGTTGAGTCTTGACTACTAGGATTTAGTAAGGTTCGACCAAAAAAGTCTACGTCCTCTAACAAGGGAGAAAGAAATTCCATTATAAATAATAGAATACAGGGTCATTTCGATTACAAGCCACCAATATGTATTTATAGGTGAACCAATAGGGTTAGAGATAAACTTTATCTTATATATCCTATCTCAGCTTAATTTAGAACATTAGATAAAGATAGAGATAAATAATATGTCAGCTTAATCTAAACCATTAGATTAAAGCCACAACATAACAATCGTCCTATTAGTTTTAATCTCCTCAATCAATTAAATAATCTTCTCCCTCACCATCGCCCCCTTAAAGCTCGACCAGATCCCACAATTTCCAATCAAGTTTAGGCAATGCCTAAACTTCTCCTTTGGAATTATTTTGATCATCATATCAGTAGTCTCAGCAACAGATAACACAAGTGCCACAAGATTAGCATATCCCAAGATGCTATCATTTGGAAACATTTTTTGCGGCTTGACCCGTTTTCCGTTTTGCCTGTTAAAATTTTAACTTTATCTGCTTCCTAAACACCTCATGTTTGTAGAAATCAAATGCCTGATTTCTATATAATAGATGTTGTTTGTTATGCAAAGATAATCTTTTTTTGCTCATATTACTTGTAAGAATTGAAAATTTTCAACCCATTTGGGCGGAAAAGCTCAAGGGAGAACTATCGATAACAACAGGCCTTAGCTCATCATCTGGAAGTGTTTACGGACATATGGTATAGTCTGTATGAATTGGGAGTTTTAAATTAATATTAAAATTTTTATTATAATTAATGATAAATGATTGGAAAATTATTATAGAAGTTATATTGGTAATTTTAGAGTTTTAAGACCACAAATTGGTCTCTTAAGGGTATTGGAAGGTATACAAATATTTCGAAAACATTCGAAGGTAAATTTACAATTTTATTGATTTTTCTAAGATAAATAATAGTATTTTATTTTTATTAAATAATATATAATTAAGAGAAATAAGTTTTATGGTATGGATAGATAGTACTGCTTATAAGGAAATTATGAAAAAAAATTGAATTTTTTTGGAGCAGTAGAGTAATTTTTATGAATTTTATGAGATTTAAAGTAATTTATAAATAATATTAATTATTAATATTAATTAATTATAATAATAAAATATTATTAAACCCAAAACGACAGCATGGTGTGTCGTTTTGACCGGGGCTGGTCAAAACGACAACCAACATGTCATTTTGAGCTAGCCCAAGGGGGGGAAACCTAACTCCTAAAACGATGTCGGCCCGGGCAATAGCTGAACGACATCGTTTCATTGGGAAACAGGCTGTCGTTTGGGACTTTCTCGACTTCAGCCTGTTCTTGGTGTGTTTTGAATGGGATACGACCATGTTATACCATCCTTGTTATTCATTCTTCATGAAGCCCCAAAAATGTTCCCTCGAGCTTCGTCCTTCGCCAGCAAACTCAACCCAACATTTTTCGTGTTACTTCTGGTCTCAAATCACTAGTTTCAAGTGAAAAATCAACCAAAATTTTTTTGGATATTCATCCCCTTTCTATGCATGATTTAAAGCATGAGATTTAACAATTTTGGTAGGGTTGTGATCGGTTTGTTGTGCACTTGATGATTATATAGAATAGATTGAGTATGAACTTGCAACTGGAGATTTTAGGAAAATTAGGGTTTACGATTATTTTTAGGGTTTCTGGAGGTTAAGACAACCTCGGACTACATGTCATCTGAGGCGTCTTCTTACGACCTGTCGTTTAACAGGTCTAGATTGGAATGGTCCGAGCCTTAGGCTCAGGCAAGATGGCAGGGTCTACTAGGGTTGGGTGTCTCCGAACATGAGGTTCGGAGGATGGGTGGCATGCAGAGGACAAGCCGCATGTCATTCGCAGCACTCTCATAGGTTAGAAAATAAATTAATATAGAAAAATTAGAAAATGAATAGAAATCAAAGAAAAATCTGGGAAAATAGAAAAAAATTATAAAAATTTCTGAAAATGACAGAAAATACTAGAAATTATAAGGAGTCTAGTGAGATCAAAATTTCTAAAATTAGAGTTGATTTGATGGGTTGAATAGTTAGAACAAGATTTAAAAAAATAAAAGAAAATAGATAAAGATATCTGAATCAATTTCAAGTTAGGTATCTGATAAAAAAGCTTCGAATTAAGGTTATAGTTGTGTAATTTTATGTGTGGTTACATAATCTAGTTTATGATATTAAAAAATCAGCTATGATTTTATATCTAGTTAGATACCTATCGACGCAAGACTTCAAGGAATCAATCCGATAATCGAGGATCAAGTGTGGGCTCTTCGAACTTTAGGAAAACTGTGAGTTGGCAGATTCTTTTTACCGTGTTATTGCTGGTATGATTGATTTGTTATAAATATTAAGGAAATAATTAAAAGATAATTGGTATAAAATGTGATGCATGTGACGTGATTGGGGGTTTTATGGTATGCTTGTGTTCCATGTGCTATGTTATGAATTGAATGGTGCATTAGGATGTCATGATAATTGTTAGGCATGCAATGCTTCAAATAATTTGGATATGCGAGATTTGAATGCTCAAGCATAGCATGACGTAACCGATGCAACTCGTGAGATATCTCTGAGTCTGGTAGTGAGGTGTTGAGAGGCCAATTAATCAGAGCTATAAGTGGGGTAAGGATGACACGAACAAGTCAACAAACACAACACGAGTACATACAGAGTAGGGTCCGCTTAGGTAAAGTAGCCATCACCTAATGCCCCGACAGCATTAGTGGAATAGGCATGTGGTAAATAAGGAAAAAGGTAAGTCAGAAAATACAAATGATGTATCTCCATCCCAATCTCGCGAATTCAATGGACTGAGAGTTGTTGCCATCTCGGTCATGGTCCTATTGCTTTGAATTTTGTGAGTACATGCCATATTTGACTGTGATTGTGTTGCGTTTACAATGATTCATCAAGTCTCATTGTATGCCTTCTTGTGTGCCCATAAGTAGGCATATCTTCGAATACGTTATTCCCATCCGCTCACCTGCCAGGTTTTTGGTATAATACAGAAATCAAGGTTAAAAGCTCGCTCCTTGGCCATACGTGAAGATTTTATTGGATTTAAGCGTGTTCAAGGTATTATTTTAAGAATTTATATTCATAGCCAAGTCCACTGAGTAATTTTATTATGAGTCCTTGATATGTCATTAATTATTAAATCAAGCATTATTTAATATAATATTCTCATCGTAAATTGTGTATTCCTGGGCTAGTTCCGATGTCACCCGGAGACATCAATATTTCTCTTATATTCGTTGTGCTTTAATTTATTTGATAATTTTAATATTCTCCTCCATTTTGTGACTATGCCATTAGTCTTGTAGGCTTACTGCATGCATTCCTGGATGTGATAGCAGTGTATATAGTGGGCCTACAGTGGGTTGTCGCACGTGATCTTCAAAGTCTGGAGCATGACAGCCTAAAGTGGTAGCTGAGCTTGTTTCCTTCTTTTGGAAACATTTTCTATCGTATACTAACTCTTTGCATGATGTGATTCATTTCTTGAGGGAACACTACCGAGTTAGTTATTCATATTATTTGATAATTATTGAGTGGGTTTGTATCTTGTAGGCCTACTTCTGCTTGGTCTTTTAGGTCGAGCAAATTATTGTTTTGGAAAATATTTTTATGTTGTGAATTCATTGTTAGACTTGATACCTTCAGAATTATCATGCCTCGTTGTAGCATAGTATCTCTTGTATGAGATCTATGTAAGAATGCTATCGATTTTTGTGTTTCGAATTCAGTGTCGTTGTCTATGTGCATTGCATTTCGTCCGCAATGTCACTTTATACCCATTACCTGATTGGGTAACATATTAGAGCCACATAAGCTTGAGTTGTTACTCATTTGCATTAAGGGTCATTGCATTTAATTGCTATAAGTTTCAAGTTGTTGTTGTGGCACTATATAAAAGGATTGGGTTATCTTGTTGTGAGATGTCGAGTCAGGGGAAGCTATAATTGTATATATTGTACTAGTTTTGATTTCAGATTGAAAGCCCTTAGGAGGAGCAAGAAAGATCACATGTATATTCTACATAAGTTTACATTTCCCACAAATTGATTTGAATTCTAAGAAGTACCTTGGATTAGGTATGGTTTATTGAGATTATAAGTGATTTTGAATATTCTAAGAATTAAGTACACTATTTTGAGGCGTAAATGACTTTGAATAATCGTAGTCTGACAGGCTTATAAGTAATAAACTACCACATCTAATTTTAACAGAATTACATAACTGGCAGTAGAATGCTGCCTAATATAGGTTGTTATTTTGGTGAGCCGTAGATACTAACCAATTTAGAACTATGAATAAATGAGTAGGAATTATAAAGGATGGGTATGAATCATTTGATCATTATGTATCATGTGTTTACAAGCACATGGAATACACATTATTAAGTGATTATTGAATAATGTGGACAATGCATGGAGTGCATGTTTCTATTTGGGTGTGTTAAGGAATATTGTAGTTACCAAAGCATATAACTTACTATACACTATATTATATATGAATCTCACAGTATGCTCGGTGTTGTGTGATCAAGTAATAATACTTATATTAAAATTTGTGAAGTTATTGCAAAGTTAAATTTTTGATTGTTGGGTTGGATTACCCAAATGATCATGGAGTTGAAATTATATGTGGATATTTAATACACTATATTATATATGAATCTCATAGCATGCTCGGTGTTGTGTGATCAAGTAATAATACTTATATTAGAAAAAATGTGAAGTTATTGCAAAGTTAAATTTTTGATTGTTGGGTTGTATTACCCAAATGATCATGGAGTTGAAATTATATGTGGATATTTAAGGTGAATAACAAAGTGAGGTAATGTTCACTCTAGGCAAACTAAAATATAGGTTTATTGACCTTATGCTAAATTTTAACCAAAAATAAGCCTAGAGATGTGAATTTAGTATTATGTTGCATATTGAGGTTTAATCAGTTCAGTAAGTGAAATAGAGTTATAAGCTTTGTGCTTATGTTTTCAGAAGACTGAATTATGAAATTATAATGTTCGATTGATTTTTCTTGAGTCGGGAAATTAAAATGATAGAATCTCATAATAAGCAAAATTGAACTGAATTTTTGTGAGGGTTTTGCAAGTAAGGGATACTTAACAAATTAAATGAGGTTGGATGGATATAACATTAGAATTAGATAGTTTTATACATGAAAAGATTTATATATGGCTATTTTTGTATGTCATACGAACGATGGAGAGTAAAATGTATTGATATTGATCATGAAGTAGCATTGCGGGATATCACAGTAAAGTTGTGATTTTATTACTGTAGAGCTATCTGAATTGCAAAATTGAGAATCTTTAAATGATGTTGATTTGATATGATGATGACGGAGTAAGTTCATGGGAACTGAGTTAATGACAAACTTAGGAAATTTATTTGAAAACGAGTTGATAGAATCAAAGGTAGAAGAAGAGGAGTGCAGTGGAATCATAAAGCTCTTGTACAAGTGATTTATTCTATGGTATGATATTAATGAATTTTGTTATTGCAAAAGTAGACTGAGAAAATTTGGGGCTAAAACCCGATTGACATGGAGAAACAAGATACAGAAAATATAGTGGGTACTACATTTTGGGTAAAATTTGAATTTGATGTCTGAGACTATGTTGATGATGAATACTGGATTATTGATTTTGGCTTTTGGTAATGTGGTAGGGAAGATTGCGAGATAGGTTCAAATACAAACAGTTAGAATGTAACTGTACAAATGTGATCATTGAAAGTACGACCTAAAGATTGTGGTCTTGGGTGTTTATCGATAGTATAAACGAAGTTATTCCATCAGATATGATGGAAATATTGAATTTTGATGAAATGGAGGATGAAGAGAAGCGATAGAATATCGCGTTCCATAGTATGAGTGAAATAATATAAAGTTATCGTATGATTGGTTTTAGTTAATGTTAGAAATGAAGAGAATGCAATTCGACACAAATGAAACGTGTTTTGATGATATAAAATTTCTAGGATAAGTTTAAGTTTTAAAATAAGCGAGTTTCGAGAACGAAACTTTTTATAAGGAGGGTAGATGTATGAATTGGAAATTTTCAACCCATTTGGGCGAAGAGCTCAAAGGAGAATTGATATTAACGGGCCTTACTCGTCATTTGGAAGTGTTTACGGACTTATTTATGGCCCGTATGAATTCGGTAGTTTTAAATTAATTTTGAAAAATTTATTTTAATTAATGATAAATGATTGGAAAATATTATAGAAGTTATATTGGTAATTTTAGAGTTTTAAGACCACAAATTGGTCAATTAAAGTATTAGAAGGTTTACAATTTTTTGAAAATTTTTGAGGTAAATTTAAAATTTTATTGATTTTTCTAAGAAGAAAATACTGATATTTGATTTTTAGTAAATAATATATATTTGAGAGAAATAAATTTTATGGTATAGATAGTTAGTACTTTTAAAGGAAATTATAAAATTTTCTGTATTTTTTTAGCAGTAGGGTAATTTTTATGAATTTTTTAAGATTTAAAATAATTTATAAATAATATTAATTATTAATATTATTAATTATAATAATAAAATATTATTAAACCCAAAACGACAGCATGGTGTGTCGTTTTGACGGGGCTGGTCAAAACGACAACCAACATGTCGTTTTGAGCTGGCACAGAGGGGAAACCTAACTCCTAAAACGACACAGTTTGGGCAATAGCCGAACATGTTATTTCATTGGGAAATAGGCTGCCATCTAAAACTTTCTCAGTTTCAGCCTGTCCCAGTGTGTTTTGAATGGAATAAGACCCTGTTATACCATCCTGTTATTCACGCTTCCCGAAGCCCAAAAATGTTCCCTCGAGCTTCATCCTTCTCCCTCGAACTCAACCCGCATTTTTCGTGTTACTTCAAGCCTCAAATCACCAGGTTCGGTGAGAAATCAATCAGAAATTTTTATATCTTCATCCATTTATGCATGATTTAAAGCATGAGATTTAATAATTTTGGTAGGGTTGTGATCGATTTGTTGTGCACTTGAAGATCACATATGTAGATTGAGTATTAACTTCCAACTGGATGTTTTGGAGAAATTATGGTTTGTGATTTTTTTAGGGTTTTGGAGTTTGAAGACAACCTTAGACGACATGTCGTCCAATGCATCTTCTTATGACCTCATTCAATAGGTCTTGGCTTGAATGGTCAGAGTCTTAGGCTCAAGCAAGTTGAAGGATCTAAAACCCAGGTTTGGGAGGCCCTCTAGCACGCCTGGAGTTGCCAGGTGTCACACTCTCATTGATCAGAAAATAAATTAATTCAAAAAATTGGAAAGTCGATAGAAATGAAAAAATCAGAAAAATAGGATAAAAATTAGAAAAATTACAGAAAAATACTAGAAATTATAAGAAGTCTAGTGATATCAAAATTTATAAAATTAGTTGATATGATGGGATGAATAACTAGAACAAGATTAAAAAAATAAGGAAAAATAGAAAAAAGTCCGAATCAATTCTGAGTTAGGTACGGGTAGAAGCACGTCGAATTAAGGTTATAGACGCATAATTTTATGTGTGATTATGTAATCTAGTCTATGTCATTAAGAATCGGCTATGATTTTATATTTAGGTGGATACCTATCAAAGCATTACTTCGAGGAATCAATCGATAATCAAGATCAAGAGTGGGCTCTTTGAACATCGGGAACACAGTAAGTGGACGGATTTTGTTTACTTTTATTGCTGGCATGATTGATTAGATTATGAAATGTCAAGGAAATAGTTAAATGATAATTGGTGTAAAATGCGATGCATGTGACATGATTGGGTTGTACGGTGTGCTTGTGTTCTATATGCTATGCTATGTATTGAATGGTGCATTAGGATATTATGATAATTGTTAGGCATGCAATGCATCGAATAAATTGGATAAGTGAGATGTGAATGCACAGCATAGCATAGGGTAACCCTAGCGACTCTTGAGACATCTCCAACTCTAGTAGCAACGCATGGAGATGCCAATTAATCAGAGCTATAAGGGGATAGGGATGACACAAAAAGGTAAGTTAGGAACTACCACTGATATATCTCCATCCCAATCCCAAAAATAATAGACTAGGAGTTATTTCCAGCTCTATCATAGTTCTATTGCTTTGATTGTGTGTGTACATATAATATTTGACTGTGATTGTGCTGCATTTACAATTATTCATCCAGTCTCATCATATGCCCTTTGTGTTCTTAGTAAGTGTATAATTGCATGTGTTCTTGTATTATGTTTTTCCCGTCCGCTCACCTGGCAGGTTTCTGCCAGGTTCTTTGTGAGACCTCGATCCTTAGTCCTAGAAGTCCAGATACCAGTGCAGTTGAAATAACCATTTTCCCCAAAAGAAATGGATATGTTGTAGCCAAAATAGTATTGAAGGTTCTTTCCTCTTTTGGTTGATTTTATTTCCTTCTTATTTCATTTCTTCTTAATTCATTTCCTTCTTGATTCATTTTTATCTTAAATGATATATCTCCTAAACTTAAGAGATAATTCAGAATTAAATCCTAAAGATTATCTTTTTATATCTAGCTTAAAAGTAGAGAAAATTAATCTCATTAGTTCTATAAACTACCCAGCCGGCCACATACATGTCCACACACCAAAAACACTGAAAATCATCGTGATATACCTTTCTTCCTTACCCTTGCTACCAAAAAAATCCCTAACACATACAGTAGCCGAATTCTTTCATCCTTCATCAGATTTCTGCAAATAATAGCTTGTTGGAAACCTCTTTCATCCTCCACCTTGCTATCTTGGTTTCATCATCAGAAGTTAGTTCTTACCTGTGTTTATTATAATTGCAATTTATAGGGTGTTGGTGACAAAATTCTTGATTGATCCTTCAATTGTTTCATTGTTGTTCCTCTTATTCATATGATTTTTGGCACCTATTCTTGTTGTAATATCATAAATTTATCCTTTGAATTTCCCTATATGTTAAAGCATACACTACTCCTTTACTCTATTGTTGCCGATTTTTGCCAATTCACTTGTCTGTTGGTTTCTGATCTTGTTGATTTTAATCGTATGTGTAATTAACACCTAATCCTTTATGTTATAATAAAATAAAAACCTTAAACCCTATATGTATGAAATTGCAATTTTCTCTATTGCCCTAACTTAGTGCCCAATTTGTATAGTGAATTGGTGAATTGGTTGTAAATTAGGTTGATTCTTCTTGTGTTCTTGGCTATCACATCACACATCCAAGGGGGTGGTTCCAGCAGCATCTGATCACTGATATCTGATAGGTTTGGTGATTGAAATTGGTAAAAAACAAGGATGTTTATTTGGTTTCTGAATCTGAATGCTTAGTATGCTATTGTCTTTGCCGTATGTGTGCTTAGGTGGTTCAAATCCTCTTAACAAAGCCAAAGGATTAGCTACCTGTTTAGGGACAATAGAGGTAGTTTCTATACTTAATCGATTTCTTTAGAGATCCTTTTTCCTTGATTGATGTTTCGGTTCTTGTCTTTGTTGAATGTGCATGTTTTGTTTTAACATGCATAGTTGCGGATTGAGCTATAAATTCCTCTGGCAATTTCAGACCTCTATCATAGGTTGTGTATGCTCAATTCAGATGTGCTATGTGCATTGGACTTGCTGATTTGTGATGTGATATGATTAAGGATGCCCTGTTATAGTGTTACGCCTTGTACTTGCTTTTTTGTGCCTGTACATGATTGTGTATTATGATTTTTTTCTGTGGCCATTCGGGGTCAGCACTGATGCTCCTAGGGAGAGGAGAGGTTCTTACTGGTATGGGAGTTGCATGGGTGGCAATCACCAACATGTGCACTCTGGATGCCTAGTCCTTATGTGGCTAGATGTCGTGTCCTTGTGTGGAAAGATGCTCTTATGCTTGTGCGGTTTTGATGCCCTAGTCCTTGTTTGACTTGGATGCCTTGTCCTTGTATGGCAAGATAGATAGACTTGCTGGTTATATTGATTGCTAACCATTTACCCTTTGTGCAGTTATGTCTTGGACAACACAGGTGGGAGGGGATAGCCTTTCTATTGATAAGATCGAATGATAAATCACCTGCCTGTGTACTTCTGTTTTTCAAAAGTGTTCTCTCAAAAGTGTTCTTAGTCCACCCTCGACTTGTTACTTTCGGCCTTATCCCTATTGTGATTAGTTGATAATTATTTGATACCCTTTTAGTAGTTTAGGTGAATCTGATGTTGATTGGGAGAAATTTGTTTAGATTTCTACATATCTTATGATGTTGTGACACTACTGATATTCTTGAAATCTCACCCTATTATTTTTCCCCATTTTTTAGGCTTAGGTACATCCTCTATCAGTGGTACTGATGTGTGAGATCAAGGCTGCATAGCGGGATGATATTGCATCACATTCGCATACCACCTTCCTTGTTGATTGCTTGAAAATACACCATTAAAATGAAGTTTGATTGGACTGCTTTTTGGTTCTTTGGATCCCTCATTTTTTTATTTATTTCTGAAATTTATTGAAGGGTATCTTGTTGGATTTTAAGATTTCTATGGGATTTGTGTGTTGTGGTTTCTTTGGTCAATGCCGATAGTGTTTAGGTACTAAAATGCTTGGTTTGTAAAGTTTAAATGTTATGATTGATTCTGTGAATTATTGTGTGTTTATGTGAGTTCTTACGTGATGAATGATTTGATATATTCAGATGTATTTTGATGGTTGTTTTGCTGTGTTCCCTTGTGATTCCCAAATGTACATATGACTTGTTGCATGTTGATTGTGATCTTTTGATGTGTGTTGTCGAATGTTCTTTTGTAAGATGAGTGCATGTGTGTGATTTGTATGATTTCCGAGTGTGTCTTTGAGGGTATGTAAGCATTGCTGAGACTTGTATGTACTTGTGTGCATGTGTATTTTGTTTTTCAGTATATGCATAACATCCAGTGTATGCCTCTCCACCAGGTACCAGTTTTCTTTCCTTGGTTTCGTATTTGGGTTATGTATTGAGTGACCTTGTCTGTTTGTTTAGTATGGCAAGGTAGAACGTACATAAGGATCATCGGGGAAGGTATGAAGCCTAAGCCGAATAGCAACCCAATGGCCAAAATGAGCAGGGAGGGCAAGCTAAGCTCGAAAACAACTTGAACCTGAAGCACCAGCGACACTAGCCATTGATCTAATAATGGCACAAATACTAAACGTGTTGCAAGGAATTACTGCAAACCAGCAGCGAATGGAAGCTCAATTTCAGAATATTCCTGCTTCCGTACCACCTGTGGAAGATTCGATTCCTCCACTTGAACTTGTTAAGCCAACTTATCCTAAAGAAGCTGGGAGACTTCTGATCATCATTACCAAGTTGCTGAAGGAACCCTGTCAGCTGGGATGTAAAGATTTCAGCGGTTCAGTGGGTGCCGCTGCAGTTTGTGAATGGACTAATATCCTATGTCGAGTGTCCTTGTTCCTGTGTATCTCTGATGATGAGAAGGTTTCCATCACCACTTTCTTACTTGAGGTAGAAGCTCTCGCATGGTGGACAGCTTTGAGTTTGCGGTTCGGAGATCGTTGGCCTTCTTGGGACGAGTATCAGTAGAAATTTAATGAAAGGTTCTACAATAGATTCCACAAGAGTGAACAGCGACAAGCTTTCTGCAAGTTGGAGCAAGGCACCCGTTCAGTGCTGGAATACGTATCGGTTGTGCTATACATATGGGTTTGATTATGCTTGAAGTGGATCTGATCCCATTGGATATCCGAGAGCTGGATGTGATCTTAGGCATGAATTGTCTAGCCAAATATCAAGCCTGAATAGAGTGTTTCACCAAACGTGTGTGTCTCAGCCTTCCAGATGGTTCTGAGTTTTGTATTGAATGTGATAGACGAGTTGTTCCAACTTGCATGATTTCCTTGCTCGATGCAAGATGATTGATCAGTAAAGGATGTACTATGTACCTCGCGTATGTGCATGACATTTCCAAAGAGAGCTCAGATCTGGATTCTGTTCTAATAGTTCGTGAGTTTCCGGATATGTTTCCAGAAGATGTAGCCAGTTTGCTACCAGCAAGAGAAGTTGAATTCGGGATTGAATTAATGCCGGGTATGAATCGGATTTCCATTCCTCCTTATCGTATGGCTCTTGTGGAAATGCAAGAATTGAAGACGCAATTGGAAGATTTGCTGGATCGTGGTTTCATCCGACCTAGTGTGTCACCTTGTCCTTGTTTGGCTTGGATGTCTTGCTCTTGTTTGGCAAGATGGATAGGCTTGCTGAATAGATTGTTTGCTAACCATTTACCCTTTGTGCAGCTAAGCCTTGGACAACACAAGTGGAAGGGGACAGCCTTTTTATTGATGAGATCGAATGATGAATCTCCTGCCTATGTTCTTCTGTTTTCAAAAATATTCTTAGTCCACCCTTAGCTTGTTACTTTTGGACGTATCCCTATTATGATTGGTTGAGAATTCTTTGATACCCTTTTAGTAGTTTAGGCGAATCTGATGTTGATTGAAAGATGTTTGTTTAGATTTCTGTAGATCTTATGATATTGTGACCCTACTGAGATTCTTATAATCTCACTCTATTGTTTATTCCTATTTTATAGGCTTAGGTACATCCTCTGTCTGTACTGGTGAGTGAGATCAAGGCTACACGGCGGGATAATATTGCATCGCATACCTCTTTCCTTGCTAATTGCTTGAGCATATCCCATTAAACATAAAGTTTGATTAGACTGCTTTCTGGTTCTTTGGATCCCTCATTTGTTTATTTATTTCCGGAATTTATTGGAGGATATCTTTTTGGATTTTGAGATTCATATGGGACTTGTGTGTAATGGTTCTTTTGGTTAATTATAAAGAATTCTGCTGATGTTTTTATTGTCTCTGTTTGTTACCAGAATGTTTGTCCATTATTATCATGCTTTAACCTTTAAAAATCATAAGAAATAAGCCTAATAAAATGAAACTAGTAAGATTGAGATTTGTGGGATTCTGGTAGGTCCTAGATTAGGCTTGTTTCGGTTTCACGACGATAAGGGTCCTAACAGGTTGGGTTTTGGTCCTTATATTTTTGGTATGATACATGAATCAAGGATAAATACTCGCTCCCTGGCCATACACAAAGATTTTATTGGAATTAAACGTGTTTGAGGTATTATTTTGAGAATTTATATTCATAGCCGAGTCCCCTGAGTTATTTTATTTTTAGTCCTTGATATGTCATTAATTATTAAATCGAGCATGTATTTAATGTAATATGCTCATTGTAAATTGTGTATTCCTAGGCTAGATGTCACCCAGAGACATCAATATTTCTTTTATATTCGATGTGTTGTATTTTATATGCTAATTTAAATATTTTCCTCCACTTTGTGATTATAGAGCATTACCCTTGTAGGCTTATTGTGTGCATTACTGGATGTGATAGAAGTGTATATAATGAATACAGTCAAGACTGTAACTTTTCCTTCATCAGCAGCATGGTTTCCTCACACTTAATTGAATCTTTCACCTGTTTTGACTCCTTTGAAGATTCGGGTTCCCCTACCTTTGTCATCAAAAGATAGTGCAAAGATGGGGAATAACTCTCTAGTACCTTGATAGTTCTTAAAGAGCTCCATAACACCTGCTCTAGTGTAACATGTTCAACTTCTGGTTCTACAACAACATTCTCTAGAGTTTCTTGAAAACTGGTTGATTCATTACTAATTGGCTTTTCTAGTAACTTGTTTTGTATTCTCTGAACTCATCTTCTCACTGTCTTTGTATAAGATACTTTTATTAAATGTCACATCATAATGTCTAAGGATCTTTCAGTTCTTGCCATCCCAAAATCTGTATCCAAATATGTCAGAACCATATCCTATTAAGTAGCACTTCACAGCCTTCGCATCAAGCTTGTCTCTTTTCTCTAGATCAATATGAACATAAGTAGTGCAACCTAAAGTCCTTAAGTGAGAGTACTTGATTTTTTTTCAGTTCATACCTCATTTGGAATCCTGAAACCCAAAGGTACCGAAGGTCCTCTATTAATCAAGTAACTTGCAGTACTCACAGCATCAGCCCAAAATGCTTTAGGCAACCCAAAATGTATCCTCATACTCCTAGCCTGCTCATTTAAAGTTATGTTCATCCTTATAGCAATACTATTTTGTCTAGCTTTTCCTGGAACTATTCTGATCAATCTTATTCCTTCAGTAGCACAAAAAGATTTGAATTCAGATTTCTCATACTCTCTTTCATTGTCTGATCGTAGACACTTGATCTTCAAATTCATCTACTTCTCAACTCCCACTTGATCTGTATTTTTTGGAGCCATCTTCTCACTGCCTATGTTCAAGATATTTTCATAAAATATCACATAACAATATATGAGGATCTTTCTATTGTTGACATCCCAGAACCTGTATCCAAACATGTCAGAACCATATCCTATGAAGTAACACTTTACAGCCTTCGCATCCAGCTTTTTTCTTTTCCCTGAATCAATATGAACATAAACACTGCAACCAAAAGTCCTTAAGTGAGAGTACTTGATTTCTTTTTTTATCCATACCTCATCTGAAATTCTGAAACACAAAGGTACTGAAAGTCCTCTATTAATCAAGTAAGCTACAATGCTTAAAACGTCCGCCCAAAATGCTTTAGACAACCAAGAATATATCCTCTTACTCCTTGCCCGCTTATTCAAAGTTTTGTTCATCCTTTCAGCAATACCAATCTTGCTAGCTTTGCCTGGAACTATTTTGATCAATCTTATTCCGTTAGAAGCATAGAATACTTTGAATTCTGACTTGTCATACTCTCCTCCATGATCTAATTATAGACACTTGATTTTCAGATTAATCTGATTCTCAACCTTAGCCTTCCACATTTTTAAAGTAACAAATACATCTGATTTATGTATAAAAAAGTAAACTCATATTTTTCTACTGAAATCATCTATGAAAGTAACATAGTACCTCGAACCTCCAATAGATGAAATTAGAGATAACTCCCACATATCTGTGTATACTTTTTTTAACAGCTCTTTCTTTGGTTCTCTACTAGTCTTTATAAAACTGACTCATTTCTGCTTTCCCATAACACTGCTTTCACAAAGACCTATATCAACAGATTTCAGCCCCTGCAACATTCCCTTTGAATCCAGTATCTTCATTCCTTTAACACTCATATGTAAAAGTATGTTGTGCCATAGATTTGAACTGGAAGCCCCTTTAACAATAATAGCGATTCTCTTAAACCCCTGCAATGGTGTATAAAGTTCCAGAATTTGTCCCACATGCTACAACCATAGCACCCTTCACAATCTTCCACAGACCTTTTTCAAACCCTGCTTTATAACTTGCGGTATCCAACTGACCTATAGAGATCAGATTTTTCTTGAGACTAGGAATGTATCTGACGTCTTGCAACATCTATTGATTTCCTGCAGGAGTTTTTAAGTAAACATCTCCCTTTCCTTCAATGTCCAAGGCTTTATTTTCCACAAGTTAGACCTTCCCAAATTTTTTAGTCGTGAGATTCTAGAATAATTCTTTACAAGGAGATGAATGAAAAGATGATCCTGGATTCAGCCGACTTATCCACACTAAGGATTAAAGTGTCCTTACAATCTTCTGCTGAGTTTATGGAAGTACTGCCATCTTCAATCTTCTGATCCTACTTCTTCTATGGCTTGGTACATTCATTCTTGAAGTGAGCTTTCTCTAAATAGTTGCAACATGTTACATTAGTTCTGTGTGTAGATTTTCTTCGTTTGCTTTCATTTTGATTGACCATGTTTGTTGTAGCTTCTCATCTTGCTCCTACCACTCCTATCCACACTGTCACGCCCTAGAATCCTCCAAAACATAACAACCTCCGTATAGCTACTATACAAACTTAGATGGTCCTCGTAAGAGTATATAGTAACTACACAAGGTGAGAACGAAACCTATTTAAATTTTTATTATATATTTTAAATGTATGATGTGCTTTAGAAGCAATCCCAAGACTAAGAAAATATATTGGAACAAGCAGACGTGTAAAAATTTTGTGGAATTTTCATCATGAAATATATAGATCAAAATCTCGATTTATTTATCAACATAGTTTGGGATCCCAATTTACAATACATACACACATGAAATGTCATATGCAACTAGTCCACATATGCAATCCGAAGCCTTGATCATACCTCCTAATTTGAACTTTTTAGAGAGTTTGCGATCTGGGGTGTAGCCGATCCTTGGGCTTTAACTCGGGAAACCTATTAAACACTGGTAAGGCAGCTAGGTGAGTGGATGTCTTCATTTATGAATTCTTTTAAAATTAAAACAAGATTATGAATTCTTTCAATTAAATGCTTTAGCAAGCACAAAACCTAAATCATGGTCACGGATCATTCAAACCCATTCATAACAATGCATCAACGACAAATCAAGGCAAGACAATGCCACAGGAGATCACAACATACAACAAAAAAACCCATCATCAAGGTCACACTCAAGCAATGTCATCATACAACATAAGAATATCAGCACACACCACACACATCTCAATTAGATAGAGATCATATAGATTTTGACATACAATCTCAATTGTCCACTCATATGTTTTGAAGCCCACTCATTTGCCAAAAGCACTTTAGACCAATTCCTTGAGATCCTAACACTGTAGGTATCTCCTTACACACGATAATAAACCAATTTCTCATTAAATGGTTCTAAAAGGTTATAAATACATGAAATAACACTTTTAAACCCTCTACCTAATGAATCATGGCCCTAGCCAAACCTAAGATCAACTCGAGTAATTTTATTATCATTTATTATTTTTATGGATATTTTTTATTTATTTAACCCATCAAATCAATTCTGATTTTCACAATATTGTTATCACTAGACTCCAAATTAAATCTAATATTTTTATAGTTTTTCATATATTTAAAAAATTTCTAGTATTTTTTCTTGATTTAATACTATTTATGTAAATTTTTAATTAATTTTTTATAATTTCAATAACCCGACAAGCCAGTATGCAACACTTGGCAGCACTAAGCGTTGACAAACCCCCATCCGAAGTTGCCAGATCATGACATGCAGCTCCATAGGAGCATGCCACGTCGCCTGAACCTAAGGCTCGGATCCAAATCATGCTACTACTTGCAGATGACATATCGCCTATACCAAAGACAACTTGTCATGGGAGCTGGGCATGAATGACCTATCGTTTGCAAGGGTCTTCTTCAACCTCCAGTCCATGTGACATATATAAAAAAATCAATAAAAACCCTAGATTTCTAGCAACCATAACTTCTCCCTCACAACACAAAACTTAACAATTATATATCAAATCCAAGCTTTAACTTAGAGGAATCTAACCATGTAAGAATATTAAATTTTAACCAACTATAATCACCCTAAATCAATGGAAACTGAAAAGAATCGAAGGCTATAAAACACACCTAAAAACAACTAGAAAATAGTCAGAAATAGCTCAAAATTACTAGGAAAATGGAGATTGCAACAAGGCGAGTTGAACGAGAGTTTTTCTAGCAAAAAAAAAGTTGGGTTGAAGAATTTACAAAATCTGATTTCAAAACCGAAATAAACCCATTCAAGCAGTACAATGTTATGGACAAAGGAAGTGAACATGATGACGAAACAACATCTTTTCAACAAACAATTAAACGTCGTCGCTTTAGCAAAATGACAAACTTTGGAAGAAAGTATGCCATATGGTCAAGATGGCAACATCATCTGCATTTTGACCATCGCTAGTCAAAATACAGATATTACTTGTGTTTTGATCAAATGAATAAAATATTATTTTATAAAATATTAATAAAAATAAATATTATTTATTTATTACTATAAAATTATAAAACATTCTTAATAAATAGTAACTTTCTTAGAAAAATATCCAAAAAATATTGTATACTCCTTATTAATAGTAAAATCTAATAAGATTTTAAAATAATTTTTTATGAATATATAATTTATTAAAAATTAGCAATCTTATTATTTAACTTAAAATAATCATAATAATTCAACTTAAATTCCAAAAATGTCCCAGAAAAATTCATCAATCCTTATAAATCTTCAACAGACCTATATAAAATCTAAAATTCCAAAACCTCAATATATTTCACCAAATTAATTTTTTCCATTAAATGCATAAATAAGAATAATATCGCAATAATTATAATAAATCATCAAGAATAAAATTATTTCCTTATTGAGAATATATCAATTCAGTGTATGCTGATAAAAAAAGTAAAAGGATAGAATCAAGGATTGTAAATACTAGGCATGAAAAGATAAAACTACCCCGATACTAGGAAAAGATTAAAATACCTCGATACCGAATTACAAGAAAATACAACCTGATGCTCCTTTTATGGAGTCATAGCCAAGGAACAACATCTATGAGTCTAAGTGACTCATTAGAAAGGAAATAAAGTTGTCCTAAACTTAACTAAAAAACTTATTGGCCTTAAAACTGCATAGTGGTCCAAGCCAATAAAACCGATGTACAAGCCGAATAAACCTTCTTGAACACCTAAATCAAACCATATGACCCAAATAATTCTAGGATGTGAATCAAATCCCACCAAAAGTTGACAATTCTGATATGGGTTTTTAGGCCACGCAACTCAGAGAGTTAGGATCTCAAAGGTCTACCATGAGTACACACATTTTTTTATTCCAAGGTGTGACAACTCCACTCTACCAAGCTTCAACTTTTCTCCCGCACCATGTGTTTCTCTCTCTCACGAGCTCTTACACATTGTTCATATGTTGTTTCTATTGTTCTTCCAATGAGTATCACCATTTTAAAGTTTAAATATTAGATTTTATGTTCTGCTTGAATCCAAGCATATCTTTATTTAAATCTTGTATGATTGTGTTGTTTTGACTATAAGGAATGTTTTGGGGTAGTTTTAATGAAACTTTATTGAGGTTTTGAGAGTTTGTGATTTTTGGGCTTATGTCTGTAACTCTTGTCTAGAGTTTGAAGATGACCTAATGAAACAAATGGTTGTCTACCTCTAACAAGAGAGGTGTCATTGACATGTATATGGTTGATAGGCCACTTGCAGATGCAAACGACAAGTCATTCAGTAGGCACGGACATGCTCGAACAGGTTGTGGAGCATGTCCTATGGTGCCACTTGTAATGATCGGTGGTTCAAGTCGAGGCATGTCATGCACCTAGTGTCACTAAGTTTTGTGATCTGATTGGTTATAGAATAAATTGTAAAAAAAAATAATAGATAGAAATAGTATTTAAAATAAAAAAAAAGTATAAAATTGAGAATTTTTTTTGAAATTACAATAAATATTAAATATATATTGGAGTCTACTGGTACTAAATTTATAGGAATTGGATGTGATTTGACAGGTAAAATAAATAGAAAAAGGTTCTGAAAATTAAGAAAAAATAGTAAAAATATCAAGACTTATCTAGGATGGTTTTAAACCATAATAAGTCGTCTAACGGTCTAGATGTATTATTTTATGTAATTATGATGTTATAGTATGATTTTATTGAGAATTTGTGTTGTCATTGGATCTATAGGTATCATACTGACAATGACAAGGCGTAGGAGTCAGTCTAGAGTGTTATTAATGGATAAGTGGACTACAAAATTGTGAGTGGATGGTCTTGGAAGTAATATTAGTGAAAGAGCTAAACTACTTTAACTAAGCAACATCCTTACTTTTGGAATACAACAATAAATTCACAAATAATTGAAAAAGATGGTACTTTTGTTAAAGGTTGCAAAAAATTCAATAATCATTACAGTGAAGATTATCTTGGAATTTATTTTAGAAGATGCAGATACATAAAATTTCTGCATTCATGCATAAATATTGCCATTATTACATAGAAGCTCGATTAAACATAACCATTGAATTGAATCCTTGGGAATTCTAGTGAGATTGTTGTTGTAATCAATATAGGTGAGACCAAATCTTTTTGTATAACCACTTGCCTACTCAAAATTATCCACAAAGGACCACGCAAAGAAACCTTTGACCTTAACACGATCTTCTCTGCAAATGTAGTCTTCTCCTTGATGATATTGAAAGCAATGTTTCTAGACAACGTCAACCGGATCAACCCCAACGCTTGTCTATCCTTGAGCTTGCACTCCTCTTCCTTCATGAAATTCAGTTTCAACCATGACAAGGGTAGGGTTCGTGAAGATCTTTCTAGTACAGATAGTCTTCAATCTGCATCTTCCAGAAATCAAAATTAGTCCTATCAAACTTCTGAATTCGTACTTAATCATTCCCCATCTCAATAGATCGTTGTGAATAAACTCTAGCTCCGTTACCAGTTGTTAGGATCTCTCAATTCACACCCCTCAATCTAAAAATAATAAGAGAGAAAAGAATAGAAAAAAATATAAAGGATTTAATGAGGTTTGGCCTAAATAGCCTATGTCCTCAGACAAGGAAGAAAGAAATTCAATTATGAAGAATATAACACAGGGTTCATTTCATTACAAGCCAGCAATATGTATTTATAGGTAAACTAATAGGGTTAAAACCTTAGATATCTTATATCAGATTAATCTAGACCATTAGATTCAAGATAGAGATAATTAATATCTCAGTTTAATCTAAACTATTATATTAAAACCACAACATAACACCGAGTATATTTGTAATGTGACATGATTTTTTTGAAAATAAATTGAAATTTGTATGTATTTTTTGCGTTATGATTTTGAAAAGTCTAAACGAAATGTAGTTTGGTTTCGGTTGGTCCATGTATTGGGTCATAAAGAGTGAGTCCTCACAGGACGTCTCTAACCCACCTCTAATAAATTAAGATAGAGTAGTTCTCAATGTAACAATTCATGCATAGTAGTCCTCTCATACGCACACGTATCCTAAATGTCAAAGATTTATATAGAAATAATTAACATATTTTTCTCTGTATAATAATTTCAGTATAAATATTCACATATGAGAGCCATAGAGTTAGTTTAGTCTCTCTACATTAAGAGATTTCTAAAAGATGTTCTTCAACAAAAAGAAGCAAGATAATAATGGAGGTGGGAGTGCGATCTTTAGGGTTTACCAGTATAGATTGAAATTCGTTCATTTTTCTTTTATTTTCTCAAAAATTAGAGCTTGGAAGTAATATTGGAGAAAGAGCTAAGCCATTGTTCAGCATCCTTACTTTGAATTCGAATGCAACAATAAATTCACAAACAGTCGAAAAAGATGGTACTTTTATTAAAGGTTGCAAAAAATACAGTAACCATTACAGTAAAGATTATCCTGGATTTTATTTTAGGAGATGCAAATACATACACCTATATATGACAAGATACATATGATTATTGCATTCATGCATAAATATTGCCATTACTCTTACTTAGAAACACGATTAAACCATAGAAGTCTAGGCAATTTAGATTCAGTATCAGGCTTGTTCACTAAATGATCGATAAATCATTGAATTGAATCCTTGGGAATTCTAGTGAGATTGTTATTCTAATCAATATAGGAGAGACCAAAACTTTTTGTATAATCAATTTCCCACTTAAAATTATCCATAAAGGACCACATAACCGGATCAACCCCAGTGCCTGTCGATCCTTGAGCTTCAACTCCTCTTCCCTCATAGAATTCAGCTTCAACCCTAATAAGGGTTCATGAAGATCATTTTGGTACCGATAGTGTTCAACCTGCATCTTCCAGAAACCAAAATCATTCCCTTCGAACTTGTCTGTTCATACTTAATCACCCTCCAACCCAACAGATCTTTGTGAATAAGCTCTAGCTCTTCTACTAGCTGTTAAGATCTCTCAATTCACATCCTTCGATCTTAAAATAATAGGAGAGAAAAAGAATAGAAAAGACACAAAAGATTTAATAAGGTTTGGCCTAAAAAGCTTATGTCCTCACACAAGGGAGAAAGAAAGTCTACTATGAATAACATAATACAGGGTTCATTCGATTACAAGCTAGCCGTATGTATTTATAGGTGAACTAATAGGGTTAGAGATAAACCTTATCTTAGATATCATATATCAACTTAATCTAGACCATTAAATTAATGATAGAGATAAATAATATCTCATTTCAATATAAACAATTGTACTAATGCCATAATTTAGCACCGAGTATATTTGTAATGTGATATGCTCTTTTTGAAAATAAACTAAAATTTGTATATAATTTTGGCATTATGATTTTGAAAAGTCTAAACAAAATATTGTGTGGTTTTGATTGGTCCATGCATTAGGTCATAAAGAGTGGGTCCTCATAGGATGCCTCTAACCCACCTCTAACCAATTAAAATGGAGCAATCCTCAATATAACAATTCATGCATAGTAGTCCTCTCATACACACCGGTCCTAAATGTCAAAAATTTATATAAAATAATTAACATATTTTCTTCAGTATAATTGAAAAATATTTTAACATAGTAGGTTTCAGAAAAATATTTCAATCCCCAAAACAGAACGGTCAGAGAATTAGATTTATTTTGGTTGAAGGGACATTCTACAATTTTTACCATTAAATTGACTAAGCTAAAGGATATATGGGTTAGGCGGCTGATAACACATTATTTATGCATATTTTATTTAGTAATTATTAAGTTATTGTGAGATAAAAGATATGTTTTTCGAATGATTTATCTAAATTTTTTATTATCTAATCCAAAAATGTAGTTGCGAGATATTTTGCAGGATTTTAAGAGAATTTTCGCTAAATCTATATCTTTTCTTGACCTTCGTGAACTACGAACCTTATCTGGAGACACTCGATTATTCTGGAAATGATATACACTAGAGGCTTTAGGATAAGATCAGAAGTATATCAGTTATCTTTTAGATATTTGGATTGATCCTGCGTGATTTAATATTTTAACATAAAAAGCTATTGACCATCTGTGGTCAAGCATCAATTATTCTAGCTTAGAAAAAATGAAAAACATTTTTTCTGTTCTTTGGATATGTCTAGCTAGAAATCTCTTTTCTAGTTCCGAAAGTTTACGGAGTCCATGTTTTTATACGTTATTAATTCAAACATAGATATTCCTAGCTTGTTGTTTTTTTTTTTTTTGATATAAACTAGCTTGTTGTTTGTTACATAATCTCATTGAAAATACTATGGTCGGTGTATCAATTTTTGAGACCACGTCCCTCTAAGTGACTAGTCAGTGAGAATGTTTCTCGAGAAAATCTGATTTTGACCAGTTTGATCGAGAGTTGACTTTAACCCTAGAGAGTTGACCGTTGACAAGAGCATTGGCATTAGGTTGGACATAGTCATATAAAGCCTAGGTGTGTGTCTAGGTGTTTTAGCAAGTGTTTTAGGTCGAGTGTCGAGGTTTGAGTCAGTGAAAATCGATATGGGCCGGTTCCCAGTCTGTTTTGAGTTACCATGGGCCTTTGGGACGATTAATCTATTTTGAGACCATTTATTATTGCTTGAGCCCAATTAAATATTTGGAACTCATTTTTGACATTTTATTATTTTAAACATTTTCGGGACCCGTTTGGGGCTTATCGGGCCTTAATTCGTGTTATGTCGGGTTTTCCCAAGATTTTGGGTTTAAAGTATAAAAGGGCAGCCGAACCCAACACTTAGAATTTTTCTAAGTGTTGGAAATCTGGAAACCCCTGCGCTGCCCCTTCCCCCTCTCATGGTAGCTCTCCCCTTCCCTCGTCCAAAGAACCAAAATTTCTCCTTTGATTTTCTTGCAAAGAAACCCATTGGACAACGATACCAAATACATTCCTAAACTCCAGTGATTGATTTCCATTGATATTTTCAGATTGAAAAGCCGATTTTCCTCTTGTTCTTGGTGTTAAAACACATTTGGGGATTTTGTGGTAACTGCCTTAATTTTTGGTTCTCTTGGTCGATTCTTAGTTCCTTTAGGTTGCTATTGATGTTTCTAAGTTATTGTGATGGTTTAGATTGCCTTGAAACGTCCTTTGATTAATGAGTGATTGATTAGAGCTTTCGATGGTATTTTCGGTAAATAAGAGGCTCTGTGATAGTTAACATATTTTCCTGAATATAATAATTTCAGTATAAATATTCGCACATGAGAGCCATAAAGTTAGTTTAGTCTCTATGCAATAAGAGATTTCTATGTTCTTTAACAAAAAGAAGCAAGATAATAATAGAGGTGGGAGTGTGATCTTTACGGTTTACTAATATAGATTGAAATTCATTCATTTTTCTTTTATTTTCTGAAAAATTAGAGCTTTGAAGTAATATTGGAGAAAGAGCTAAGCTACTGTAATTAAGCAGCATCCTTATTTTGAATTGGAAAGCGACAGTAAATTCACAAACAATTGAAAAAGATGGTACTTTTATTAAAGGTTGCAAAAAGTACAATAACCATTACAGTAAAGGTTATCCTGGATTTTATTTTAGAAGATGAAAATACATGCACCTACATATGACAAGATACATACAATTACTACATTCATGCATAAATATAGCCATTATCTTTTATTTAGAAGCACGATTAAACCGTAGAGGCCTAGGCAATTTAGATTCAATATCAAGCTTGTTCACTAAATGGTCGGTAAACCATTAAAAAAGATGGTACTTTTATTAAAGTTTGCAAAAAATACAGGTAAAGGTTATCCTGGATTTTATTTTAGAAGATGCAGATACATGGACCTATATATGACAAGATACATACAATTACTGCATTCATACATAAAACTTGTCATTACTCTTACATAGAAGCACGATTAAACCGTAGAGGTCTAGGCAATTTAGATTTAGTATCAGGCTTGTTCACTAAATGGTTGGTAAACCATTGAATTGAACCCTTGGGAATTCTAGTGAGATTGTTGTTGTAATCAATACAGGAGAGACCAAATCATTTTGTATAACCAATTTTCCACTCAAAATTATCCATAAAAGACTACACAAAGAAATCATTGACCTTAACACCATCTTCTCTACAAACATATTCATAGTCATATTAAATTCATTAATATGATTTGCCACAGACCCTTCTTCCCTCATCCATAAATTAAATAAGCGATGGATCAAATATACCTTGATCATTGTTGAAGGCTTTTCGTGCATATTCGCAAATGTCTTTATCAAATCTGATGTAGTCTTCTCCTTGACGATGTTGAAAGCAATGTTTCTAGACAACGTCAACCGGATCAACCCCAGCCCCTATCGATCCTGAGCTTCCATTCCTTTTCCCTCATAGAATTCAGCTTCAACCCTGACAAGGGTTCATGAAGATCTTTTTGGTATAGATAGTCCTCAACCTTCATCTTCCAGAAACCAAAATCAGTCCCATCGAACTTGTTGATTCATACTTAATCACCATCCATCTCAATAGATCGTTGTGAATAAACTCTAGCTCCGCTACCAGTTGTTAAGATCTCTCAATACACATCCTTCGATCTAACAATAATAGGAGAGTAAAGAATAAAAAAGACACAAAGGATTTATTGAGGTTTGGCCTAAAAAGTTTATGTCCTCACACAAGGGAAAAAGAAATTCTATTATGAATAGAAATTCTACTATGAATAACATAATACAAGGTTCATTCGATTAATAGCTAGCAGTATCTATTTATAGGTGAACTAATAGGGTTAGAGATAAACCTTATCTTGGATATCCTTTATCACCTTAATCTAGACCATTAGATTAAAGATATAGATAAATAATATCTCAGTTTAATATAAACCATTATATTATAGCCACAACTTAGTATCGAGTATATTTATAATGTGACATGCTCTTTTTGAAAATAAACTAAAATTTATCTATATTTTTGGCATTATAATTTTGAAAAGTCTAAACGAAACGTTGTGTTGTTTCGATTGGTCCATGTATTGGGTCAGAAAGAGTGGGTCCTCACAAGACGCTTCTAACCCACCTCTAACCAATTAAGATTGAGCAGTCCTCAATATAACAATTCATGCATAGTAGTCCTCTCGTACACACCCATCCTAAATGTCGAAATTTTATATAAAAATAATTAACATATTTTCCTCAGTATAATTGAAATTTTTTTTAACATAATAGGTTTCAGACTATCCTCAACGTCTATCGATCCTTGAGCTTCCACTCGTCTTCCTTCAAGGAATTCAGATTCAACACTGACAAGGGTTTATGAAGATCTTTCTGGTATAGATAGTCTCTTCAATCTGCATCTTCTAGAAACCAAAATCAGTCTTGTCGAACTTGTCGATTCGTACTTAATCACCATCCATCCCAATAGATCGTTGTGAATAAACTCTAGCACCGCTACCAGTTGTTAAGATCTCTCAATTGACACCCCTAGACCTAAAAATAATAGGAGAGAAAAGAATAGAAAAGATATAAAGGATTTAATGAGGTTCGGCCTAAAAAGCCTATCTCCTCATACAAGGGAGAAAGAAATTCTACTATGAAGGGTTCATTCGGTTACAAGCCAGCAGTATGTATTTATAGGTAAAATAATAGGGTTAGAGATAAACTCTACCTTAGATATCCTATATTAGTTTAATCTAGACTAGTAGATTAAAGATAGAGATAAATAATATCTCAGTTTAATCTAAACTATTATATTAAAGCCACAACTTAACACCGAGTATATTTGTAATGTGACATGCTTTTTTTGAAAATAAATTTAAATTTGTATGTATTTTTGGCATTATGAATTTGAAAAGTTTAAAGGAAACATAGAGTGGTTTCGATTGGTCCATGTATTGAGTCATAAAAGATGGGTCCAAACAGGACGCTTCTAACCCACCTCTAACAAATTAAGATGGAACAATCCTCAATGTAAAAATTCATGCACAGTAGTCCTCTCATACACACACATGTCCTAAAATGTCAAAAATTTATATAAAAACAATTAACATATTTTCCTCAGTATTATAATTTCAGTATAAATATTCACACATGAGAGCCACAGAGTTAGTTTAGTGTCCGTACAATAAGAGATTTCTAGAAGATGTTCTTTAACAAAAAGAAGCAAGATAATAATGGAGGTGGGAGTGTGATCTTTAGGGTTTACCAGTATAGATTGAAATTCATTCAGTTTTCTTCTATTTTCTGAAAAATTAGAGCTTCGAAGTAATATTGGAGAAAGAGCTAAGCCATTGTAATTAAGCAGCATCTTTACTTTGAATTGGAATGCAACAATAAATTCACAAATAATCGAAAAAGATGGTACTTTTATTAAAGATTGCAAAAAGTACAGTAACCATTACAGTAAAGGTTATCTTGGATTTTATTTTAGAAGATGCAGATACATGCACCTACATATAACAAGATACATACGATTACTGCATTCATGCATAAATATTGCCATTATCTTTTACATAGAAGCACGATTAAACCGTAGAGGCCTAGGCAATTTTGATTCAATATCAGGCTTGCTCACTAAATGGTCGGTAAACCATTGAATTGAATCCTTGGGAATTCTAGTGAGATTGTTGTTGTAATCAATATAGGTGAGACCAAATCTTTTTGTATAACCACTTGCCCACTCATAATTAACCATAAAGGACCACGCAAAGTAACCCTTGACCTTAACATCATCTTCTCTGCAAACATATTTTCAAGGCAGATAACAAAGAAATAAGAGTTGAGAGAGTAGATTATAAGAACAATGAAGAATTAAGATAGATGAAAAACAAAAAAATGAAGGAAAAGATTTCATATTATTCATAAAACTCACCTCATGGCAGCGGAAACATTTCCAAGATGGAGGTCAAAATAGTCTATCCTCATCTGGTCGTGGACCATTTCGTCATAATCCTCCGTTGAATTATCATGAGCAACTCCTATAAAATTAGGAGAAAACGAACAAGAATATTTCAAACTAAAATAGTGACACAAGTTAACAGTTAAATAAGGATTAATTGTTAAAGAAGTTAATTAATTATGACTTACCATTCTCGGTAATATAAATTTCTGGATTTCGATAAATATTTTTTGTGTAGTTGAGCAGATGTCGGATGCCAACAGGGTTAACTCTCATAAAAGGTAGGCCAGCCTAAAAAATATGTATATTGTCATGCGTCGTGAATGAAGTAACTAATAGGAACAAATAGTTTTACAAATATATAATGCAAAGACATTAGCAGAGAATGTTGTGCACATACATACCTCAGGTCCTACGGAGTTTCCGTAGATGTCATCAACTAAAAATAAGAAAAGGAAGATAGAAAATTAGGTTATTATTACGACGACAATGAATCATTGTTTTTTCATACTTTAATAGACTTACATAACTCTTCGGCTTGGATATCATTGAAGTATGATATACGCAGAGGATCAAAATACTCAACATGACGGGCATATCTAGCGCTGTGTAGTAATTGATTCCAAGAAAATAAAGTGATCCTTTTAAAAGGTTCTGTTCTTCTAAAGTAAAAACAGGTAATCTTTCTTTAACATAGTCTCTCATTAATCGTGGATAATCACCATAAGTAAGTGGGTCCATATACCTGCGATCGAAAATATAAAACAGTTAAAAATAAAATTTAGCAGCGTACGTTATTATCAATTGAATTTCTAGGCAATTTTCAAAAAACACGACGTGGTTAAGCTGGCATAGCTTCTCTCCCCTCCCCTAATCTCCCCCCACCCTCTACCCCACCTTTCGCCCTACACACCAACACAGCTCGCGAACCACTCGTTAAGCCCACACGAGGTAAGACTGTAACAGCAGGACCTTCCTCAGACCCCCTCGACTCCATTCCTACTTTCCCTCCAGTCTCTTTACCCGATCGTGTGGAGGGGCGGAACAGGCTCCCTTCCACAACTCCCCATGTCCAAAGTTCACTCCCCGCAGTCAAGGCTGGTCAGGCTCAGTCCAGCTGGTCACCTACACAGGTGTTCCGACAGGATCGTTATATATCTTATTTTATCGAAGGTATTCCGGCTGAATGGACTTCCAACAAGTTATTCCGAGCTATAGCTGCTGTGGAACCAGTGGTTGATGTGTTCATCTCGGGTCGTCTTTCCAAGCGGGGTTCTCGTTTTGGTTTTCTCAAGTTCGTTAGATGTGGAGTACAAGAAGAAGCTCGACAATGAAGACTGAACCAGACACTAGGTGGTGCGGCTTGGCTCCATATTAATGTAGCACGTTATGCTGTAGACAGAGTGGAGCGACGAGGTCAGCCTGGGTCTTCAGCTCGAGCTGCAGAACATGTGGAAGGGCAAACAAGACCGGTAGCCACCCCACAAGTCCCTCTGCGGGAGAGAGATGGACGTTCTTATGTAGAGGTGACTGTGGCCCAACAACAGAATGGTGTCGAGGAACCTCTCTTGGAGATTTCTTCAGACCCGGGGATCTTGGATAGATTACATCGCAGTGCAGTTGGTCTTATACGCCAGTTATCTGAAGTTCAGTGTAGACTTCCTGATGGGGTTGAGTGTTTTGCTAGGGGTTCTTACCAGCATTTGTTGTTATTTGAATCTCTGGAACATATGAAGCAGGAACTTAGTCTCAACTATGCTTTTTGGAATGCTAAGTTTTATGATCTCAACCCATGGTGGGTGGAAGATGCTGTTCCTAGAAGATTATGTTGGGTGGAAGTGCAAGGCTTACCCCTCAATGCCTGGTATGAAGCTGCATTCAGGAAGGTTGTTAGTCCTGTTGGTTCGGTGGTACAGATTCACCTACACACAGTAAATTGGACCAAGCTTGCTGCTGCAGTCATGCAAATTGCCACTCCCACGTTACTGGCCATCCAGAAATTCGTAAAGCTGGTAATAGACGGTAAACAGTGCACAGTGCAGATTTGTGAAGTCAAAGAATCAGTGTGTGCGGGGCCCTAGGTGGATGAAAAGGGGTCAGTGCCAGGTGGGTGCAACAGCTTTATTGTTCCATTTCAACCTCTCCATCAGCTGATAGGCATATCTCTATGGCTCAGAGTCAGATCAGTCCCTCAGCAGCCATAGCAAAAGGAATGGGTCAGAGGGATAGAGGGGTACAGAGGCAGAAGGTGGCGGTTGGTAGGAGCTGTACCCGTGAAGGTAAAGGGTTGGCTGTCCCGCCAGCTCAGCCTATTGTTCCAGCTCAGAAGGCACAGGTGGGGATGAGTGGCCCGATGAGTCAGCATAATGAGGGGATGAGTCATCCATTGACTCAGCATCAGGAGGGGCGGACAGGTCTTTGTACGAGTGACAATGAACCACAAAGTCATCTATCTGCCCCAGCTCTTGTCTTTGCGGTTTCTGCTCAAGAGAAACAGAACAGGTTTCATCGCAAGGTCATTTCTGCTGGTGAACAAGGTGAGCAGACTGAGGATAATTCAGTTGATCCACCCTCCCCAGAGGTGATGGCTTTCACTAAAATGAGGAAGGAAGGAGACAAAGCCTCGCGAGTGGGCTCCAAAGGAAGGGCTGGTGATAGGCGCCCTGGTAAGCATAAAAAGCTCAAACATATTAAACCCACTGGAAGTTTGTCATCGGAGCATCATACTCAGTCCAATCGAGGCGGAGCTTCTCTTCCAGTTGAAGATCCATCTTTCCTTGCTGCCCAGCCAACAGAACTGGAGGATGGGTCGTCTACCATAAGAGGTGTTGTATATCCGGTTGTGTGTGGGGGTACAGTTGACAAAGAGGTACAGCAGACCCTTGATATTGGAGATCAGTTGGGTCTTAGTCGCCTGAACACAAAAGCAGCGATCAGGCAGAAGTTGAAGGCCTTGATTGTGGAGGAAGGCAAGGAGTGGAATGCCCACTGTGCTACTTAACGTAGTGTCAGTGGCAGGGCATTTGGTGTGTTCCAATTGCATGGTTAATCTAGCTTTCTGGAATATCCGCGGATGCCGGGGGAAAATAAAGGAGAGTCAGGTACGGGCTCTTATTAGTTCACAACAGTTGACTATTATGTGGTTATGTGAGACGAAGCGGGCGATTTTTTCTGATTCCATAGCAGCCCGTTTATGGCCTGGACATACAGTCAAGTGGGAAGCCATCGAGGCCAATGGGAGTGCAGGGGGAATTGTATGCTTGTGGGATGAATTAAAAGTGCAGGTTCAGGGGGTAGAAAAATTTGAAAGATGGATGTGTTTGAAGATGCGGGTCTTGGCCCTAGACTTTACTTTTGTTTGCGCTGGCCTACATGCCCCAAACACTGTGACGGAGCTGTGTGCTTTGGGAGGAGTTAGCACAGCGGAAGGGTGTTGATAGCCTTCCCTGGATTATTGTAGGTGATTTCAACTAGTCACTTACAGCGGCTGAACGTCTTGGCACTTATTTTAATACTGGTGCAGCTAACCAGCTATTTCACTTCATCAGTAGTACCGGATTGGTGGATATGCCTCTCAGTGGTAAAAATTTTACATGGTTTAATTCGTGTAGTGCATCTCGCATAGACAGAGTCTTAGCCTCACCGCAGTGGTGTTCCCAATTCAGCTGACATCGATTATATGCTGGGGACAAGGGGTTTTCTGATCATGTTCCTTTAATATTTAAGGCTGATTCCTTCAGGTGGGGATGTCAGCCATTTCGTACATGGGATGTTTGGTGGGAAGATTCCCAGTTCCTTCCGTTGGTGGACAGTATGTGGAGGGAGGCGGCAAGTTATTTTCCTGGTGCCTTCTGTGTAGTTAAAAAAATTGCGTTCCTTAAGCGGAAATTACAGTGGTGGCGCAAGACTCATTTTGGGGCGCTGGACAATATTTTGAAAAGTGTTTTAGCCGAGATTGACTCATTGGACCAGCGTTAAGGTGAAGTGGGGTATACATTGCCTGGTCGGTATCAGGAGTTACAAGAGCAGAAATGGGCTCTCAAACAAAAGTTAGAAGCAATGTGGAGGCAAAGGTCGAGACAGCAATGGCTCAAGCTGGGGGATAAGAACAACAAGTTTTTCCAAGCGAGCGCAATGCTCAGGCGTGCCTCTAATTTCATTGGATCCATCCGGTCCCAGAATAGGTTGCTTACTACTCCAGTGGAAATTCAAATGGCTGTAGTTGATCACTTTCGCAGTTTCTTTACGGATGAGGGACATCGATGGTTGGGGTTGGGTAGGCTGGCATTGCCGTGTTTATCTTCTACAGCGGCCAATCAGTTACAAGCTCCGTTTGATGAGGATGAGATCAAAAGTGCAGTTTGGGACTGTGGGAGTCACAAAGCTCCTGGACCTGATGGGTTTAATTTTTATTTTATTAAGCAAGCATGGACGGTTGTTGGTAAGGATATCGTTGCAATGGTGACAGAATTTTATTCCAGCGGGATTCTTCCTTGGGGGATAAACAATGGCTTTATCACGCTCATCCCTAAGATATCAAGAGCTGCGGATTTTAATGCTTATAGACCTATCAGCCTTATCAATGGTCTATATAAAATCATTGCAAAGATTCTGTCTAAGAGGCTTAAACGGGTGATGGAACAGCTAATCTCACCTTTCCAAACTGGTTTTTTGGAAGGCCGGCATATTTCTGATTCAATCATGGTTGCTAACGAGATTATCCATAGTATGAAGAAGTCCCATCGCAAGGGTTGGTGTCTGAAGTTAGATTTCCAGAAGGCCTATGACTCGGTGAATTGGGCATTTCTTCTTGATGTTATGAAATTGATGGGTTTCGGGAGACGGTGGCGGACTTGGATTCACAGCTGTATATTATCTTCCCGGTGCGCCATTCTCATTAATGTGGCGCCCACGGAGGAATTCTTGATGGAGCGTGGTCTGAGACAAGGTGATCCGCTCTCTCCATTGTTGTTTAATCTTGCGGCTGAGGTTTTGTCTCGGATGTTGATTACAGCCGCTGATTGCCAAGTTTTTAAAGGTATCTTCATGGGCGGTTTAAGTCTCACGCATTTGTAGTACGCCGACGATATAATTCTCTTTAATCAGGGTGATACACAAGAGGTTATGCGTCTGCAAAGGTTGCTGCGATGTTTTGAGTTGCTGTCAGGATTAAAAATCAACTTTCATAAATCAGGTCTAGTTGGTATTAATTCCTCTACGGCTGAAGCAGCGGACTTGGCCTCTAAGTTGCACTGTCGGCAGCAGGTGTTTCCCTTCACGTATCTAGGTGTTCCCCTTGGAGCGAACCCCAATCGCAGAAGTACGTGGCAAACGGTGATGGATAGATTCAAGGGCAAACTTACATCGTGGAAAGGATCTTTACTATCGCTGGGTGGCAGGATTACCTTAATAAAAGTTGTGTTGAACAGCCTTCCGGTCTACTATATTACCTTTTTTCAGATGCCGGTAGGTGTTAGAAAGGCATTAAAAAAATGGATGAGACGATTCTTATGGACGGGGAAAACTGAATCACGTTGCTTGTGCAAAGTCAGTTGGTCTACGGTGGTGCGTGCAAAGATAGGGCAGGAGTCGGCCTGGGTTGTCTGCGGCTTAGAAATCAGGCCCTTCTTACGAAATGGTGTGTCAGACTAGCCACTGATACTTGTTCTCTATGGAAGCAGGTGATTATGCAGAAATATAGCCCTCATCTCACTTCGGCAGGCATAGAATGTGCTGTTAGCGATGTATCTTCTACCTGGTGAGGGATTGTGCAGACTAGTAAGATTACTTTTCCTAGTGGCCAGTGCCTTTCAGAATTTCATCGGTGGAGATTGGGGCAAGGTACGTCTATAGCTTTTTGGCGTGATTGTTGGTGTGGCAGTCGCCCCTTAATGTTGTTGTTCCCACGTTTGTATGCTCTTTCGCTAGATAAAGAGGGAGCAATCCTTCAATTCGGGGGTTTCATTGACCAGACTTGGGAGTGGAGATTGAAATGGAGGAGAAGGTTATTTGTATGGGAGGAGGGGGAAGTTCATAGACTAGAGGATCTGTTGAGTGCCTTTGCTCCGTCCTCCTTTCAGGAAGATGAGTTACTGTGGGGTGAACAGATGCGGCCATTCTCTGTCAGCAACTGTTACAATACTTTGGAAAGCATTACGGTTACGTCCAGTGAACCAACGATTCCAAATGTTTGGAGAAGATCGGGTGTCCCTAAATGGCAAGCATTCATGTGGCTTGCATGTAGGGAGAAACTCAATGCTAAGGGGCAGCTCATTCGACTTGGCTTATTACCAGATTCTGATGGTGATTGTGCGGCATGTGGCCTGCCGGAAGGGGACTCAAACCACATCCTACTCGACTGCAGATTGGCGTGGCAGTGTTGGTCGCTTTTATTCCACAAATGGGGCTTATGTTTGGTCCAGCCAAGATGTATGACAGATCTATTCCTACAGTGGGGAGGTTTTTCAATTCCAGCTAGATGGATGGGTCTTTGGTATGTGTTACTTTTTGCATTGACATGGAGTATATGGTTAGGACGTAATGCACGGATTTTTCAACAAGTACCCAGCACTGTGGATGCATTGTTCTACAATGCCATTAGGCATGGCTTCTGTTGGGCTAAGCATAACCTGAAGGACGGCTGCCCTGACTGCTTGTCCTTTTTACCTTCAGGAGACTTTCTTGCTTTTCAGATTCTGTAGGTGCAAGGTAGGTGAAACGGTAAGCTGCCAGTATGTTTGCTTTGGTTGTTTCTGGTCTCGATACAGGTTTGATGGCCATAGCAAGCTCGGTGGATTTCAGTTGGTTTATATTAGTTTTACAGCTGATTGAGTTGCTCACTGGTTCCTTCTGGGAACGAAGTATCTTACTACTTGTATTGCCAGTTTGGAGGTTCTGTCTTTAATTCCTTAATGGATATGCAGTGCATTGGTGTTGTGAAAGTTATGGATCCTGTAATTCAGTCATAGGATCTGTTTGTTTCATTTTGGCCATTATTTTGGTACAATGCTCCATTGTATAGACTATATGTATCATTCTTACTTCTTAATATACATATCGATATCTCTTCAAAAAAAAATCAATTGAATTTCTCCATCAGCTAGAAGAGAGCCTTGGTGGTTGTTCTCTTTGAACACACACGATCGATCCATAATTTGGTATAACAAAATAGAAGCACGCATACTTACCAACCATACTGAAAATCGAGGTATTTTTGAGTTGCATCAATATCTTTTGTACTGCTGGAATAAGGTTCGTACCAGGCGCAAGTCAGTGTAATTCCGATCTTGCCCTTCTGAGTTGACTGAGAAACAGAGAAAAGAATTAGGTTTTTTCTTTTTTTTTTTTTTTTTCACCTGTGATTTTGTTAATTTCAGTCCGTCTTGTTGTTGTGAAGAAAGAAAATATATATAAAATAGAGAATAAGAGTTTTCAAGAAAAACTGTGCCGTGAGTTAAATCCACTGCCTTGAAAGCAAAATTCGACTAGACCTTGGTGCAATCTAAAGGTCGTTGCTTCCCAAGGTTAACACAGTAGCACATCTCTCACTTGCACTAGTGGGAAGTGCACTTGGAACCAAATGACTACAACAATTGCCCAGAATTTGCTAAGCTCAAAGAAAATCTTAAGTGTAAGAACAAGAGAGTAGTGTAAGAAAGTTGTGTTTTTCCAAATGAACAAACAAGCTATATATATAGTCTTGAGTATGAAGGTTACAAAAACAAAATAATAAAAGCTGATAAATATAATTAAAAGAGTTGATGTGTGGTTACAAAACAAAGAAATAAAAACTGTTAATTAGAATTAATATTTCAGCTTTTATTATTTCAGTTTTAATCTTTGAATAATTTATCTTCAATGTGTACAATTATTCAAACAAAAACTATATCATTTCCTACAATCCCCCACAAATGACATGTTTAATAAAATATTTTGGGCAAGGGAAAGGTTTATATACTTAAACAACAATATCTTTTGATTGAATTGTTGCATAGTGAAGTGAAGTAACAACTTAATCAATAAAAGTAAGAATCAGTGTCTTTTGAACTTTTACTGGTTATATATTGAATAAACTCCACAACACATATTATCCCTTTATTGTAGATTGGTTCCGCGATATGAAAATAATGGCCATGCTCATACCTTGGTCTTTTCCATGAGTGCTCTAGAAAGTTTCATCTATTTCTTTCATAATAGGCAGCCCACCTATACACTCATATCGGATGTTTTATCTAGTCTAAATTTAGACCACCCTTCATAAAGGGCTATAAAACATTCAAGAGCTTCACATTGCTCAAAAAATCCATCAAGTCCTTCTAGACCACCACTATAGGCTATGGATAAAAATTTAGATTTTATCCATCAAGTCTATAATTTATAAGGACCACCCAAAGAATTGGGCTATGGAACAAATAAGAGCTTAGATCTCAATCTATGGGCTTAAGACCCATTCCTCTTGAAGACTCAAAAATAATCTTCCTTGTTAATCCTTTAGTAAGAGGATCTGCCAAGTTTCTTTCAGATTTAACATAATCTAGAAAAATTACTCCATTTTTCAATAATTGCTTTACCGTACTATGCCTTATACGGATGTGCCTTCTATTACCATTATACACATTATTCTTGGCAACTCCAATGGCAGCCTGCGAATCACAATGTAGAAAAACAGGCATTAAATTTTTTTCCCACAATGGAATATCTGCTAATAGATTTCTCAGCCATTCGGCTTCTTGACCTTATTTTCTTGGCCTACAATCATACATCCTTCAGGTTGTTCCATGTAGATTTCTTCTTCTAAATCACCATTTAAAAAGGCTGTTTTTACATCCATTTGATGAACCACAAGAATATTAATAGCTGTAATTCCTATAAGACATCTTATAGTAGCTATTTTGGTTACTGGAGAATAAGTGTCAAAATAATCAATATCCTTTCTTTGACTGTAGCCCACAACAACTAATCTTGCTTTGAATTTATCAATTGTACCATCAAGCCTTAATTTTTTCTTAAAGATCCATTTACATTTTATAGGTTTACAACCTTTAGGTAAGTCTACTAAAATCCAAGTATTATTAGTTGTAATAGAATCAATCTCAATATTAATAGCTTCTTTCCAAAAACTAGCATCAATAGAGGAAATCGCTTCTTTATAAGTTTTCGGATCTTCTTCTATTAGAAAAGCATATACAAACTCATCATTAACTTTATGAGAATTTTCACTTAAAAAGATAGTGATAAAATCTGATCCGAATGTTTTACTCCTTCTTTGTTCTATTGCTAAGTCATTGTTATTAGAAGTAATAACAGAAGAAGTAGATGAAATCTCAGAATGTTTTATATCATGCACCTTTTCAATTTTCATTGGAAAAATATGTTCAAAAAATTCTGCGTCTCTATACTCACAAATAGAATTATCATGCAATGACATAAATCTATATGCAGCACTATTTTGAGCATAACCAATAAATACACAATCCAAAGTTTTTGGTCCAATATTAATCCTTTTAAATTCTGGTATACTTACTTTAGCTAGACACCCCCACACTTTTAAGAATTTTAGGTTAGGTGCAAAGCCTTTCCACATCTCATATGGAGTTTTATCTAATTTTTTGTGAGGAACTCTATTAAGAATATGATTGGCAGATAAAATAGCTTCCCCCCACATATTATCAGATAAACCAGAACTTAATAGCATAGCATTCATCATTTCTTTTAAAGTTCGATTCTTACGTTCGGCTATGCCATTTTGTTGAGGTGTGTAAGGTGCACTAGTTTCATGTATAAGGCCATTTAATTCACAAAAATCCTTTAAAAAATTTGTATTGTATTCACCACCTCTATCGGATCTTATTCTTTTTATCCCTTTATCTAATTGATTTTTTACTTCTGATTTATATTTTAAGAACATTTCTACGGCTTCATCTTTAGATTTTAAAAGATAGACTTTAGTATATCTAGAAAAATCATCCACAAGAGTGATATAATATTTTTTACCTCCTTTACTAACTGTATTCTTAAAATCAGCTAAATCAGTATGAATTAATTCTAAGAGTTCTGAATTTCTAGTCATAACAGGTTTAAATGGTTTCTTTACAAATTTTGCTTCTACACATACAGGACATTTAGAAAAATTATCATCTAATGAATTTATCAAATTCATATTTTTTAGTCTCTTAATAGACGCAATATTCACATGACCAAGCCTACCATGCCATAAGTTAATAGACTCTACCACATAAGCAGAAGAAGAACTTGCATTCAAATTTTGGGAAATAGTGTTCAACATAAAAAGTCCATCAGCTAGATACCCTTTTCCCACGAAATTTCTATTTTTTGAAATCACAACCATATTAGCTTCAAAAACAATTTTTAAACCAGCTTTTAGAAGTAGACCCCCAGAAACTAAATTCCTACGCAAAGAAGGAACATAGAGCACATTATTTAAAGCTATAGTTTTTCCTGAGGTAAGTTTGAGAAAGATTGTTCCTTTACCAAGTACCCTGGCAGTAGTGGAATTGGCCATGTAGACATGCTCACCATCAGCCACTTCTTCAAAATTATGAAATAATTCTTTATTTGCACAGTAGTGCTTGGATGCGCCAGTGTCCAACACCCAATCAGTTCTGTTTTCCACCAAGTTTGCTTCTACCACCACAGCAGCAATGATCTCTTCTGTTTCTGCAAGGTTAACTTGAGGATTAGGATGTTGATTAGGTTGTGCATATGTCTTTTGGTACATTCCACCATGATTCTTCCTTTGTTTGCATTGATATGCTTTATGACCCGGATTGCCACAAACATAGCAAACCACCTTCTTCTTGATAATTTGGTTATGACCACCCTTAAAATAAATTGACTTCCTTGGACGTTCTCCTCTTTGGAATCCTTTCCCTTTGTTATTGAACCTATCTTTAGAAGCACCAGTAGATTCAACTAGATTAGCTTTAACAGAGATAGTAGAGATAGAATTTTGCTTATCTTTGAGACGATTGGCTTCTTCCGTTCTCATATGACTGATAAGCTCTTGGAGAGACATATCCTTCCTTTTGTGCTTCAAATTATTTCGATAGTCACTCCAAGATGGTGGAAACTTTTCCAGTAAAACATTAGCTTGTAATGTTTCACACAGTTTCATACCTTCATTAAGAATGTCAGTCACCATATTTTCATACTCATGTATTTGATTCATAATTGGCTTGTCATCCACCATGTTGAATTGTAGCCATTTACCCACAACATATTTTCTTTTTCCAGCATCATCAGCACCATATCTTTTTTCTCATATATCCCATATATCTTTGGCCTATCCTTGACTTATGAATAAATCAAAAAGAGAATTATTCATATGATTGAGTAGATGACCTCTCACGATTTTGTTGTCTTCCTCGAATTTGGCTCTCGCTTCATCATCAGAAGATCCTTCTTGATTGGACGGTATTGCAGCGAACAACACGTGATCAACTTCTAATTGCTCAAAGAAGATGAGCAATTTTTGAGACCACCTTTTATAATTGGCTCCATCAAGTGGCTCCAATTTGGAGAGATCGGGTAAGGTTTTGGATATATTGATAGACATGGTTTGTGTTTGAAGGAAATAAGATTTTGCTTTCAAAATGTTGTTGTGAAGAAAGAAAATAGATATAAAATAGAGAATAAGAGTTTTCAAGAAAAACTGTGCCGTGGGTTAAATCCACTGCCTTGAAAGCAAAATTCGACTAGACCTTGGTGCAATCTAAAGGTCCTTGCTTCCCAAGGTTAACACAGTAGCACACCTCTCACTTGCACTAGTGGGAAGTGCACTTGGAACCAAATGACTACAACAATTGCCCAGAATTTGCTAAGCTCAAAAAAAATCTTAAGTGTAAGAACAAGAGAGTAGTGTAAGAAAGTTGTGTTTTTCCAAATGAACAAACAAGCTATATATATAGTCTTGAGTATGAAGGTTACAAAAACAAAATAATAAAAGCTGATAAATATAATTAAAAGAGTTGATGTGTGGTTACAAAACAAAGAAATAAAAACTGTTAATTAGAATTAATATTTCAGCTTTTATTATTTCAGTTTTAATCTTTGAATAATTTATATTCAATGTGTACAATTATTCAAACAAAAACTATGTCATTTCCTACACGTCTTGCCATATATATTTGCTTCTCCGAATAAAGAAAGATTATGGACACAAAAATAAAAAGAAAAAGATGTTTATTTTTCTGTGAAAAGCATGCCTGCACGGCTGTTTCCAGCATCAAGCAAACTTACTTGATACTTATCTTTGTACGTTTGAACTGATGCTGCATGAGACAAAAGTAGATTATGTGTGACGATGTAAGGCTCAGTAGCTGAATCTCCTGCTTTGCAATCCCCGCTCTTCCAAGCGGAGCATCGGCCTGGTGCAAAGTAACCAGTGTCGTAACCCCAAGTACTATAGACTGTTGGTTCGTTCAAAGTTATCCAATACTTGACTCGATCACCAAAAGTTTTGAAGCAAAAGTCTGCATAGTCTCGAAAATCATTCCTGTAATTGTAACAAAAAAGAAAAAGTGAACACCATCTAGTGTGCAAGCCTTTAGGATTAGAAAAAGAAGAACAACACAACACAAACTTACACAATGTTGCGACTCAGAAAGCCGCCATATCTGTCCTCTAATGCTTCTGGAGCGTCCCAGTGGAAGATAGTTACGAAAGGCTCCAGACCTAGAAATTATAATACAAGTTATATATAATGGGTCCTCATTTTATAAAATATTCTTTTGGAAAAGGTGAAATTTTTGAAGACCGTTAGCCAAGCACTCGTTGATAAGTCTATTGTAAAAGCTAACTCCTTCCTCGTTCACTCCAAAGCGTATCTGCCCATCTGAAATTTTTAGAATTTGGGAAAACCATTGTATTAGAATACAGGATCATACCAACACTGAGTAGTGGTTATTACAATATTTGAGCTGATCCTATAGAAATGCTTACGAGGTATTATTCTAGACCATGAGATGGAAAATCTGAAAGCACTGAGTCCCATCTCTTTCATTCTTTTCAAATCTTCCTGTGTAATGAAACCCATGTTAATTAATCTAAATTGAAATATATACCGGATATCGGTGGTACACCAGGCCAAATAGTTCTTGAGGATCAAGTAGTAACATACCGGATATCGATTGTACATATCAACTGCTACATCCCCATTGCTGCCATCCAATATCCTTTCTGTAATTTGCTTTCAAGTTGTTAATATATATGAGCTACCTTTAATACATTGGGAGAAAATTATATTCTCCGCATAGATTAATGCGTTTTGATACATTTAGTTTTTCAGATCAACCTTTAAATAGAAATTTTTTTTTTTTGATATAGTCGTTAGAATGTTGTCGACCGAGAATATCCTTGTAATTAATTTCAAAAAAAAGAATCATGTAATACGAACCTGGTGTGTCATGGGCAAAAATATCCCACACGCTTGGACCTCTACCATGTGTATTTGCTTCACCTTCAGTCTGCTCGTTGAAGGTTCGATGAACAGATAAGCAATGTTAATATTTCAATTAATTTACAAGTGCCACCACTGTTGGTGCTTCTATTGAACCCCATGAAGAAATCAACTAGCTAGCTAAGATAGATGCATTATCTTGACCAGACATTTTTATGCAAGTCCATAAAATTAAGCGCCCAATTAAGTAGTGATATGCCTGAATGCCAATAGTTTAGACAGTCACAGGAAATCAATTATACCTGATAAGAAGCAGTAGATTTTTTTTTTTTGAAAATTCATCGATATGTATTAAAGAGAAGCAGTGTTACATAAGAGTAAGACAATGAAACATTGTTATAACTCAATATAGAAGGTGAACCTTTCAGATACCATATCAAATGTACAGCATCTAATCCATTTAAACTATGTACCCCTTAAGTGAATAAAATCCCCGGTGGGCAGCAAATCCAAACAATCGGGACAACCATCCTTCAGGTTATGCTTGGCCCAGCAGAAACCGTGGCGAATGCCATTGTAAAACAAATCTTCCGCACTGCAATGTACTTGTCGAAAGATTCTGTTATTTCGTCCCAACCAAATGCTCCATGTAAAAGCAAAAATTAACACATACCATAGACCATGCCAGCGAAATGGAATGGAGAAGCCTTCCCACTGTATGAATAAATCTGTCATGGACCTTGGTTGTACCCAGCTTAATCCCCATTTATGGAATAAGAGCGACCAGCAAGTCCAAGCCGTTCTACAGTCAAGTAAGATATGAGTAGAGTCACTTTCGTCAAGGCCACATGCCTCACATTCCCCTTCAGACGCTGGTAATATTCCAAGTCGAATGAGCTGAAATTTGGTGTTGATCTTCTCCCTACACGCAAGCCACATGAAGGCTTGCCATTTGGGTGCACCCTGCTTTCGCCAGACATTTGGGATTATCAGCCCACTGGACTAGACAGTGTTCATTTCCAGTGTTTGGTAGCAATTGCGAACTGAGAAGGGTCTCATCTGTTCGCCCCACAATAGCTCATCCTCTTCCAAGGGAGTCGGTGCAAAACCACCCAGCAAGACCAATAAGCGGGTAACCTCCACCTCCTCCCAGACAAATAATCTTCTCCTCCATATCATACGCCACTCCCAAACTTGTCCCACCACTGCCCCAAACCGCAATATTGATCCCTCCTTCTCAAGAGAGATGTCGTACAATCTAGGGAACAAAACCATTAAGGGCCGATTGCTACACCAACTGTCCTGCCAAAAAGAAATGGAATTGCCTTGTCCCAATTTCCAGCGATGGAATTCAGAGAGATACTATCCGGTTGACAACAATGATCTGCTTGTCTGCACTATCCCTCGCCAGATAGCAGAACCGTTACTCACTGCACACTCTATACCAGCATAACTTAATCGAGGTTGGTATTTCTGCATTATCACCTGTTTCCACAATGAGCCTGTATCCGTGGCGATTCTGGCACACCACTTTGTCAGCAACGCCTGATTCCGCAACAGCAAACACCCCAGGCCAGCACCCCCCTTATTTTTTGCGCGAACTACCACCGACCAGCTTACTTTGCACATACATCGGTTCTCTACTTTCCCAGCCCATAAAAAGCGCCGCATCCATTTTTCCAATTCCTTTCGTACACTCACTGGCATCTGAAAAAAAGTCATGTAATACACAGGTAGACTATTCAACACTGATTTAATCAAAGTAATTCTTCCTCCCAGCGATAACAAGGAACCTTTCCAAGAGGCTAATTTGCTTCTGAATCTATCCATTACTGTTTTCCACGTACTTCTACGGCGTGGGTTAGCTCCAAGGGGCACCCCAAGGTATATAAACGGTATAACTTGCAGCCTGCAATGTATCTTGGATGCCAAAGCCACTGCCTCGCCATTGGGTACATTAATTCCAACAAAACCTGATTTAAAGAAATTAATCTTTAAACCTGATAACAACTCATAGCATCGCAAGATCCTCTGTAAGCTAATGATCTCCTCCTGATCTCCATGGCTAAAGAGGATAACATCATCTGCATATTGCAGATGCGTTAGCCGTAAACCGCCGATGTTAATGCCCTGAAATAGTCGACAATCTGCTGCTCTAATAAGCAGCCGGGATTGTACCTCTGCGGCTAGATTGAACAATAAGGGTGAGAGCGGATCACCTTGTCGCAAGCCACGTCCCACAGAAAACTCAGCAGTTGGCGCCCCATTGATAAGAATGGCACACCAAGCAGAAGAGACACAACCCTGAATCCATCTCCGCCACTGAGGACCAAATCCCATCTGTTCCATCACCTCCAAAAGGAAAGCCCAATTAACAGATTCATATGCCTTCTGAAAATCTAATTTCAGACACCAGCCATTGTGATTGGACTTCTTCATGGTATGTAATATCTCATTGGCAACCATAATTGAATCAGCAATGTATCTTTCTTCCATAAATCCAGTTTGGAAGGGGGATATTAACTGGGCCATCACTCGCTTAAGCCGTTTGGACAAAATCTTGGCGATGATTTTGTACAAGCTATTGAGGAGACTAATAGGCCTGTAAGAGTTGAAATCAGCAGCGCCTGGTAACTTGGGAATTAACGTAATGAAGCTGTTGTTTATCCCACGAGGTAGAACACCACTGGAATGAAAGTCCTGCACCATCGCAATAATATCCATTCCGATTACTGACCATGCTTTCTTAATAAAGTGAAAGTTGAACCCATCTGGTCCAGGTGCTTTGTGACTGCCACAATCCCACACAGCGCTCTTAATCTCATCCTCAAGGAAAGGTTCTTGTAACTGAGCCGCCGCTGTTGATGATAAACATGGCAAATCCAGACTACCCAAACCCAGCCATCTGTGTCCATCATCTTCAAAGAACCGCTGGAAGTGTCCAACAGCTGCACTCTTTATGTCCGCAGGCGTGATTAACTCCGTGTCATGAACTTGGACGGAGCCAATGAAGTTATATGATCGGCGCATAGTAGCACTGGCATGAAAAAATTTGTTGTTCTTATCCCCAAGCTTAAGCCATTGTTGTCTAGATTTCTGCCTCCACATGGCTTCAATCTTTTGTTTTAAATCCCATTTCTGCACCTGTAAATCGTGATATCTACTGTTTAAATCAGTCCCGGTATCCCTTCTAGTCTGATCCAAGGAATCAATCTTGGCCAAAATTATTTTCAACCTGACTTCTAATGCACCGAAATGGGTTGTGTGCCAGACCTGTAATTTTTTCTTCAGGGATGCCAACTTCTTGACCACACTGAACGCACCAGGAAAACTAATCCCAGCCTCCCTCCAGAAGCTATCCACCGTTTGAAGAAACTGAGTGTACTCCCACCATATATCCCACGAACGAAAGGGCTTACAGCCCCAACAAAAGGTATCGGCCTTCAGTATTAAGGGAACATGATCTGAGCATCCCTTATCGCCTGCGTATAGCCTATGGCGCCTAAAATGTGAACACCAGTTTGGGGAAGCCAAGACTCTGTCAATGCGGGAGGCACTATGGGAATTAAACCATGTGTATTCTTTACCAAGGAGGGGCAGATCAATCAGACCACTCCCATTGATAAATTTCAGAAAATGATTAGCTGCCGCTGTATTAAAAGAATGTCCAAGCCTTTCTTCAACCGTGAGGGATTCATTGAAATCACCTAAGATAAGCCACGACACAATATCCGTAGACTTCCGCCTTTGCAGCTCTGCCCAAAGCAATTGTCGATCACCCACTATATTAGGTGCATGTAGCCCAACGCAGACAAAAAGAAAACCTGTATCCCGTACTCGCATCTCCAATAGCAGCCACCTCTCAAACTTTTCTACAACAAGAACCTGCACATGCGAATCATTCCAAAGATACACAATCCCCCCAGCACTCCCACGAGCATCAATAGCTTCCCATTTAATGGTGTTACCAGACCAGAACCTGGCTGCCAATCTCTCAGAGAAGCTCTCCCTCTTTGTCTCACATAAAAACAATATACTGAGCTGTTCCTTTTGTATAAAAGTACGAACCTGATTCTCCTTCATCTTCCCCCTACACCCTCTTATATTCCAGATTGCTAAATTAACCATTCAGCTTTAGAACCCTGAGGTAAGAGTCACCGATACTACACTATGTAGTACAATGAGCTTGCCACTCCTTTCCTTCCTCAACTATCTGTGCCCTCAGCTTTTGCCTGATTGCAGCTTTCGTGTTCTTTTGACTAAGTCCCAACTTATCCGCCATATCCCACGTCCTTTGCACCTCTGTTTCTACTGGACATCCAGCCACTTCGGGAGTTGCAGCACAAGCTGGTCCCGATGAACTGTCCGTAGGCTCAGCAAGAAACGATGGATCGTCCACCAATTGGGGCACACCGCAACTGTCAGGTTGACCAACTCTCCCCGAGGAGAGACTCTCAGTTGGTTTAATATGCTTGAGTTTTTTGTGTTTGCCAAGCTTGCGATCACCAGCTCTTCCTTTGGATCCTACCCTTGATGCTTTATCACCTTCCTTCCTCATTCTGGTGAAGGCCATGACTTCGGATGATGATAGAAAGGAGGAATTTTCAGCTGAATAGTCACCTGGTACACACTCTGAGAGTGCTTTACGATGAGGCTATAACTGGAACTCAGTAATCAGTTCTTTAGGGATAATATCAGGGGCAGTAAAATTACTTAGAAGCCCACCATTACTTGTAAAATGGCGTAAACGCCCTGCCACTTATTGACTCAGTGAGGGAGGCAAACCCACTTGAGCATGCTGGGCTGGTGATATGAGCTGAGCTGGCTGGTTAGGACCCCCAGCTCCTACTCCAACGTGATTGATATTAGTGCCTGTCGCCATCCCATTTTCTTGCTCCCTCAAATTTTGTCCAGTCACTAATGGGTTGGGTTTTGGTGGGACAACAAAGCTGTTACTCCCACCTGACATGGAACCCTTGTCGCCCACCTCGGGCCCCATAAACACTTGATCTTTGACTTCCAGAAGCTGCACTGTGCATGGTTTGCCATCGATCACCAGTTTCAGTTTTTTCTGAATTTCCAACACACTTGTTGTTGCTATTTGCAGAACAGCCACAGCAAGAGACCTCCAATTTGCAGTATGATGATGGACCTGAACCAAAGAACCAATCGGCCTTATTATTTTCCTGAATCCTTCCTCACACCAGACATTCAAAGAAGACCAGCAACCTCCACCCAACATAATCTTCTAATAGAAGTATCTGCTGAACTCCAGGGATGAATACCAAAAAACTTGACATTCCAAAAGTCAATATTGATCGTAAGTTCATGCCTCATCTTCTCTACTGTCGCGAAAGTAAGGAGTTTCTGATGCGGACCCATATCAAGGCATTCAACATCTGCTGGTATATCCACCTCTTTTGTTAGAAATCTCACGAACAAGACCAACAGCACTTCTCTGAAGTCGGTCCAGGGTCCCCGGATTTGAGAAAAGCTCCACAAGTTCTTCCTCGGACTTAGGCTCCCACTGCATAGCTGTAGCTTCTACATATGTTCGTCCATCCCTCTCCCTCAGAGGCCGATGACACAGAACTGTCCGTTTTTGTTGCAACTCGGATGTCTCAGCCAAGCGGGCATTAGAACCACTCGATACTCGTCGAGTCCCTGCACCAGCTGCATAACGGGCCACATTGAGGATCAACCAAGCATGTCCACCTAGTCTCGAGTTCAGCCGTCTTTGTCTAGCTTCTTCCTGCACCCCGCATCGGAAAAACTTAATGAAACCAAACCGCAGTCCCCGGTTGGATATGCGTCCAGAAATGAACACATCCGCTACAAGCTCAACGTCGGCTATCCCGCTGAATAATTTATTGGAATTCCATCCCTCCGGGATACCTTCAATGAAATAAGAAATATACTGGTCTTCGCTAAACACCTGTGTTGGAATCCATTTGGGCTGTTCATTTCGTAATGTTGGAGGGGAGGGAAAACTTTGCAGGTTGGAAACTGAGGAAGGGCCCTCAGTCTGACCACCCGCACGTTTGAGTTGGAAGGGTGTTTGGAAGGTTAGGTTTGGGATGGTGGTGGGATTGAGATTAGAGAGAGGTGGGAGAGTTGAGGAGGTGAGAGAAGTCATTTTTTGTAGTTGTATATAAACAAGAGATGAATTGAGATTATAAGTAGTAGATGATCCATAGAAAAAACCATTGGGAAATTCTGCCGGGTTGAACCCTGCAGTAGTGGGCTCATCTAACAGAGCCAAAAAGCATACTAAAACTATCAGTTCTAGCATAAGAGATCTAGGGATAGCCATCTCCCCGAGGTTTGCACTAGTTATGCTTTCAAGTGCTTGTGGTTCCACGCTTAGGGAAATCTTGTTTATATAGAGGGGAGCGGCTGAGAGAAGACGCCCAAAACGTGCTATGCGTGGCACAAAAAATGCTCTTGCTCGCACTCATCTGTCATGCAAAAAGGTGTATTGTTTAAAAGAGAATTCTATTTAATTTATAATAATGTTGTTTATAACTTGTTTTAAAAATGTTAGAGCATGGTCATGTATGATGTTTGAATTAACATTTGATCCTATGTTAAAAGAGTAATTAGATAGATGGAAATGCATGCATCTAGCTGTTTATCGCTATGCTTCTCTTCCTTACAAAACCTCTTATGACTGTCAAATTATTATCTGATTGGAATGCGTCTTGCGGTTTATTGTGCCATGTCTGCTGGTGGTATAGTAATAATCGATTGTGGAGGGTTCTGGTTAGGAGCATTGTTGGGAGGTCATATAGATCCTCTACAGTCCTGGGAAAGGGCTGTTTTCCTATAATTGAAAGTGTATGTGAGGCCGTCCTTTCCTCTAGAGATGGATTAATTTTCCAAAGTGGCTTTAAGATCTTTTTAGAAATTAGATCATAAAAGTAAAGAGAGAAACTTTTTTTTTTTTGAAAAGATATCGAGATGTATTAAAGATAAAACCATCAATACATGGGAGTAGGACAATGCAACATTGTGCCTACTCAATAGACTAAATGAAACTGCCAGATACCGTAGTTGGATTACGGTATCTGAAACTTTCAGAAGCCATACAATCTATTTGACCAGCAAAGAAACAAAATCTCCTGAGGGTAACAAATCCAAACTGTCTATACAAACATCCGTAAGATTAGTCTTGGCCCAATAAAACCCATGCCGCATGCCGTTATAATACATATCAGCCGCACTACTGTCTTCTCCCCTGAAAATTCTATTGTTTCTGCTCAACCAAATGCTCCATGCGAAGGAAAATAACAGAGCGTACCATAATCCATGCCAGCGGAGGGGAATTGGAAAGCCTTCCCACTGTACAAATAAATCTGCCATGGACCGCGGTTGGACCCAGCTTAAGCCCCAATTCTTGAATAGCAGCGACCAACTTGCCCAAGCCTTCCTGCAATCAAGCAAAATATGATTGGAATCCCCTTCCACACAGCCACAGGCCTCGCAATCCCTGTCAGAAACGGGAAGAATTCCAAGTCTGATTAAGTAGCCTTTAGCAGTAATCTTCTCCCTACACGCCAGCCACATGAACGCTTGCCATTTGGGGGCTCCCTGCTTGCGCCAAACATTTGGAATCGGCTGCTCACTAGGCGTGACTACACTCGCTGCCAATGACTGATAACAGGTACGTGCCGAGAAAGGACTCAACTGGTCTCCCCACAGAAGCAGGTCTTCTTCCTGTAAATTCGGTCTAAAGCCGCCCAGCATTGACAATAGGCGCCCGACTTCCTCCTCCTCCCACACAAATAGTCGGCGCCTCCAGATGATGTTCCACCGCCACTCATTGCCAAGCATCAACCCAAACCGCAAGACTGACCCCTCCTTATCCAATGAGATCTCGTATAATCTGGGGAAAATGACTCGCAATGGGTACGTACTGCACCAGACGTCTTGCCAAAAGGAAATGGTGGGGAAGATGACTCGCAATGGGTACGTACTGCACCAGATGTCTTGCCAGAAGACAATATGTAACGACCCCAATTCCTAAACCATTATTCATTGCTCCGATTAGGGTCATTACCGCCGTGAAACCCAAATAAGCCTCAAAGACACCTAAGACCTATTAGAATTTCACAAGGCTACTCATATGATACCGATTTTAATCTTGTTTATTTTGTTGCTTATCAATCAATTGGAGCATGATACTGGACACATATTCTGGTAACATACGGAGTAAATAAAATCATCAGCGGAAGTCTTAAATCAATCCATTGGGTTCATAACACACAAGTCCCATAGGGATCCAAATAATCAGCAAGAAATTCATCAATCAAGTTCGGAAATAGCAAGCCAAACGATTGCTTAAAAATTAAACCAGAACAATGTCCAATCTTTCAAGTTATTTGCGCAAGTAACAAGTAGTATATGTGATGCGATATCGTCCCGCCGTGCAGCCTTGATCTCACACACTGGTACCACGAATAGAGGATGTACCTAAGCCTGAAAAATGGTAAAAACAACAATATGAGATTACAAGAATCTCAGTAGGGTCGCAACATCATAAGATCTACAGAATCCTTAAACACAAATCTCCCAAATTCACATAAGATCATTCCCTAAACAACTAAAGGGATCACACAATTCAACAATAAACCAAAAGAGGTTAAGGCCGAGATTATGGTTGAGGGAGGACCACACTTCCGAAAATTCAGAAGTACACAAGCAGGTGAAATAAAACAAAATCACACTCAATGATGAAGAAAAGGCCATCCCCTTCCACCTGTGTTGTCCAAGACTTACTGCACAAAGGGTAGATGGTTAACACACAAACTAATCAGTAAGCCTTTCACCTTATCCTCGCAAGGACAAGTCGACTAGCCCCACATGGACAAGTCTTCCCTTAGCCGCAACTAGGGCATCCCCAAATCCCGCAAGATAAGGGCTTCCTGTCCCGCAAGACAGGGATCCGGCCCCGCAAGGACAGATATCCAGCGCTCACTTGCTGGTTCAACACCCATACACCTCCCATAAATCGATAAGAACCTCTCCTCTCCCTAGGAGCATCAGTTCTTACCCTGTGTGGCCACCGGAACAGGATCCTGACACACAAACACGTACAAGCACACACAGGCAAGTACAAAGCATAATACCACAACAGGGTATTCTCAATCACGTCAGGAAATAATCAACACATCCAATTCATATAACAATAGCATATCAGGCACTCAATTCCTAACTCAGGGGTTCTATATGGCCTAGGAGATTCATATCTCATTCCGGATTTCATATTCTCACCATATAATCCAATCACAAACAATACAACAAAGGCAGGTAACAAAAAAACATCAAATAAGAGCAGGGGTTTCTGGAGAAACCGATGAGGCATAGATCCTACCTCTCTTGTCTCTGAACAATAAGCTAATCCTTTGCCTTTATTAAGTAAATCCGAACCATCTAAATCATCACCAGACAAAGACAAAACAAACTAAGCATGCATATCCAAAAGTCAATTGAATACCCTATTCCTTACCAATACCACTCACCGAACCTATCAGAAAACCAGTGATCAGATGTTGCAGGTACCTTCCCCTTGGATGTGTGATGTGATAGCCAGGAACTTATCAAGATTCAACCTGAATTTACCATTCCAATTAACTATGCAAAACCTATTGCTAAAAGTAGGGCATAAGACGATTTCGTCTCGACCCAAAATAACGAAATATTTACATCCAAGCTGCGATTAATATAGGGTTGGAAAGAGGATGAAAATATATTTCCAACGACATATTATTTGCAAGCTTCTGAAAAATGAGTAGAGAGTTATGCTATTTTTAAGTTCAAGAAGATTTGGCGAAAACCTAATTCCGCCGACGATTTTCAAAGTAACTTTAGACAAAGAAATACTAACCTCCTGACGGAAAAAAAAAGATTTTGGGAAAAAGGATGAAGATAGCTTTCCAACAAGCTATTACTCGCAGAGATCCAATGAACGATGAGGGAGTTATGCTAGTTTAAAGTTTCAGTAAGTTCTGACGGCTAAAGGGAGGTATAGGGTTTTAAGCCTATACGAATTTTGTAAGGTTTTAGGGGAAAAATTTGTGGGGTTGGCTTCCTATTTATATTCAATGAGTGTAGCATTATGTCTACTACTTTTAATCAATCTATCAATCCAATATAATTCACTAAATAACCAAAACTCTTAAATTACCTTCCCTATTTTTAGGGACTTAATCTTTAAGGCAACTATCTACCTTAAAAGATGGTTCCTAAAGCTATTACCCATCTACAAGGACCTAAATCAAAAGGAATTAGAAGCAAATTAATTTACTGAACAATCTTACCAATTTCGGCTATCACACATCCTTCTCTTCAGGGGCAAAATCGTTTTTTCACCTGCACTGGCTTCTGGACTTCTAGGACTCAAAATTCGGGGTCATACACAATAATTCAGTTTCTTAGCTACTCATTGGTCGATGCCAAATTTTAAGTGTAAGTTTTAAAAGAATAAATGGAGTAACAAAACAGGTGTCATTTTAGCATTCATTAATTTTTTAGCACACCTACAACTGCAAAAGGCACTTTTTTAAAAAGAAAAGCGATTTGAATCCCGCATTTAAGCAGAGGATTATCAATTTTTGTCCTATTCACATTATGGAATCGTTATGGAGAAAAGGTTCTAAAGATGGGGAGTGATAAGTATCAAATAACTGACGTTTTTACTATCGACATTTCTAAAACAAAATCGACTATTAGAAACCAAATAGATTTCAGAAAAATATTTCAATCCCCAAAACAAGAACAACCAGAGAATTAGATTTATATTTAGTTGAAGAGAGATATTTTACAGGTTTTATCATTAAATCGATCAAAATAAAAGATAAATGGGTTAGCAACCGATCATGGGAAAATAACCGACTGAAAGACTTGGCAAAACAACACAAATTCCAAGGCAGAAAACAATCGACCAGACAAAGCCATAGACTTTTGGTTTGTTCAAAGTTGTCCAAAACTTGACTTTGTGAGGACCGATCTCGAAATCTAGACCCTCATTGCCATGTAGTCTCAATCGGTTCAACTTGATAATCAATTGAAATCACACAAGGATTATCCTATAAAATCTCAAAAACTCTTTTAAAAAAATACAGACAAAATAATTTTTTTTTAAAAATATGAGCACGATATCACTTATTTAAAATTGATTTGGCAATATCGCAACCACAAAGAGTAAATCATATTGTGGACTCACACAACATAAATACAATAGAAGACTTCATGAATAAGGCCAAAAGATCAAAATTCCATTGTTGTACAAACACCAAGGACCAATGGTCACATATATGTCACAATGCACACACTATGGCCACACATCCCAATGATACTCAATAATCTTATAAATACTCAATAAGCCAACCGGCTACACTAAACACATAATATCTCAAGGATAAAACCACACATACAACTATCACACAATCCAAAACAAGAATTATAAGAATATTAAATCAGTATGCATCAAATTCAAAATAATAAGAGCATTCTGGGTGCTCAAAATGTGAATGCAATAATCCAGCTCCTAAGGAGCTCCAAACAATAACTTGAGGGCTCAAGAAAACACTCTAGCCAAATCCTGAAAAGAAAAGAAAGTTAGATCACAAGGACCTCCATTGGAGTCAAAACGTCATATACAATCGAGGAGGAAAGGAGGCAAACCGTAAAACAAGTATAAACATGCCTTTGCTGATAAATATGTTTTAATGCAATATGTGCATCCTATAGTACAAAGGAATCTCACATATACAAATTTATAATATTATGCAATGTAAATAGTAAACGGTATCTCATGCATCTCAGTAGGTGAATAAATCATAAATCATATGAATATGCCATCATATACTCATACTGGGCAGCCACCTCAAAACTTATTGAGGTGGACATAAAAAAAGGCTATGGAGAACTTCCCCACGTATCGAAGGTTCAAAGCCCATTGTTGGATTTTTATGAAATTACTTTTAAAGTATAATACAGTACTCATATTCACAATCCCATCTACCAATGTTGTCCAAATTGAGTGGAAGAAAAACTACAAAAAAAATATACATCACACTCGATCCCATAGTATCACATATGATACATCATATAATTATACTCACGCATACATTAATATTGAGCTCATAATCATGTACCATCCATACTGTTCCAAGCAAGTGACTAGCTCCACTCGAGTCCTCGCACACTTGCTTAGAAAAATATAATATATAGAATCCATACTACTCCTAGGTAAGCAACTATCCCCTTTGTTGGGATCCCATAAGCTTACCTCACATTGGCCAAACACAAAGAACTATAAATTACAAGGATATAAATATCAAGTGTATATACAGATAGGTGTAATCACCATCTCAAAATGCACATCAATCACAAAATAATTGATTCAATAAGAAAGTAGTAGGCTCATAAGTGTGATAATATACTAATTACACCCGTCATCAATATGCACCAACAAACCCACATAAATGATAATGCACACCACTCTATCTTTAATGAATTCACACAAACATGCTCACAAAGAAGGTAAAGAATCAAATCACACTCAGAAGTCACACCATTCTCACTAACATCAATAAGAAAATCTGAGTATGAGAATCCAGCAACAAAATATCAAAGGAAAAGTATACACATTTTCCATACTCACCCATTCATAATTCATACTTAACCTATAAGGGTAACAAAATTTCCAAAGTACTTTCCATGAAATTTAGGCAGAAGGAGTTGGTTATTAAGGACCAATAAACTCATGGGTCAAACAATCTCTCATAGAAGGGTCAGTTCCTATCACTCATCCCTTCCTCTCTAACTTAGGATTTTAAGCTATCAAAGCATACAGAACATTCGGGAATACTCGTCCAAGGTTCAGAAAGGTATAGGTAGATGTTTGGTTATTGTTTGGTGGGTCACTATTGTGTAAACTAGGTGTGGGTGTGTTAGGGACCATGAGTGTGTATACTGGTTGTGGGTGTGTCAGGTGGCCTCAACTGTAAGAACTAGTCATACATATGTCTTGTGGCCAAGACTGTATGAACTGGTGACAGCCAGTTTGAGGCCTTAATTGTATGGACTGGTGGTGGTCTGTCTAGGGGCCACGACTATATGAACTAATTGTGGTTGTATGAACTGATTGTGGGTGTGGTAAGGCCTCGGAAGTGTACACTGGGTATGGGTATATGTCACGACCACAAGTGTGTGAATGTTTGAAGCCATGGAGTTATGAGTGTTTAGGGCCTCAAGGTTATGTATGTGCAGGGCCTCGGGGTTATAAGTGTTGGGCCCTCAGGTGTATATGTGTTAGGGCCTCTATAAGAATCATAAATTTTTATCCTGCTTGGGCCAAAAGGCCTAAGAAGGGATTATCGATATTAACGAGCCTTAACTTGTCATTTGGAAGTGTTTACGGACTTATGGTATAGTCCGTACGAATATTTAATTTAATATTGGAAATTTTTTTAATTAATAACAAATGATTGGAAAATTATTATCTAAGGGATGTTGTTGATCTTGGAGTTTTAATACCACAAATTGGTCTATTAAGGGTATTAGGAGGTACATAAATTTTTCGAGAATTTTCTGAGGTAAATTTAAAATTTTAGTGATTTCTCTAAGAAAAAAATAATGTTATTTAATTTTTAGTAAATAATATATATTTCAGAGACATAAATTTTATGGTATTGATTGGTAGTACTATTCATAAGGAATTTATAGAAACTTTCAATATATTTTTCAAAGTAGTAGTGTAAATTTTATGAATTTTAGAAGATTTTATATATAAATAAATAAATATAAATATTATTAATTATATTAATATTGTATTCCGGGGTCAAAACGACACAGGTCAATGTTGTTTTAACCGCAGGTGTCATAATGCACCAAAAGGTATCGTTTTGATCTAAGGTTGCTATTTGAATCGGGCTGCTTGTACAACGTTGTTTTGTATACCCTTCAACACAACGTTGTTTCACCCGTTTACCCGCTGCCGTTTGAAGTCCCTCTCGGTTTCTCCCTTTTCCGGTCAGCCAACGGGATAAGAATCCCGTTTTTGCCATTTATCTCCTTTATTCCATTTTGGAGACGAAAATGTTCTCTTGAGCGTCGTCCTTCTCCTGCGAATCTAACCTGACCTCTTTTGTGTTATTTCTGGCTTCAAATCGCCAGATCTAGGTGAGTCTTCGTCTGGTGTTAGCCGGATCCAATCTTCCTTTGTATATACGATTTAGGGTATGAGGTATGAGGATTTATATATGTTTATGATCGGAATTCGATGAATTTCATGTTAGCATAGGTTAAATTGAGATTTGATGAGGAATTGAGGAGTTAGGGTTTCGGATTGAAAACCTACAAGCTCAGTTTGTTGGGGAAGAAGATGACCCTTGACGAGATGCCGTCTGGGGTCATCTGGGCAACTTATCGCCTGAAGGAAATCCAAGTGACATGTCATATATGAGAGAAGGCCACTTGTTGCCTTGAGATAAAGGCAAGTGAGACCCCGAGCTTTAGGCCAGGTGTCCTGATTGGGCCGTGTGGAGGATGCGTGGCACTCCGAGGATAAGCCTACGAGGCTGGAGGTTCGGAGGTGCTCTGGCAGCACCTGGAGCTGCTAGGTCTCGCGTTCTAATTGGAAGAAAAATAAATAAAATTAGAAATTGGCCAGAAATAAAAAAATATCAGGAAAAATAGCAAAAAAATGAAAAAAATGAGAAAAATGAGAAAAATTCCCAAAAATTGCAGAAAATGCTAGAAATTATAAGGAGTCTGGTGGTATCAAAATTTATGAAATTGGAGTTGACTTGATGGGTCGAATAATTAGAACAAGATTCGAAATAATATGGAAAAATATGAAAAAATAGAAAAAATGTCCAAATCGATTCCAAGTTAGATATAAAGTAGAAATGCATCGAATTAAGGCTATAGATGCATAATTTTATGCAGGATTATGTAATCTAGCTTATGATATTGAAGAATTAGCTATGATTTTATATATAAGTGGATGCATATTGGTGCAGGACCTCGAGGAATCGGTCCAGCTATCGAGGGTCAAGTGTGGGCTCTTCGAACATCGGGAAGCCGTGAGTGGATGGATATTGTTTATCATTTTTATTGCTGGCATGATTAATTAGTTATGATTATTAAAGAAATAACTAGATAATAATTAAGAAAAAATATTATGCATGTAAATGATTGTGGGTTATGCTGTGTGCATATTTTTGATATGGCATGTTATGATTTGAATGATGCACTAGGATGCCACTATAATTGTTAGGCATGCAATGCATCGAATGAATTGGATATACAAGATGTGAATGTATAGGCATAGCATGCGACTCTTAAGAGCTCTCCGAGTATGGTAGTGAGGCGTGGAGACACAAATAAAATTGAAGCTATAAGGGGAACATGGACGACACGAACAAGCCGATAAACACAAGTCCGGTACCTGCAGAGTGGGGTCTACTTAGGTGGAGCTACCACCACCTAACACCCCAGCAGCTACAGTGGAATGGGCATATGATAATTAAGAAAAGGGTTAGCCGAGGAATTACCACTGATGTATCTTAGTCCCAACACTGGGCCCTCAACGGACTGAGAAAAATTGCAGGCCCAGTCATGGTCTTATTTGTGTTGATTATTGTGCGTACATGTTACTTGACTATGATTGTGCTGCATTCTTTTATGATTTATCGAGTCTCATCATATGCCAGCTTGTGTGTTAAATAAGTGTATGATTGCAAGTGTTTTTTTAATATATTTTTCCGTCCGCCCACCTAGCAGGTTTCTGCCAGGTTCTTGTTATGATTGCAGGGTTAGTAAACAAAGTTCGCTCCTACATAGGACACAAAAACTTAGGTGGATTGCGAAAACATAAGGTATCGTATGAGGACTATATTCATAGTTGAATCCCTTTAGTCATTCTATTATAATGAGTCATTGATATGCCACTGATTATTAAATCGAGTATGTAATTATTGTATTATGCTCATTCTTGTATTGTTATTCCTGGGATTGTCCGATGTCACTCGGAGACATTAATGTATCTTATGTATTTTCTGTGCCTAGATTATATGTCTAATCTAATACTCTCCTTCGCTTTGTTATTGTGTCAATAGCCTTGTGGGTTCGTTATATGCATAGTCATATGTTATGGCGGTGCGGATAGTGAACCTACGATGGTTGTCGAGCCATATTGTTGGGATCCGGGGCTTGACAACCTCAATGTGAGAATTCTGACCTTTAGGGGTTAGGATTAAAACGAGTACTAATGAGTATTAGATTTTTTTTCTGGTCTTCCGACCTAATGTCAAGTTGACCTGTCTGTAATATCTTATAGTTATTTTGATATAACTTTTATATGGGTATAAATTACCAAAAAATTGAATTGAGGATTCTTAGATAGTGAGGAATGTTCTAATACCTTACATAGGCCTAAATTTGGACTAATTTAGGACTATGATTTTTGATAATTTTTTTGAAAATTATATACTATATTTTAGCATTTATTTTAAATTATATATTTATTAAAATAAAGAAATTCAAGTAAAGATGAATTCTACTGTTAGAGAGAATGTAGAAATTTTCTAGGTATTTTTTCACTATTTTTTAAGATTTTTATAAATTTCTATATAATTTTAAAATAATTATACTATTATATTTTTTATATTATTATTTTTATATATACTATTTTATAATTAAATTAATCGGAAATAGATATCGCCATGATACGACGTCATTTTGGGAGGTTCCCAAAACAATATCATTTTGAGGATTAGAGGGGAAATGTTATTACCTTGAAACGATGCCATTTTACGTCGGGATGAGAACTCCATTGTCCCATCTGCCACCTTACTAACCGAAGGATTGAAATCAGATTTCAGGTATTTACTATCCCGGGAGAGAAAAAAAAAATTGGAGGTTTGCATCTCGGGCAATTGGAATCTATGAGGAGTTTCGTGAGCCTTTTGGGCACAAATCTGGCCATGCCTTATTTTCGACATGTTTTCTATTGGTAAGCCAAAATCTTTCTTAGCTTAGAACTTGTGAAGAAGAAAGGAGTGTTTTGGTGTAGGTCTGGAATGGTTTCGTCAGGTGGAAAGACGAATTGCCGTTCTAGAATCGACCTATGGCTCACATATCATTTTCAGTCGATATCTTAAATAGCTAACCGCATTACCAAATGACATTTGAGCTGTTGAACAAGCCGCCTACAAGGTTCCTGTACACACCAGATCTAAGGATCTTGCAAGAAAACTTGCCAGGTGAGTGATCAGATTTAAATATCTTGAAACAATTAGGCAAGCATATCAAATATGTTAAAGAAAACTAATACCAAAAGAAAATCAAATCAACACAAAATATGCTCCACATCAACAATTTTCTTAAAACACGAGCGTACAATTATACCAATTATGAAATTCAATCCTTAGTGACCACACAAACACACATTGGGCTGGATGTGACACATAGTCTTTCCGGGCCCCGGAAAAGACTAGGTTCTGTCAGTGGTAACCCTACTGGTAAATATTCAGTCATTTGACTCCTAGATCGACAGACTTATTATTATGAACAATAGTCTAAAGCCCGTTCCACTGACAATGTCGGGTCATTAAGTGATGGTAGCATCACCTAAGCAATGCCCATAACCTGCAAAGAATAGTTAATTGATGTGCATTCATTATAATTAAACCCTATCTAACCTTATTCCTCGGAAAATGGACCAGGCTTCTCCACGCCTCGCTACCAAACCCGTAGAGCTCTCAAGATCGATATAGGTTACCCTATATCGACCAACACCACATGCACACTATACTTGAATATATATGACTCAACGCAATGACGAACAACATAGTAATATAATTGTACACAACTGGGTTATGAGTTAATCCTACGAATAACATTTTATACGATATAAAATTTTAAAAGATTTAAAGGTTTTATTTACGAAATTGTAAATAAAACTATGCATGCCCAGAAATACCAATCGCTCACTAGTTTATGGAAGTTATTCCTCAGGATTTGATTCTAGAAGGGTCTGAACTTGCCGATTCACTTTTACACCTGTTAACTAAGAAATTCATTTAAAAATCATTCACACACTATACTTATCCTCAATTCACACTTTTCTAAGTCATAATAGCTGTCTCACATATACATCATTGATCTAATTACATTCCCGATTTTTCTTCTTATTTTTCCTATTTTTCATTCAACTTCTACGATTTAATTAACCCATCAAATAACCTCATATTTAATTAAACTTGGTAATGTTGGAGTCCTCTAATTTTTTAGTATTTTTATTATTTTTACTATATTTTTCCTTTCATTTTTCCTATTTTTCTTTGATTTTTCCTTAATTTTTTGGCTTTTTTATCAATTTTTTTTATTTTCCTGAAAATTCCTTCTGAGCCTACACGTAGCAAGATAGGTGCGTGCCAGCACATTTTCGAACCTCCAGGATGTTAACATGTGGCTCACATGGAGCCTGCCACAACCAGTCCGTGCCTCCGGCTCGGACTGAGCCTATCTACTCTTCAGCTGAACGACGTGTCTTCCATATGGTATTTAAACTACTGGTCGTTCAGTTCCCACTCGAGTTACATGTTGTTTATCAAGACCCCTAACCACCTATCACATGATTTCATCATTAAACGGTCCGTCGTTTGCCTTAAAACTATAAGTCACACATTCCAGCCCTCGGACGGACTGTCGTCTATTCGGACGATCTATCGTCTAAAGTCATCCCTAACCTTCAGTCGCCGGGGTTTTCAGAAAACCCTAACTGGAATTTTTCTCTTCCCAATTCATCCATTAATCCAACCAACATGCTTCAATACATGGATTAAAACATAGTACTAATCCAGACGAATCATTTGCACTCATCATTAAACCATTTAATCAATCCTAACACTAGCAATTCATGGGTACAAGGCACCCAAGTTCTCCGGGAAAAATTTTCCCAATTCAGCCGGTGTCTCACAGGGTTTCTCTCATGAAAACACACAGTACACTCGTCCTCTCCTCTCGTCAGTTTTTTGCTCGAAACTGGAAAAATCTCAAGTTGTATGGGATAATACCCACGCGTGTTCCTTTGATGGCCTTACTCCGGCTATGCGTGGGTCGTAGGAAGTGACTGGTGGATGGTAGGCACATGTAAGGTAGAGGATGGGGTTCAACTGGTGACTAAGCTCGAGCAGGATTCGGTGTTGTTTGGATTCAACGTAAAATGACGTTGTTCCGTATAAGGGATTAGGGTTCCGAACCCTAATCCGCCTCATGTGTTAAAACGACGAAGGTGTCCGTCATTCTGACCAGGTGCAGTCAAAACGACGGAACCTTCTGCATTTTGACCAGTAATTCTTTTTTTTTAAAAAAATAAATATATATATATAATATTAATATATTCTAAAATCTATCAAACCTTATAAAATTCATTATGAATAACATATTAACTCCAAAATTTCCAGAAAATTCCTATAAATTCCTAAAAATCATAGTATTAATCTTATAAACTAAAATTTATTTTCCGAGAATTATTGAATTTATAATTAATTTTATACCCTAAAATAAAAAAAATCCTTAAATATCATTATACGTCCTCGAAAAATTCTGGGAAATTCTTACTTTGTCATACCTCCTTTCTGAATATATATGGGTCCTTTCTAAATCAAATCTCACACAAAACCTTTACAAGATTTATTTACCTAAATTATCGCCTGTATAACAAAATGTCAAAATTAAGGAAGGTTCCAATCCTATTTCAGATTTCAAATTTCAATGGACTTTCAAACAATACAAATAGTTGATTATCAAAAGAAATAAAATTAAAAATTCTATAAGAAAATGGTGAAATTATGAAATCCAACAAAGAATGAGAAAGTTATGCGATGATGAAGATCAAGGAAATTTCGGCAGCAATAGCGTATGATGTAGGGTTTGATGTTTGACATATTTTGTGTGTTTTTGGTATGTGTGGACAAGTGTAGCCGGCTACTCTTTATGTCGGATGTTTATGGGATTAATTTCCCTACTTTAAAAGCTAGATAAGGGAAGATAATCATCAAAATTAAATTCTGGAATTATCCTTCCTTAATTTTAGGAATTTTGTCTCTTAAGGTAAGATTAAACCAATAAGGAAATAAATCAAAGCATAATGAAACCAGAAATGATTACAGGACCTTCCATACCATTTTCGGCCATCACACATCCATTTCTTCAGGGGAAAAATGATTGTTTCACCTGCACTAACTTCCATGATTGTCTCACAGAAATCCTCCCATAATTCTCTGAAAACCTCACAACACAATCCCCTCATATATATCTGCATAAATCTATGACAAGCACACATATCCAATACAATTCATCTACATAATTCCTTAACATACTATGAATATCAAGCCTCACAAGTCTCACATCCTCACCATGCATTCAAACACAATCAATATAAATACCATAGATCAAAATATATATAATTTATACAACCAAAATATATCACACACATTGCATGCTCTAAACGTGATAATTAAATACATTCACATGAATAGATGCCTCACATTCAAACTAAAATATACTTTTATATTTTAATTAAAGAAAGAGAAACTATTTTCTTTCTTGAGTATGAAGGATAGACTCTTACAGGGAAAATTGACTATAAAACCTAAAGAGCACGAAACTAGACTCAATACCACTTCAAAACCACTCTAAGCTCTCAACTAACAACAATCTAACACAAATCAACCACCAAATACCAATCCTCACACAACTCGAAGGGAAAAGTGAACAACCCTTCACTAAAAATATCATTGATCCCTCTGGAATCGATTCTACTCCAATTAAAAAGATATAAACCAGTTCTAATCAAATAATAAACATCAACACAACACTTATCAAGCATTAAAATAGCACAAACATCAGAACACAACAAATTCAAATTTGTACCTAAGCCATTTATCTATCAAAAACCATTCAAACGGTGTAATCGAGGCACCCAAACCAGCAAACAACCTTAGGAATATCAAATCTATCAAAAAGAACTCAAAAACATCAACGAAAGGCAACAAATTGGGCTTACCAACCACAAGTGCAAAAAATGTCATAAAACCATAAGATCCTTCGATTTGTCACTCCAATTTGGTTTATACTAGTGGAAATCCAGTGGAAAAGCAAGCGGACGTGTGAAAATCCAGAAGCATATATTATGTTGGGTGCATTCCGAAGCATAAGACAAAATGAAACGTCGCAACAACATAAGGTGACCTATGTGACTCCTGAGAGCTCTCCAAGTATGGTAGTGCAGGATGGATTTGCCAAGGGAGTTATAAGGAGGGACGGGGAACATAATTTATAATATAAAATAAATAAACAGGATATCCTAACGTGGGGATCAAGTAGGTGGAGCTACCATCACCTAATGCCTCGACATCATCAGTAAAACTAGGCCAAGAGGAATGCATGTCCCATTATGATGGATTGAGTTTGCATATGAGATAACAAGACATAAATAGTTACATATAGATGTGCCACTAATGAATCCATTCTTAATCCTAGCACCGAAAGGACTAAAAGACATTGCCAGTCTAGCGACAGTTCTGATTTGCCTGAGTAATTGTGTGACGCATGACGTTTTGACTATGACTGTGATGAATTGTCATTATGAGTATGTTATTAAATGGTTGTATGCTAGCATGCCTGTGTTCTTAATAATGATTGCATGAGTCTTACTTTGCATATTTTTCCTGTGTGCTCACCTGGTAAGGTTCTGCTAGATTATTGGCATATGAATGGAGGAATAATGAATAATGACTAGAAATGCACTCCCAGACTTAACGAGAAGCAATCGATGATTGAACCATTGTATACGAGTTAATTTTAAGGAACTCTATATTCATAGTGTTGTTCCCCTTAGTTTATTTAACAATGATCGAGTTATTGTCTAAAATTTATTCCTGGGTAATAATTAATCTGATAATTTTACAATGTCACCGGATGGTGTTGAGTCTTCTCTTTAATTCTACTGCCCAATATGTTGATAAATTATTTTATTATTATCTCCACTTTACTTTCGTATTACTAGCCTTGTAGGTTTATTATATGCATTATTCTGTGTTATGGCAGTGTATATAGTGTGCCTATGGCTATTGTAGTGTAAAATTTTGGGGTCCGGGACGTGACAACTAGTGTTGTATCGGTGCATTGTTTAATCATTATTCTTAGAAACTAATATGTTTGTCATTCCTTAATGCTATGCTACCTCTCCTTTATCACTCGTATGGGTGACAATTTTTGTTATAGTGGAGTGTATTCCCTTCCTTTAAAAACATCCTTCAATATGGAGTAATCCTTTAGATTGAGTGCTTTCTTTTTTCGAGAACACAAGTAAGCCTCTCACCTCTACTAATTATGGTAGTAATTGAGCATGACCATATTTTGTGAGCCCATCCTTGCTCGATTTCCCAGATCGAGAGATAGTTCTTCCCTAGGATTTCTTGTTGCCGCAAAATTCTTTTCCATATATGGCACTCATCAGATTTGCTATATTCTTCTATATTGTAGTATCTTTGGTATGAGATCCATTTGAAATCTATTAGGTAGTTCTGCTTGTTAATATTCTAAATGTATATTGAATTTTTCAAGCAATGTCATTTCATAATCATCACTCGGACGAGTAATGGTATTAATCTTTGTTATAAGATGTTGACTTGTGTATGGTCATATTCTTTATTAAAATGGGTCAATCGATCAAAAATTTATGGTTTGTGAATTGTATGAGTTGGAGGAAAAACTATGAATATGTGTATTGTACTAACTCTGATTTCAGATTGAAAGTGCTAGGATGAGCGGAAAAGATTTCTTGTATAACTCATAGTAAGTTATATTGCCTACTGATAGTCTAAGCATTAAAAAATACCTTGGAATAAGTACAGCTTATCGAAACTGCAAGTAATAGTAATTGTAAATAGTTTTTGAGATTGGGTATTCTTTCTTGAGGTATAAATTGATTTTGGATTGGCTATGGATTGAGATGCTCTTAAGTAATAGATTGCCTTAATGAATACTAAATGGAACTGCATGAATTACAGTAAGATGAAGCCTAATATAGGTTGTTATTTTGTTGAGCCATAGATACTAACCTATCGAGAACTATTCGGTATACTAATAGTGTATTATGTATTTATAAGCACACGAAAAGTATGTTATTGAAGTTGATTAGTCATTGATGAAGATAATGTAAGTAGTGCATATCTTTTACTGTGTAATTGACAAAAATAGATTACCATGCATGGAATGCACATATTGCTTTGAAATCTTGTAGTGTAATGTGCTTTCTAAGTGTTGAACTGAAGTTAGTAGCTCTTGGATTAGAGCTATTTTTTTTGTTTTGGGAAATTCTTGATTGACAATTAGACCTGGTAAGAACCAGGAAAAGTATGATAAAGGTATTTAATTTGAAGATGGATAGACTTGTCGATGAATTTCTGCTAAACCTAAGAGGGTGACTTATGAGTTTATGGTCTACATTTGGATAAAGTTCGTTTGATGGATAAGTAAAATCATGAAAACTTGTGGTATTACCTTAATATGCTAGTCGAAAATCAAGATAATAGTAGGATACGCAGTGGAGGCATGATGATTACAATCTTAAGTCATCAACTTGTATATTGATGTGTTATCATGGGATATGGGTTTTAGATATCCTGATCATCGTATATACTCTTTATTAAAAGAATTGGTTATTGTATCTTTATATTGAAACTGTGAGATCTTGACCTTTTTGAGCCATTTGAGCCATATGCCCAATCGAATTTTGGTGATAACATTAATGGGCTTTGAACTATAGCCCTGATTTATTTCAATTTGAATGGACTATTTGAGTGCTTGTGAAGGGTGATTGGAAGTTGTTCGATGATTTTATTGATTCGGGCCACGATGTAGTCTTAAGGCTTATACGATATGTGGGTAGGTTTACGATATTCTTATCCATTTTTAATGAGTCATCGGGACTCATTGGTGTCAATTTAAGGTTTTGACTTCGAAAAAGGAATATCGGAGTGTTTTTTCTTGGAAAATAGGGTTCGAGGATATTTTGGTTATTTTACCACCCGATACCCGTCATACTTAGAAATATGAGCTTTACGATATGAGTACTATTAAGATATACATTATTTTATTTCAAAGAAGTGACGATGATCCTACAAAAGAATTAATTATATTTTTGGAGAATTATTGTAATTAATGAGATATTAATCTCATTTAAGTATTTTATAATAGAAAGATTATACGATGAATTATATCAATGAATTTAAAGTCTTAAGACCTTGGAAAGGTCTATTGATCAACTATAAGAATTGAGAAATTTTCTAGAAATTTTTGGATATATAATTCTATTTATTATGATTTTTTTAAAAGTTAAATGAAGAGCAATTTATTTTTAATAAATTATAAATTAATAAGAATTTTTTTTCCATGTTTCAATAGATAGCACTATTTATAAGAAATGTATAGAAAATTTTCAGATATTTTTTAGAGTTTTATAGAATTTATTATGAATTTTTAAAGATTCATTGGCATTATTAAATATTTTATTATTATTATATTATTAAAATACAACATTTTAGAAAATTATATTCAGATAAGCCAAACACAGCAGCCTGTGGTGTCATTTTGACCGAGAAGGTAAAAACGACATAGGCTATGTCGTTTTAGCCAATCTCATACGAGGATGCTGTGTTTAGGCAAAAACATCATTGTTTCATGGGAGACCCGAAACGATGCTGTTTTGAGGATGGAACCAGATGCCACCTAACTCTTTCTGGTTCCTTCCATTCTTCAGTCAGTTTGGGGAATCAGATCTCGTTTTTGCACATGACAAATCCAGTTTACCTCAAGCTTGTAAAACACTCATAAAACCTGTGATTTTCCCCTCTCCATATACGTTCTATCTTGCCGGGTGATTCTACTCTATTATTATGATGGAACTGTGAGGATGTCGTGAGTGATGGTGAGTATTAAGATTTTATAGTTTTATAATTTCGGATGCATGTTAGGAACAATTTAAGGCTTTAAATTGATTGATTCTTGTGGGATTATATTTGGATTGAAATGGCCTACAATCTAGTATAAGTTTTGTTAAATTTGGCTGGATGTGTGGAAGATTGGGTTTCTAGGGATTCTACAATTCGGGTTGGCTGGAGGTAGGGGATGAGCTTGGATGACATTTTGTTCGAGGGTCTTCCAGATGGCGGGTTGCTTGGGTTGTATATGAGCGATGCATCGCCTGCTCATGAGCAGGCAACACATCATTCGATTTGCATGATAGGGCATCACCCAAGCTTGAGGGTCGGGAGAGGTGGCACGTGTGGAGTTGATGTAAGAATCAGAAATTTTTAACCTGCTTGGGCCAAGAAGCTCAAGGAAGGATCATCGATGTTAATGGGCCTTGACCTGTTAATTGATAGTATTTACAGATATATGGTACGGTCCGTGTAATTTTGGAAATTTTTAAATTATTATTGGAAATTATTATAATTAATCATAAATGATTGGAAAATCATTATTGAGGGGTTGCTGGTGATTTTGATATTTTAAGACCTTAAATTGGTCTGTGGAAGGTATCTAAACGTGTATGAACTTTCTGGGAATTTTCGGAAATACATTTAATATTATCAGAACTTTTCTAAGGAAAATATTTAAATATTTAAATTTTAGTAAATAAAAAATTTATGAAAAAAATAAATTTATGGTTCTGATAGATAGTGCTATTCATAAGGAATTTATATAAATTTGTCTTGTATTTTCAGAGTAATATGGTAATTATTACAAATTTTTTAAAATTTAGAGTAAATAAATAAATAATATTAATTATTTAATATTAATAAAATATATTACTATTTTAATAGATGATCAAAACGACATTAACCAACGTCGTTTTGACCATTGTTGGTCAAAATGCACAGGTCGCTATCTTTTCGGCCACTTGTAGTACTTGAAAGTCGTCTTTGAAAAACAATGTCGTTTTGAGTAATAACCCGAACGACATCATTTCATCTTCCACTAGTTGCCGTCTCAGAATCTCTCGGTGGGTTCCCTTCTCCGGTGACCTAATGGGATAAATTCCCATTTCTCTCTTTACTTGTTTCAGTTTGTTCAAAGCCCTCAAAATACACCCCCGAACTTCGATTCGTGGCCAACAATTATTCACGGTGGAATCGAGTGATTTTCGACTGAATCTCGTCGAAATTTAGGTGAATTTTTCTGTCCGGATTTTAGATGTTTCTCTTCTCTCAATTCCCTTTTTTCAGTCGATGAAAAATATAGATTTTAGTGTAGTTGAGTTCGGAATTTAGTATTTTTGATCATGAATTTGTTTTCGTGGAGCATAGAGGTGGGGATCGAATTGTGGAGGTTTTAGGAATTAGGGTTTTGAGGAAAACCTGCAACCTCGGCTGGCTAGGGGAAGAAGACAACCCCAGGCGACATGCTGTCAATGGGTCGTCTGGGTGACTTGTCGTCTGGAGATGAAGGCAGGTATGAGCCTTAAGCTTGGGCAAGGTGGTAAGCCTAGATTGGGCCACGTGTCCCAGATTCAGAGGTTTGGAAGATGCATGGCACGTAGAGGGTAAACCGCATGTCACAAGGCTGGAGGTTCGGAGACGTCTCGGCAGTGCCAGGAGTTGTCAGGTTTCACATTCTGATTGGAGGAAAAATAAATAAATTTGAAAAATTAGGGAAAATTGGTAGAAATGAAATAAAAATCGTGGAAAATATTAGAAAAATAAAAAAATTACAAAAAATTTACAAAAAATACTAGAAATTATAAGAAGTCTGTTATGAAATTGGAATTTATTTGATGGGTCAAATAATTTGAAAAAATTAAAAAATAAGAAAATATATGTAAAATGTCCAAATCGATTCCAAGTTAGGTATTGGGTAGAAACGCGTCGAATTAATGTTATAGATGCATAATTTTATGTGTGATTATGTAATCTAGCCTATGAAATTGAGAATCGGCTATGATTTTATATATACATAAATACCTATTGACGCAGGACATCGAGGAATTGGTCCAACAATTGAAGAATCAACTGCAGGTTATTCGAACATCGGGAAAACTATGAGTGGACAGATTTTGTTTATCGTTTATTTCTGGCATGATTTATTATTTATGATTATAAGAAGAATAATTAAATAAATGAATACATAAAATGTTATACGTGTGTTGAGGGTATGGATTATGCAGTGTGCATGTTTTCGATATGCCATATTATGAACAAAAAGGTGCACTATGATGCCACAATAATTGTTAGGCATGCAATGCATTGAATGAAGTGGATGTACGAGATGTGAATGCACAGGCATAGCATGGGGTAACTCATACGACTCTTGAGAGCTCTCCTAGTATAGTAATGAGGCATAGAGATGCCAATCGAATCCTAGTTATAACTGGGAACAGGGATGACACGAACAAGCCGAAGAACACAAGATGGGTACCTGTAGAGTGGGACTTGTTTAGGTGGAGCTAGCACAACCTAACACCCCGAGAGTATTAGTGGGATGGGCATGGGGTAGTTAAGAAAAAGGTATCTTGAGGATTACCACTGACGTATCTTTGTCCCAACACTGCGCCCTCAACGGACTAAGAGAAATTGCCAGCCTTGTCATGGTCTTAGTTATTTTGATTATTATGCGTACGTGCTATTTGACTGTGATAGAGGTGCTTTCTTTTATGATTCATTGAGTCTCATAGTATTCCAGTGTGTGTGCTTAATAAGCGAGTGATGGCATTTGTATTTTGTATATGTTTTCCCGTCCGCTCACATGGCAATTTTCTGCTATGCTTTTGGCATGATTGCAGGGTTAATGAACAAAGCTCTCAACTTGAATACTATTACGGATCTATGCACATTCGAGGTATCATTTTGAGGATCTATATTCATAGTTGAATTCCCTGAGTCATTTGTTTGTAATGAGTTCTTGATATGTTATCAATATCTTTTTCGAGCATGTAATTATTGTAATATGCTCATCCTTGATATATGTTTTCCTAGGGTTCTTCGATGTCACCCTGAGATATCATTACTACTCTTATATTCACTATGCTTTGTTTGAAATACAAATTTTAATACTCTCTTCCGCTTTGTGAGTATGCCATTAGCCTTGTGGATTCATTTTATACATTATTGTATATTGTCACCATATATATACATTGGATCTACGACGATTGTCGTGTGAAATCTTTGGAGTCTAAGGCGTGACAGTGGAATGCATGTCACAAGTAGGTAGCTTTGGAAGCTGGTTCGGACATGCTCAAAAGATGGCAAGTGGCGCATTCTGGTTTGTTAGAATTAAATAAAATTGCAGAGAACAGAAAAATAGGGCAAATATTATAGAAAAATTAAAAAAAATAGAAAAAAATTGATAAAAAATCGGAAAATGATAGTAAATACTAGATTGAATGAGGAATCTAGTAGTATCAAAATTATTGAATTTGGAATTGATTTGATAGAATAAATTAATTATTTATTTTTTGAAAAAATAGGAATATTTTTCGATTTAGTTTCGAATTAATACGGAGATAGAAATGCATCGATTAAAGAGGTTAAACATGTAATTTTATGTATTATTTGGTACTGAATATGATCTTTGAAGGTATTGGTTATAATCGTGCGTAGCTGGATAATAACAATTGTAACGACCCCGAATCCTAATCTGTTATTAATTGCTCCAATTAGAGTCATTACCACCGTGAAACCCAGACAAGCACAAGAACCAAGACGTATCAAAATCCCACAAGGCTTAGTTATCAATTTCTCGATTTTTAGCATGTATATTCATTATGTTCATCAACTACTGGAGCATGATATCGGACATGCATTCTGGTATCATACGGAGTGAATAAAATATCAGTGAAAGTCTTTAAATATAATCAATGAATCCACAACTCACACGTCCCATAAGGATCCAAACATTCAGCAAGTTAACCCCCAACATAAATCCGAAACAACAAGTAAAGGAGGAATCTTAAAAACCAAAAAATAGTCCAATCATAATTCATGTTATATGTACAAGCAATCAAGGAACAGGTATGCAAATGTGATGCGATATCGCCCCGTCGTGCAGCCTTGATCTCACAAACTAGTACCACGGATAGTGGATGTACCTAAGCCTAAAAAATGGTGAATACAATAGGATGAGATTACAAGAATCTCAGTAGGGTCACAACATCATAAGATCTACAGACATCTTAAACACACTTCTCCCAAACAACATCAGATCATCCCTACACAACTATGGGTATCATGTAATTCAAGAATCAATCAAAGGGATAGGGCCAAAACTAAGGCTGAGGGTGAACTACAACACTTCCGAAAATCAGAAGTACACAGGCAGGTAAAACTCATCAGATTACTCTCGGCAATAGAAAAATGAAAGGTCATCCCCTTCCACCTGTGTTGTCCAAGGCTTACTGCACAAAGGGTAAAAGGTTAGCACACAAGCTAATCAACAAGCCTATTCATCTTGCCACACAAGGACAAGACATCCAAGCCACAGAAGGACAAGACATCCAAGCCACACAAGGACAAGACATCCAAGTCACACAAGGACAAGGGCATCCAAACCATACAAGGATAAGGGCATCCAAACCACACAAGGATAAGGGCATCCAAACCACACAAGGATAAAGGCATCCAAACCGTACAAGGATAAGGGCATCCTGCAACACAAGGAGAAGGCTTCTAGCCCGCGCATACTGGGGATTGCCACCCATATAGCTCCCGTACCACTAAGAGCCTCCCCTCTCCCAATGAGCATCAGTGCTTACCCTGAATGGCCACCGGAACAGGATCTTGACACACAAACATGTAAAAGCACACACAGGAAAGCATAAAGCACAATACCATAACAGGGTATCCTCAATCATGTCAAAACACAATCAGCATGTTCATTACACATAAATGCAAATTAGGCACACATAACCTATCTCAAGGTTCGGTATAGCCTAAGTAATCATATCCCAATCCGCAATTCATGTATACACCCTACAATCAAATCACATGCAATAATAACACGGGCAGGCATCGAAAACAACAAACAAATAACAGGGATCTCTAGAGAAACCGATGAGGCATAGATCCTACCTCTCTTGTTTCTGAACAAAAATCTATTCCTTTGCCTTTATTTAATAATTTCGAACCATTTATAGCATCCCAAGGCAAAGACAAAACCAAAATAAGCATGCATACACTATAACCAAGTAAGTACCCTATTTTCTTACCAATTCCACTCACCAAACCTATCAGAAACCAGTGGTCAGATGCCGCAGGTGCCTTCCATTTAGATGTGTGATGTGATAGCCAAGAACTTAACAAGATTTAACCTGAATTATCACCCCAATTTAACTATGTATATTTCAGCACTAGGCATGTTAATAAAGAAGGATCAGATGTTTACAACTTTTACAATCAAAAGAAACAAGATCGAAATCCAATAGGTTAATCAATTGATCAAGATAGGCAACAACAGGGCAAGGGTAGGGTATACTGATTTCATGTATTGAAAATATTCAAAGGATGAATTCATGATTTTATAGCAAGAATGGGTGTCAAACAATCATAAGAACAAGAGTAAAAACAACAGAAATTAATTGAAAATAGAATCACACAATCTTGAAACCTAATCCCGCAGAAATATGATTTAAGTTTCAAAAAAGAAAAACTAACCTTCAGTAAAAAACCCATTATGGTTGGAAAGAAGATGAAGAGAGTTTTCCAACAAGCTATTATTTGTAAGAATCCGGCAAAGAATGAGAGAGTTAAGCTATTTTGAAGTTCAAGTAGATTTTGGCAATTCGGCTGAAATACGATTTAACTTTCGACACAGAAAAACTAACCTCCAGATAAAAAACCATAGATGTTTGGAATGATGATGAAGAGAGATTTCCAAAAAGCTATTATTTTCAAGAATCTAACAAAGGATGAGAGAGTTATGCTAGTTTGAAGTTCCAGCAGATTTTGGCAGATATTGGGAGGTGTAAGGTTTTTAGGTTTTACGAATTTTGTGCTTTTTCTGTATAAGATTTTTGTATGGCTGGCTTCCTATTTATATAAGGTGGCTATGGGATTAAAATTCCTACTTTAAAGGATTAATTAAAGTAAGATAATTATCAAAATTAAATTCTGTAATTATCCCCCTTTAATTTTAGGGATTTTAATTTCTAAGGTAATTATCAACCTATAAAAAATTAGATTAAAGGGATTTAAAATCAAAATTAATTACTGAACATTTCTTACCAATTTTGACCAACACACATCCTTTTTTTCACGGGCAAAATGATCTTTTCACCTATACTTGACTTCTGGACTTCTAGGACTCAAAATTCGGGATCTCACATCCTCCCCTCCTTATAAGAATTTCGTCCTCGAAATTTTAGCACAAGTACCTAAGCAAACAGGTAAGGAAATTTCGCACGCATAGATTCCTCAGTCTCCCAAGTTCCTCAATTTGGCCATTACGCCAAACAACTCATACCATAGGCATGCTTCAACTGCGAAGCTGTCGAACTAACCTATCTAGTGTGGTAATTAGCTATACGGGATAGGATAGGTCTTCAGCAACTTCGACGGGGGGTTCTTCGAGCACAAGAGTAGGATCTCGCACATATTTTTTCAACATTGAAACATGAAACCCATTGTGAATTCTTTCCATATTTGGAGGTAAGGCAAGTCGGTATGCAACAGGGCCGATCCTCTCGACAATGTCATACGGACCAATGTAACAAGGTGCTACCTTACCTCGCTGCTGAAAACGAAGAATTCCTTTCCGTGGGGCGACCTTCAAAAACATTTTGTCACTTACCACAAATTCCAGCTCCCTTCGTCGGTTATCCACGTAATTTTTCTGCCATTGTTGAATCATGTTCAACTGCTCTGTTGCTTGATCAATCAATTTCGGATTGTCTAGGCATCTCTTGTCTAATTCATTCCAACAAATAAGAGTTCTGCAATGTCTCCCATATAATGCTTCATAAGGTGTCATACCGATGCTTACATGAAAATTATTGCTGTAAGAAAATTCTGCCAACGGTAGGCATTGATCCCAATTGGTATGATGGTCTAACACACTCGCACATAGTAGGTCTTTGAGTGTCTGAATCATCCTTTCTGATTGACCATCGATATTGAGATGAAATGCTGCCACGACCTGGTCCCCGGACCCTCGGCTCAGTGGGCCCGGATGTGTATGTGCGCATGATGGATCAAAACTATAATGCTGAGTCGGGCTTCTAACCACGTGGCCCAAAAGATGCATCTTGTTACAAAGGATACCATCGCACAACACATATAAGCTCAAGACCTCCCCCGTTCCTTTCCGATGTGGGATTGGGTAACCTGACCCCCCCTACGGGCTGGGTCTCACAATCTCCCCTCCTTATAGACCTCGTGTCCTTACGAGGGGAGCCAAACATAACTGACGTGGGCCCAAACTCACGTGCCCAAACGTGAACACACAACACAGCCCAAGCCCACTCGGAAGAGGGAGCGAGATCGGCTTCGCTACCATTTGTCACGACCCGGTCCCCGGACCCTTGGCCTAGCGGGCCCGGACGTGTATGTGCACATGATGGATCAAAACTGCAACGTTGAGTCAGGCTTCTAACCACGTGGCCCAAAAGATGCATCTTATTACAAATGATACCATCACACAACACATATAAGCTCAAGACCTCCCCCGTTCCTTTCCGATGTGGGAATGGGTAACCTGACCACCCCTACGGGCTGGGTCTCACAATCTCCCCTTCTTATAGACCTCGTGTCCTTACGAGGGGAGCCAAACGTAACTGACGTGGGCCCAAACTCACGGGCTCAAACGTGAACACATAACACAGCCCAAGCCCACTTGAAAGAGGGAGCGAGATCGGCTCTGCTACCATTTGTCACGACCCGGTCCCCGGACCCTCGGCCCAGCTGGCCTGGATGTGTATGTGCGCATGATGGATCACAACTGCAACGCTGAGTCGGACTTCTAACCACATGAAGCCAAAAGATGCATCTTGTTACAAATGATACCATCACACAACACATATAAGCCCAAGACCTCCCCCGCTCCTTTCCGATGTGGGATTTGGGTAACCTTACCCCCCCTACGAGCTGGGTCTCACAAATGCTGTACTAAAATTCAATCTCGAACCCAGCGCATTTTGGTATTTCTCCCAAAATTGTGAGGTGAAACAAGGGTCATGATCTGAAATGATGGAAGCTGGCACTTCATGCAATCGAACAATCTCATCCAAGTAACGAACAATCAGTTTCTCAGGTGTATCCGTCACACTTATAGGAAGGAAGTGTGTAGATTTCAGCAATCGATCCACGATCACCGAAATAACATCGTATACTCGTTGCGATCTAGGAAAACTGATCTCAAAATCCATTGTGACATGCTCCCACTTCCATTCTGGAATCGGAAGTGATTGCAGTAGACCAGTAGGTCGTTGATGTTCGATCTTTATTTGTTGACATATGAGGCATCGGGCAACGAACTCAGCAATGTGGTGTTTCATGTTTGGCCACCAACATTGCTCTTTTAAATCTCGGTACATATTAGTGCTTCCGAAATGGATAGCAAACTTCGAACTATGCGCCTCCGATACAATAAGGTTACGAATATCAACATCTTATGGAACACATACCCGATTTCTGAAGACAAGCACTTCGTCATCTCGTATTCTAAAATCACAAATTATGGCATCAACACCATCAGAAAGTTGCTTCCGAATTTCAATTAGTTTTGGATCCTCTAGTTGCTGATTCCGGATTTCCTCAATCAAGGTCGGCGTGACTTCAATTCGTGCCAATAATGAACCAAAAAATTCAGTGCCAAGATGCACACGGTTAGCTTTTAAATTCAACAACATAGGCATGTAATGGGTGCCCAAGTAAGCCAAAACCGATGGGGAAGGAGGATGAAACTTTGGGCTCAAGGCATCAGCAACAATATTCGCCTTTCCAGGATGATATTCGATGATCAAATCGTAGTCTTTAAACAGCTTCACCCATCTTTGTTGCCTCATACTCAATTCTTTTTGCGTGAGGAGGTACTTCAGGCTTTTGTTGTCGGTGAAGATTCGGCATATCTCACCTTATAAGTAATGTCGCCATATTTTCGACGCAAACACCCCGGCTGCAAGCTCCAAATCATGTGTAGGATAGTTGCTTTTGTGCGATCGTAACTATTGGGAAGCATAAGCAACGACTTTCCCGTCTTGCATTAATACGCATCCAAGTCCGGATTTCGACGCATCGCTGTAAACCACATACTTCTTTCCGCAAATAGGTAAGGTAAGGATAGGTGCAGAAACTAACTGCTTTTTCAGTTCTTCAAAACATCACTGGCATTTCTCGTTCCACACGAATAGCTCACCCTTGCGCGTCAGTTTTGTCAATGGTCCAGCAAGCGATGAAAAATTCTCCACAAAGCGATGGTAGTATCCTGCTAAGCCAAGGTAACTATGAACTTCAAATACAGTTCGCGGGGGTTCCCAAGCAACTACGGCTTCGATCTTCTCCGGATCAACTAACACACCTTGGGAAAAAACAACATGGCCAAGGAAACCAACTTCGCGTATTCAGAATTCGCATTTGGAGTACTTTGCGAACAACCGCCGATCCTTCAAAACATTCAGCACAATCCGCAAATGCTTAGCATGCTCCTCTTCCGATTTTGAATAAATCAGAATGTCGTCGATGAAGACTATCAGAAATTAATCCAGGAACTCATAGAACACATGATTCATCAGGTCTACGAACTCAGCTGGTGCATAGATCAAACTGAATGACATAACTAGAAATTCGTAGTGGCCGTATCGCGATCTGAACGCGGTCTTTGGACTATCAGCACCACGAACTCGCAATTGATGGTATCCAGATCTGAGATCGATCTTGGAGAACACGGCTGCACCCTAGAGTTGGTTGAACAAATCATCAATGCATGGGAAAAGGTACTTGTTCTTCACGGTCACAAGATTCAACTGCCGATAGTGGATGCATAATCGCAGCGAACCATCTTTCTTCTTTACGAACAAGATAGGTGCTCCCCAAAGTGACACACTAGGTCGGATGAAACCAAATGATACAAAGGAATGGAAATCGAATTCGTACCAGGCACTAACTCAATGCCGAATTCCACTTCCCTTGCTGGTGGTAAATGGGTTATGTCTTCTGAAAATACTTTTGGAAATTCGCAAACCACTGGAACAGAATCCAGATCCGAGGATTCTTTAGAAATATCATGTACATGTGAGAGGTACGTTGTACATCCTTTGTTGATCAGTCGCTTCGCATCAAGCAAAGAAATCATGCAAGTTGGAACAACTTGCCTATCACCTTCAAAATAGTGCTCGACACCATTAGGAAAAGTGAACCACACACGTTTGGTGAAGCACTCCATACGGGCTTGATATTTCGCCAGACAGTCCATGCCTAAGATTACATTCTGCTCTCGGATGTCTAATGGAATTAGATACACTTTAAGTACATTCGGACCCATACATATAGCACAGCTGATGTAGACTAGATCACAAATTAGTTGTTTTCCTAAAGGAGTCAGAACCATAATAGGAGGAGTCAAGGGAGATAGAGGCCGATCCGTGCTAAGTGCTATCCTTGGACTTACAAATGACCTATTTGCTCTGGGATCTAATAATACTTTAGCATTTTGAGAAAAAACTGAAATAGTACCTGTCACCACATCAGGAGTAGCCTCGGCATCAGTTAGGGTGAATAGCCTTGTAGGTATTGGTTGCGCCTCACTTGTGGATCCGTTGGGTGGTCCTCCTGGTGCGCGTGTTGGCGGTTTGGTGGGGTTAGCGTACCCACCTCAGCCCGCACTAGGTGCGCCTATGATACGTCTCGGTTTCTGGCATTCCCGCTGAATGTGCCCTATTTCGCCACAATTGTAATATCGACGTTGCTGAGAATTCCATGTAGATCCATTGGAATTCGAACCAGAAAAGTTCTTCTTGTTGTTACTTCCATTGCTTTTAATTTTCTGAGGAAAGGACCTTAAAGGATAGGGTCCTGTAAGCAATTAAATTTCGAATCTCGCTTGAAGGATATGCCATAGTGGCTGTGGATAGCCTCTTGGTTTGCACGATCTTTTTGGCTTCAGTCGCGGGAACAATTAGTTCTTGCAAATTCTGTACCGGTGTCGTACCAACGATGGTTTTGAGTTCGGTACCCAGTCCATCCTGAAATTGTCTTGCAAGCTGGTATGGTGAGCGATCCTCTTCAGGTGCAAATCGGGACAACTCCCTTAATGCCTTCTCAAATTCCAGCACTGACGGGTGCCCTGTTTAAGCTTGTAGAAAGCTCGTCGCTGCTCGTTTTTATGGAATCTCGTATATAACCTTTTGTCAAATTCATACCGAAATTCCTCTTATGTAGGCAGACGATCACCAAATCGCAAGCTCATAGCTGTCCACCATACGAGGGCTTCTTCCTCAAGTAGGAAAGTGGTGATGGCAACCTTGTCATCATCCGAGATACGTAAGAACAAGGACACTCGGCATAAGATGTCGATCCATTCACGAGTGGCAGCAGCTCCGACTGAACTATTGAAATCTGTGCATCCCAATTGTCGAGCTTCCATCAATAATTTTGTAATCACAACGGGAAGTCTCTCGACTTCCTTAGGATGCGTCGACTATACAGGTTCAAGTGGAGGAATAGGTTCTTCCAGGGACGCGAGTGCAGGAGCATTCTGAAATTGTGCCTCCATACGCTGCTGATTCACAGTAATTCCTTGCAATACATTTAGGATTTGAGCCATCACATGATTGATTGCTGGTGCCTCAGGTTGGTTTTAAGGCTCAGCTTGCCCTCCCTGCTCAGTTTGTGCATTCGGCTCCTCATGCTCAACAGGTTGCTGTTCGGCCTGAACCTCATACCTACCCCGTTGATCCCTTGTAGCGTTCAACCTTGTCATACTTTGGAAATCATATGCACACATGTAAATGAATACTCGTCACTCAATTCATCACACATATGTACACTCGGAAATCATCATCAATCATTAAGCAAGCGTGGATTCACACAATCCATATTCGGCAATCATGCAAACTCACACTCCATGCATTCGGCAATACACATCAGCAATCATATGCATATACATTCGGCAACATAGAAATCACATAGGGACACTTGCTAATATGCCCCAACAACATACACATTCTCGGCAATGACAAGAAACACAGAAAACATTCACCGAAACACATCAAGGCATACCAGGAGTAAGAACATACACAAAATCTTACAAATCTTACAAATCAATCCTTTTTAGCATTAGTTTACTTTCGGTATTAGTCCCTAAGTGAGTGAGTGTGTGCGCATGTTCTTACCTACAAACACAAAATCAACAAACAAGTTAGCATATAAAAAATTATATTCCTTAAACCATGCTCCGCTACCAAACTTGTAACGACTCCAAATTCTAACCTAATATTAATTGCTCTGATTAGGGTCATTACCATCGTGAAACCCAGACAAATTCCCAAAGGCTTACTTATCAAATTCTCAATTTTTAGTATTTACATTCGTTATGTTCATCAATTATTGGAGCATGATATTGGACATATATTCTGGTATCATTCGGAGTGAATAAAATATCAGTGAAAGTCTTTAAATAAAATCAATGAATCCACAACTCACAAGTCCCATAAGGATCCAAACATCCAGCAAGTTAACCCCCAACATAAATTGGAAACAACAAGTAAAGAAGGAATTTTGAAAACTAGAAAATAGTCCAATCATAATTCATGTTATATGCGCAAGCAATCAAGGAACAGGTATGAAGATGTGATGCGATATCGCCCCGCTGTGTAGCTTTGATCTCACACATTGGTACCACGGACAGTGGATGTACCTAAGCCTAAAAAATGGTGAATACAACAGGATGAGACTACAAGAATCTCAGTAGGGTCACAACATCACAAGATCTACAGACATCTTAAACACACTTCTCCCAAACAACATCAGATCATCCCTACACAACTATGGGTATCCTGTAAGAATTATTCAAAGGGATAGGGCCAAAACTAAGGCTGAGGGGGTACTACAACACTTCTGAAAATCAAAAGTACACTGGCAGGTAAAACTCATCAGATTACTCTCGGTAATAGGAAAAAGAAAGGCCTTCCCATTCCACATGTGTTGTCTAAGACTTATTGCATAAAGGGTAAAAGGTTAGCACACAAGCTAATTAGCAAGCCTATTCATCCTACAACACAAGGACAAGACATCCAAGGCACACAAGGACAAGGGCATCCAAACCACCCAAGGATAAGGGCATCCTGTCACATAAGAACAAGGCTTCTAGCACACGCATGCTGGGGATTGCCACCCATACAACTCCCAAACTAGTAAGAGCCTCGCCTCTCCCAAGGAGCATCAGTGCTTACCCTGAATGGCCACCGGAACAGGATCCTGACACACAAACACGTACAAGCAAACACAGGAAAGCACAAAGCATAATACCATAATAGGGTATCCTCAATCATGTCAGAACACAATCTAAAGAAACAAGATCGGAATCCAATAGGTTAATCAGTTGATCAAGATAGGAAACAATAGGGCAAGGGTAGGGGATATTGATTTCATGTATAGAAATGATTCAAAGGATGAATTCACGATTTTATAACATAAATGGATGCCAAACAATCATATAAGCAAGAGGAACAACAACAGAAATCACGATAGAATCATACAATCTTGAAACCTAATCCCGCTGAAATACGATTTAACTTTTGACAAAGAAAAACTAACCTTCAGTAGAAAAACCTAAGATTATTGGAAAGAAGATGAAGAGAGCTTTCCAACAAGCTATTATTCACAAGAATCTGACAAAGAATGAGAGAGTTATGTTATTTTGAAGTTCAAGCAGATTTTGACAAGTCCTCCAAAATACAATTTAACTTTCAACAAAGAAAAATAATCTCAAGATTTAAAACCACAGTTGGTTGGAAATAGGATGAAGAGAGCTTCCCAACAAACTATTATTCGCTGGAATCCGACAAAGGATGAGAGAGTTATGCTGGTTTGAATTTCCAACGGATTTTGGCAAAAATTGGTAGGTGTAAGGTTTTTAAGTTTTTCAAATTTTGTGTATGTTCTGTATAAGATTTTTGCGTGGCTGGTTTCCTATTTATATATGGTGGTTATGGGATTAAAATCCCTACCTTAAAGACTTAATTAAAGAAAGATAATTATTATAATTAAATACTATAATTATCCCCCCTTAATTTTAGGAATTTTAATTTCTAAGGTAATTATCAAGCTATAAGAATTATATTAAAGGGAATTAAAATTAAAATTAATTACTGGACATTTCTTACCAATTTCGGCCATCACACATCATTTTCTTCAGGGGCAAAATGGTCTTTTCACTTGCACTGGCTTCTGGACTTCTAGGACTCAAAATTCGAAATCTCACAACAGTGGCAGGACTTCGAGGAATCGGTTTGACAAGCCGTCAAGCTATGTGTGAGCTTCAAAACCTATGAGTGGACGGATCTTTTTAGTATTTTTAATATTGACATGAAAGAATTAACATGATCACGATTAAATAAAAAGATAATAAAATGATATATTAAACAACTGTATTTGATATTAAATGGCTGAGTAATGCCTGTGCTGCCTGCTATACTATGAAATGCATCGATATGAGTTCCCATTATATGTTATACTGTGAACCACAAGAATGTGCTTTGATGTGTGTTTATATTGTAATGCATGTGATGCATTGAATGCAATCGGGTATGAAATATGCAAAGCACTGAAGTGGCATAGGGTAACCTATGCAATTCTTGAGAGCTCTCCAAGTCTGGTAGCGAGACGTGGAGATGCCAAATATGAAGCTATAAGGTTGGATAGGGACTACACGAGCAAACTGATAAACACGAGTCAGGATCCTACAAAGTGGCGACTACTTAAGTGGAGGTACCATCACCTAACTTCCCAGCATCGCTAGTGGTTTTGGGCAATGGTAAGTAATAATGAAGGTAAGCATGAAGTAACATTGACAAATCTCAATCCTACTGCTGGCATCGGACAGACTGTGAGTTAATGCCAAGCCCAATCACAGTCTCATTGTGCATGAATTTACTATGCGTACAAACTGTGACTTGTTGATGCATTCGTATCCTTATGTGCATAGTACTATTTTTGTGTATGTATGTGTTGTATTATGTGATTTTCCCGTTCGCTCACCTCCAAACAGAAAAGCACTCGAGGAATTAAGTGAGTCGAGGTTTGGACTCTTGTATGTATTATAGTATTCGGTTGTACATGATATATATCCCCCTAGTCTATATGCATGACATATGTAATCAGAAAACCAGAACAAGAGTAAATCGAATACATAAACCATATGTGAAATTCCTAGGGTTTGAAATGTCACCCAGAGACATCGATATCTCTTATATATTTGTTGTTCATTCTATTTAAATCTATATTCTATTTCCGACTCCATTATTAATCGTTTCATTATTTCCTTGTAGGTTTATTATATGAATTGCTGGATAAGTTGGCAGTGAATATAGTGGGCCTACGATATCGCGTTCTAAATGATAAATGCAGCAATGTGAAGCTACTGGTATGTGTAATTTTGAGTAATGTTGGGAATAAAAAGATTGCACTTGGACATTGCAATTCTAATTGTGATTTTGTGGATGCAAAATTTTCATAGTAAGAGTAACCTTGGAATAAGTAAGTTTTGAGGATGAAAATTTTTGTGAGGGAAGGATGTGAGAATCCGAAACTTTCGAGCTACTTGGGTCAGAAAGCCCAATCGAGATTGATGATGTAAATGGGCCTTAGCCCGTATTTTTGGATCGATGAAGAATACTAGTTTGACTTTTTATGTTTCGAAGTTGAATTCTTTTTTGAGGAATTATTATATTTATCAAGAATTTTCAATGTTTACGAAATCGGTAATCAAAAAATAAAAAGATGAGTTGTATTAAATATTTTAGTGTTTTAGGATCTTGGATAGGTCCACTAAAGGTTTTAAAGTATTAGAAATTTTATCGAGATTTTTTGGAACTAAAATTGGGATTATTGTAATTTTTTAGAATATTCGATTGAGAGATTTAAATTTTAGTAAATTATATGTTAATAATAAGAATAATTTTATAGCACTGATGGATAGTACTATTCATAAGGGGATCACAAAAATTTCTATATATTTTTTGGAGAATTATGCTAATTTTCATGAATTTTTCATGATTTTTCGTATTTTAAGAAATATATAAAATATTATTATTATTATTTAAACTAACATAAATATTTTATTAGTTAAAACGACACACTGCTATGTCGTGTTGATCAAGGCAAGTCAAAATAGCAGCGGTCAATGTCGTTTGACACTCAAGAGAAACCCTCTCAAGTTCTATTGTTTCAAGTAGAAATGACACAATTTTGCCGTTGATTCTAGAACCTGTCCTAAAGTCTCTCCCACCACCTTTACTTGATATTCTTCATCTGGATTGAAGTTCTTCATTTCGGACATAAAGCCTATCAAGCTACGATTTGGTTTGAGGTTCAGAATTGCGAGTTTATCCATACAAAAAATACAAGATTTCGGGTTGTTAAGGGAGCATGAGAGGTCAATTTTTAGAGCTTAGATATTAGTTCCTTTTTCCTATGAATCAGTCGAATTCCTTTGATAAAATCCTAATCTTTTAGTGTGGATAGATTTTTCGTGATTAGAGCTTTAATTTTGTATATATTTTGTGAAATTTGGTTGGGTATTTTTGTAGGTCAGAATCTGAACATATTCCAAGTTCTACTGTTCGTCACCGATCTATCTGAAGGTTGAAGATGACCTCGGGTGATATATCATCCAAGACGTCTTCGAATGAAGGGTCTTTATATGCTAGAATAGATGACCTGTCGCCTGCTTAAGTAAGCAATGTGTCGTCTGTAGATCTAGGTAGGGTAGCACTCAAGCCTTAGGCTGGAGAGACGTGGCATGCGGAGAAGAGAGCACGTGTCACAATCCGAGAGATTTGGGTAGTGCTCTGAATGTGCCTGGTTTCACCAGTTGTTGTTCAGTGAATGGTCAGAAATTAATATTATATCAAAAAAATAGAAAAATAGCTAGAAAGGGTAGAAAATTTTGGAAAAACAGATTAAAACTGATAAAAATTCCTAAAACATTATGATAAATACTAGAAAAAATAAGGAATCTAATAGTATCAAGATTGTATCAATTAGATGTGATTTGATAGGTCAAATAATTAGATTATGATCCGAAAAAATAATAAAAAACAGAAAAAAATATCCAGATTGATTTCATATTGTTTTTCAAGTAGAAATGAGTCGCCTTAAGTTTAAAGACACATAAATTTATGTGTGTTTATGTATTAAGCATGCCATGTTGAAGATATGGTTATAAATGTATGTGTAGGTAAATACCAACAGGAGATGGGCCTCGAAGAATCAGTCCAGTTATCAAAGGATCAAGTGTGAGCACTTCGAATGTCAGAAAATCCGTGAGTGGACGGACTCTTTTAACACATTGTCTACTAGCATGTGTATGATTAATTAGCTAGATAATGAAATAATGAAATTGAGCTACTATATATGTTGTGAAATGCCTAAGTAATACCTATGTTTCTTCGTGATTAAATTGTTAACCTATGCCATGAATTAATCGAATGTGCCATGTTTGCTATAATTGTTGAAGTGCATATACTGTGTTGGGTGCATTCAGAAGCATGAGATAGAATCAAATATCGCAACAGTATAGGGTGTCCTATGTGACTCTTGAGAGTTTTTCGAGTATGGTAGTGCGGCATGGATTTACCAAGGAAGGTATAAGGAGGAATGTAGAACATAATTTATAATATAAAATAATTAAACAGGATATTCTTATGTGGGGATCAAGTAGGTGGAACTATCATCACCTAACGCCCAGGCATCATCAGTGCAACTGAGCCAAAAGGAATGCATGTCCCATTAGGACGGATTGAATTTGCATACCAGATAACAAAAGACGTAAGGAGCTTCATATAGAAGTGCCATTGAAGGAACCCAGTCCTAATCCTCGCACCAGAAGGGCTGAGAGACATTGCCAGCCCAGCCATAGTCCTGATTTGCCTAAATAGTTTCATGCTGCATACGTTATGGCTATGACCATACTGAATTATCATGATGAGTATGTTATTAATGACTGTGTGGTAGCATAACTGTGTTGTTAATAATGATTGCATGTGTCTTACTTTACGTATTTTTCTGTCTGCTCACCGGGCAAGTTTTTGCCAGATTATTGGCAAATTAATGCAGGAATAATGAATAACGATTAGAAGCTCACTTCTAGGCTTAGCGAGAAGCAATCGATGATTGAACCATCGTACACGAGGTAATTTTAAGGAACTCTATATTCATAGTGTTTTTTTCCTTAGAGTATCTAATAATGATCGAGTATTTGTCTAAAATTTATTCCTGGGTAATAATAAATCTAATTATTTTACGATGTCACCCGGATGACATCGATTCTGCTCTTTAGTTCCGCTACTCAATATGTTGATAAATTATTTTATTATTATCTCCGTTTTACTTTCATACCACTAGTCTTGTAGGTTTATTATATGCATTGTCATGTATTATGGCAGTATATATAGTGGGTCTACAGTGATTTTAGCGCAAAATTTTGGGGTCCGATATGTGACAGGATGTATTTAAGAACAAAGTCTAATAGTTAATTTGGGTTAGAAATCTATTTGTGGAATGGAGGTTTGGGAGGGACCGTTGCACTGCACTAGACCAACACAACCCGGATTTTATTTATTTCGATAGCGAAAAAGAACAAACTAAAATGCAGCGGTATTTTAATGTACAGTAGTGTTATCCGGGTAGCACTTGCCCATTTTATTGATATTTACCATCAATGGAAAACACACACATTTTTGCAAAAAATCCAAACCCAATACCCAAACCTTATGCACAAACAGATATTATGTAAGACTCATGAAGAGAACAAGCACTGACTACACATATCATTATCATTCGATATCTTAAATAAGTAACTGCATTACCGGATGGGATTTGAGCTGTCGAACTTGTTGCCTACAGGAGTCCTGTACACACCAAATCTGAGGATCTGGCAAGCAAAATTGCCAAGCGAGTGATCTGATTTAAATATCTCGAAACAACTGGGCAAGCATATCAAATATGTTAAACAAAACGAATACTAGAAGAAAATCAAATCGATGCAAAATATGCTCCTCATCAACAATTTTCTAAAAACACAAGCATAAAATTATACCAATTATGAAATTCAATCCTGAGTGACCACACAAACACACATTGAGGTTGCATGAGACTCTTAGTCTTTCCGAGCCCTGAACTCGACTAGGATCTGTCAGTGGTAACCCTACTCGTTAATATTTAGTCCTTTGACTTCTAAATCGACAGACTTATTATTATAAAACAATAGTCTAAAGTCCATTCCACTGACAATGCTAGGTCGTTATGTGATGGTAGCTTCATCTAAGCAATATCCATAACCAGAAAAGAATGGTTAATTGATGAGCAATCATTATAATTAAACCCCGTCCAACCTTCTTCCTTGGAAAATGGATCTGGCATCTCCATGTCTCCCTACCAAACTCGGAGAGCTCTCAAGGGTAATATAGGTTACCTTATATAGACTAACACCGCGTGCACAATGCTACTTGAATACATACGACTCAACACAATGACAAACAACATAGCAATTTATGAAATTGTAAATAAAACTATGCATGCCCACAAACACCAATCACTGACTAGTTTATGGAAGTTCTTCCTCAGGATCTAATTTTGGAGGGGTCTGAACCTGTTGATTCACTTCAACTTATGTTAATCAAGAATTTATTTAAGAATCATTCACACACTATACTTATCCTCAATTCACACTTTTCTAAGTTGTAATAGCTGTCTCACATGTAAATCATTTATCTAACGACATTCCCGATTTTTCTTCTTATTTTTCATATTTTCTATTCAATTTTCATGATTTAATTAGCCCATCAATTGACCTTAGATTTATTCAAACTTGGTATCATTGGATTGCTCTAATTTTTTTAATATTTTTCTAATTTTTCCATATTTTTCTTTTTATTTTTCATATTTTTCTTTGATTTTCCTTAATTTTCTGGCTTTTCTATCAATCTTCCTTATTTTTCTGAAAATTCCTTCCGAGCCTACACGTGGCAGGATAGGCACGTGCCAGTATATTCCCGAATCTCTAGGATGTTGACATGTGGCTCACCTGGAGCCTGCCACTACTCATTCGAGCGTGTCTACCCTTCACCTGAACGACGTGTCTTCCATATGCTAATTAGACTACTGGTCGTTTAATCCTGATTCGAGCTATATGTCGTTTCATCCAAGACCTAACTACCTGTTATTCATTTATAACACTAGACGACCCATTGTTTGTCAATACTAAACTACAGTTCACATATACCAACCCTCGGACGTGCTGTTGTCTAGGGTTTTCTTTGGATGACTTGTCGTCCAAAGTCACCCTAGCCTTCAGCTGTCGAGGGTCTTCATGTAAACCCTAGCCGGATGTTTTCTCTTCCCGATTTATCCATTAATCTAACCAACATGCTTCAATACATGCATTAAAACATAATACTAATCAAGACGAATCATTTGCACTTATCATTAAACCATTTAATCAATCCTAACACTAGCAATTCACGGGTATAAGGCACCCGAGTTCTTAGGGAAAAAACTTACCCTAGGACGCCAGTAAACACAGTTTTCTCTCACGATCGCTCAGGAGTCACCAGCTCTCGCCTTCTGCAACTTTTCTTTACTCAAGAGTGAGGTTCTGGGACTGGATAGGGGTGCACCCCACATTCCCCTCTTAGCCGAATTTCTTCCGACTATATGTGAGAAAGGGTGGGAGATGGGTGTGTTGCTATACATCTATAAGGTGGGGGACTATCTCAATTGGTGACTAAACTCGAGCAGGATACATCGTCGTATTGGATTCAACATAAAGCAATGTCATTCCGTATACGGGATTAGGGTTCCATATACCGTGTCTGGTCAAAACGACAGATACCTCTGTTGTATAACCAACAATTTTGTTCAACCAAAACTAATGGCTACCAAATTGAATTTTTATTGATTTAGCTAAACAAACATCAATAAAACTATTAAAACTACACTACCAAATGGGGGTGCAATGTTTGGGTTGAGCACTCTTACTCTGGGGTCTAGAAAAACCTGAAAATTCTGAAATAAATTTTTAGAAAGCTTAACACACTCCAAATAGACTAAATTAATATTTTAAAAACTTAAAAGTCAATTTTGGGCTTTACAATCACTAATGGGTCTTGTAAAAGTAAAAAAGGGTCAAAGATGAAAAATTAGTTCCAGAGGCTCCCAACCTCCCAGAATGGGATCAATACACTGACAATGGGTTTCAAATTCTCAATATGGATTTTGCTTGACTTAGATCCTCAACTGCATACAAAAAGACACAAATCACACATACTCACCAAAACCAAGAAATGATATATCACATGACACAATCAACTCATAACTGATGATACAATACACAAGACAATTTAGACATGACAACTATGCTATGTCTACGTTACTTGATCAACTGGTTAAAAATCATAGTCAAATGGTCAAACTGCTGAAGCTAGACCAATTCGGATAATCTGATTGTATTTATCGGCTAACTAGATACATCGAATTATGGGGTCTCACATCATTCGATCACCAAAAGTTTTGAAGCAAAATGCTGCATGGTCTTGAAAATCATTTCTGTAATTGTAAAGATAACAAAAAAAAAATGAACACCATCTAGTGTGCAAGGATTTAGGATTAGAAAAAGAAGAACAACACATCACAAGCTTATAGAATGTGAGACTCTGAAAACTAACAAGGGGTTGAATCAGAAGAAATTCGGCTAAGAACTCTAGAAATTGCAGCAATAAAATTAAAAGAGAAACACTCACCTTTTGCTTGTGAAACCAAGATAATAAGATGCATAATGAAGAGAGGATTCCAACAAGCTATCATACACAGAAATCTGATGAAGGATTATTAATTTCGGCTAGGGTTTAAGGGGAAGAAATTTCGGCCAAGAGGGAGAGGGAGAGAGCTTGTTTTTGTGTGAAAAAAAGAGAATTGTGTGCTAGATAGGGTGGCCGACCATGTTAATTAATGAGGTCTTAAGGAGATTTAATTAAGAGATAATTCTCTACTTTTAAACTTAGAAGGATAAGATATGATTAAAAGATAATTCTATTAAAAAAGTAATTCTATTTAAAATGAAAAATTATCTAATACTTTGGATAATAAGGGATAAAAGTTGAGGATAATAAAAATATCATAATTAAAATAGGAATATTCGGCAATAACCATTGTAGGTCATCACGCATTCATTTCTTCAGGGGCAAAATAGTCATTTCAGCTGCACCGGTACTTGAGTTCCATTTCTGAACCGTGGACTTCCAGGACATCTACCCTATAGAGGATCAGGGTCTCACACTGAACATTCTGAAATTTTAAAAAAAAAATTTAAAATATCAATTATAAAAAAATTGAAAATGATGAAGTTGTAAAAATATTAACATAGAAAAAAGATGATGCAGTTACAAAATATTATAAGGGTATAAAAGTCAAATGACTAATTGGTTTTCACAAATTTGGAGGTATCTTTGGTTTTCTTTTTTTTCAGAAGGATTCGAATTTCTATAACTAACAATTTTGTTCAACCAAAACTAATGGCTACCAAATAGATTTTTTATTGATTTAGTTAAACTAACACCAGCAAAATTAATAAAATGACACTACCAAATGGGCCTAGTAAAATAAAAATGGGTCAAAGATGGAAAATTAGCTCTCGAGGCCCCCGATCTCCCACAATAGAACTGATACACTCACAATGGGTTTCAAATGCTCAATATAGATTTCCATTAGACTTAAATCCTCAACTGCACAAAAAATGACATCAATCACACGCGCTCACTAAAACCAAAAAACGACATATCACATGACTCAATCGATTCACAACCGACAACACAATACACAAGTTAGACACGACAACTATTATTTATGACTATGTCCACATCACTTGGTCAATTGGTCAAAGATCACAGTCAAATGGTCAAACTGCTCAAACAAGACCAATCCGGATAATCTGATTATACTCATCGATTGACTGGACATTTCGAAATACAGGGTCTCACATGATTCGATCACCAAAAGTTTTGAAGCAAAATGCTGCATAGTCTCAAAAATCATTCCTGTATTTGTAAAAAAAAAAGAAAAGTGAACACCATCTAGTGTGCAAGGATTTAGGATTAGCAAAAGAAAAACAACACAGCTCAAGCTTACAGAATGTTGTGACTCATAAAGCCGCCACATTTGTCCTCTAATGCTAGTGGAGCGTCCCAGTGGAAGAGAGTTATGAAAGGCTCCAGACCTAGAAATTATAATACAAGTTATATACAATAGGTTCTCATTTTATAAAATATTCTTTTGGAAAAGGGGAAATTTTTAAGACCATTTGCCAAGCACTCGTCGATGAGACTATTGTAAAAGCTAACTCCTTCCTCGTCCACTCCAAAGCGTATCTGCCCATCTGAAATTTTTTGAATTTGGAAAAACGATTGTATTATACAGGATGATACCAACACTGAGTAGTGATTATTACATTTGAGGAATCCTATAGAAATCTACCTGTATAATGAAACCCATGTTAATTAATCTAGGTTGAAGTATATGCCGGATACTGTGGTACACCACTCCAAATAGTTTTTCAGGATCAAGTAGTAACATACCAGATATCGGTGGCACTAATAGTATATTGGTATGCTTCTCTTCCTTACAAAACCTCTTGTGACAGTCAAATTATTATCTGATTGGAATGCGTCTTGCTGTTTATTGTGCCATATCTGCTGGTGGTATAGTAAGAATCGATAGTGTAGGGTTCTGGTTAGGGTTCCAATCCGGTCGTATGGATCCCCCGCAGAGCATGGACAAGTCCTAGGGAAGGGCTGTTTTGCTGGGGAAAGGGGCTGTATTCAATTAATCTTCGGCGAGAAACTAAAATCTTGCTTAATAGGGACGCTAGGGATGGTATAATAATTGAAAGTGTATGTGAGGTCGTCCCTTCCTGTATTGATGGTTTTGCCAAAGCCGCTTTGAGATCTTTCTAAAAATTTAGATCACAAAAGTAAAGATAAACTTTAAGTTTCTTAGCTACTCCTTGGTCCGTGCCATTTTTAAGTATACGTTTTAAAAGGATAAAAGGAGAAAAAAACAAGTCTCACTTTAACATTCATTAATTTTTTAGCACACCTACTTTGCAAAAAGCACTCTTTTAATTAAAAAATAAAAAAGCTATTTGATTCCTGCACTTTTAAGCGATTTGAAGAAAAACAAGTATCACTTTAAACATTCATTCAAGTATTTTATAAATATTTGTATAAAAACTGTTATCTAGACAGAAATATTTTATAAGAGTACAAGTACAAGAGTAATCGAAGTCTTCTTATCGTAATAAGCCCATGGACAGGTTGTCACGCCTTAGAACTCAAAAATTCCGTGCGACAATCGCCATATACTTATTGTATAATGTACATTGCTATGTCACAAAATAATGCTTATAGTAAATCTACAAGGCTAGTAGTATAATAGTAAATAATGGAGTCGATATCAGAATATAAATCTAATAAGAATGCATAGTGGATATAAAAGATGTACTGATGTCTCCGAGTGACATCGGACAACCTGTAAATAAATAATTCAAAAATAAGCATATTACATTGTTTACATGCCCGATTTTATTATTAGTGGTATACTAGTATCTCGACACAATCAAATTGACTTAGGGGAAACAACTATGAATTTATTTTCTATATATGTTACCTCAAATGTATATAAATCCAATATAGTCTTCACATTATGCCTGGAATGAGCTCTTAATCTTTAGTCATGCATTCATGCCAATAGCTTGGTAGAAGCCTGTGAGGTGAGTATATGGAAAAAATATTTATGACTATGTCCACATCACTTGGTCAATTGGTCAAAGATCACGGTCAAATGGTCAAACTGCTCAAACAAGACCAATCCGGATAATCTGATTATACTCATCGGTTGACTGGACATTTCGAAGTACAGGGTCTCACATGATTCGATCACCAAAAGTTTTGAAGGAAAATGCTGCATAGTCTCAAAAATCATTCCTGTAATTGTAAAAAAAAAGAAAAGTGAACACCATCTAGTGTGCAAGGATATAGGATTAGAAAAAGAAGAACAACACACCTCAAGTTTACAAAATGTTGTGACTCGTAAAGCCGCCACATCTGTCCTCTAATGCTAGTGGAGCGTCCCAGTGGAAGAGAGTTATGAAAGGCTCCAGACCTAGAAATTATAATACAAGTTATATGCAATAGGTTCTCATTTTATAAAGTATTCTTTTGGAAAAGGTGAAATTTTTTATGACCATTTGCCAAGCACTCGTCGATGAGACTATTGTAAAAGCTAACTTCTTCCTCCTCGTCCACTCCCAAGGATGATACCAACATTGAGTAGTGATTATTACAAAAAAATACTAGATTTAATTAGGAGTATAGTGATATCAAATTTTTATGAATTGAATTTTATTTGATTGGTTAATTAAATAGAACAAGATTTGGAAAATTAAAAAAAATAGAAAAATTATCCGGTTGTGTCCTGGGTCGATTGTCGGGTAGAAACGCGTCAATTAAGAAGTTAGGCGCATTATTTTATGTGTTTATGATATGTGAATGGTTTATTGAGATTGTGGGATCATTGTGCTTAGGTGGATTTCTACATGGTAGGACTTTGAGGAATCAACCAGAACGCAATCGACAGCTAATTGGGCTTCAAAACCCCGTGAGTAGAAGGAATTTCCTTGTTTGATAAATTCCTGGCATGAATGTTATTGTGTGATTAATAAGAAATCATTAGTTGAAATCGTGCATGCATATATGTGGTAAAAAATTTGTCGAACATGATAACTAGTGTAACGTGCATCGAGAAGCATGAGATGATATAAAATGCATGAATGTGCCATACTATGATTGATATACATCAAATACACTAGGTGCGTTCGGGAATTGACATCGACTTGTGGAATTCACCGAGTCTGCATAGGGTAACCTATGCAATCCTTGAGAGCTCTCTGGGTCTTGTAGTGTGGCATGAAGACATCAATCACAAGGTAATAAGGTTGGAATGGGTTTTTTTTATTTTAATGTTAATTAAATTACTAATCAAGATCCTGCAGTGTGGGGATCGATTAGATGGGGCTACCATCACCTAACACCCCGGCAACATCAGTGGATCAGGCTAGGCTTTAAATTGGGCATGGATTTGTCTACTACATGACTTGATAAGATAAAAGGAATGATAATGATAATAGAGTGTCATTGACGAACTCCAATCCCGTCCTGGCTCAGATAGGCTGAAAGATATTGCCAAGCTCAAATCTTGGTCATGTGTGCATTAAAGATTCATGTGCTTATTTTCTATTTACGAGTGTGATCATATGAGTTAGAATATGAATTTGTGAATTCATTAAATGCCAGCATATTTTTCTTCATGTGTGTTTGATTTTGTGTTAAATATTTCATGTATTTTTTCCAATCTACTTAACTGGCAGGAATCTGCCAGCATATTGGCATGAAATGTGAAACCCCGAATTTTGAGTCCTAGAAGTCCAGAAGCCAGTGCAGGTGAAAAGACGATTTTGCCTCTGAAGGAAAGGATGTGTGATGGCCGAAATTGGTAAGAGTGGTATGGTAGTTAATTCTGGTATAAATTTCCTTTAATCTAAATCCTTATAGATAGGTAATTACCTTAGAGATTAAAATCCCTAAAAATAGGGAAGATAATTACAGAATTTAATTCTGATAATTATCTTACTTTAATTAAGCCTTTAAGATAGGGATTATAATCTCATAACCATCTCATATAAATAGAAGCCAACCCCCACAAAAATCATTCATAGAAAACACACAAAAATCGTATAGCCTAAAACCCTAACACCTCGCTATATCTGCCAAAATTCATTGAAACTTTAAACAAGAATAACTCACTCATCGCTTGTCGATTCCTATAAATAATAGTTTTTTGGAAATATCTCTTCATCATCTTTCCAACCATATATTGTTTTTTTTCAGGAGGTTAACATTTCTTTCTCATAAGATAAGTCAAAAATCGGCGACGGAATTAGGTTTTCGCCAAATCTTCTTGAACTTCAAAATAGCATAACTCTTTCATCGTTGGTTGTATTCCTGAAAATAACAGCTTGTTGGAAATCTCTCTTCATCTTCTTTCCAAAAAGCTTTGGTTTTTCATCATGAGGATAGTATTTCTTTCTCATAAGATTAGTAAAAAATCGGCGACGGAATTAGGTTTTTGCCAAATCTTCTTGAACTTCAAAATAGCATAACTCTTTCATCGTTTGTTGTATCTCTACAAATAATAGCTTGTTAGAAAGATATTTTCATCCTCTTTCTAACCATATATGTTTTGGTGTTTGGACATAAATATTTTCTTGTCTAAGGTTAAGTCGAAAATCGGCGATGAAATTAGTTTTTTTTTAGATTTCTACAGTTTTTGTCTTCGGTTGATTTGTTGTCGTTTCGCGTGTTCTTATGATTTCTTAGCATCTATTCATAATTTATGATCATGAATTTCCTTATTTTAAAATTCTCTATGCTTAAAGTCGAAATTGTCCTATTCCTTACTTTTAGCGACGAAATATGCATAGTTAATTGGAATGGTAATTCAGGTTGAATATTGTTAAGTTCCTGGCTATCACATCACACATCCAAGGGGGAGGCACCTGCAGCATCTGATCACTGGTTTCTGATAGGTTTGGTAAGTGGAATTGATAAGGAAATAGGGTATTCAATTGATTATTAGGGGAGTACACGGCCTACATAAGCTAGTACATACCTGTGTACTCAAGCCATATACTTGTACATTGCCTATCCCAAAAAGTACACGGTCGTTTACTTCAGCCCATGTACCACCCTGTCTCCTCCGTTTGGATTCCACAAGCCCACATACCCATCCCAGTAGCCCTGTATCCTTCCTGCAATCCGTGTACTTCATTTTGAGACCCCCAAACCTACCCTAAGCCTATCCAACACCAAATGAACATGAAATCACACCCTAAGCAACCCCATGTGAGTGCCCTTTGGTGATTGCTTGCATTTCATGCATTGTTGGGTTTTCAAAATAAAAAATATATATGTGTGTTCTTAGGAACGACTTGGAATTGATAGATAATGTTTGGCCAAATATGATAAGTGCATAGAATCTCGATAGAGGGGAATATTTCTTACCTAATATTGTTGTATGGATGGACTATATGTGTGTGCCTAAGTTTTCTCTGACTTAGCAAGTTGCTTGATTTTGCTATGACTTAGCATGCTATGTGTTTATATATATGTAAATTGTGATTGAGTGCGATAATGTGATTTCTCCACTCAGTTCTAGATAACATTGGTAGTAGTGGATTTATACATATTTTGTAAATGAAAGATTAATTGCTAGTGGGCTTTTGGTTTCCCTTTAGCGCGACGGATTCTGAAAGTACTTTCTAATCCACCCTGATAAGCTTTTGGGACATAGTAGCCAGTGTGACAATGTGGTGTGTTGTGAGTTTATGAAACCTATTGGGCTGGTCTTTATTGCAGAGTGTTTTACAATTCATGCATTATGCATACTTGCTTGTGAAATATTTTGAGTGCACGCTTAGTATGCGTAGATGATAACAATGTTTTAAGTAACTATTTTATACTTGATTTTCTGTATGCGTCTATTCCACCGGACATGTTTATGATGTTGTAACTTCTACTGAGGTCTTTTGATCTCAATACCTCTTGTTGAACTTTTCAAGGCTAGTTTGTTTGCAATAGTTGTGTGTCTTTGAGGTCGTGATTTCCTGGTGTTAGTCTTGGAGCTGGACTATTGCACTTGCATGTCTTGGAAGCTCAGCATATTTCATGTTTTGTTATTTTCATACTTAATCGACATACATGCTTGTTTTAGACTATGTTGTTTGTTATGGACCCATTATGGGCTTGCATAAAATATAGTGATGTTAATCTCTCAGGTGAATTTATCAGTTTGATGGGGTGGAAGTTTGTAGAGGTGGTGAGTTTTTCAACTATCACCCTATGTCATCGTACCCTTTTTACAAATATGGCAAATCGACCACGAAATCGATAGTGATATGATTCCACCTTCACTCGGAAATCGGAAGCGACCATAACTCTAAGACCCCTTACCTAGGAGGAACCATTCTAGATATTATTATGCATCATTATGGGTCTCACTCGGGTCACACCTTTATGCATGTTAGACATGCCAGTTTGCAATCTCTAGGATTCAAACCTCACACCTGCTTTTTATTCCTCGTAACGTAGAAACCTCTTACCAATTCAGCTACAACAGTCCTCGATGTAACAATTCATTTCTTTTTATTTATTTTCATGATACACATTGTAGTCCTCTCTTATACACACATGTGTCCTAAAATATTGGAGATTTATATAAAAATAATTAACATATTTTCACATAATGTAACAATTCCAGCATAAATATTCACACATGAGAGGCATAGAGTTAGTTTAGTCTCTATATGTTAAGAGATTTGGTAGAAGATGTTCTTTAACAAAAAGAAGCAAGATAATAACGGAGGTGGGACTACAATGTCTAGGCTTACCAGTATAGATTTAAATTCATTCATTAGTAATCCCTATTGTGTGCATGGATAGAATGCAAAGATATAAATTATGTTAATACCAAATAATTATAGTTAATTTTAGTGTGTAGCTCTATTCCTCCGGAATTAGTAACAATGATGTGACTCTCACTGAGGTCTTTAGGATCTAATCCCCTCTTGTTGATCTTTTTCTGTGCTAGGTTGCAGTTTTTGAAAAGCAATCTTTTGAGGTCGAGATTTCTGATTTTTGGTTGTAGGGCTAAACTATTGAAGACAACACGTTTTGGAAGCTCAATATTTTTGGGTTTGATTCATTACATGTCCTTTTTGTTATGCATACTTGGACTTCTTACTTTCATATCTGATACGAACCCCAAGTAGGTTTTTGTTGTGATATTGTTTATAGATTTGCATGCATGATTTTGGATTGAGCTGAATAAAATGAGATGTGTGCCTTGGGTGCTTTTTGTGGATCCATTGGGCTTGTGTGTTATAGGTTTGTGTATTGCATGATCAGGACCATATGGCCTATTCGTTGTGATTTAAAACTTCCACTATATGGTATATGTACTCCGTTGGATGCTCATATGCCGAGTGTTAGGATCTCTTTATTCACACCCATCAAACTAAAATTAATAGGAGAGAAAAAAATAGAAAAGGCAGAGGATTTAATGAGGTTCAGCCAAAAAAGTCTACGTCCTCGAACAAGGGAGAAAGAAATTCCACTATGAATAATAGAATACAGGGTCAATTCAATTACAAGCCAGCAATATGTACTTATAGGTGAACTAATAGAGTTAGAGATAAACCTTATCTTATATATCTCAACTTAATTTAGAACATTAGATAAAGATAGAGATAAATAATATCTCAGCTTAATCTAAACCATTAGATTAAAGCCACAACATAACAATCTTCATGTTAGCTTTAATCTCCTCAATCAATCAAATAATCTTCTCCCTCACCATAGCCCCCTTAAGGCTCTACCAGATCCCACAATTTCCAATCAAGTTTAGGCAATGCCTAAACTTTTCCTTTGGAATTATTTTGATCATCATATCAGTAGTCTCAGTAATAGATAACACAAGTGCCACAAGATTAGCATATCCCAAAATGCTATCATTTGGAAATATTTTTGGCGGCTTGACCTGTTTCCCGTTTTGCCTGTTAAAATTTTTAACTTTATCTGCTTCCTGACCACCTCATGTTTGCA